>OY728160.1:250403094-251680835 GCA_963277665.1 Viscum album | reverse complement strand
TTTTATATAAATTGCTTTATATAAATGTGCTAACGGTTTTATCCTAGTGGCGTGTGTAGGGAAGTCATTTGGGGAAAATCTACTGAGTATTAGTACTCACCCCCTGCTTTGGCACTTGGGTGTTTTTGCAGATGTCGTATTCTGGGACACAGGTAAAGGCAAACCATCTCATTGCTAGTGGTTCGTGGTGATGCTTGGGAGATGTGGTGGTGCTTGGAGCATGGAGCTTGGTGTGGAGCTGTGGAGTGTGTCTTGGTTTATTTTGGGTCTCTTGTTTTGTCTTCGGCATAGTACTCTGATATTGTGTTGGTTGTATTGGTTTGTGGGTTGTATTGTGGAATAGTGTGGTTCCTTTTGGGTAACGTATGAGTTTGGTTGTTTTGTTGTAATCATATAGTTTGTTGTTAGTGGCATTTTTGGTTGGTTGATTTTATCTTAAGGGCAAATCGTTCTCCAATGATTCTTGAAGCCTTTGGCATTTATTGCCAGCCTTTGGCGCTTTGGGAACGTCGCTTAAGGCCAAGTAGCATTCCCTCGCCCTCTCAAGCCAATGGGATGGGGCGGGATGTTACACGCAGCCTCCTCGACTCTGAGGTCCCATTTTGCACCCAGAATTTCATGCATAGGAAAAGGGAAATATCGGATTTTCCATGCTCATGCATGTTTTGTAGGAGTGTTTGAAGGTTTGGTTTGATTCACTTTTGCCTAAAAATCAAACTAAACTAAACCAGTTGATCCAAGTATAATAAGAACCTTATCAGTTTTTGTACAAAGTCAGATAATTTTTTTTAACAGTTTGGTTCGGTTTAGATTGGTTTGGTTCAACTTTGATTTATTATTTATTATTATTATTATTTTGATCTTTTTTCTTTTATAATTTTAAATTTTCTTTTTTGATTTACATATAATTTTACAAGTTAATTGTGGTTTTTTTTGTTATAGTTATAATTTTATATTTTGAATTTATATTTTGTTTAGAGTATTTAAGTATTTAGGATGCGTCTATCTAGGTTCAGTTTATTTGAATAGGCCTATAACACCCTCTTTTCCTCTAGTTTGAATTTTGTATTTCCTATTTATCTGAAGTCATGCATCTCTCTGTCTTTATCTATAAATTGCGCAACCCAATCTCACTTATGTGGAATGGTTTTTGGGTCTACTCTTTCTTTATATTTATCAGTTGTAATGATTTATATGTATAAATCAAATGAAAATTTACGGAAAATGGATGAGGCCTTTCCATTTGAATTAGTGGGGTTGGAATTTTTTTTTTTTTTGAAAAACATGGATCCAAGTAAATACTAATTGAAAGGTATATAAAAAAAGAAAAAATATATCAAGTCTGAATTGGTTTGGTCCATGTTTTAGTAGACAGAATCTGAACATGAACCAAATCAATAGGTTTTCTTAAGGCAAGAATCCAACCAAACCAAACCTTACGAGTCATCAGTTTTGATCAGTTCATTTTGATCTGGTTTGTCTCAGTTTGGTATGATTAGTTAGTTTGAATTAATCTTTGATAGAAAAGTTTTTCTGGAGAAGGGTGGTTTCATCCATTCGATGGAAATCCTTTTCCTTTGGGAAGGAACTGGTTTCCCTGTGAGGGGAAATATACTAAATTGAAAAAATGTCATTTTATGATTAAATCATGATTATGATTATTTTATTTTTGTTGCTAAAATAATTTACTTTGTTATATTTAATTAATAGAATTTAAAAATAATTATTATAATATAATAATATTTATTAATTTATTATATTTTGTAATTGGTATTTATGGCACCTTAATTTACTCTGCTTTCAATCTTATTTTCATCCAATCAAATATAAATTAACCCATTAAATTATTTTCATTCCATTGACCAACAAACATCACTTTACTTATCATTTCTTTTCCTTTCAATATTCTTTCTCCTGACAAAACAGGGTTTGAATTTCACTTTCGCCACGACCCTTTTAAGTACAGCCTCCATTGATTTTTATTTTATATATATATTTTTCTCTCATCAAAGTTTAAATATTATGGGTGAGAGAAAAGTGGGAAAATTGTTTTCTTATTGAGCAAAGTATGGAAGTAAAGCATTCTTAAACTATCTAAATTTACTAAACTATTCTCAATTAATAGAACATGATATTATTTAATATTGACGACATGGTAAGTTGAATGATGAAGAAAAATGTATGAATGGGGTATTTGTGGATTTTGGATTGGGAGGTAGTGGCCTCGCCCAAATTTACCCTACAGGTAGAAGCGGCCATTGTAGTGAAGTAGGGGTCGAATCCCTAGGGACCATAGAAGTAACCTTGAGACACTCAGATTTGTTAGGGATTTTGGCTATGAAGTGACCAACTTTGGGGTTGATTGGAATTGAGATATTATGATAATAAGGTACCTAAGAGAATTATTTGAATTGAAGAAAGAAAATAGCATAAAATTTTGAAATAAAACAATTAAAGAAGATGGACTGATCCTAGGTTGTTGCTAGGACTAGATTGAATGAATTTCTTTTTAAACGATTTCAATTTCATTAACTTGAGAAGGATTCATTCAATGAAATCAAACAAACCTTATCACTTAATGGTTTAACACCTTCACATACACATGCTAATCACCTATGCACTTAGAGGATCATTTTCATGAGCACTCTTAAGGTAAAAGATTTTATTAGCACATGAAAAATGTGGCAAAAAAATTCAATAAGGAAGAGGAATAGAAAAAATCATTGAATGAAAAACTCAAATAAAAGAAATTATTAAACATTTATAGAGTGAGAAATAACATCCAATCCAGCCCTTTGTTACTCTTTTGGATCAACTCGTAAGAGGGTTAACTCTCTATTGATGTTATGCTCTCAATGGAAGTGGGAAGTAGACTCATGAAGGTGAAATTGAAGAAGAAAAAAAAACAATGAAATAACAAACACTCCACTGTTGTGTGAAGGATTTATCTTTTCGCTGTGTGAATAAATTCACACCTTAATGAAGCGGTATTAACGTGTTAACAAAAAGAACAAAAAATGATAAGAAGAAGTTTTATTAAGAGACTAAGGTGATTCCAATAACTTACAATTGAAAGAAGAACGTTACAAAGACAAAACGACAACATAACATTACAATGAAACAAACACCAAACATTCTTCAACTCCTTCACCTCTACTGCCTTACATTGGCATTTTGGAAGCCTTGGGTTGAGCCACCAATAGTCCAAGTCTTTCCACTTGATGGGGGTAGGCATAAGTGGGTGGAAAATTTGTGGAATGTGGACTTTTCCACCCTTGACCCGAAATGAGAGCTATCTTGCATCCACCCAACAGAGGCGTCGAAATGAGTTTTTAGATGACCAAACTTGGGCGGGCCATAGAAGAAGAAATTGAAGCCCTAGATGTCCCCTAACAGTTTGTAAAATTTCAGCCCAATTGGATATTGGGTTTCAAAGATATGATCAAAATAGCGGGCTGTTATTCTGGCACAGAATCTGACCCGAAATTTCAGCTTTAAACTTGGGCCGCCTGGAAGTCCCTTCAAAACTCAGAATTAGCTCTGGTCACTGTTGAATGAAATGTTCCTCATGATGTCCTCTATCTCCAGTTAAAAATTGCGCTTCATTGGAGTAGTGAAATGGCTCCAGCATGCAGATAATTGGACTGTGGTCGAGTTTGCTTCACTCAGAATTTGTTGGCATGAATGCCCATTTTGGTGGTCTTCCAATGTGATTCTTCATGTGCTCCAGAATGATGAAATATTCCCAATGGAATGAGAAATCTGAAAATGAAATCTGAAATTCAAATCAAGGGCAGTGGGAGATTTACAACGTGTCTCAAAACTTACCAAGAAATAATGCACTTTAAGAAAGAATTGCAATCATGATTTGAAAGAATGTTCAAATTGTAAAATGCATTAGAAATGGTGTTTATGAATAATGAAGAACATGAATATTATAATGTATACAATTAATATTATACATACTAATGGAAATGTGATTTGATTTCATGGATGTCTCTAATATTTTGTGTGGCCAATTGTATGTATTAGTCAAATATTTTTCTTGTTTTACCAGTCTCAATGCTTGCAACCTCAATAAAATCTTAGAATGTGAAAATAAGCAGGCACACAATATTGAGAGAATTATTGAGGCCTTTTAACAAATTGGATCTGCCTTGACCGAGGACAGTCCTGTACCAATCCAATGGTGTATAATGTGTCAAAAACATGGATATGGTCTGTTGAGACCGGGGGAAGTGTGTATTGACACATTTTTCATCGTTAGATCGTGAAGGACCGTCCAAGGTTAACAAGAGTATCCTGGCTGGGTCCATCAATAGTGTTTTTGAACCTAATAAATACACAAAAAGTAGTAAATGATCATCCATCTTTTTTGCAGGAATGAATACTGGCATTCAGGATGCTCATAATCTAGCATGGAAATTAGCTTCTGTACTGAAGGGCATTGCTCCATCATCAATCTTCTGATCATCCATCTTTTTTGCAGGAATGAATACTGGCATTCAGGATGCTCATAATCTAGCATGGAAATTAGCTTCTGTACTGAAGGGCATTGCTCCATCATCAATCATTAGCACGTATGAAAAAGAACGCAGGCCGGTATGCTTTTTCATGCTGAAATGTCCCTTTTTTTAAAAATAGTTACTCTTATAAGAGGTTAATTTGGTGTCGTCATTTCTTCAGATTGCTGTTTTCAATACAGCACTTAGCGTTCTGAACTTCAGAGCTGCCATGGCTGTTCCTGCTGCCCTTGGTCTTGACCCAACCATTGCGAAGTCAGGTAGACTGATATCTGTCAACTTTCCGCATGTTGTCAAATTTATTCATTTGTTGCTGTTTGACAGTTCATGGAGTTATAAATAACGGGGTCGGTTCAGTTTTACCGCTCGGGCTGCAGAGAGCAGTTTTGGAAGGAATTTTTTCTGTGGGCCGGGCACAGCTATCGGAGACTATTCTGAATGACAACAACATTCTTGGATCAGCCAGACTGGTGAAAGTTAGACGGATATTTGACGAAGGAAGGAGTCTACAACTCCAGTTCCCTGCCGAGGATCTTGGCTTTCGGTACAATTATTATCTTGTTAATCAGAGAGGGGTGGCAATTTCTGGCCCGGCACGAAAACCCGACCCGATCCGACACGGCATGATTTAAACGAGTTCGGGTTGATTATTAACAGGTTCAGGTTGTAATCGGATCGACTGGTCTGACCCGAATAATATTTGGGTTTGGGTTGACCTATCATAACCCGTGTAACCTGTTAACCCGTTAACCTGATAAAATTGTATTTCTTTATTCAGGTTAGATTGGCCATGTTATGTGGGCTATTTGGGTTATATGGGTCGGTTTATGCGGGTTATTTGGGTTAAATGGATTGGGTTATTCGGGTTAAACGAGTTAAGCGGGTCAGGTTTCTATTTATTTTGATTAAACTGGTTAGACAGGTCGTGTTTGGGTTGACCCTTTTATAAACAGATTGTGTTGGGTCGACCGGTATACTTAAATGGTTTGGGTTAAATGGGTTTGGGTCAAGGTTAACCTGACACAAACCCGACATGTGAACCTAAATTGCCACCTAAATGAAATGGAATGAAATACAAAATTGCCCTCATGAATAAAACATATAAAACATGAAAGGTCATCTGTGTTTGGTCTTGTCTGATTGTGAGCAACATTTAGATATGGTGAAGGAGCACTGGTTTCGGATGGTGATAGCGGTGTGGGCATGGCAGAAGCACCTACTGGCCGTCGGAGGGACTACATTCCATCAACAGAACCAGGGTCAAGGCTGCCCCACATGAACCTTAGATTCTTAACCAGCTTGCCAAATGAGGTACCTCCTTATAACAATCAACATCTCCCCCCCATGGTTTGATCAATCCTTGCTCAGTCCTACACTGAAAGGTCTTAATTCACCTTCTACGTGCTGTTTGATGACAGTTGTTGAAAACTGGTTACTTATGACACGTGTTTCTGTATCAGTTTTCAATTAGTTGTTATCAAACGGAGCCTTAGACATGCTTAACACGGATCAGATCAACATCATTTTTTTTTTGTGTTTGGAAGGAAGTATTTTCTACGCTAGACCTGGTTCGTGCGGATCGGGTAGAATTCCTTTTGATCATCGCGCCATTGAAGGAATCCTTCGAACTTGCTCGTGGTGCTTTGAAAGCTGTGGAGGGATGCAAGGTTGACATGAGGGTATGCGTGGTGTGGCCTCATGGCGCCGCTGTCGCAGGAAGTAAGATGGCACTGTGTCCGTGGGAGAATTTCGTGGACGTGGTGGAGGTGAATTGTTCGTTGGGTTCTTCGGCATCGTGGTGGCAGCTGTGTGGGATGTGCTTGAGAGGAGCCATTCTGGTCAGGCCCGATGATCATATCGCTTGGCGAGTAAAGTCGACTGTTGAAGGAGACCCTTTGTTTATCATGAAACGGGTTTTCAGTGCTGTTCTTGGATTAGATCAAGACTGTGTTTAAAAGATCATTTAAACCTTAAATATTTTATCCTCTGCTGATTGGTGTTGCAATTATTACAGTTTCATGTATTTTTATGAAGCTTTAATATGATTAGATTTTTTTTTAATAAGTGGAAACAATGAATGGAGTTGGAAGAAAATGTTTTGGTAATAAACCATACCGTGGTCTGTGGCGATTTGGAAGTTGTGGTCCAAGCTGAAGTTTCTATCTAAAATAGCCCGATGAACCAATGAAAACATTTTATGAAGTGATGCCATAGTCCCGGGTATTTTGATGGTGGAGTTTTATAAACACCTTGTCCAAAACTACTTTATGGTGAAACCATGTCATAGAGTGGCCATGGGAGGGTGAGGAATCTTTCTTTAGAAGCTTGAACATGTTTCCTGAAGCATATTACTCAAATAATGTAATATAATAGATAACATGACCACAATATATTCATGCATGACTTAACAATGGAAATAAACAATCATATGGATAATAATAAACAATCTCATGGAATGTATAACGTAAGACATCATAACCATACCGTCAATGCATTGTATCAAGACATCATATATAAGAGGGTAAGCATAAGCCCAATGCTTAAACTAGTTTGTCTCACGAGATTCACCGTTGCATCGAGACTATAATTTTGGGTTTCACCGGCCACATAATAAGTCTAATACATTCGCCATATGAAAAGAATGACTAAACAAGATTTTCCCAATCAATGGAATAATATGGCTAAGTGAATATCAATCAATGGAATAAAAAACTACAGGAAATTCACAATGTAAAGGAAGACACCCTTATCAAAGGAAAGATAAATGAGTAATAGGGCAGGGTACTTTCATTGTATATGGATATTAGTAAGGATTCATAAATGATTACAATAGTTTGTAATAGTTGTAGTCCAAACAATGATAGAAAAACACCCTCTAAAAATTTGGAGCATGTGACACATTTAATACGCATTAGGGACAAAAAATTTCCCTAAGGAGAAATTTCTAGGTTGGTGTGCTTTGATGCCGAGGCTGCACTTGTTCCAAAATCGAGTTTAATCCACTATGGATCCGATAAAGGCTGCCTCTGGTACACCTCCATTATCCTTAGACAAAGTCTCCCTCTTAGAAATAATACATCTATAATACCACAAATACATGACATACACAGAGATTTGGATAATGGGGTTTACGACTACGGAAATAAATCGGCATTATAACAACTTATAAAGGTGGTATAATGAGAGAGAATTGTAATCTCTTGTAAATAGTACAATAAAGAATTTATAATAATGAAGCATAACAACATTTGACATGAAAATGTAAAGTAATTTAAAAGGATTGCAAAAGGGAAATGAGGAGAAAAGATTAAGAACCCTTACCTTGCAAAATAGCTTTCTAAAACTCAAGAAAGAACCTTAAGAGCTTATTGGAAGTACTCTTAGGAGGGAAATAGAGAGGAGAACCATGCTCAATAATTTTAAAGTGAAGAGGAATGAGAGGATGGGTGAGTATTTATAGAAAACTTGGGAGAATTGTTTAATAATTCTTCACTTTCGACTTTTGAAGTCTAGGTTGTGGAAAATTCAATACCATTGATTTCCCCTTTGTTTTAAATAACGGTATTTGACATTTAAAGTATGCTTTATGACATTTATACATTTAAGAACCATACTCCCCCTTTTTATATTATTTTGACCATGGAAAAGACTTTTATTCACAAAGAACTATTTTAAAAACCTTAAAATAAATTTTAAATTTTGGAAACTTTTTTATAAGTTTGGAAAATTGATTTTAATATTTAAAATACACTATTTTAATGAATAAATGCAATTTTGGTCGATCAAGAATTTGTATTATTTATTACATCATTTTTACATCATAATGATGTCATAATACCTATTGTACACACATAATGTATTTTACAATTTATATGAAAAATTAATTGTTTCATAAAATTATCAAAAGCCTACCATTGACTATTTTTGGTTGGTGATTCTAAATTTGAAGTCCTTTTTATGAGAATAATTTTCTATACATGAGAAATTTAATTATTAAATAAAAATTCTTAGTGTTTTAAAATCATGAATTTGACGCAAAAAATTTAAATATTTATTATTCTAAAACACACATATATTTAATTAAATTTCCACTCATTGATTAATACACATTATTTATATTTATTAATTATACTATTACTATATGATATTATGAATTTTATTGGATATTTATATGTTACACACAACAATCACATTACTACTACAATGATCATATTACTATGTACTATTCCAATGGTAACCTTACCATTTTAATGGTCATATTACCCATTATAAATACTATAAAAAACTAATCCAGGATACCTTGTCTCGATACCCGATCTGATTCGTCACAAGGCTGAAAATGTGTAAGACCTCGTCTTTTACCTAAGTACCTTATACCCAGTTGAAATGGTGTTTCAGAGGTTCTTCAGAGTTCAGAGGAGGCATAAAAGTGAATGCTAGTAGTGGCTTGCCGTATAGGAGCTGTTGCAGTGCCACTGGACAACTGATGGAGTGCATTGACTAGCTGGTGGATGAGCAGTAGCCCAATGAACCTACAGGAGGGTCACTAGCTAGCCGGTGAGATCCATCGACCAGCCAGTGGAGCCTTGGAAGATTGGGTTTCCTACAGGAAACCCATTGGCCAACCGATTGGGTTCCCATAGATGCAAGTACGTTGCCTAGAACCACCGGCCAGCCGGTGGCACCCAGTGGCTAGCTGACGGTGCTAATTTGGGCCAAGAATGCAAGAGTTCGAATCATATTTCTGCCCCCTAAACCCCCTGTTTAATTGCTTAAACCTCCTCCTTCGACCCTTATTCAAGATTAATGAATGGGAAGAGTTATGTGGGGCTTCTTTGGATTCTCCAATGTGTTCTCTTATTTCCTTGATCATTGGTTCAATCTGGACATCTTGAAACGGTAAGTCTTGCATAGAATTGATGAATTCATCTCCTTTTTCTATGGATCTTCTTCTTCCAGCCTTGATGTGGTGGATCTGTCACTGTCTATAGGGAATTTTGGTGTTGCGCATTGATCCAGATGTTCGATCCTGGGAATCTTCTTCTTGCTTTTGAGGCTGGTGGTCCGAAACATCTCCCTAAGGTATGCTTTAGTTTTCGAGTATATACAACATGTACGATCGTACCAGCACGCCATGCGCACAATCTCTCTTATTTGGAATCCTCTGAAATTGCTTGAATCCTCATGCCTAGAACTCCCACGGATCCCATTGGGTCTATTAGTGATTGATACCTAGACTTGCGACCACCCGAGAGGTGTACCCACCCGTGACCTTAGGTTGGAACATGGAATGTATGAACCTAGAATCACTACACCGGTACCCAATTCGGAGCTGACAAGATTCAAAGGGCATTCCCAATCCCCATGAGCCGACGACTAGCTCCAGGGCATCAACAAACGATCAGAGGGAACAATTTCACCTCAAGAATAAACAAACCGATATAACAGCAGAAGATAAATCAATGAACAATTGGTATGTCAAACACTCCTCAAAGAGAAAATTCCCTCAAGGATATAGATAATGATCCCAAAGTAGTATATCATCCAAAAGGTGGAGACACAACATCCATCAATACAAATTCTCACAATATTCATGTAACAAGTAGACCATAGCTCCACCAGTCACCCCCATCACTCCAGGGTCCCGTGATTCAAGTACACATGCCACCTCTAAGTTGCACTTTCCCTTTTCCAGGATCTGACATAACATAATCTACAAACACCCAAAGGCAAAGGTAAAGTGTAAGAAAAACAGCCTACTAGGATTCCACCAAATGTTCTATAAGTAGTTCCAATACTAATAAACCATTTTATGCTTTAATTTAAATAAAAAGGCATGGTAAATCATTTTACATTTCCAATCAAAACATGCTTTCAAAACAGGAAGATGGAAAACATATAAAAATAGGCTCAAATGAATATTTTCAATAAACAAAAGGGCATGGATAAAATAGTTATATACTCCCTGGTTTGTAATAATCAAATCAAAACCAAGAAACATGTTCATATTCCCTAAGGTTAGTTAGTTCCTGACTATAGTATCCTTACACTACTCAATCAATCATCACGACTCAAGGTGTGTGCACATGTTCTTAAGGCTCAGGCCATTGGGATAGAATCAGTCTACACCCCATCAGGGAAAATCATGCCAAACTCGGTTTTGTTAGAGTTTTCATCATCAATCTATTTCTAAGGAGTTAGAGTCCTAGTGTTCTTGTCCAAATCACCCACTAACTACTCAGGCTCACATGAGCTTTCAATCAATTCATTAATCATGGGAAAATCATTCATTTCAATTCAATCCATCATTCACATTTCAAATACCCAATTTCAAGTTCATCACGCCATTTCAATCAAAACCAAAATAGTGGGTTTTATAAAGTTCATTCCCTTCAAAATCATCTTTAATTTAAAGACATTTTTCTCAAGAATCAACATCAAATCATTTCAAACCATATTTTCTCAAAATCACATCATATTTCAAATGTCACTGAAAATAGGTTTTATTTCAAAAAACTCATTCCTTTGGAATAAATCATAGAAATCATCACAATTAAAGGTTTAAAAAACAATTGAAAATACATTTCAATTTAATCAAGCAATCAAGGTTTCAATTGTAGGGAAAATCCTTACGGAACCACCTACCTTTTGTCACATGATCAAACAATCACCTGAAATGGGAATCAATAACGGAGGGTTGAAGGTGAGGAAAATAAAAGGGGAATCCCTAGAATTAAAATCCATCAAATAAAGGTTTAGATCTACCCATGACATGATGATTCATCACTCCCAAAGAATAAGAAAAGTGAAGGAAGGAGGATTCCAAATCAAGGAGATTTCACTTACCAGAGAGAGATCAATCACATCCACCAATGCATTAATTTGATAAGAAGAGAGGTTGGAGGATTCAAAATGATTCTTGAGATCCTCAAAAAGCCAAAGGATAAAATTAGGGAAGAGTAGGAGGTGTTTAGGATTTATAATGATGGGTTCAGAATTTTAATTATAATTTTCAGGGGATTTAAAACTCGTTCACACGGTTTGCTGGGTTAGGTTGTAGGGTTAATACTAACCATGCTCCCTCACTGGGATTCCAGAAAGGGTGCATAGTTTGTTCATACGGTTAGACTAACTATGCAAAAACCATGAAAGACCTAATTTCCCTAAGCTATATGATTTTTAGGGGAGGCTATATGGTTTGGACTAACCATGCGCCAACTGTACGCCACCCTCCATAACCACCACACAGGGAACACAATTTGTTGGGATAAACCGCACGGTTTTCCTTAACTGTGTTCCAACCGTGCACAGAAAAAAAACTTCCAAAAATTTCTAGATGACTCTATAAATGAACTAAAATAAGATCCAAATGAAGGATGATCAAAATAAGGGTCTAGAAGTAACTGAAATCTGGTAATGGGATGTTACAATTTCCCCACCATAAAAAATTTCTACCACTATAAATCTTGTCAAGAAGAATCAATATCAAAGAGATGAGACCACTATTCTCTCATCAGTGTCTCATTATCCCAAGTATCATATGAATTAAAACCATCCTTACAAAGAACATGAACCAAAGGTATGAACTTCCCATCAAGAACTTTTATCTTAGAGTCAAAAATTTGAATTGGCTACTCATTCACGGATAAATTAGGTTCTATATCAAGGTCCTCCCAACTCAAGACATGAGATGGGTCATAGAGATACTTTTGGTCTGAGACACATGAAACTCGACATGAATTGACATCAATTGGGGTGGTAAATCCAAACGGTAATCCACCTTTCCAACCCGCTCGGTAATCTCAAATGGTACCACATATCTCAGAGCTAACTTTCCCTAATCCCTAATATTTTGGTGACCCAATCATGACGAAACTCTTAAAAAACATTGGTCACCAATCAAAAAATATGAAGGCAATCGTTGATGATCATTATAAGATTTATATTGTCTCTGAGCTGTCACCGTTCTATGATGAATCAACTGGATCTTAGTCATCATCTCTTGGACCAATCTAGGACCAACCAAGGAAGTGTCACCAACCTTCAACCAATACAAAAAATATTTACATGTATGACCATACAAGTACTCAAAGTGTGTCTTCCTAATAGATGAATGATAAATGTTGTTATAAGAAAACTCAACCAGTACCAAGTGGCTATCCCAAGCTTCACTAAAGTCAAGAACACAAGAACAAAGAATGTATTCAAGAATCTGTATATTTCATTCTATCTGGCCACCCATATATGGATAATAATCCATGATCAAACTAACTTGGGTTCCCATTGCCTCCTAGAGGCCCCTCCAAAAATGAGAAATGAATTGGGGATCCCTATCAGAAACTATAACAGATGGAACACCATGCAATCCGATGATCTTCTACCCAAACAAGCTTCCCAAGTCCTCAACTTTCATTCTATCATGAATGGGGATGAAGTGAGATGATTTGGTCATCCAATCAATCAAAACCCATATCACATTATTTACTCAAGTGGTGTATGGAATCCCAACCAAAAAGTCTATTGAAATATCATCCCACTTCTAAGGCAGCATAGGAAGGGGTTGGAGAAAACCCAAAGGTCTCTGGTGCTCGGATTTGACAGGATGACAGGTATAACATTGAGAAAGAAAATCTGCAAATTCTCATCTTATACCTAGCCACTAGAATCATCACCACATTTCATTGAACATCTTTATAGTTCTAGGGTGTACCGACCACTGGGAATTATGGTAGTCCCCCATCACAAACTTTCTCATGGGAAAATGCATGACGTACCTGTTTCAGTAGAATAAAATGCCCATAAAAGATAATGGCCACTCATTGATGGTCTCCCCACCTTAAAGAGAGTCCTTATTTCTATAAAACCCATCTTAGAGTTATTTCTCCTGAAGAATCACTGTGAGAAGAGAGGAGGTCAACTGAACGCTTTCCAGAACAATCTCATACCCCTCCTCTTGGACCCCCAAGTGCATACAAGTGAAGAGAGACATCAAATTACACTCTTCTAAAGATTCTTTCATGGTCTGGGTTGAAATTTTTCTACTCAAAGCATCAGTAATGACATTCCCCTTGTCAGGAGTGTAGGAAATGTTAAAATAAAAGGATTGCTGGTACTCCACCCATCATCTATGATGTAGATTCAAATATTTTTTGAGAGAAGATATAACTCAGGATTTTTTGAACGAAATAAATGGTAAACCATTATCTGAAAAGGTAATGCCACTAAATCTTAAGATCATGAATCATGACTGTGAGTTCGAGGTCATGGATAAGGTAGTTCTTCTCATGTGTCCTAATATATCAAGGACTATAGGCTACCATATGATCAACCAACATGAGAATGCAACCCAAACCCAAACCTAATGAATCATAAAAGACCACATAATCTTACCTAACCTCTGGAAGAGTCAACACTAGTGCAGAAGTCAAAAGGCACTTTAATTCATTAAAATAATTTTTACATTTTTCATCGCATAAGAACTTTACTCCTTTCTGAGTGAGAGTGATCATTAGAGAGGCAAACTTCAAGAAATATTTAACGAACCAGATATAATACCACACCAAACCTAAGAAGTTCTAAATCTAAAAAATATTTCATGGTTGTTCCTATGTTGTAACATCCTCCACCTTATTAGGATTGAATGAAATACCATGTTATGAGACCATGTGTCCCAAGAACTTCACGTCCCAAATCCAGAAATTACATTTTGATAACTTAGCATAAAGTTGGTGATCTCTCAAAATTTCTAGAACTTCTCTCAGATGACGCACATGATCTTACTCGATTTTAGAGTAAACCAAAATGTCATCTATAAAAACTACCACGAATGCATCAAGATACTCATGGAATATATTTTTTATCAGTTCCATAAAAATCACAGAATCACTTATTAGACCAAAATTTATAATAAGGTACTTGTAATGGCCATACCTAATCCTGAAGGCGATCATTGGAATATCAAATTCTTTGATTGTCAACTGATGATAACCAGAATGAAGGTCAATATTCAAGAACCAATTTACCCTTTTAACCGATTAGACAAATCATATTTCCAAGGCAATAAATATTTTTTCTTTACTATAACTCGATTGAGTTTTCAGTAATCAACACAAAGGAATAGTGTTCCATCAGCTTTCTTTGCAAAAAAACAAGCACCGCCCATGAAGACACACTCAGATATATAAAGATTTTACCCAAAAAATAATCCAATTGAGTCTTTAACTCTTTAAGTTTAGCTAGTTACATACAGTAAGAAGGAATATAGACAGGCTGGGTACTCAGTACAAAGTCAATTAAGAACTCTACCTCCCTCACCAGTGAAAATCTAGAAAATTCAGATGGAAACATGTCTAGAAACTTGATGAACATTGGAGGAAGATCAATGCTCAATGATTATTTCTCTAGATAAAAATAAAACAAAGAAATCACCCCACCCAACTCCAGAAGAGGTGGTCCGACTATACACGACCTTAGGTCCCATTCTCCTTGGAAATCATAGCACACCCCATAGAGGGTAGTAAAGGAGACCCACTAAAGATAACAGTCAATAAAAGACTATGGGAAATCATAAAATCCATCCTGAGAATGAAATACAAAGTTTTCACATTGAGAACCAAAAAATCCCAAGTGAGATCGATCTTTGATAAAGAGAAGATGCAATAGGGGCATCAACGCCCCTAATCTCTCTTCATTTTGAGGGGTGTAACAATATCTATTGCATAAGGCATAAGATTAATAGGAAGTTTTAGCATATTCATAATATGATTCAACATTAAAGAATGAGAAGCAACCATATCAAATAAAGTAGTCACTAAATATGAAGTTATTGTGATGATACCTCTCACTATCACTGGACCTACATCATCTTCCATTGGAGTCTCTTCCACTGTGTGAAGAAGTTTTTTTTCTAGATGATTGTGGCTAGAACCACTACTAGAAATTTAGGCCATAGCCATAGTTCCAAACTGTGGTTATAGGCCCAAAAACAATGGATATAGGTTATATCCACAGTTTAATGAACCATGGAAGGTATTAGCATGGCTATAGGGAAAGGCCTATAGCCATGGTTTCAAACTATGGCTAAAGCCCTATAGCCATGGTTCAACCCATGGATAAAGCCCTATATCCACGGTTTAAAACCATGGTAGAAGCTTAAGTCACATGTGGTTTATAGCCACAGTTTCAAATCATGGCTATAGGGCTTTATCCACGGGTTGAAACTGTAGTTATAGGCCTTCACATTTCATAAAAAATAGCACGATGAACCATGATGGTTGTTGAGAGGACCCCCACCCACATCCCCCACCCAGCACCAGCACCCCATGCTCCTACACACCCCCTTACCCTTGCACCCTTGCCCTCCTTCGCCTTGCACCCCCCTGTCCGTTGCACCCCCTTCCCCCTCTTCACTGCACACCCCCCTTGAACCCCTCCCCATTCACACCCCTACCCCATGCACCCCTAATCCTACACACCCCATCCTCACTACACACCCCCTTGCACCCCTACCTCCCCCTCACCCTACCCCCTCCACACCCCCTCCCCTCCTTCCTGGAAAACACCCCTCCTTCTTGGATAGACCCCCCACCCTACAACCCCTCCCTGGACAGACCCCCCCTCCCTGGACAGACCCCACCCCCTCCATGGACAGACCCCCTTGCACACCCCCACCCCCTGCACACCCCTCCCCCTATAGGCCCCCTTGCACCCCCATGCACACCCCTACCCCCTACAAACCCCCTTGAACCCCCTCCCTCTCCCCCTACAGACCCCCTTGCACCCCCTCCACACACCTCCCCCCTATAGACCCCCTTTCACCCCTCCACACCCCCTGCAAAATCCCTTGCACCCCCTACCACTTACAGAACCCCCTACACCCCCCCTGTAGACCCCCCTTGAAGCCCCTCCCCCTAAAAAACCCCCTTGCACCCCACTGCACACCCCTCCCCCTACAGACCCCCCTTGCACTCCCCTCCCCCTGCAGACCCCCCCATCCCCCACCCCTGCAGACCCCTCCCCCTGCAGACCCCCACCCCCCTCCACACCCTAAACACCCCCTTACACCCCCTTACACCCCCTACACACCCCCTTTCACACCCCCTCCACCCTTCCTGAACATCCCCCCCACCAGACAACCCCCTTCCCCTTGGACCCCTCCTCCTGGATAGCCCCCACCCCCTAGACAGCCCCCCGCACCCCCTATGCACCCCAACCCCCCTAGACATCCCCCCTTCCCCCTGGACAACCCATGGACAACCCCCCCTCATAGACATCCCCCACCCCTAGACACCGGTATGCTCATAGACTTAACACCCAATAGGAAGACACAGATTCAGTGCAATCAACATGTAAAGTATTTAACAGTTTAAGCACAAAAACTAAACAAAGCATAACACCCTGAAATAAAGTATTTAAAGTTGTTCCAATGAGTGGGAATATGAAATAAAGGTTCTATAGAGGTAAAAAAATGAATTACTCCCCTAAAATTCATATATGTTTTCCTCTTAGTAGATGTACCATTCATCATTATCTTTGTAAAATTCACTCATCCTGATTTTTCTCATTAAGCACCTACAAAAGAAAAAAATAAACATCAGATTAAATAATTTCATTTTAAGAAAAATAAAACCAGGTAAGACCGATGGACACCCCCACCCTATACCCCCTCCCACCCTGGACAACCCCCCACCCTACACCCCCCCTCGACAGCCCCCCTAGGCAGCCCCCCCCAGACACCCCCCACCCTACACCCCTTGGACAACCCCCACCCTACACAGCCCCCATCCTACATAGCCCCCACCCTTCACACCCCCTCCACCCCCCTACACAGCCCCCTCCCCCTGCATCCCCCCTACCCACCCCCTTCCCCCTGGACAACCCCCGTTGCAACCCCCCTTCCCCTACAAAGACCCCCTCCACACCTGAGTGCATCATTATGTTTGTATACATTCTGAACCCATGTATTGGGCCCATTAATTTATAAACTAATATATTTCCACTTTTAAATTCAAGGACTGTTGACAGTTCTAGTAGTTTTGATCAATTTCCTTCATTGGAAATAATTATAGGTGTAGTATCATTTATAAATAAGACATGATATTTCATAAATTCATAAAATATTTTACCTAAATCAAACTATCTCTATGTTCATAAGTAGTTTTTGTTATAAACTGCATCACTTGTTTATGGAACAAAAGAACTTAAATTGTTTCACTGTAATTCATTACCATAAATTTCACCATGAATATGGAGGTATATAATAAAAAACTATTTGAAATATAACTTATACCACATGTTGAAATGAAGATTTAGAAGCATACAAAATGATCAAAAAATTGAACATACCCAAAAAAGTAGATCAAACTATAAAAGAACCAATTGAACTGTTGTATGCACACCAATAGTTTGATCTCCCCAACAATTTTTATAGCAACATCCTCTAAAACGGGAGTATCATTTGAAATAGTACCCTAAAGTATTTGTAGTGATACACATCATCATCATAATAACATGCAATCTAATATGTTTGTTTAAGCATCCGATGCTTTTGAAAATGAATTTGTAGATACTATAAAAGTTTAGAAAAAGTGAAACACATATATTAGTTTAAAAAAACTATTTAATATGATATTGTAATAGTTCAAAATATACATTAAAAGTGTAATTTTTTTTAATATACTAACTTTTTTTAATCCAGTTTAAAATATATATTTAGTTTTGATGTTTCTTTTGTCAAAATCGCTCCTAGAATACTCATTACCTAGATCTTTTGAAGGAATCTGAATACCATAAAATGGGATTCTCAATGATTCATATGACATCAACATTGTAGGAATTTATTGCATAAGATGTTAAAACAATTAAAATAATGTTGGAACTATTATTATCTCTTGCAGGATTGATTTAACTAAACCCAACCCGAGGGATGTCTAATCTTTGTCACATAAACAACAGGTAAATAAAATAAATGATCGTAAGTTTTGGGAAGAGTTCATGGCATAAGAACTGGGTTGTGACGAACCACATGCAACATGTAATCCCTCAATCAGAAGATTCACTTAAATAAAAGGTCCTAAACCCTCAAATACTAATCATAATCCCATGTAAAAGTATGTGTGAATGAAGGGGGATAAGTGACACCAAAAAAGAATATACCAACAATTAGAATTTGCATATTTTTTTTCATTCTAAATTTATTAACAAACCTTGGAAGGAACAACTATGAATATATTTGCAATTAGAAGCCGATATTTCAGTGATACATGAACATATTCAAGAATAGAATATTGGACATTTAGAATTCCCTGCAGGTAAAATTCAATAGCTTAGAGAAATTCAACTTTATATGGCATAATAAATTATAGTAATTTGATTTAAAAAACTTACACTTATTGTTTTCTAAAAGTTCATTAGATATTTAGGGTCCTCAAAGGAGCTAGAGTGCTTTATGTGGAAGACATCATTGATGATTGGATTGAGAAGCTTCCTAAGAAGGGTAAACTAAAAGATAATGAGGATAATGAGGTTGTGTGTGGAAGGTA
Organism: Viscum album; assembly: GCA_963277665.1. Classification (NCBI taxonomy): domain Eukaryota; kingdom Viridiplantae; phylum Streptophyta; class Magnoliopsida; order Santalales; family Viscaceae; genus Viscum; species Viscum album. Next base: position 251,661,772 of record OY728160.1, on the reverse strand, counting down.
TAATAATGCTAATTTTTTTACATAATTCTTGACTACTTAATCAGGATAGAGAGACATAAAAAAGAGAATGTGGGAAACACCATGAACTCATCATGTAAAAATGTATAAAGAATATATTTTGAATGGATAAGAAAAGATTTTTTTGTTCAAGAATAAGAACATATCATTGTTGTATGAAGGGTTATTAAAGATTAAAAGACCCTTGAAAATATGATTAATTAATATATATAATTATGATTGAATTCAATGGAATATTTTCATGTAAATAAGCTATAAGCCAAATTTTACAACAAAATGTTTTACACAAACCTACATCCCATCAAGAGAGAAATCCATATCCCTACACAGTCCCCCCTAACCACACATAACCCCCTCCCCCCCAATTGTATAACCCCCTACCCCCCCTACAGCCCCTCCCACACTGCATAGCCCCTCCTCACCCCTTGTTCCCCCAACCTGTACACAACCCCTCCCCCCAACTGAACCCCCCCCACAACCCACCCTCACCCCCTATAGCCCCCTATAGCACCCACCACTACATATCCCCCCTCCCCTAGACATCCACCCACCTGAACAAAACCCCTCTCCCCCAACGGCACAACCCCCTCCCCCCTATAGTCCCCCTCCCACACTACACAACCCCACTATAACGTCTCAGATCTGGGTACCACTCCACGGGTGCCCCGAACCCGGTTGGTCACATGACCTCAAGCGCATTTCCCCAAATGCCAGAGGCTGCCGACTAGCAGCGAGGGCCCAGGTCTGATAGTGGGGAAACTATTCCCTCATTTGTCAAAGTATAGCGCAGCGGAATACAAAAACAAACATACAGTAACAACGGAAGAAGTAAAACATACATAACTGAATTGAACCACTGTAGTAAAAGAGTACCAGCAGTCATATATATAGCGATGAATCATGTCACTAATTCTATGAAAATAGCCAGAACATGTTACACAGCAGTACAATATGATACAAAGGAAAGTACAGGTATAGTAGAACAAAACAGAACAACCGACAACATCACGAGCCTGAGCTTGGTCCCATGCCCCCCTACACCTCAGCAACGCTCAAGTACCTATATAGGGACCCTTGACCTTATCCATACCTACAGAAATGTAATCTGTTTGGGGCTGAAGACATGACCCCAAACAGGGTGTGAGAAATAAATCCCAGCAGGCACCCACCAAAGGTCCATGCCCAACTGTTAGTGAAAAATGTGCAACAATAGTGTGCAATAAATATAGTAAACTAGTAAGCACTCAAAAGTAAATATCATCACCAGTTTCATTGCCATTTAAATATTCATTTAGCAGTTCAATTTAATAACATTAAATGTTCCTCAGAACTAAGCCCTCGGGCTAATCAGAACCTTGCCCTTAGGCTAATATAACCACGCCCTCAGGCTTACCCTCAGGCATAACAAATAGTTCCCTCAGGAATATGGAATATATCCCTCAGGAATACCGAATATTTCCCTCAGGCATGGAATAGTACCTTTCCCTCAGGCCTAGCCCTCAGGTGAAACAGAAACTTGCCCTCAGGCCTTGACCTCAGGAAAAATAGGAACAAGCAACTGGGCCGAGCCCAACACATAGCAAGCAATTTATATACAAATCATCTCAAGGCAAATGAAAGCACAAAATAATCATGGAATACCCTTGGGTATACTGGCCAAATGGCTAAACAGAGGAACGCACCCCCGGGGTGGTCCTGGATCCAAGAAGTGATCCCAAACAACAGTTATACATATTCATTAAACTACCTTTGCAGTTTTATGTATTTAATTCAACAAGGCCTCAACCATACGACACCCCCAACATGGGCGTAGCACAATGGTACACAAAAACACATAACAGTTGGAATTTAAACACCAGACCACCTACCTCGATCGCCCCTGATCGATATACGTGAACGACGCTCCTCGAAACACCCGAGAATGATGTAGATCTGAGGTAAAATAATTCTTGTTCAAACTCAAATAACTCCCTTTAGAGGAATAATTGGCAAGATCTATGCAATGAGAAGTAAGAACTCACCCGTGCGGTTCTAATGAGATCGTCGGAGGCAGAATCGGATTCCTGGTGCTCGATCGGGTGATCTCCAAATCTCCGGCTGTCCCTCCCAAGTTCTCCTCCGGTTCTAAGCCTTCCCTCTGAACAGGGAGGCTACTTCCCATTTTAAGCAAAAAAAAAAAAAAAACAGAATACACGGCGTGTACTATTAGGTACACGACGTGTAGTTTTCATTTTTTAACTGTTCCTTCGGTAGCTTCTCGACAGCATGGCACTGTTCATCTGTCGACATGAGTACACAGCGTGTAATACCTGAGTACATGGTGTGTACTATCACTCAGCTGGCCACCACCTTACTGTTTTCCTGCCGACTGACTACACGGCGTGTAAATACCCACTACATGGCGTGTAGTTGGTTTTTACACCCATCATCGTCAACCGACCTACATGCCCTGTGTACTCATTCCACATGGCCAAAGTACACAACGTGTGGAAAAGTACACAGTGTGTAGTCACAAAATTTAGGATTTCCTCCCATTTTCCTTATTTTCTCAAAAACACTTAAGGAAAAGAGAAGAGTAGAAACCCGTACCTCAAGAATAAGAACCAGGTTCTTGCAAACTTTTCCCCTTAAAGCAATTCGTCCCCAAATTTCCCTTCTAAGGGTGGTGATGATAACGCTCAGAACAACTCTAGCCATTGAGCACATACGTCGGTCTCCCGCTTCCAGGTTTTGTCCTGCACTCGGCCATGCTGCCATAACACCCGTACGAGAGGAACTGACTGTCCTCAGAGAACCTTCGTGATCCTATCCATGATATGAATCAAATTATCCTCAAAGGATGAATATATCTGAATCTCAACCTCCTCTGGATAAAAAATGTGAGACGGGTCTGAATGATAACGGTGCAACTGAGACACATGGAAGACGTCGTGCATGGCCCGGTACCTCTGTGGTAACTACAACCGATAGGAAACCGAACTGACTCTCTCCAGAATCTCAAATGGCCCCACATACCTCGGTGAAATTTTACCCTATCTATTGATCCGCCTGTGTCCCAACCTCGGTGAAACACACAAGAAAACCTGATCCCCGACCACGAACTCTAAGGGTCGTCTGCGACGATCAGCATAAGATTTCTGACAAGACTTTGCAGTAGACATCCACTTCTGAATCAACTGGACCTTCTCAGAAGTCTCCTGCACGAGACGTGGTCCTAGCAAAGCTGCCTCACCTACCTCCATCCAGCATAAAGGTGATTGGCATGACCTACCATATAAAGACTTGTAAGGTTCCATCTCAATAGTTGCCTGAAAACTATTATTATAGGAAAACTCAACTAGGGATATATGCTTCTCCCAAGAGCCCCCAAAGTCTAGGATGCATGCACGCAGCATGTCCTTTAGCACCTGTATCGTACGATCTGACTGACCATCGGTCTGAGGGTGGTATACTGTGCTCAGAAGCACCTGTGTACCCAGTGCCCTCTGAAAACTCTGCTAGAAATGAGACATAAAATGGGAATCCCTATTTGAAATGATAGAATGAGGGACCCCATAAAGACGTACAACCTCTCAGATATACAGATTTCTGAGCTCGTCAACACCAAAGGTCTCCTTGATCGGCAAAAAGTGAGATACCTTCGTGAGTCTGTCCACAACAACCCACATGCCATCATTGCCTCGAGGTGACCTTAGCAACCTAGTCACGAAGTCCATCACGACATCATCCCATTTCCACTCTGGAATGGTTAACTGCTGTAACAGTCCGGCTGGACTCTGATGCTCTGTCTTCACCTGCTGACAGGTGGAACATCTCATAAAAAAGCTAGCTACTTCTCTCTTTATACCCGACCACCAGTACTAATGTCTCAAGTCATGGTACATCTTGGTAACTCCGGGATGAACTGCCCAAGCTGAAGCATAAAACTACCGCATCAACTCCTCGCGTATATCCCTCAGAACCCACAATTGTCTATGGAAACACAGTACCTCATCATCACCTATCATCCACCCAGGAGGAGGTTCCTCACTTGCCACCATCTCCCGTAGAACTAGGCCTTCTGAATCAGATAGCTGTCTCATCCTCACTCTATCCAGGAGGGTTGAATTCACAGTTAAATATGAACGATAGGTTTTCCCCTGACTGTCATGCACCTCCAAATGAATCTCAAAGAACAAAGCCATAAGCTGCCACTCACCACTGGACTCATGAACCGCCTGTGTCTGAGTCTTCCTGCTCAGTGCATCAGCAACTGCATTACCCTTACCAGGTGTATAAGCAAGCTCAAAATCGAAGGACTGAAAGTATTAGACCCACCTTCGCTGCCTCATATTCAAGTCACGTTGAGTAAAGATATACTTGAGACTTTTGTGGTCGGTGAAAACCACAAAATGCTCTCCCAAGAGATAATGTATCCAACAGCATAATGCATGCACAACTGCAGCCAACTCGAGGTCATGCGTCGGGTAATTTCTCTCATGTGACCTCAACTGCCGAGACCCGTACGCAACAACTCGATCGCCCTACATCAACATATCTCCCAGCCCAATACCTGATGCATCATAGTAAACTGTATAGCTCTTTCCTTGCTCTGGAAGTATCATGATTAGTGCTGATGTCAACCTTCCCTTCAGCTCCTGGAAGGCTGTCTCGCAAGCTTCTGACAAAATGAACTTCACACCCTTCTTAGTCAAACCTGTCAACGACGCTGCTAAGCGGGAGAATTCCTGTATAAAATGCCTGTATTAACCAGCCAGCCCCAAGAAACTCCATATATCAAACATGTTCTTAGGATGCTCCCAAGAAACTACTGCTCTAACCTTCTCTAGGTCCACTTAAACTCCTACCTCTGAGATGATATGACCCAGGAAGTGAATATGGTCCATCCAAAAGTGGCACTTTGAGATCTTAGCATATAGCCGATGCTCTCTCAGTGTACTTAGCACGATCTCAAGATGGGTGGCATGGTCGTGTCGAGTTTGAGATTACACCAAGATATCTTCCATGAATACTACCACAAAATAATCCAAATAAGGATGGAACACACGATTCATCAAAGCCATGAAAACTGATGGCGCATTCGTGAGTCCGAACAGCATAACCAAGTACTCATATTGACTATACCTACTCCCGAAGGCTGTGAGAGGTATATCATATGGTCTAACGCGCAAATTATGATATCCAGATCTCAAGTGAATCTTCGAGAACACTCGTGCACCTCGAAGTTTATCAAAAAGATCATCAATCCTTGGTAAGGGATATCGGTTCTTGACCATCAACTGGTTCAGCTTCCGATAATCCACACAGAGTCTGAGGGTACCGTCCGTCTTCTTTGCAAAAAGGACCGGAGAACCCCAAGGAGAAGTACTGGGTCGGATAAAACCCTTTGACTGTAACTCCTCTAACTGTCTCTTGAGCTCTTGTAACTCAGGTATAGCCATCCTATAAGGAGGAATGGATACCAGTACCGCTCCTAGAATAAGCTCAATAGAGAAATCTACCTCATGCTCTGGAGGTAGACCTGAAAATTAGTCCGGGAAGACATCCCTAAAATGATCAACCACTAGAGGGAAGTCCTTCTGACAAGTCCCAGGATCATCCAGATATAAACTCGCAATCTGGGCTGTGACTCCACCTCGCCCATGATGCTCTGGTCCAGCTCGACTCGCCTGAACATGCCACTCACCTTTGTATAGAAACTCTCCACCCTCTGGTGATGTGAAACACACCCTGCGACGATAGCAGTCTACAAAGGCTTGAAAGGGAACCAACCAGTCCATCCCGAGAATGACATCATAGCTCTTCATCTCCAAGACATAGAGGTCCCAAAGTAAGTGACACCCAACAACCTCAAGGGGGAACTCCCTACACTGACGCACACCAGCCGTTCTAATCCCTAATGGAGTGTCTAGCGTCATAACATCAGAAGAAGAAGAAATACAAAGCCCAAGGCTCTCCACAACAGGCACAAATACAAAGATATGTGTAGCACCCATATCGAAAAGTACTGAAGATAAGACAAAAGATACTAGAATAGTACCTCTGATAGTAGAAGGTATGGGATCCTGCTCCTGTTGGGTCTGTTGCACTGCATATGCCTACCCAGTGCCGCAACCCTGCAACACAGCCTGGCTACCCTGAGATGTCCCGCCCTGCTGCCTCTGAGATCCTGGTGTCTGGCTACCACGGCCATGACCACCATCTCTGTCTGCACGCCCTGACGTATTCAAGTTTCCCGACTGGTAGGAAGCTACTGGTCATGCTATCGCACGCGGAGTCTGTACAGAACCCCTCTCACTATCCACTGGTATAAATTCCCTATAAAATCACTGCAGATGACCCATATTTCCATAAGATCGACACTCCAATGGGTTTCGGGAACACTGTAGTCTATTGTGCCCTCCTTACCACATTGGTAGCAAATGATCTATCCACCTGAAGTATTCTTATGGCTGGTACTGCCACCGTGAGAGAATTCCATCTATCTCTTCCTCTTACTGGTATAAATAGTACCAGAAACTAGTGTCAAACCGCCCTGGCCCACACCACTAGCTTCCCGTAGGTTCCGCTCGGTAATCAGTGCCTAGTTCACAATAGCATGTACAGTAGGAAACCTGAAAACATTCACCAGTGCGCGAATGTCATAAAGAATACCATCATCAAAGCGTCTATCCCTCAATGTCTCATCACCCACCAGAACAGGTGAAAAACACCGAAGATCGGTGAAATGAGCAGAATAATCCATCACCGACATAGTGCCCTGTTGCAGATTCATGAACTCTCGAGCTCTATCTGCCTTCAACGTTTTTGGGAAGAAGAAGTCATAGAAATCTGTTTGAAAATATTCCCATTCCATGTCTCTGTGATGCTCTGACTGGGTGATAACATCCCACCACCTCTTGGAAGAATCACATAGAATATAAGTCGCGAGCTTGACCCTCCGCCCTGGAGGTGTCTCAAGATGCTCGAAAATAGTCTGAAATGAATCCAACCAAGACTCCACAGCCTGTGGTCCACCATCCCCTAAAAATGTAGGCGGATTCTTATTCTGGAAGATACGAGTCAGCTCAGCCATAGATGTGGCAGCCGATGGTGCTCCCTAAAAGGTCTACATGAACCGCATGAAGCCTTCACGGAACTGCGTATCCGCGCCTGTGTCCGGAATAACGGCTAGCGCCGCATCTATATCTGCTAGGGGATCCAATGGTAGCCCATGGCCCACCATCTCTAGAGTATAATCGTTGCCTCTCTCCTGGAGAACAACGCATGGTCGTCTCAGTGACATGACTCTACAAGGTAAAACACACACCTTAGATCAAGATTATCAAAGACCGAAAACAAGGAGACGGAGAAGGAAAGTTTTCAAAATTTACAAAACTTGACTAAACGGCGTGTATAAAACTATACAGCATGTTCTCAAAAGCCATTCACATGGGCGTGTACCCCAGCTTAAACTGGCCATGTAACACCCCAAACACATGGCGTGCCTTTTTAATACACGACGTGTACTTGAATCCTCCTTCCCTGCCTGAGTCCTTCTACACGGCTAAGCCACACGACTCACTTGAAAAAGACTAAATGGCATGTATGGAATCTATACGGTGTGTATGGTTTAATTTCCAACTGCCCATGTCGTTCGTGACATGACCAACTACTTGGCTGACACCACACAGTGTGTGACACCCACACACGGCATGTACATCACCCCGTTTCACTAGTCACATGGCCAAGTCCACACGGTCTCCCACCGATAAGGACTAAACGGAGTGTCCCTCAGGTACACGGTGTGTGCAAGAAGAGTTAACACCGACCCGTGTTTGTTAGGTACATGGCCGGGTCCCCAGGTCAGACTACACGACGTGTTCCAAGGTGGACACGGTGTGTATGTCTCAAGGCCTCCTCTGTCTGTGTTGTTAGTTACATGGGCATACTTTGGGTCAACACTACACGTCATGTACATATGGTACACGGCGTGTTGTTCCCAAAACATTCCCTACCCCATGTCTCCACCCACATGGTCTATGACATGGGAAGAGACTACATGGCATGTACTGAGGGTACACGGTGTGTACTTAAAAAGTTTACAATTCTTCCCGAACAGAAGAACACACGACGTGTTTCCATTGAACTACAAAACATGTATCCTGGGTTTTTCGGATAGTAAGCCTCATATACTACTCCGAAACTCAAAAAATACCAAAAAAACAACACTTAAGTGCCAAATTACGATCCGTGAGGGCCCATACTCCTCGCGAATCAAAGCATGATATCTTATACATGTTATATACAAGTAAACAAGTCAATGATCCACCGAATTCTTTTCATTGAGGGCACATACTCCCCAAAAACCAAATTTTGGCGTCCATCCTATCAAAAGACTCACACACAAAAATACCCTATCACATAGCAGGTATTTATCAAAGAATCTATCACAACAACATGCTTTTATAGCAATACAACTATCACAACAACATGCAATTTCTAATGCACCTACATGGAATGGAACTATGCATGACATGTGATTTCTAGAATGTGCCTAAATGATACATGATATGGCATACCCTCATCTCATCTGGTTGTAATTAAATAGAACCCATGGATAACATATAAACAACACAATCACAAGTGCGTCACCCAACGGTGAAAATCAGATCAACTGTAAATTGCAAAATCAATAAAATTGCAATACGAGGTAAATTGGCTTTTCCCTGTACACGTGTTAGCTACTCCCGAGTACATCTTATTACCAACTACCATTTCCATCCTATCCCTGACTAAGGATCCAAATAGTAAGTAAAAGAAAAGAACCCCTCTGATACCACTTTGTAACATCCCGGATCTGGGTACCACTCCATAGGTGCCCCAAACCCAGTTGGTCACATGACCTCAAGCGCATTTCCCCAAATGCCAGAGGCTACCGACTAGCAGTGAGGGCCCAGGTCTGATAGTGGGGAAACTATTCCTTCATTTGTCAAAGTATAGCGTAGTGGAATACAATAATAAACATAGAGAAACAACGGAAGAAGTAAAACATACATAACTGAATTGAACCACTGCAGTAAAAGAGTACCAGCAGTCATATCTATAGTGATGCAACATGTCACTAATTCTATGAAAACAACCAGAACATGTTACACAACAGTACAATATGATACAAAGGAAAATACAAGTATAACAGAACAAAACAGAACATCCAGCAGCATCACGAGCCTGAGCTCGGTCCCATGCTCCCCTACACCTCTACAACACTCAAGTACCTGTATAGGGACCCTTTCCCTTATCCATACCTGCAGAAATGTAATCTTTTTGGGGCCAAAGATATGACCCCAAATAGGGTGTAAGAAATAAATCCCAGTATTCACCCACCAAAGGTCTGTGCCCAACTATCAGTGAAAAATGTGCTACAACAGTGTGCAATAAATACAGTAAACTAGTAAGCACTCAAAAGTAACTATCATCATCAGTTTCATTGCCATTTAAATATTCATTTAACATTTCAATTTAATAACTTTAAATGTTCCTCAGAACTAAGCCCTTGGGCTAATCAGAACCTTTCCATCAGGCTAATATAACCACACCCTCAGGATTACCCTCGAGAATAACGAATAGTGCCCTTAGGCGTATGGAATCTCGCCCTCAGGCATACCGAATATTGCCCTCAGGCATGGAATAGTACCTTGCCCTCAGGCCTAACCCTCAGGAAAAACAGAAACCTTCCCTCAGGCCTTGCCCTCAGGAGAAATAGGAACAAGCAACCAGGCCGAGCCCAACACATAGCAAGCAATTTATATACAAATCCTCTCAAGGCAAATTCAAGCACAAAATAATCATGGCATACCCTCAGGTATCCTAGCCAAATGGCTAAACAGAGGAACGCACCCCCGGGGTGGTCCTAGATCCAAGCAGTGATCCCAAAAAATAGTTATACATATTCATTAAACTACCTATGTAGTTCTAGGTATTTAATTCAACAAGGCCTCAGCCATACGACACCCCCAACATGGGCATAGCACAATGGTACACGAAAACACACAGCAGTTGGAATTTAAACATCAGACCACCTACCTCGATCGCCCCTGATCAATATACGTGATCGAAGCTCCTCGAAACACCCGAGAACGACGTAGATATGAGGTAAAATAATTCTCGTTCAAACTCAAATAAATCCATTTAGAGGAAGAATTGGCAAGATCTATGAAAGGAGAAGGAAGAACTCACCCGTGAGGTTCCAATGAGATCGACGGAGGCGAAATCAGATTCCCGGTGCTCGATCAGGTGATCTCCAAAGCTCCGATCATCCCTCCCGAGTTCTCCTCTGGTTCTAAGCCTTCCTTGTGAATGGGGGAGGCTACTTCCCATTTTAAGTGAAAAAAACAGACTACATGGCGTGTACTATTGGGTACACAACGTGTAGTTTTCATTTTTTAACTGTTCCTTCGGTGGCTTCTCGCCAGCGTGGCACTGTTCATCTGTCGACATGAGTACACGGTGTGTAATACCTGAGTACACGGCATGTACTGTCGCTCAGCTGGCCACCGCCTTACTGTTTTCCTATTGACTGACTACACGATGTGTAAATACCCACTACATGGCGTGTAGTCGGTTTTTACACCCATCATCGTCGACCGACCTACACGCCCTGTGTACTCATTCCACACGACCAAAGTACATGGCGTGTGGAAAAGTACACGGTGTGTAGTCACAAAATTTAGGATTTCCTCCCATTTTTCTTATTTTCTCAAAACACTTAAGGAAAAGAGAAAAGTAGAAACCCGTACCTCAAGAATAAGAACCGGGTTCTTACACCCACCCCCTATAGCCCCCCACCTGCACACAATACTTGTTATTTATAACATATCCTAAGTGATGAGAATATTAAATAGTTTTCAACAAGTGTTTCCAAATAGACTTATAAAATTATTCATACTTTAACTTTATAGTGTGAACAAACTTACCATGGTGTGGCATTGCATACAACCAATACATGCTCTATTCCACCAATCAAGTCCTCAGAAACCTGATATACCTGCTTACCTCATAAGCTACAAAAAATAGAGGTTCCTATATCATTATCATGATAAAGAGAAAAAATCACAAAAAATAGCTAACACTAGAACTATAAATATGATAAAACATTCATAAAAATGACACTAGAATCTTCTGGAGGAGATAAATAAAAGGTGAAAATTTTAAGTATAAGACAAGTTGAATCACAAGAGATAGTTCCAAATGGGGTTAAATAACTAACAGGAAGAAAACATACTGTTAGAGGTTCTCCGGAATGGGTTAAACTATAGAAGAAATTTAAAATATAGACAAATGAGGTAGAGAAAATAATAGTATAAATAGAAAAGAATCAGCAAAAAATGGAAAATTGGACTACATTCCGTCGGAGGTGTGCCAGAGGAGATAGAGGGGCTGCCTCAGAGAAACATCAGCAAGGAGGTATGATGGTCACATTGGAGGAGGATACAATTCAATATAATAATAATAAAACTTAACTACTATATAAAAAACATACATCATAATAGAATAATTCAATATAGGTTGAAACAAATAGAAACATCGCAATACAATACAATATTATAATAATCAAACTTCACTGCATAATAAAATTCCACATATTAAGAATCCAAAAATACAATTTACATAAATAGTGAGTCTCAATATCAGTATCATCAGAATCATGATAACCCTCATCCATGCCTCCTATAGAAACACCATCACCACCTCTCACACCACCTGCATCTTCATCGACATCAACATCAGTACCAGCACCGACACCGACATCAGCTCTGACACTGAGTTCAGCTCCATCTCTTGCTCTGAATTTGGAAGAAGAATATACATTAGAAGAATACATCAACATCAAACAGTCATCAAACACTGCAGCTGCTTCTGGTGGAAGTGTAGAAGAAATGGCATATATAACTTTCATCATATTTTCAGTTATCGCCTTTTCTGATTTTTGAGTTGCTTCTTCAATTACGAAATTTATCTATTCCACTGTGAACAAACTATAACCAGTACTCGAAGAAATGTTGTTAGTAGACCAGTATTGAGATGATACAATATTCTTCCTAGGTCAATAATGCACTCTGCCCTAATGCTCATCTCCTAATACTTGATGTAGATGATCGTTCGGGCCCAAATTGTTAGGTTATTTTTCTGCCAATGCCTTCAAAGAATTCTTTTGATTGATATATAACATAAATTAAAATGATAAAATAATATAAGGAATTAAATTCATTCAAAATAAAATAAATTGAAATATACTTACAATCACCTTCTTAGTGTTGATATTTGTCACAATATCATTTTTCTTTTTCCTGCTTGTACAAAACAAAGTAGACCAAGGAACACAACCCTTGATATTCAATGCCTTTTTCTAAAAAATAAATAAATCAAAATTGGAAGTCAAAAAAATTACACCAAATGAAGATAAATATTTTAAATGTTAAATTACCTGTGTTTTCTCATGATCTGGGAGTGAAGTATGTCCATGAGTATAAACATGTTTCATTCCACTCTTATTTATTTTATTTCTATCTAATTTATCCTATAAAAAAATAATTATATAATTTCATTAACATGAATAAAACTCATTTTCAAATAAATAAATGAATATATATATAAATTTAATAAATACCTTAAACCCTGGACTCTTCCAATAGCCTATCATCTCTTTATATTGTGATATTGGGAAATCATGAATCACCGATACTTCTTCAAGCTCCGTACCAAATCTCCTTTTCCAAAAAATATATAATTCATACTTGTATACTCGCCACATTTCACCTAAATCCATTAACCTTGCATCCTTTTCATTTTTTCCATCAGGAAAATTATATCGAAGCTGCAATAGAAAAAATATTTGTTAAGAAAATATTATAAATTAATATATATAAAAGGTGATTAACATTACTTACCCAAATCTCTACCTAAAAATTGTCCTTTATTTGTTCTCCAACTTCCCTCTAACTTATTGGTTGAACCAGAATGATATTGCTGTGTCTAACAAGTGTTCCCATAAATATTTTACATTCCATACCATTTTTTTAATTATAGCACTATCCTCATTGTATTCAACGATGATTTTCATGTGTAGATTCCAAACCACTCGCATTTTTGTACGGCCTCATCATCTGGTAGAGGTTGAAGCTAATCATGAAAAATAATAATAAAGGAAAATAATATATATGAATTTATCATTAATCACTAACAGTAATGTTTAAACACATACAAGTAGATGGTGGATTTGCTGACCCCTGAAGTGCTATGTCTAGAGGGGGAGTAGCCTCTATGGTAGGTGAGATATTTACAGTAGGGGTACTCTGTATATTAGATGATGATAAGTGTAATGATGGAGGGATAAAACCCAATGGATAACCCTGTACATATGAGGGTGGATATGGTTATGGATATGGTGGTGGATATATGGGGGCACAATGACTGTATAGTGGATGGTGGGAATAGAAAATAATGAGGGATGGGAGTATGAGAACTACCATCTAATGTGGGTGCGAGCAGAAAGGGATATGGAAAATGTGGGTATGAATAATATAGAGGTGGTATAATGTGAGACTCAAGCGGCATAGTAGTAGGTTGAACTGTAGAATTAGTACCCCCCGCCATACTATCATCCTCAGCAGCATAATCTAACTGTCTCCTCAATGATGTAGCCTAAAATAACATAGATGATAAAATAAAATGAATGATAACAAGATAAATAATATGAAATACCATAATATTCAAACATAAATTGTACTTACAGTGTTGGTTAGAGGAGATATACATTGTTAATTTCTATGTATTCTTCTATTTCTTCTAGTATCATCATAATCATAAATTTTGACCTGGAAATTTAAAATAATATTCTAAAATAAATATAAATAATGTAAAATTTTAAATAATACAATTGTATCATAAAACAATGAGATAAATTTTTATGTGTGATATTTATATTGATAAAATATCAATACTTTTCTATGTTCAATAATTACTAGAGACGTTCTTAAACATAAATTGGTCAAACTATTAATAGTTTTATATTCGGAAATGGTATAAAATATACTAGTTAATTTGATATCATGTATTAAAGTTTTAAAAAATACATACAATATTGTGAAAATGTCAGGTAAATACTTAAAAATGTGTCAACTCTATGTGTGCTCTATGACAATTTTTGGTTCAAAATATGTTCTAACAATTGAATCATCTATGTCATCAAATGAAACATTCAAATAAATACTGAAAGTTTTATCCATAGCATAATTTTCATCCATGTATTTGTCAAAAATATTCCTAGAAATGACATAAACAATAACACCAAATTGTTGTTGTAACAAGTCAGTTACATAAAATACCTATCTAGCTTGTGACGCAAGAATATAAGGTTCACCGGTATGAAGTTGGCAGTTCATATCAATCACTCTAAATCCACAGTTATCAATATGAATTCCTTGTCGTGTCATTTAATCAAACCACTTGAATTTAATCATTGCGACATAACCATGTGAATAATAATATAATAAAATGATTCTTTCAACAACACCATAATATGATATATTTTATGATCAATGTTGTCTGTCCGATGCACTCTCATAACAATATTTTGTGGAACTTATTGTGACACTATCATGTTGTGTTTCCATTTTTTTTCACATCTATTTATAACAAATTTAAATCCATTGAAAACCATTGCCTTATAATCACGTACCACATTGTTTGGACCAAAGGACAATGATCTTAATTTATCTGATACTTCATTCATTGGTAGAGTTAAAACCTATAAGATACCAACATCAAATATTAAATAGAGAGATTCCATTATGTTATGAGAAGAAAAAAAAATAAATCTATTACCTTTGATTTTAACCAAGAAACACATTATTTTCTATGCAACAATTCCTTACTCTTAATAGATATATTGAGATGTCTCTTTTTTATATTTTCTAAATGTTCACTACAAATATGAAAGATTTAAAATTTCATAAGATATGAATAAATCATACAATGAAAAAAATTCATATTTATTAGTTTACTTACTTGATATAATCATCAAGCACACCACAGTTGAATAATACTGTACAATGAGCCATTTCCCACTCTTCCCTGCTTAAAGTACACAATGAGTACGATCTAGATATCCCCATTGTTTGGGTAAGTGAAGGAAATATAGGCTCAATGGGATTATATTTCTCATCTTTAGTTATCATTAGACAATTAGACCTCGTAGTGACGTTATATAAGTACGATGAACAGAAATCCATGCATTCTTATGCTAAATAGAATTTCACAATAGAGCCTTCAGGATGATATTTATTTCTTAGATAATATTTCAATTTAAACATCATTATTTCTATAGGATACATCCAACAACTTGAAACAGGACCACCAAAAATAACTTCTATGGGAAGATGCACAGTTAGATGTAACATACATGTGAAAAATGACGGTGGGAAAATTTTCCCCAAGTTGCAAAGAATAATTGGTGCATATCTCTGCAATTTTTGAACAACACTTCTACTCATTCTTTTGGCACAAAGGTCTTGATAAAAATGACATATTTTAATCACAAAAACTCTAACATTATGCGAAAGTAAATACTGAATGGAAATTGGAATCAACTCATGTAACAAGACATGGTAATCATGGGTTTTAAGATATTTTAGTTTCACATCTTGTGTATTCACCCTTTTCAAAATATTACTTCAATAACCATCTAGAACCTTCAAACTTTCCAAGACCTAAAGAAATCTTTTCTTCTACATATTTGTCATCTAATAATAGGAAAAAGGGACTTTCCACTTATTTTGACTAATTAACTCACGATGAAGTCTTTCTCTTATACCCCAATCCATCAAATCATGACGAGACCATAAATCGTATTTTGTTTTTTCCTTTGAAATTTAAAATAATATCAGGTAACATATCATAAATGTTTTTCTCTATATGAATTACATAAAAAAATGACACAATAAATTCAATGACCAATATAAAAAATAAAAAAATATTCCTTTCTTTCTCCAATTTCTATTGGAATTTGAATTAACATACTTTCGCTTTCTGATATTTGATTGAATTTTTCCAAGAACATAATTCAAATCATAAAATTATTTAATAATATCATCCCCTAACATTTTTTGAGGTGTCTCATCTATCTCAACTACATTATTGAACTGTCTCTGATTTTTCCTATATGGATGATCCATCGGTAGAAATCATCGATTCCCTATAAAGCTTAAAGTTCCTCGAAACTTTAATATTTGGGAACGTGTATTTTTCATACAAATAGGAAAGTATAATTTACCTTTATTACTCCAACCAAACATCATTCCATAGGCAGGTAAATCATTTATCATACTTAATAAAGCTGCAAAAAACATAAATCACTCCTTCCTAAATGCAGCATACACTTATATACCAACAATCCAAAAGCTCATTTAACTCCTCTATTAATGGATGAAAGTATATATCAATATAATTTCTAGGATCAATGGGTCCAAATATCAATATAATCATGATAGTAAACGACTTCTTCATACACATCCATGATGGAATGTTATAAATGTGAATGAAAATAAGCCAAGTATTGTGTGCAATATGCATTTGGCGAAATGGATTGAAACCATAACAGGATAATCCCAATATAAAATTTTGTGGGTGATTAGCCACTAAATGAGGATAATATTCATTGTTAATATATATAATATTCATGTTATTTATTATTCATAAACACCATTTTAGTTAATTTTACACTTTGAACATCATTTCACATTATGATTGTAATACCTTCTTAAAATGCACTATTATGTGGTACATTTTTGAACATCATTTAAAGTACCCAATGATTAATCTGATTTTAAGGAATATAATTATCCATATTTCAATTTTATATTTGGGTAAATTTATCTACACTTCAATATTATCATGTTTCATTTAGGGATCAATGGAGAATTCATGGAAGAAGATGAGGATATTTTTTGATGACAGGAAACAATTCTAGAGAAGACAGTTTGGAAACCAGCCCACTGATGAGACTTTGGGACCAAACATACAGGCCCAATGAATCCCAAATTTCTTGGGATGCTATAATACATGTATAGGAACAAATAACTCTTCATTATCCAATGCTAATTCGGCCTCCATGGTGTCCATTTAGTCGGCCCTAGTTAGAGATAAAATTCTGGACCAGATTCTACGTCCCAGAAAAACAGTCCACTAATATAATCATATCTTCTAATAAAAAATTTCAAATGGGCCCAAATTTTACAGTCGGGTAGGAAAAATCCGGGGCTCCATTTTATTCTTCTATGGTATACTCTGATTCGGCCATCTAGATGGACTTACAAGCAAGTATGTTCGGTGGAAGCAAGCTGGCTGCCACCTCGGGTCAAGAGTGGAAAAGTCTCCTCTCCCTTACTTTCCACCACCCTAGGCCTACCATACTCAAGTGGGATATTTTTTACTGTTTAAGGCTCTACCCAAGGCTACCAAAATTACTATTTAAGGTAGTGTTGGTAAAGGAGTTTTTCATCTTGGATGTTTTGTTCAATTGTAATGTTATGCTGTGATTTTGTTGTCTCAAATTTGTCTTTCACATGTAAGTTGTTCAATTCACTTTAGTTTTTTAATAAAAGTTCTTCTTATACTCTTATTATGTTGTTATTAATATCACTTTGATACCTCTATATCAAGGTGTGAATTTATTCATGCCATACCTTGTGAAATTATCACACAACGGTGGAGTGATCGTTATTTTATTGTGTTTTTTTACTTCTCCATTTCTTCCCTCATGAGTCTACTTTCCGCTTCCATTGAAACCATGAGATCAATGGAGGGATAACCCACTTATGGGTTGATCCAAGTGAGTAGAAATAGGCTGGATTGGATGCTATTTATTACACTATTAATGTATAATCACTTTTTAATTGAGATTTTTATTTGATGATTTTTAAACTCCATCGTCCTTGTTGAATTTAAGGTCACACACTTCATATGCTAATATGAACCTTTACCTTGAAGTGATCAAAAATTTGATCCTTCAAGTGTATAGGTGATTAGTATTAAAGGGTATAGTAATTAAACTAGTAAGTGATGATGTTGTTTTATCTTCTTAAATGAATCCATCTCAAATATAAGAAATTGAAATCATTGAAAAAGAAATACGTTCAATCCACCCCAAGTGATAACCTAGGATCAAATCATTATTTTAAATTGAATTCACTTAAATCTATTATATATATTTCAAAACCATCTAAAATAAATCCAAGTTGGCCACTTCATAGCTGAAAAGAGTCCATAGAATGTACGTGTCTATATGTTTCTTCTTAGGTCTCTGAGGATTCGATAACCCAAGCTAAACTACAAGGACTGTTCTACCTTCATCTCTTGGGTAAATTTGAGCGAGAATCAAATTTCGGCGCCGTTTCCGGGGACCTAAGTAAGTTATCTTAGACACTATCATCCTTTTTTTATCCATCTTCTCTATTATCACCCCCTCACTCCTATGGAAATCAATTTTGAACAATCCCAAACATGGGGAACCTCTCCCTACATTGATCACCCCACACCAAGTGTGATGTACAATGACTATCCTAGTTTCTACTGGTGGGATAACCAACAACCAATTGAGACAAAATGTTTTAACTCCTATTCTCCAGAAAACATTCCTAAATATAATGAGTTTCAATCCCCACAAAGCCAATTTGAACATCCTCCTATGGAATTCCAACAACATAGTTATCCTCCTAGAATAGAACATCTGTCTTAACCCCTTATCCATCCTGATCCACATCCATTACTTGAAAAACTATGTAAACAAATGGAGAAAATTAATTTTGAGGTTTCATCTTTGAGGTTAGAACTACAAAGCATTAAAACTTATGAAAAACACATCCCTACACCAACTGTCCCTTCCACAACCTTATGTGATCTTTCTGGTTTCCCACAAACCCCACGTGAATTTATTGAAGAACCAACCTTTGGATTTGGGATATATGAATAAGATCAAGGAATTGTTAAAGGGTCTTTAAATCAGGAGGAAATTGACTTTTTAGATTCAAAAGAGGAGAATTTGACATCATGGATTAAGTCTCATGAATATAACTCCATTGATGATTTTTCAAAAACAAAAATCACTGAACCATTAAGAGAAATCACAAACTTTGAGTCCATACCCATTCCTAACATTGATCTTTCCAATTTGGAGGTTGAATATTCTATTAAAAAGGAACCAATTTTGTTGAGAAATTTGGAAAATGAAACTGAGTTGGATTCAAAATATCAACTTGTGTCTAAATGTCCTATCCAACTTGAGCTCAAAATTATTGTCCTTCCCTCCCCGCTAAATAATACCTTCATAAGGTATAATCACGACCTTTCAATTGAAATTAATTATTCTCTTGAAACCAAAAAAGTTGGAATGATCATTGATGTCTTAGGAAAGACTATAGAGGGAACTAGATCAACCATTTCTGATATTCCTTGGATTTTACCACTCTTTTTAGAACAAAGGTTTTTGCATGAAACAAATTATAAACATAGAATCAATTTCAACCTAGTAGAATTGGTGAAACATGTGGTCCTTAAAATGTTGAAAATTGGTATTGGGTAAGTTAGGGGATCCATGTCGGGCTAACGACGTTAAACAAAGCACTACATGGGAGGCAACCCATGGTTTTCAAGTTTCCAATAATTTTGTTGTTTTAATCAAATTTATATTTTAAATAGGATTAATTAATCATTTTGATATTTAATAAAAATATAGACTCTTTACCTGTTCTTCTATTCTGAGTATGGATGGGTACGAAAGGGGAGCACCATATTCATCCGTGTCACGTGGTGTGATCCTCGAGTAATACCTTACCCAGAAATTTAAAAAGAAGACAATGTATCATCAGTTCGTTTTATTTTTATGTGTTTGTAGGTTAAAATAAAAATACAAAAAAATAAATAAATAAAAATATAATAATAATAATAAAAAGGGGACACATCATTGGTCATGGGGCAAACCCCGTCACAATCGGCGAAGCCGTGGGGATTCAAACCCTGGACTGAAGGGAGACAGGGGCACGCGTTTACCACTGACCTACGACTTTTTGTGATTCCTTATTATATAATTTTTATATATATGATTATATTTTAATTTCTTTATTATATAAATAAATAAATAAATAAATAAATATATATATTGTTTTTTTTGTTTTGTTTGTTTTGTTTTTTCTACTTGGGAACTCTGCAAGTGACATGGATATCAAAGGATTAAAAGGGAGTATCAAGAATTTCAACTTCAACCACAAGGTGACTTCATTCCATGATCCTCATTTTAAATTTCCTTTTTGAACTTTCATTCTCTACCTCTACCCCCTTCTAAATTTTATTTTCTTTAAACACTGGTGATAGTGTTGTTTTAAGTTGGGGGGGGATAAAATAAAAAAATGCTTTTGTGTAAAAAAAAATGAATTATTTGAAAAAAAAATGTGTAAATACAAGGAAAAATGCCTTTAACTTTGAACATGGTAATACACATTGCACACTTTGAAACTGAATATCAAATAATTTAGCATGCCCTGATTCTGATTTTAATCCTTGTATAATTTCATGATCATAGATTTTGGAAAGTGTGACTGTTTAATGTGATATTTCATCGTTTATATTTTCATCCAAAAAAAAAGATCACAATGCACGTCCTTTGGATAGTGGGGTATTAGTTTGAATTCATGGGGTCCCCCAAATAAATAGCATAGGTTTGGTGATCATTTTAGTTTTAATATGATTATTCAATAAAAAAATAAAAAAAATAAAAAAAAACAATAAATTTGCACGTAGAGCAATGAAATGACCTAATGAGTGGCTTTCGACACTTGGGGATCGTGACTCCATAGTTGTCTGGCCCAGAGTTAGTAATTTTATCTCTATTTTTGGTAATTTGAATTTGTTTTTGATTGAGTTAACTCGAGATGATGCCCGAGTATGTGGGCTTCACTTGGTGCCCTATGGCCTTTGAGCCTGGGAGTCATCGACAAAGTCTCGCTATAGGGGTTGACTCTTTTGAGTGCAACTTCAATTACCATGACAAAATTGAAAAAAAAATAAAAAAAAATAATACAATAAAAAAAATGAATACTCATCTTAATATTGAAATGTGATTCCACCTAGTGCTTCCATCATTTTCCCCTTGAATAAAAATGAACCCCCATGTCTATTGTGATGCACAACACATCCTCATACTTAATTGATATTGGATGAAATATGGAAATGAATTTGAACAAAGGAATGGTCTTGGGATTGGGATCTGCTTATGAAAATATCTTGTATTAAAATATTTTGATGGGTTTCATGATTTTTTGGTATAAGGGTTTCTGGTGATCATTGTGTATTAAAATGTTTCTGGAAAAGGGAATTCGAATTTTATATTGTTGAGATATATTTTGCTCGGGACTAGCAAAACTCAAGTTGGGGGGTGTTATTAGACACTAAATGAGGCTAATATTTATTGTTAATATATATAATATTCATGTTATTTATTATTCATAAACACCATTTTAGTGAATTTTTCACTTTGAACATCATTTCACATTATGATTGTAATACCTTCTTAAAATGCACTATTATGTGGTACATTTTTGAACATCATTTAAAGTACCCATTGATTAATCTAATTTTAAGGAATATAATTATCCATATTTCAATTTTATATTTGGGTAAATTTATCTAAACTTCAATATAATCATGTTTCATTTAGGGATCAATGGATAATTCATGGAAGAAGATGATGATATTTTTTGATGAAAGGAAACAATTCTAGAGAAGGCAGTTTGGAAACCAGCTCACTGATAAGACTGTGAGACCCAACATAAAGGCCCAATGAATCCCAAATTTCGTGGGATGATAGAATAAATGTAGAGGAACAAATCATACTTCAGTATCTAATGCTAATTCGTCCTCCATGGTGTCCATTTAGGCGGCCCAAGTTAGAGATAAAATTCTAGGCCAGATTCAGTGGTCCAGAAAAACAGTACACTAATCTAATCATATCTCCTAATAAAGAACTCAAAATATTCCAAAAGTTTATATAAGGGTAGGAAAAATCATGGTATCCATTTTATTATTCTATGGACCACTCTGATTCTGCCATCTAGAAGGACTTACAAGCACGTTTGTTCGGTGGAAGCAAGCTGGCTGCCACCTCGGGTCAAGGGTGTAAAAGTCTCCTCTCCCTTACTTTCCACCACCATAGGCCTACCATACTCAAGTGGGATCTTTTGTAATGTTTTAGGATCGAACCAAGGCTCCCAAAATTACTATTTAAGGTAGTTGTGGTGAATTAGTTTTTCATCTTGGATGTTTTGTTCAATTGTAATGTTATGCTGCGATTTTGTTGTCTCAAATTTGTCTTTCACATGTAAGTTGTTCAATTCACTTTAGTTTTTTAATAAAAGTTCTTATTCTCATCTTATTATGTTTTTCTTAATATCAATTTGATACCGTTGGATTAAGGTGTGAATTTATTCACGCCATACCTTGTGAAATTATCACACAACGGTGGAGTGATCGTTATTTTATTGTGTTTTTTTACTTCTCCATTTCTTCCCTCATGAGTTTACTTTCTGCTTCCATTGAAACCATGAGATCAATGGAGGGATAACCCACTTATGGGTTGATCCAAGGGAGTATCAAGGTGCTGGATTGGATGTTATTTATCACACCATTAATGTATAATCACTTCTTTAATTGAGATTTTTATTTGATGATTTTTAAACTCCATCGTCCTTGTTGAATTTAAGGCCACACACTTCATGTGCTAATACGAACCTTTACCTTGAAGTGATCAAAAATTTGATCCTTCAAGTGTATAGGTGATTAGTATTAAAGGGTGTAGGAATTAAACCAGTAAGTGATGATGTTGTTTTATCTTCTTAAATGAATCCATCTCAAATATAAGAAATTGAAATCATTGAAAAGGAAATACGTCCAATCCACCCCAAGTGATAACCTAGGATCAAATCATTCTTTTAAATTGAATTCACTTAAATCTGTTAGATATCTTTCAAACCCATCTAAAATCAATCCAAGTTGGCCACTTCATAGCCGAAAACAGTCCATAGAATGTATGTGTCTATAGGTTTCTTCTTAGGTCTCTGAGGATTCGATAACCCAAGCTAAACTATAAGGACCGTTCTACCTTCATCTCTTGGGTAAATTTGAGTGAGAATCAATGGGTCAGATGAAAAATAAGGATGAAACCTATAAAATTTATTCCAAGCCAACCCATCTACAGGATGCACTATTTCATCATTATCCTCATTTCTTTCATCTTCATGCCATCTCATATTCCTTGCCATTTGTTCTAAAATAAAAAGTTTTTTGAAGCCTAGGAATTAAAGGGAAGTTCGACACCACTTTATCTGGTATGAGAGATTGATTTATGTATTTATTAGTCTTTCACCTTGATGTTCCACACTATTTTCACTAACTCAACTCTACATTTTCCTTCCATAATAAACAACAATATTTGGTCCAAGAATGAATCTTAATAGATGAAAATCCAAAATTTTCAACCAAATTTGATGCCACATAATAATTTTCTGGAATACATGCATCAACAGGAAGTAAATACTTAATAAATGTAAGGATATAGTTGACCGCAATATTACTAAATCCATACATTGTTTTTCCATGATATAATCGCATTAAAAAATCAAGTTTTCTCAATTTTCCACATGCCTAATATACTAGGGTATTTTCATCTTCCATCATCTTTATAACACTCTCAACATCATTATCCTGATTAATAGACAAAAACTATGTTCTGGTATTCATTTCTTCTTGCAATGGTCTACATGAGGAGCTGGCTTCAGAAACAAAAGGAAATCGATCAAAAATCAGATTTTTATACCAATTCTTTACGCTGAATCAATTTCATTCACCACTTGATATTTTTCTCCATTTTGATACCACACATGATAATTTTTTTGAAAACCATGTTTAGTGATATGGTAACTCACTTCCTTTCGAGTTAACCATGGTCTTCCAACACAATCAAAATACATTCATCAAATCAATCCGCCATCTAAATCATTAGTGAATGCAAAGTCCAAAAAATATCGTAACCCCTTCTAAAATTAATCAGTGATCTGATCAACTCTGAACATCCAGTATTTATCCATTCTGAGGCATATAAACATACATTAAATAAATAATCTAGAAAATGACTTAACATTATATGTATTGTTTCATAAGATAATAAGTAACCATCAATAACATGTTAATAAAAAAATAATAAAAAATATTATGGTTTAGAGAATTCATAAATGTTTTAAATTATAAAAAATCATGAATAGTCACACATAAGTTCCAATAATGATAATTTATTATAGTAAAAAGAGTTTATATGAAATCTAAGAGATAATAATAATCAATTCTCAAAAGTGTTTGGATGGATTCACAATGAGTTGTGATGTTTTATATTAATTCTACAAATATTTATTGAAATTTAATGACATTTTAAAAATATAAACCATATCATATACCATAGAGTGTATAAGGACACCAATATACCATAGTGTGTTGAAGGATTCCATTCCAGTGTTGATTTTTAATCATGGAGTATAACACCACATCATGGTGAAAATGAGAATGATATTGGATACCATTTGATCAAATTTTCTAATCTGATTATCTTGTGTCCTTCAATTTTCA
The DNA here is from genome assembly GCA_963277665.1 of Viscum album. Taxonomy (NCBI): domain Eukaryota; kingdom Viridiplantae; phylum Streptophyta; class Magnoliopsida; order Santalales; family Viscaceae; genus Viscum; species Viscum album. The sequence goes on along the minus strand of OY728160.1, from coordinate 251,637,049 downwards.
ACACATAAATTTGTAATGTGTTAAATAAAATCAAAATCTAAAAAAGTTTTGGAGTTTGTTTTAATCAAATAATTTTGATCTAACATATGAATTTTATGTATGTGTTCTATAAATGGTTTGGGCCATGATCTTAATAATCATCAACATCTTCCATAAATAGTTTTTTCACATGATTTAGTTATAGAATCATGTATTTGTATTGGTCAATGGAAAATACCTATGAGTTAATCTCCATCATAATATCTTATTAATGGTCTTTATGACATAATATCACACTATTAAAGGTAATTTCTTCTTCTGTTTGTGTCAATTGGAATTTATCATAAACCTTAATATATAATAATCTTAACAGTCACTATATAATGGCTATATTATCAATGTTTATGAATTTTATTATTCTTTTTAATATAATTGGATATAACTTATAACCATCCAATATAAAAAAAGAAGTTAATGTATTTTTATAACATCATTACATAACTAGGAATTTATTCATTTTAAAAGGGAATTTCATTTATAAAACAAGCGGGTCATTATAGTGTCCCTAAAAAATACCAATATAAATTGGTTCATGTATAATTTTATATGAGTTTATGTAAAATAACAAGAAATAGAAATAATAATAATAATTTTTTCACAACCATGGGTACTACACAACCACCCGACCGTGACTATACCCACTTTAGTAATTTTTATGATGTGTCATAACATATCACATGGAAACCAACTCGAAATCATGTCCAAAGTCAGAACCAATTCGTATAATATCCATTTATAGTATAATTACCATTATATAGAAAATTAATCCCCAAATAATATCCACAATGATTTTTCATCACTAAGTAGGGGATGCTTCATGAATAGGAATTTAGATCAGGATTTGAGAATTTTAACATCACTTTGAGATGGCTCATGATGTGGATTGAGGCCTGATTATTTTTTTCAGTGATAGTTAAAATATAGGATAAGGGTTTAGGAGACTCATATATATTTTTTTGTTGTAGGTCAATACCAAATCAAAGAATTAGTCATTATGGTGTAGCATATTGAGTTATTTCATTCTCAATTTTAAGGTAGGGAGGATATGGAATATTCTAAAAGGTTTAACAAATGGGTTTATGATTGGGAGGAAACCATATATAGTCTAGGGTTAGTACAGTGGATGTCTCCTAGGTGGATATATAACAAGGTTCCCCTTGGAGGGGTGATGTGTCTTGTGGATTTGTTCTACAACAGGGTGGTGATCTAATTAAGAATCACATCTCCCTAGGGTAGGGGATACATGGTGGAGGGCCTTGGGAGGAAGGAAATTTTGTTTTCTCCTATGGTTGATTGCAGAATGGATCCTTACTACACCCCATAGCCTGATACTATTATGAGAACTTACATTATGGCCCATGTGGTCATGCTACAATGTGTCCTCTCTTTGTTGTTTATGTGGTGAAAAATCATCATTTCATGGTTGGTATCCATTTTATTTTAGCGTGAGAGGGTAATGGAGAGATGGATATTTGGTCATGCATCCTTCTATATACATCCCTATTCAATACCCCCATGTGTAGTGAAATCAATATGCATTTCTATGGTGATTTATGTTGTGTTCTTCTATTTTACTATTTTTTTTCTTTATATTGGCACCTTACAATGTTGATGTGATCTTAGGATATGTATTTTTGATAATTTTATTATATCATGGTGGAATTATGACAGGACGATGAGTATTTAATATTTCTTGGCTAGAGAAGGTCCTGAAATGTAGAACGCACATTGTTGGTTCCATTTTGTATGATATGACAACACCATGGATTTTTCTTAAAAATATACATATTTGTATTAAATTAAAAAAATTATTATGATTAATTATTTTGGTTTTATAGAATGATATAGAACTACAGATATTAATAAAATCTTTGATTAATTTTAAAATGTTTTAAAGGAGGAAGTGTGTTTCAATAGAAAGTATATAATATCACTATTTCTTTTTGTAAAACCAAAATTAGTTTTAGAAAATAAACCACTCCTTAAATATATTTTTAAAATTTCAATCGAAGAAAAATGGATATTTTATTCCATGGGTACTGAAGAAATGAACTGCTTTCTAAGTGAAATAACATTATTTCTACTATTTAAACTATAAAAATCCTAAATGTGTTCAAATTCATTTCCTTCTTTCACTGGTTTCTAAGTAAGCACAATATAATTATTTCTTTTATGAAAGTTTTATCAAACACACATAGAATTAGATATTTTCCATCAGTGATCATTCAAACTTAGAAATAATGATTTTTAAGTGTGTTTAAACAGAATTACATATAAAATAGTCTTTAAAATATAAAATATCTGAAATAGTTATCAAACACACTTAAAAACAAATCCTTAAATATATTTTTACATAGCTTTTTGGATTACTTTAAACTCTACATGCTAGTTACAATTGAGAAACAATGATATTGCACCTTTTTTAATTTTACCATGATATAATATATCTTATATCAAATGTAATTTAAATCATAATAATTCTACGGTAATATTAATTTATATGTAATTAGTTTATAATTATATGTAGTTATACAAATTACACTGTAAAATTGTACTATAAATACTGGAAAACTATAAAAGAAATACTAAATGACACAAAATATAGTGAAAAAGTGTAATGGATATACTAAAAAAGAAAACTAGAAATACATAATGATATAGATTTCATTTGTGAAGTATAACATAGTTCTACTTAGTTTTTTATTAGAAAGGATTGATAATCATGTCAAATTTATTTGAACGAATTCATAATAGAAATTAATAATGAAAGAAAATTTATTAAACATGTATATAATATTATAATTTATATTATATTCAAGTGACAAATATGCATCGTTATGTTAACAAACACTAAAGATCGTTTTCTAAAGTTAGTTGTTTGTGAACTTGTATTAGAAGAAACACCCTATAAGGAAATAAAAGGAAAATAAGTCCGGTAAAAATGCCTCATATATTTATGTTGTCGTTGTATCAATGAGAATAATTTGAAATTGATAATCTATAATATGTAATAATGTAAATTTTTATGGAGGTTCTATATTCATTTGGTTCACAATTTTTTTAAAATCTCTATTTTCTTACATATTTTCCAAGAGTAAGTGAATGTTAAAAGTATTTTGTTCACATGTTTAGTGTTTATTTGTAATTTTGAATTTAGTAATTTCAAAACTGATCAGTATTGTTTTATATTTGAATACATTCAACTCAGTTTGAAACTTAAACTCATTATTTTTCTATTGTGTAGAGATATAATTTTTCTATACATTTTAATTTTGTTAATATATTAGAGGAATATTATTAACCTACCTGAATTTAAATATAATTTAGTATAATTATATTTTTGATATGAATTTAATGGCCTGTTTGTTAAAAATTTCAATAGATATAGATTATCTATCATCATTGATTAACAGTTTCACTCAAAATCTGGAAAAATATATGTTACAGTTAATTAAGCATGAAATGTTTAATGATAATAAATCAATATATTTAATGGGCCTAACTAACTCAAAATATAATATTCATTTAAAAAAGAATATAAATTTAAACTTTTGAAAAAACCAATTATTTTCTAAATGACATTTGGTAATTGCACTTAAGCTGCTACCTTCTAAAATGTAAGGATTTATATAAAAAAATATAATAACACTTATTGAAAAACCATAAAAAAATATTCTAATAATTTAATATTATATCACTATAAATTTCATAGGTAGAACCAAATCCACAAAATGAAAACTCCCACCATTTATTGTATCAATACTTAGGAAGGAATCCTCACATTAATTCATTAAACTGGGTAAAAAAAGATGGATATATTCACTCAATCAAAGTAAGAATTTAACAAGAAATGATTGAATATAATGGGATCACAAGGAGGGGGATGATCACTAGGAGGGGGTGGCCGCGTTGGAGGCATGCCAGAGAAGGAGGTGGGGAGGCCACCTAGGAGCAGCGTTGGTGGGGGAGGTGATGTGTCTCGTGTTTGGTGGCATCTTTGGGGGAGGAGGGTCGGAGATGACAACTCACAGTGGGGTTGCCTCATTCGGTGGTAGTGAGGGATTTATCTCAAGGGGCACCATCATGAGGGACACCATTGGGGGAGGATAATCGAGGAAAGTAGAGGTCGCGAAGGCCATCATGGAAGAAGGGTCATGCGAGTATCATGAGAGGGGGCCACATAGATTTGAGGAAACACAATTAATTAAACCCTACTGCTACGAGTTAAATTTGAAGTGTGGATATAAATTAACCTATAGCAACAGACCTCTATAACTGTGGATATAGGTCCATGGATATAAGTCATTTTTCTAATAGTGAACCTATTAGTTCATAAAGTATTTGATTTCAAAATGGTACCTTTAGGTGTTGATTAGCCTATTCCACTATGAAAGGCATAAAAAATATGAACGAATTTTGTAGGTGGCCTGAATAGCCACACAAACCACTGAACTTTGGCACCTCAGTACAAACTCGCTTAGAATGCCTAACCTTACCCCACTAAAAGAAAGTAAAAAAGACTTTTACAAAAACTATAGAAGTTCTAGATAACGTCTACCATCAATATGCACTATGAGACTCATCACACTTTCTATTTCCTTTAAATAGAACAACAAAATAGCCATTAGGAGTAAGAGAAACTCCTTTCAAAACTAAATTTACAACCATGTCAAGTTCAACCATCAATTCTCTATCTAGTGAATCCTTATAAGAAGAGAGATTTAGAATGAAAATATGATATCAAATGTCAAATCAAAGACCCATTTCAAATCTTCGGGTATTTATCTTATCATTCTTCACCATCTCAAGAGAAAAATGAACAAGTTCAATAAAGCGGTTTATATACTAATTCAAAGTCCTATCACCTTGTTGAAGGTTGAGGAACTCCATTGAATTTACCAAAAACATTGAATCTAGATAGAAATGTTCTATGAAAAGATCTATAAAGTCTTTCCACTCCAAGAATTAATATTTCTTCACCATAACCATCAAATCCCAACACATCCTTCTAGGCCCTTCAAGCTTGAAGGTAGAAAATTCTACATTTATGGAGTTTGGAATTTCCAAGAATTCAAAAATCATCTTAATATTTTCAACCAATAATTTACCTCTTAAGGATCATTCAATCCTTATAAAGATAATAGTATCTACCAAAGAAACTTCAGAGCACAATCTCTAGTTTCATACCTTCGAGGTTCCACTACCAGAGCCTGAACAGGAATAGGTGCTGCTACCTATCCCAGATCTTGGAAAACACAAACCACTATATCAACAAGGTTATGATAAACTTGAGGATTATATTTCCATGGTTCATTGGAGGATCCCACTTGATGTATGTTCAAGTATATTTTTGGGGACATGGTACTACACAACATCAACAAGAAACATGAAAACATCAGCAAAGATACTCAGATCATCAAGAGATACATAAATATATGTTCCATAAAACATAATTCATTTTTTTAGGATTTTAAAATACTTAGATAAAGTTTGAAAAAAATTCTAGAATTAGATCAATTTATTCCTCAAATATATTTTCCCCAAACACCCATAGCATCTTAAGGATCACTACAATGATATCTGGACATACAATCACTTGTAAATACCCCTTAATTCCTAAAAATACTACCTCCTATCTACCAGGACATCCTAGACTACATACCTATATCATGGAAATATGATAAACCACATTTGATACCATTTTTTCATGAACCAACCTGGATACCCTAGTATAATGGTACCCGAGTTAGCACTGACATGACCCAAAGGGCGTTCCCGATCCCCATGGGCTGTCGACTAGCACCAGAGTATCAAAAAATGACCAGAGGGAATGATTTCTCCCCAATAATAAACAAATAGATATAGCAGTGGAAGATAAATCAATTAATATTTGGTATGTCAAACACTCCTCATGGATAAAAGTACCATAAGCAGATAGAAAATGATCCCAAAGTATTACATCACATAAAATATGGAGACACAACATCCATCAAGACAAAGTCTCACAATCCTTATGTAACAAGTGGACTATAACTCCATCAATAACCACCATAACTCTAGGGTCCCATGATTCAAGAACACTCTCCACATCCAAGTGTAACTTTACCTTTTCCTATACCTAATATAACATAATATACAAATCCCCAAAGGTAAAGGTAGGGTGTGAGAAAAAAAACCTAGTTGGATTCCACCAAATTTTCCACAATAAATTCAAATACAAATAAACCATTTTATGCATCAATTTAAATAAAAAAAATCATGTAAAATAATTTCACATTTCCAATAAAAACATTATTTCAAAATAGGAATATGGAAAGTATATCAAAATAGGCTCAAATGATCATCTTCAATAAGCAGAAGGGCATGAATAAAGTAGTTCTATACTCAATGGTATGTAATAATCAAATAAAAACCAAACTACATGTTCATAAGCCCTGAGGTTAGTTAATTATGAGATACAATATCCTATCACTAGTCAGTAAATAATCACAACTCAAGGTGTGTGCTCACGTCCCTAAGGATCAAGCCATTGGGATAGAATCAGTCTACACCCCATCGGGGAAAATCATGTCAAACTCAGTTTAGTTAGAGATATCATCGTCAATCCATTTATAGGGAGTAAAAGTCCTAGTTTTCTTGTTTTAATCACCCACTAACTACTAAATATCACATGTGATTTCAATCAATACATCAATCATGGGTAAATCATTCATTTCAATTCAATTCATCATTCAGAGTTCAAATGACCAATTTCAAGTTTAGCATGCCATTTCAACTTCAAAACCAAAATATAGATTTTCATCAAGTTTATTCCTTTAAAAATCATCTTTTATTTAAATATATTTTTCTCAAGAATCTACATCAAATTATTTCAATCCATCTTTTCTCCAAATTACAATATATTTCCAAAGTCTTTGAAAATAGGTTTTATTTCACAAATCTCATGCCTTTGAAATTAATCATCAAAATTATCAAAATTCAAGGTTTAGAAAAAAATTAAAAATATATTTGAATTAAATCAATAAATCAAGGTTTAAATTGTAGGGAAAATCCTAATGGAATGACCTACATTTTTTCACACAGTCAAACAATCACCCGAAATGGGAATCGATAATAGAGGGTCGAATACAAGGAAGATCAAAGGGGAATCACTAGAATTAAAATCCATAAAATTGAGGTTTATATAAACCCACTAAATTAGGATTCATGACTCTAAAATAACTAGAGAATAGAAGAAAAGAGGATTCCAGATCAAGGAGATTTCACTTACTAGAGAGAGATCAATCACATCCATTAGTACTTTGGCCTGAGAAGAAGAGAAGCTGGATGAGTTAAAATTCCTCTTGAGAGCCTCCAAAATACAAAGTATTGAATTAGGGTTGAGTGGTAGGTGTTTAGTATTTATATTAGGGGGTTCAATATTTTTATTTTTATTTTTGGGTGATTAAAAACCCGTTCACATGATCTGCTGGGTTAGACCGCACAATTAGTACTAACAATGTACCTAACCATATTACCTCACTAGGATTTTTGAAAGGGTTAATAGTATGGTCACATGGTTATACTAACCATGTTCCAACCATGAAAACCCTCACTATTAAAAACTGCTCAGTTTGGAGAGGAGGCTATATGGTTTAGACTAACTATGTGCCAACCGAACAAACCCTCACTATCCCAAACTACTCGGTTTGGAGAGGAGGCTATATGGTTTGTACTAACCATGTACTAATCATGAAACACCCTCTAAAACCACCTCAAAAGGCACATGGATTGTTGAGATAAACTATTATTTTTTCCCTAACCGTGTGCCAACCATGAACAACCCCAAAAACTTCCAAAAACTTCCAAAATTCCCTAGAAAGGGCTTGTAATAGGATCTAAATAATGTATGATCAAAATAGGGGTCTAGAAGTACCTGCAATCTTGTAATGAGATGTTAAAATTGATTTATGGAATGAATTAACATGTAAATTGATAATTTATTTGGATCACTTGTCTTGTAATTGGATAATTGGTATGAAATTGGAAAATTATATAATGGCATGATGACATAATGGTACAGTGACATGTGAAATATTAATTTTACATAATTGGAATGTGGATTAGAATTGTCACAATTGTTATGAGAATCAACATCTTGACATGAAACTGGAACCTGGATTAAATAAATAATGGAATATAATTAAAATTGGCAGGATAATTGGTATTTAGCATGAATTAGCTAATATGGATTATGTTAACATGTTTTTAATGTTTAATGATTTTTTATGTATTGTTTTTTGTTTTCTTTCAATACTTGAAATGTAAAATTGGCCATAGAGTGGGAATTCACATAGGGTTTGATGCCCTATTACCATATAAGTGGCCCTAGAATGATAATTCTCACTAGTTTCATTGATTTATTATTTTACCTTGGCATGGTATTGCACCTTGGGAACATGTAAGCGGCTTTAGAATGGGAATTTACATAGATTCCATTAACATGTGGAACATGAAATTCAACCTTGGAATAGAAATACACTAGGGGGAATATGTGGATGTGATATTGGTCCTTAGAATTGGAATCTTCCTGGAATCATTATTGAGGATGTACACAGATATCTGACATCATGATGAAGTAGGTTTTGATGACCTCAAGTGTCAACCTAGAGCTTGAGGGTTGGTGAGTTTATTGGATAATCTGCATTTAATTTATGAATTAATGAATATGTATATCATATTTTGGAATGTAATATTACCTAGGTTGTATTTGTTTAGAAACCATTTTTGGTGGACTACTGAGTTTTACTCACACCCTGTTCGAGCTGCCATTTGGTACCTAAACAAACTTCATGGATGCAGGTTCAGAAAAGGGCAAGGGTCCTTATTATTGATTGCTTGATTTTCTTGATAGGACCAGATCTTGGAGATGGTACCAAGCATGGGGTTTGAGATCAGAGTTGGGAGACATTATTTGGATTATGTCTTTTAGTTTTTTTCTTTTATGAAATTTAGAGTGACTTTTAGTTGGCATATAGTATGACATGACATGGTTTGATTATATTGGTTTGGTTTGTATTTTTCCTATTCATCTACTGGAGTTGATTTATATTGATTTAATTATAATTTTTATATTTTGATTATTATTTGGTACTATAGGTAATAGTCTCCATAATATACATATTAGACCATCGTTGTTAGTCAACAACCTCTAGAATATGACGAGGCATGCTTGAGGTCATGTGGTGACCCATCTCAGTCACATATGGGAGTACCAAGATTAGGACATTACGGAGTGGTATCTAAGGAGGAATTATATTTTGTTTTAATATTTGATTAAGGTAAATAGGAGAATAGGATGCATCAAGGCTTGGTAATGAGATTTTAAATGGGTGTATCTAACCCATGTGTGGGAGAAAATCCAACTTACCAGAGATGGGATTGTTATTATTGAGATTCACTTGTTATAATTATGATGTTATTTCACCTTGGGTGATGCACTTGTTGTGTGATGTTACTATTTTATGAGATTTTAATCAAGGGTTAGTACGATATGAGGTGTGTATTCATGTATCATGATAATCATGTAGGAAATTATGTTATCATACATTTTTCATGCTAGGGACTCATTTATTTCACATAAAATTGCATGAAATTCTTGATAAAATGGAATAAAATTTATCTATTAAAATATTATTAATTCACATGTTTATAAAAGAAATAAAATGACCTTATAGATTTGGATATCTATTGTCTATTTTTCATTTTGGGTTTGGTCATGTTATGAACCCTATGAACTGAGGAGTGTGTTGACCCATGTAGAGAAATTCATCTAAATCATCCTCTAGTTGAACGCCAGGAGAGTGGTAATGAGAACACACATCACATGAAAGAAAAAGGACTTCCTTCTATAAAAATAAATCTAATGGATGATCATATCCACAATAGTTTCCTATGGATAATTTTATCCATAGAGATGGACAGTAATCACACTGTTCTATCTCCAATCTAACAAGAGAGTTCTAGGTATAACACCTAACGACGTTTTCTAGGGAGGGAGGCCCTCATGTAGCATAGTTCTAGATTTAGCTAATCCAGGTGATATTTAGTCACCTAGAGAAACCCATGGAGAGGATGGTGAATATTGATATTTATATTCTATGAGGACTAGCCAAGTACTGGTGGGAAATATTAGTACATGCTGGAAAACATGAGGAGTTGACCTAGAAAGGGTTAGAGGATAAGTTCTTGAGTCACTTATATCTAGAGTTACTTATATCCAAAGTTACTGAGGGATGAGAGGGACCAAGAGTTCATACACCTGACATAGGGGAGCATTTTTGTGATGGAATAAACTATATTTTTTACCAACCTATAATGTTTTACTCTATCATTGGTAAGTGATGAGTTATCTAGGGAGAAGTGTTTTTGGGATGATCTCCAGTATGATATAAAGTCATAGGAGAATTTATTCAACATGAAAAAATTATTTGATGTGATCAATTAGTCCCCAATCATAGAAGATAACCTGAAGGAGTCCCTGAGTAGCGGATAAAAAATATCAATAGAATGATTAGGGTGTTCCTCTTCAAGAGAAAATAAAATCTATTATAAAAATTTACTCCAAGGAAGTGGTGGGAATAACAACCAGGGGAGTGGAAAAACATCCCAGAACCATGACCAGGTGTAGTTATTTCAATGTGGTAGGGCTATCCATAAGTGATTTTAGTGCCGTTTACCTATAGTAGAGTGCCTGAATTATAGTGAGTTGATCCACCTAAAGAGGTTCCACAGGAGAACTCAATAGTTTAGCAGTAGTGGAGGATCATAGAAAATATTGGAGTTTGGGAAGGAATCATTTTCCCATCAATAGATAGGTAACTAGAGTTTCACTAGTTGCTCGGACTGAGGTAGGGGGCATGGTAACCTAGCATAGGAATGATGATATCAGTAAAAGGGAGCATTATAGGGGATTTAGATTGAAGCCTAGGATAGAGGGGTGAGTTAGATGCATGAGATAAAGTATACTTATACCAGTTTGTATTCAAGACTTTCCACTCTCATAGGTATGATTCTTATATCATCTACCCCTGCATGTGTTTTGTTTGATACACGAGCATCACATTCCTTTTATATCTAATTAATTTTACAATGACTTGAGTTTTTACATGGAGAGAATGAATGGGGTTATAATCATAAATATTTTCATGAATCAACCTGGGTCAACCTTGAACTAGTCACTCGAGCAGGCTCGCGGCAAGGCCTAAGAGGCATTCTTGATCCTCTTGGGATGACAAATAGTACCGGGCATAAAAATAATCAATTGGAAAAAATTTATCCCATAATAAATAGATAGATAAATAAATAAAAATAAAACAAACAAGAATAAACTATTAGTAAAAAAGAGATAAAACTAGACATACCTCCATGTGACCCCATAGGTCACCAACAACCACTAAACCAACATCACTCCACAAAGACCAAGTTCGAGCTGGAAGATGCACCAGAATCTAAAAAAAAGATAGAACTATAAGAGTGAGTATTAAAAATCAGTAGGTATACTAAAATAAACTATTCACTATGCCTTAACTTTAAAATAAAACCAAGTCATGCTGGTTTGAAAATAAAAATAGAAAATAGGATTTTTACTATTTAAGGAACCATGGACATCTTTCCAAAAATTCACTTTTAAAACTAAGAACAACTTTTATTTTTTAAAGCATTTTCCATATCCAAAACCCAGTTTATAATCTACACACCAAGATAGGAACCATAAAGAAACACCAACAACAAGATAAACCAAACAATGTAAAAGGATGAAGAAACAATATAGAATTAAACAAACACACACAAGCAAAACAAATAAAAAAATAATGTAGAATGAAACAAGAACATACACATAGGTAATCATGGGATATCAAGAAATGGACCATATAACTTGGTACCATAACACCCAAGACAATCCTAACATGTCCCTAAGGGAATTCCTGATCCCCATGGGTCAGCTAATAGCACTTAGAATCATACAAGACAAATGTGGGAATAGTTTTTCCACATAAACAGTGGAAGAAAAAGTTACAAATCAGTATGATCAAAAGAAAACTCCATAGGGAGAAAAATACCAAAAGTCAAATAGGTATGTAACCTAAATTATAACCACAATGTACTAGAAATTGAAAGATAAATAACTCAAGTCCCAGTCAACCCAACTCTTCAAGTCCTAAGGATCAATAACAATAACCAACTCCAAGTAGTGCTTTGCCCTTAGAGGAACCTGGAAGAAGATAATATACAGACACTCAAATGAATAGGTAGGGTGTGAGATAAAATCCCAGTAGGGTATCACCAAATATTTCATAATAAGATTCAATATTAATTAAGCAAATAAATCTTTCAATTTTAAATAAATAGGCATGGAAGTACAAAATCACATTTAAAACAAATCATTATTTACATTTCAATTGATGGAAATTTTTCAAACAACGGATTAACAAACATTTTACATAAAACAATTTATATAAATTCAAAAGGCACGTGTAAAATCGTTTAAAAATAATGGAATATATCAAAATAATCAAAAACGAGCAACATGGACATCTATCAAGAGGTACGATAGTTCCAGGTTATGGGATACTCACACACTCAAATAGGTGATCATAGAAATATGTGTACACATGTCCCTCAGACAATGGTCAAAGAAGACTCATCACCATCCCATCGAGGATGTGATCTGCTGCACTATTTTTTTAGGGTTGTAAAGAGTCAATAAAGTGTTATCCTAAATAACTCACTAAATACCTAGACTTTCATGAACTCAAGCAACAATCAATAATGTAAAATTCATCTCAAAACTGTTCAAAATACAATTAACCCATTTCCCATTTCAATATACCAATTTCCATTTAAAATCTAAAAATGAGTTTTTAATCAATTCATGATTTTTCCAGGATAAAACCAACTAAGGTTCTTATCAAAAAAATTTAAGTATTTTTTTCTCAAACACAAATTTGAAATAAATTTCACAAATAAATTTCACAATTTAATTCCACAATTTAATTTTACAATTTCCATCAAATTCCATAATTACACTCCAATTCATTAGAATTGGGGGGGTTTTCCCTAAATTTTATGCCTAAGAAAATTCAAATCTCAATTCGATGTGAATTGGGTTTTTCATAATCCAATTGAAATAAATTTAATTTAAATCAAGAAATTTATGGTTAAATCAATTGGAAAATCTTAAATGAAACGACCTATTGAAATAAAGTGATCACGTCTCAAAATGCCCGCAATGGGAAACTCCAATGAAGAATGTTGATAATGGTGATTTGAGAATCAAAACTAGATTCAAGATCTGAAACCAAGGATCTTAGATCCTCTAAAAGCACATATATCTAACAAACCCTATGGAGGATAGGAGAAGAGAGCGGAAGATAAATAACAGGATAAGAACTCTTATCGAGTAGAGATCGAATGATGTTCTCCTAGCTTGGATCCTCTTCAAAAAGGGTTTGAAGGATCTAAAATGGGTCCTTGAGAGATCTGATGACCTAGTAGGGAATCCAATACCAAGTTCGGGTCAAGAAGGGGAAGAAATAGGTGTTTGATAATTTTTAATTTAATTTTTGTAATAAAATAAATCCACATGAATGATTTACTGGAGGGGGCCAAATGATTTTTCAATCTGTGTGCCCTACCTGAACCCTTATAACGGGGTGTGTAGTTTCTACTAGTTGGGCACATAGTTTTTCAATCTATGTGTCAACCATGAAAACCATCACTACCTGGGTTTGAATGGGTTTTACTAGCAGGGCGAACAGTTTGGGAAAACTGTTTTCCAACCGTGAATAGCCCAAGAGCCTTCAAAATTTTCAAAATTTCACCCAAAACACCCTTAAATGAGACCTAACCAAAGAATAATAAAAAGAGGGGTTGAAGAGTTCCTGAAAAAGTAATAGGATGTTACAACCTACCCACTATAGAAGCTTTCTTCCCCTAGAAATCCTATTAAGAATAATTGATGTTAAAAATATGAGGCCACTACTTTGTCATCAGTGCCTCTCTCCCCCAAGTATCATGAGTATCATAACCATGCTACCATAGAACTTGAACCAAAGGTGTCATCTTCCCACAAAGTAACTTGGTTTCAGAATCAACTATCCTGATTGGATGATTAGTCATAGATAAATCAAGCTTGACATCAAGATCAATCCAAATCATAACATGAGATGAATCAAAAAGATACTTTTGTAGTTGAGAAACACGAAACATTTTATTTATTGATGTCATATATGGTAGAAATTCCAAACAATAAGAAACCATCCCCACCTTCTTAATAACCTCAAAAGGTCCCACAAAATGAGGATAAATCTTCCCTTGACTACCAAGCTGTCTATGACCCAAATGAGTTGAAACTATCAAGAACACCTAATAAACAACTAAAAATTCCAAAAAACTACAACGATGATCAACATAATACTTATTAAGGATCTATGCTATCAACATTCTTAGATGAATAAACCAAATATTTATTTTCATCTCTTGAACCAAGATTGGTACAACCAAGAAACTTTCACTGATCTACGACTAATACAATAAATATTTACAAGGCTGACTATACAAGGCCTCAAAAGTATATATTCTAATTGTGGAGTGGTAACTATTGTTATAGGAAAACTCAACCAGTCCCAAATGATCATCCCAAGATCCACCAAATTTGAGATCACAGGCATGAAGCATATCATCAAGAATTTTTATAGATATTTTTGTACGTCCATCCAATCGCATATGATATGCTGTGATCAAACGAACTTGAGATCCCAATGACTCATGAATGACTCTACAAAAGTAATAAGTAAATTGGGGATATCTATAAAAGACTATATCAGATGAAACTCCATAAAAACAAACAATATCTTTCATTTAAGTATTTCCCAACTCCTAAAATTTGGTTATATCACGAATGAGTATAAAGTGAGACAATTTGGTCAGCCTATAGATCATGAACCATATCACATTCTTCTTATTATGGGTATATGGAAACCCCACCACAAATTATATAGAGAACTCATACCACTTCCAATTCAATACTGGAAGTGGATGAAGAAAACCCGAAGGTATCTGGTGCTCGACCTTGACCTATTGGCACATATAATAATGAGAGACAAAATCATCAATTACCCATCTCATACCTAGACACAATAATCATCACCACATGTCATAAAACATCTTCTTGGTTCCTGGGTGCACTGCCCACTAGGAATTATGGAAACCCCCCACAACAGATTTCTTCACAGGAAAAGGTACAATGTACTTGTTCTAGGAACATAGAATACCCTCCATGGAGAACAATCAGTCATCCAGGTATCCCCACCATACAAAGAGTTCCTAATGCTGCAAAATTCATCATAAAGATGTTGTTACTAAATAATAATCTCAAGAAGAGCATAGGTCAAATGAACACTAGAAAAGGAAACCTCAGCCCCAGATTCCAAGACTCCTATATACAACTGTGAAAAAATATCCATCAAGTTCTACTATTATGATGATTCTTTCATGACCTAGGTTGGAAGTTTCCTGCTCAAATAATTGGTAATTACATTACCTTTCCCTAGGGTATAGGTGATGTTGAAATCAAAAGATAGTAGATACTCCACCCAAATCCTCTAGTGGAGATTGAAATCTTTTTTAGAGAATATATAAATCAAGATCTCATGGTCATAATACATGGTAAACCTTTCTCTAAAAAGGTAATGCCACCAAATCTTAAGCACATGAATCACTTGTAGAAGTTCTATCATGTCTATTATGCTCCCTGTAGTGGCATGGGATGACCATGTCTGGATCAGCTCGGGTGTCAAGGTACCAAGGTATCTAGGAGAGTTTTTGATACATAGTTGTTAAGGGGAATTCTCGATCCCTATGGGTTGTATACTAGCATCTGACATCATACAAGACAAAGCTGGGAACAATTTTTCAACAAAAATAGTGGAAGAAATAGTTACAAATCAGTATTCTCAAAAGAAAAATCCATAGGAAGAACAAAACAATAATTAAAATAGGTATGTAGCCCAATGTAAAACTACAAAGTACTAGAAATTGAAATTTAAACAACTCAAGTCACAATGAACACAACTCTCCAAGTCCCAAGGATCAACAAAAAGAACCACCTCCAAGTGACACTTTTCCCTTAGACAGACCCAGTAGAAGATAATCTATAAAAACCTAAAGTAAAAGGTAGGGTGCGAGCTAAAATCCCAGTAGGGTTTCACCAAGGATTCCACAATAAGACTCCACATTAATTAACCAATAAATATTTACATTTTAAATAAAAAATCATTGAAGTACAAAAGAATATTTTAAAAAAAATCTTGCTTTAAATTTTAATTGATGAAAATATTTCAAACATCATATTAAAAAACATTTTATATAAAAAAATTTATATTTATTCACAAGGCATGTGTAAAATAGTTTAAAAACAATGGAATATATAAAAATAATAACAAATGAGAAACATGGTCATATTACAAGAGGTATGATAGTTCCAAGTTATGGAATCCTCACACACTCGAATAGGTGATCATGACAATATGTGTACATACATCGCTTGGACATTGGTCAAATATGAATCATCACTATCTCATCAGGGATTTGATCTGTTGTACTATGTTTTGTTAGAGTTGTAAAGCATCAATAGAGTGTTATCCCAAATAAATCACTAACTATCTAGGCTATAACATTCTCAAACAACAATAATTAATGGGTAATTCATCTAAAAACTATTCAGAATACAATTAACCTATTTCCCATTTCAATATGACAATTTCCATTTAAAAACCAAAATGTTTTTTTAATCAATTCATTCCTTTTCCAGGATAAAACCAACCAAGGTTCTTATCAAAATAATTTGAGACATTTTTCTCAAATGAAAATTTGAAATCAATTTCAAAAATCAATTTTACAATTTAATTCCACAATTTAATTTCATAATTTTCATCAAATTCCACAATTAAAACCCAATTTGTTGGAATTAGGGGGTTTCCCCAAATTTCATGCCTAAGAAAATTCAAATCCCAATTCAAGGGGAATTGGGTTTTTTCATAATCTAATTGAAATAAATTTAATTTAAATCAAGAAATTTGGGATTAAATCAATTGGAAAATCTTAAGTGGAACCACCTTTCAAAGCAAAGAGATCACGTCTCACAATGCCCATAACAGGAAAATCCCATGAAGAATGTTGGAAACAAAGATCTAAGAATCAAACCTAGATTCAAGATCTGAAAAATAGAGTTTATATCCTCAAAAAACATGGAGATATTAAAAACCCTAATGAGGATTGTATAAGAGAGTGGGAGATAATGAATTGGAGAATAACTCTTATTGGGGAGAGATCAAATAACATTCTCCTAGCTTCAATCCTCTTCAGAAAGGGTTTTGAGGATCCAAAATGGATCCTTGAGAGCTCCAATGGCCTATGAGGACATCCAATCTTGAGTTTGGTTCAATCGAGGGAAGAAACAGGGTTTCAATAATTTTTAATTTAATTTTCATAATAAAATAGATCCATGTGGACGGTTTCCTAGAGGGGGCCACATGGTTTGTCAAACTATGTTCCCTAACTGTGCGCCCCTCTAAAGGGGTTCATAGTTTCTACTAGGCAGGCACATAGTTTTTTAAACCATACCCCAACTGTGCAAACTATCATTTCCTGGATTTGCACAGTTTTCACTAACAGGGTGTACAATTTGGAAAAAACATGCACCAACCATGTACAACCCAAGAGACTTCCAAAATTTTCAAATTTTCACCCAAAGCACCCCTAAATGATACCCAACCAAAGAATGATCAAAATAGGGGTTAAAGAGTACCTAAAAACAGTAACAAGATGTTACATGGGATTTTCCTAAACATCCTTAAAAGTAACCCCTAGATGTACATAGTTAGGACCAACCTGTCAGCATATGGTGCACCTCTATAATCAATAACCAACCTAGATGCTCTAAACTAGCCTCACCAGTATCAAAGACCATCTATCCTATCCTCTATCCAAGTTATTGTAATCCATCTAATTGAGACTAGAAATAAATAATTTCGCAACCCTATAGATAATTTATAGTAATCCCATTATGTTAGTATAAATGAGAATGAAGAGGTCATCACACGCTTGGAATTAAACATAACTTGCAAATACCACTGTGCACGACTTTTCCAATCCTCGAGACCACCTATAAAAAGACCCTGTCTTTAGAAGGAAAACCATAGGGGTTCCCATCATACAAGGAAACTCTCAAAGTTCCAAATATGTCTACACATTTTCCATTTAAAAACCATTTACCAAAACCAGGGTGAAAATGTCATTCATACTCAGAAGATGCTAAATAGACCTTTCAAGTCTTTTGATTTCCAAACTATACTTTAAAGTGCCAAATGAGCCAAGTTTTAGATAACACATTTAACTAAATATTTTGAGTTCCAAAAACCACACTTCACATATTATAAATCATTTAGAAAACTATTTTAAACATTTAGGATACTTTACATTTAAAGGTAAGCTTGTAAACATGCTTAGAAAAAAGGAACTCATGTTGGAAGTTAAGGAAAATCATGGAAAACAAGTGGAAGAACAGTTACAAGAAACACAAAAAAAATCATAGCATTTACACTTAATATAATAATGAAAACATATTTTTAAAACAATAAAGAAATAATATAATTCAAATTAAAGGGTTAGAAATTGGGAACCTACCTCAAAAGGGAGAGAACCTAGCTGAAACACCTTGGCACTCGACGCCTTCATCAAGAAACACTCAAATATTCCATTTTCCACTTAAATTCATACACATATTCACATATATATAATGAAACCTGGCCCCAATGTACATATTGTCATGGACTTAAATATGTACAAGGGGTCCTTATATACATTCCTATACTTGAATATACCCCTTTACACTTATACACATATGAATTTTTCATATATATATATATAATAACACATAGAACTAATATATATATTCATACTTTATGAGTGAATATATATAATTTGGTAACTTATATATATGTATATTCATACCTATTCATACACATGTAATACATGTTCAACAATGACGGCTCGAATCCACCTCGACGAGGTCCAAAGTAATCTAGAAAATATAAAAAACACATAAATCACAAAAAAATCTAAATTAAAATCAACCAAAGGTGAAAATAATAAGGAAACTTACCTAAAAATGAAGTAAAAATCATTTCCTTTGACAGTCATGGAATAATCAGCCCCAAATGATCCTCATGAACCATAAGAACCAAGAATCAACAAACAAAATACCCAAAACCAGGTTAGGGTTCAGCTAGGTCATGCGCACCACAACGAAGGGAAGAGAAACCAAAAATAAAAAGGAAGAAAGGAAGAGTAGGGGAAGTGAAGATTATCTGAGTTGATCAAACCCAATATCAAGGAGAAAAATGACCACAAATTGGGGGAGGAGGGGAGGTCGTGGTGTGTGAGCTAGAGGGGAGGGGGGGGGGGGGGGATCAGACGCACAAGTAGGAGAGGGGGATATCTCATGGGTGGGGGGGAGAGAACTGTTTAGGGTTTTAAAAACAAATTAATAATAATAAAAATAATAATAATAATTAAAAATTTATTTTATTATTATTATTAATTTCATTTAATTTAATTTCATTTTTTTAAAACCTGGGAAGATCGAACGATTTGGCTTCATTGTATACCAAATTGTGTGCTAACCATGCGATTGCCTCTGTCCTAAGAGGGATGGACCGCACGGGCTACTAGGGAGTGGTGCATACCGATGCACTTAGCCGTGTTGTAACATCCCGGTCCCAGAAGCCACCCAGAGGCACTCCGTACCTGGTTGGTCACATGGCCTCAAGCTCATTTTCCCGAATGCCAGAGGCTGCCGAATAGCAGTGAGGGCCTTGGGTGTGATAGTGGGGAAACTATACTCTCATTGGTAGAGTAACACAGTGGAAGAGAAACAAATATACAATAGCGGAAGCAGTAAATATCCAACAACAGTAAACAGTGGAAGAATGAGGTGATAAAAAACTGGAACATATATATATATAAAATGATTCATGGTACACATGTCTAGGAAAATATCAAAACAAGTCACAATAATGAATACAACCAGTACTAAACCAAAGTGAAAAATAAAGAAGATAAAATCCTCAGCATCGTAAGCCTAAGCTTGGTCCCATGCTCTCCAGCTCCACAACAAGTCAAGTACCTGAAGTAGAAGGGCACTTTCCCTTGTCTATACCTGCAACAATATAATCTGTTTGGGCCCAAAAGCATGACCCAAACAGGGTGTGAGATGAATCCCAGTAGGCAACCACCACAAGATCTGTGCCTAATAGTCAGTGAATATATGACAGGTAAAAGTACAAAAAGCAATAAACAGGAAGTACTCAATAGAAATATACAATCCACAGTTTTAATATCAAGAAGCAGCTAAGAAAGTAGCTAAACACAATAGGTAACCCTCTGGGCAATACTCACAACCTAACCCCTATGGTTCAACCCAAAAAGTACAAGCAACCCTCTGGGAAGCACACACAGTCTCACCCCTCTGGTTCAGCTAAAGTATAGACTCTCTGTGGAAACACTCACCATCAATTCCCCCTATAGCATCGTATCATACTAAAGGCGCTCTGGGGAAGCACTCAATGTCAATTCCCCATGTGGCCTGCGTCGAGGAACTACATACACTCTGGGGAAGTACTCAATGTAAATTCCCCCTGTGGTCTCACATCGTATAATTATAAAGACACTCTGGAGAAGCCCTCAACATAAATTATCCCTATAGTTTATACACCAGGTTTTCACGGCCCTGTGTAAGTCAAGAAAGTGTAGCATCACATATCAGCCCAAGTAAACCTCAAGAACTACTTGGATAGCATTATACAACATATCAGCATAACAGAATAATAGTCACACCATCCTACAATACTAGGCATGGGAAAGTAAACAATATCCTAACAGGAAAACAAGACCCAAAGTTCAAAACAGGAAAAGACATGCATGGAAATACATCCAAATCACAACAATTCACCCTATTCACAATCAATAATCATCTACTCAAGAATACCAGCATAGCAAAGAAACAATAGGGCCAGAACGGTAAACGCGCAATACCCCGTTCATGGGTATTGGGAATATTTTCACATAAAACTCAAATAATTTCAAAAAAAAAGGCACAAACCACCTACCTCGGGGTTAGGAGATCACTATAAGTGAACCTGAAAGCTTGAATCTTCTTAGAATGTCGAAGATCTATAAAAATGTCTAAAACTTTCAACCCATGATAACTTGGAAAAGAAGATAAATCATGAAACGAGGCACCAGAAGAAGGGAGAACTCACTGATGCAATTATAACACAACCGACGATGTTAGATTTAGAGGACAGATGGAGGCTCGGGGGATCGTCGAAGATCTGTGGTCGTACCCTATCTCTCGGACGAACCAGACCTAGAAGAAGTTGGTTCTGTCTATCAAACGTGACCCTGATGCATTTAATGAAAAAAAGGAAAGTACACAGTGTGTAATTTTGAATTACATAGAATGTACTTGCCTTTTCTGTACTCCTCTTTAGGTGGCCTCCACATCACCCCACACAAACTTGTGTGTGCCCATGACACGGCCAGCACACGGTCTCCTGTGACAACGAAGTACACGACGTGTACTTTAAAAAATTTCCATAAACTCCCCTTTTTCTCAAAAACTCCAGAAAAAAGAAAAACATACATGAAAAGAAGATTCAGGTTCTTACATGTGTGCCCTTGACAGTGCCATAGTCTAGGCTGCATAGTTAGGACTAGGTTGGAGCATGGTTTCTCCTAACCATGTGCCTCCTTCTATTCACCAAAAAACTGACATTTTTCCGAGAAAGTCATAAAATGAACATAAGACCAAAAATAAATAAAATAATAGAAAAGTTTTGGGTTAGGGTATGGAAATTATACATACCATTAACACTTTCTTCCCCTAGAATGTCACCCAGCTAAACGAGGAACAAAATCAAGACTCAAAACTAATCAAGACCAAACAAAACCACAAAACCTAGTTTGACCTTTCAAATCCAAAATTCACACCTGAAAAAATATATAGAAAATGAAAAGAATATACACAATGTAATGAGAGGGGTATACCCACTATTAATAAACTAACTATCACTATAGTTGAACTAAGAGGAATGATCAACAAAACCACCCACCAACATGACAAGGGTTCAACCACAGAGACTAAAACATGAAACTTGAACAAGATATAATTCATAATTACTCATGGAAGAGTATCTCAAAATAGGCACCTACCAAAATTGAAATTATTCCAAATGAAGACTAACTATTCAAGAGTTCACATCCATAATGCACAACCATAAAAATTTCAAGAAAGAGGCCACTAAAGTCATTAAAACAAAAGGTTCCCAAGGAAATAAAACCATAGTAGGGAAAAAATTTAATTTTCACCACTCTAATGTTAAAAAAATGTTATATGTATATCCCATACACCTAGAAACTACTACACTATGTGAAAATATTCACTCCGAGATCTATTACTGGAGCCTCAATGTCTTGAATCATTTGCTGCACCACAGTCAGGAGCTGATAATCCCCGACTAAAAATCTTTCTTTAATCAAAAAAACTCACCAAACTTCTTTAGGTATCAAAAATGGTGACACTGACGACAAGACTTCAGTGGATTATGAAAAGATTGCTTAGAGTTCCCAAACCGACCACACTGGAAATAAACAATCAAGTGGTCCGATGAATGAAAGGTAGGAACTAATAAGGAGACTTGTCTGGAATGGATTCCTCCAGTTCACACTCCACACCGAGTGGAGATCCTTCATGAGAACCAAAATAAACCAGGCTATCAACTACCATAGGATGCCCTCTATGACTTTCCTAGATGAAATAATGTGATCCTTGATCCCTAAATAGAAATCCCACATGAAAAGAGAAGATTATAACTAATCGATCAACACTATCACTGGAGAAAAAGAAACCAGTTCATTTAAATGGTCAACCTTCCCCTTCATCATTAGTTGACCTTATCGAGCATCTACGAGATCCAGAACTTTCTTATCCTTCAATTCCTCAATAATAAACCACTAGATGAAATTGTTCTTGAAGATTTCTCGAGACATCCCAACTCGCAATGTGGATGGAATGACCACCTTCCACTAGTCTAGTCCCGGTCCTTCAAACATACCAAATAAAAATTGTACTCTCATGGAATCTGGAGTTCCCAAAAATCCAAAGACACTATCAACTTCCTAAATACACCCCATAACCTCTAATAAACCATTCTAACTATAGAAAATAGGCACCGACTAATAAGCTATTGACTCTACCACTCCACTAGGAGTTTGGGTAGGGCCGATGACTAGAAGGGAATCCTTAGAAACCTTCTAGGTATTTCTAGGTGGCATACTCTAAAAAAAATAAAGCACAAAACCAAATCAACATCAAAATAGAACTCAACCAATTAACATTTTAAACCAAACACCGAGCTCATAAACCAACACATCACAAAACCAAATCAAAACCAAATCAAATGTCATCTGAAATGAAACCACAACATCAAAAAACAAGTTGAGAACCCTATTAAAAAAACACCATTTCAAAATTCTCTATTTTTTAAATTTCAATTCCCCCCTTTTTAAATTAAAAATAATTTTTCACTACCCCTTTAAAACCAAAAATCTCATTATAAAAGAAGCCTTTTCCCCTTCTAAAACCCATTTTTCATTCTAAAAACACTTTTAAAAACTCATTTTCCTTTAAAAATTCACTAACACCAACCAAAATCAAACTAAATAATCACCCATACCAAAATAACTGAAATAGGGAACTAGTGGTCATGCATACCCTAACCACATGGGTTTGCATACCATTCACTGAGAATACACCAACCACTAGAAGCATATTGAATCATGCATGTGGGATTCACATGGTTCGATACGCCCATAAGCTCACTGTGTAACACCATATCACTTCCAATATCACCCCCAACATAAAAAATATCATTGAACTAAATAAATACTAATAATATAACCCAAAACCAAAAATATAGACTTGAAACCCAACCACCCCTAGTGACTTAGGACTCATCACGAGTGCTGGTGATAAGGAATCGACCCATAACCTACCTCCTGATCCCCTAAAATCTGATATCTAATATACCTAACACCCCAAATAACAAGGGATTATTTTGATACCATTTTATCATGAATTAACCCAAGTAAACCCCAAAACAATCATCTAATCTAACCCATGACATGTCCTAAGAGGCGTTTCTGATCTTCATGGGTTAGAAACTAGTTCCAGGCATCAAAATACTCACTTATGAATGATTTATCCCATAAAAAATAGATAAATAAATAAATAAAAATAGAATAAATAAGACTGAACTGGCAGAGTAAAAGATATAAAACCAGACATACCTCCATGTGACCCCACAGGTCACCATCAACCACTAAAACTAATGTCGCTCCACAAATACTGAGTTTGAGTTGGAAGAAACAACAAATATTAAAAACAAAGATAAAAATATATGTGTGAGTATTAAATGTAATGTCCCGGTTCTGGGTGCCGCCCAAATGTTCCCCGTACTCGGTTGCCCACATGGCCTCAAGCACATTTCCCCGAACACCAGAGGCTTCTGATTAGCAGCAAGGGCCTTGGACGTGATAGTGGGGAAACTATTCCCTTATTGAAAGAGTATGAACAACGAAATAACAAATAATAAACCATAGCAGAAGAAAACTACCATAAAAATAGTAAACAACGGAGGAATGAAAGTAAATAGACAACTAAAGCACATATATAACAATGATGCATGTCACATATGTCTAGGAAAATATCCAAACAATTCACAATGTTGGAAATACAGTACTAAACCAAGTTCAAAAGAACGAAATTAAACTCCAACAGCATCTCAAGCCTTATCTTGGTCTCATGCTCTCCAGCTCTACAACAATCAAGGACCTGATGATGAAGGGAACTTTCCCTTATCTATACGTAAAACCATATAATCTATTTGGGTCTAAAATCATGACCCAAATAGGGTGTGAGACAAATACCAGTAGGTAACCACCACAAGATCTGTGCCTAACTGTCAGTGAGTATATATATATCAGGTAATAATGGAAATACAACAAAGAAACTAGGAGTAAACAAAAGTAACCAATCCCACAGTTCCCATTTAAATTCATTATAATTTAAAGTTCATCATTTAATTAAGTAAGTATCAAAACATGTATCTCAGAATACTACCTAATAGAACCAAATCCAATATTGTGCTTTGGCTTGGCAGACGCATCACAACCATTCAATATTTATGTTAACCCTCTGGGTAGCTCACACAGTCTAACACCTATGGCCAATTAATTCAATAAAAAGGCAAATACACTCTGAGGAAGTACTCACCGTCAATTATCCCTTTAGTCTTTCCAAAAAAAATACAGACTCTCTAGGTAATCACTCAACGTCAATTCCCACTATGGTCTTAAAATGTAAACTATAGACACTTTGAGGGAGAAATCACCGTCAATCCCCCCTGTGGTCTTATAGCGTGAAATGTAATAGATACTCTGAGGAAGCACTCGACATCAATTCCCCTTGTGGTCTAACTACACCAGGTTCTCATAGACCTATGAAATTCAATCATGCATGAACGATATCAAGCATCCCTAAGTAATCTCAACTACTACATGACTAAACGAATCCAATGCATATCACAAGCATTTAATAAGCAGTAAAAGTCAAATAGTTCCATCCTATCAAGAAAGGCAAGGAAACAAGGGTTGCCTCATAGGAAACCTAGACCAAACAGACCTAAACATTCAAATAAGGAAACACACCCATGGGGTGTTCCTTAAACAATAAATTTCACATAAAACTACAAGAAAAACCCTTATTCCAACAATCAATATAATGTAGATAAAATAGGGTTCAAATTCATTAAATCGAAATACCTGAAACATGGGTAATCGACACTTTGGCATATAAAACTCCAAGAAAAACAATGAAAGGAAACAAACCACCTACCTTGACATTGTATAAAGAACAGTATCGAACGTTAGCCCTTGAATTGTCCTAGAATGTCGTAGATATAAAAAAACATCAAAAATTTTCAACCTCGAATAACTTGAAAGAGATGAGAAATCAGGAAGGGAGATTCAAGAAGAAGGAAGGAATCGCCAGTGGGATTTCAATGCACCCTCAGGAGTTCGAATCAGACCTTGGATAGAGAAACGATGTCTTAGAGAATGTTCATCACTCTCAGTCACTCCTGGACAAAACAAGGCCTAAAGAGGATGAATCTAGGGATTAGACGTGACCCCAGTATTATCAAACAAATAAAAAGAAAAGTACACGACATGTACTATTAATGAACACGCCGTGTATTTACCTCAACTAGCCCCCAATATTAGCGGTCTACCACATCACCCCACACGACCATGTCTCAGCCATTATATGCCCAAGACATGGCTGTACTCAGTAACAATGTACACGATGTGTACTCCTAAGTACACATCGTTCACTTATAAAATTTCAAAAATCTCCCCCTTTTCTCAAAAACACCTAAAATCAAGATCCATACCTGAAATAAAGATCCAAATTCTTAAAAACGTACCCCTTTAAAGAAATTCTTCCCTAAATTTCCCTAACAAGGTGGCGAAGTAGAATCCTTGAACATATCTGTCCACTACAAACACACAACGACCTCCCTCTCCCGAGTCTCGTCCTATACTCGCCCGTACTGCCATAGCACTCGTACCATAGGAACAGACTGACCATGAAGAACCTTCGTGCTTTGATCAATAATCTAGATAGGATTCTCCTCGAACGATGCATCCACCTCCAACTCAAACTCCTTGGTTTAAAAAACATAAGATGGGTCTGAAAAGTAACATCGTAGCTGAGAAATGTGGAAAACTTCGTGCATATTCTGGTACCATTGAGGTAACTAAAACTGATAGGAAACCATCCCGACTCTCTACAAGACCTAAAAAGGGCCAACGTATCTCAGTGAAAGCTTTCCCTATCTCCTGATCCTCCTATGTCCCAACCTTGGTGTGACATGTAAGAAAACCTGATCTCCAACATCAAACTCCAGAGGCTGTCTCCATCGATCAACATAAGACTTCTATCGAGACTGTGTAGTAGCCATCCTCTTCTGAATCAACTCCACCTGCTTGGTGGTCTCCTAGACAAGATGAGGTCCCAACATAGCTGTCTCTCCTACCTCCATCCAACATATGGGTGATCGGAATGGTCTGCCGTACAAAGCCTCATAAGGTTCTATCTGAATAGTTTCCCGAAAACTATTATTGTAAGAAAACTCCACCAGAGATATGTGATTCTCCCAAGAACCTATAAAATCTAGGATGCATGCTCGAATCATTTCCTCCAACATCTGAATCGTGCACTCAGACTGGCCATCTATCTAGGGATGGTAAGCTGTACTTAGAAGTACCTGTGTACCCAAAGCCTTCTGTAGCCCTTTCTATAAACATGAAGTAAAGTGGGCATCCCTGTCTGAAACGATAGAGTGTGGAACCCCATAAAAACACACAATCTCTTTGATGTAAAACATTACAATCCCATCAACACTAAAGGTCTCCTTTATTGGTACAAAGTGTGTAACCTTTGTGAGTCTGTCAATGAAAAACCAAAATACATCATTCCCTCGAGGTGACCTAGGTAAACCTGTCACAAAATACATCACAACATCATTCCACTTACACTTGAGAATGGGTAACTACTGTAGAATCCCAATCGGTCGCTGGTGCTCCGCCTTCACCTACTGGCAGGTGGAATATCTCATAACAAAACTTGGTACATCCCTCTTCATATCTAGACACCAATACTGATAGTGTAAATCTCAATATATATTGGTGACACCAGAATTAACTGCCCAAACTAAGGAATGAAAATACCACATCATCTCCTCACGTATGTCTGCTGACACCCATATGCATCCATGAAAACGTAAGACCTCATCCTCACCTACGGTCTACCCAGAAGTAGGCTCCTCTCCTGACACACCCTCCAGTAGTACTAGGCCTTCAGAATTTGATAGATGGATCATTCACACTTGATCAATTAGAGTAGAGGTAACAACTACATAAGAAAGAAATATCTTCCCCTGTCTGTCATGCACCACCAAATGGATTTCAGAGAATAGATCCAAGAGATTCCACTCACAGCTGGATTCCTAAATTTCTTGTATCCGAGTCCTCCTGCTTAACACATCATCCAATGCATTGCCTTTCCCAGGAATTTAGGAAAGATCAAAGTCAAAGGAATAAAGGTACTCAACCCACCTTCGCTATCTCAAATTCAGGTCACGCTGGGTAAAGATATACTTGATACTTTTATGATCATTGTACACCACAAAATGATCTCCCAGAAGGTGATATATCCAATAGTGAAAGGCATGAACCACTGCATCCAACTCGAGATCGTGAATCGGGTAATTCCTCTCAGGCGGCCTCAACTACTGAGACCCGTATGCAAGACTCCTTCCCCTACATTAGCACTGCCCCCAGCCTGATACCCAATGCATCACAGTAAACGATGTAACTCTTTCTCGACTCTTGAAAAAATAGTATCAGTGCTAAAGTCAACCTCCCCTTTAGCTCTTGAATGGTTGAATCGTAGGAATCTATCCACAAGTACTTCACACCCTTCTTAGTTAGGCCCTTCAGTGGCACTTCTAAGCATGAAAAGTCCTATATAAAATTACTATAGTAGCCGGCCAACCCTAGAAAACTCCACACCTCATAGAAGTTCTTCAGATGCTCCCAAGAAGCTACCGCTCTCACTTTATCTAGGTCTACTGATACTCCTGTCTCTGAGATAACATGACCTAATAAGTGAATCTGGTCTATCTAAAAGTTTTATTTTGATATCTTAGCATATAACTAATGCTCTCTTAGTGTACTCAAAATGATATCAAGATGGATGGCATGGTCATGTTGAGTGTGAGAGTACACCAAGATATTGTCCATGAAAACCACCACAAAGGAGTTCAAGTATGGATGGAATACTCGGTTCATCAGTTCCATAAAAACTGTAGGCACGTTCATGAGACCAAAAGACATAACCACATACTCGTATAGACCATACCTCCTCTAAAAGGTTGTAAGAGGTATATTTGATGGTCTAACATGCAAATGATGATAATTAGACCTTAATTCAATATTTGAGAACACTCAGGATCCTCGAATCTGATCAAAGAGATCATCAATCCTTGGTAATGGATATCGGTTCTTAACAGTCAACTGGTTTAGCTTCTGATAATCCATGCAAAGTCTGAGGGTACTGTATGCCTTCTTTGCAAACAGGATAGGCGAACCCCAAGGAGAAGTACTGGGTCAGATGAAACCCTTTTCCTGTAACTCCTCTAACTGCTTCTTGAGATCTCAAAACTCTGGTATAGCCATCCTATAAGGAGGAATAGACACCTATGCTACCCCTAGCACAATTTCAATAGATAAGTCTACCTCTCGTTTTAGAGGAAAACTTCAAAAATTTATTGGGAAAGACATCCCTAAAACGATCGACCACTGGAGGAAAGTCCATCTATGAAGTCCCCTGGTCATCCAGATATAGACTAGAAATCTAGGCTATAATACCTCTCAACCCGTGATACTTGGGTCTAGCTCTACTCGCTTGGACATCCCATTTGCCCTTATGTAGAAACAATATGCCCTCTGGTGATGTGAAACTCACCCTACGACGATAAAAATTGAAAACATCCTATAAGGGAACTAAATGGTCCATTCCGAGAATGATTTCATAGACCATCATCTCTAATACATAAAGGTCCCATAAGAAGTGACACCTACCAACCTCAAGAGGGCACTCCTTTCACTAACATACACTAGGCATTCTAGTCCTGAACGGAGTGTACAACATCATGATATCAGCAGAAGTAAAGATACAGATCCCAAGGCTCTCCACAATAGGCACATATATAAAGATATGGGAAGTCCCTGTATTGAAAAGAGAAGAAGCTAAAAATGAGGCAACAAAAAATGTACCTCTAACCATAGAGGGTCCGGGATCCTGCTCCTACTAGATATACACGAGTGCAAAAGCCTGACCTATCTCGCATCCCTGTGAATTTGTTTGAGATCCCTGAGATTATCCACCCTGCGGCTATCGAAAACCTTGTGTCTGAACACTACTGCCATGATTACCACCTCTTCCTGATCTAATTGAAGAACTCCTGCCCCCAGTCTAATGTGGGACTGGTGGTCCTGCTTCAGTACGAGGAGTCGAAACAGATCCTCCCTCTATAGCTTCTGGAAGGAGGGCATTGCAGAAATACTAAAGATGTCCCATATTTCTGCAATATCGGCATTCAATTGGGTATCTTGGGCACTGAGTTTTCCTATGTCCACCCTTCCCACACTAGTATCGCACCATCTGGATATCTGAAGGAAAATCCCACCTACTTGAATCTCCATGAGTAGACTCTCTGCGGTGCTTCCTACTATCAGTCAGAAGGGTACCAACTCTGGATGTTGAACCGCCATGGACCAAAACTCCATAATTCCTTAGGTTACTCTTGGTGATCATCACCTGATTGACTATAGAAGATATGGATGTCAACCCTAATATTTTCACCTAAGATTAGATTTCATGCCTGAGACCATCCTCAAACTTCCTCACTAGAAATAACTCATCACCCCCAGGATGGGTGTAAAGCACTGTAGCTCTATGAAGCGAGAATAATAATCCATGTCTGAGAGAGTACACTTCTCCAAACTCATGAACTCTCAGGCTCAATCATCCCTCAAGGTCTCTAGGTAGAAGTAGTCATAGAATGTTTGCTAAAACTCATCCCAAGACATAACCCTCTGGAATCCCGCCTGTGATATCATATCTCACCATCTCTTGGAGGAATCACGTAGCCTATACGTAGAGATCTTCACCCTCCTCTCGAGAGGTGTCTCGAGATTCTTGAAGATAGATAACATGGTTTCCAACCATGAATCTGCAACCTAAGGTCCTTCATCCCCTGAGAAGGTGGGAGGATACTGCTGCTGAAAAACCCACGTCAATTCTACCATAGATGGGGCAATATGCGGTGATTCCTAGAACATCTGCATCATCCTCATGAAGCCTTCTCAGAACTATGCATCAACACCTGTATCCGGAATGATGGCTAGTACCATGAAGGGAACAATGAGAGGATCTGCTGGTAGTCCTTGGTCTACCATTTCTAGTGTCTGATCATCGCCCTGAACCTGGTGCACAATCGGAGGGCGTCTAGGTGGCATAACTCTGCAAGGTTAAGCACACACCTCAACACAAGATTAAAGAAATAGAAACTTAGAAGTGAAAATTGAAACAGAGAAGGAAAATCATTCAAGTTTTTTAAAATAGGGTTACAGGGTGTGTATTCACCCTACACGACATGTTCCCTTAAGCCTTTACATGAGTGTGTACTTCTGCCAAACGTAGTCATGTAACACCCCATACACACAGTGTGTTATCCTTGAGACATGGTGTGTACTTGAATGTTCCCTCCTTCCCAAGTACCTCTACATGGATAGAACTACATGATTATCTTAGAACAAAACTACACATCGTGTATATGCCAGACACAGTGTGTTCTAGAAGGACTTGACCAACCCATGTCATTGGTCACATAGCTAGATACATGAATCACCAAAACATGGCGTGTACTCCCAGTAAACAGCGTGTTGAAGAAATGATTTCCAACTCATGTCTCTGCCCACATGGTCAGTCACACGGTCAAATAATACACAATGTGTAAATATAGTAAATTTCGTGTACTTAAGAAAAGTTGTTACTTATAGAATAGAAGAACACATGACATGTATTCATCACCACACACCATGTATTCTAGGTTTTTCCTAATATTAAGCATCAAAAACTACTCCATAACCCCATAAAAACACTGAAACAAGAATTAAAGTGCCAAATTCTAATTCGTGGGGGCCCATACTCCCCACGAATCAAAGATTGACATCATATTCATGTATATAAAAAAGTTTAACAATGAAATCAATCACATGATCCACTAAATTCTGATTCATAAGGGCCCATAACACCTCAGGAACCAAAGTTTTGTGCCCATTCAAATGAAACTTTAAATTTTACAACAACCTATCAAAATAGTTATTATTCTATCATGGAATCTATCACAACAACATGCATATCTATCACAACATCTATCACAATAACATTCAATCAGTAATGAATCCTAAATGGCATGAAAAGAATGCATGACATGTGGTCCCTATAAAGTGCCTATATGATGCAAGAGATGAAATACCATCATCTCATCAGGTTGCAATAGAAATAGAACCTCAATAATATCAATGATAACAACACAAAACAGGCGAATCTCCCAACAATGAAATCAAATAACTGTAACAATTTCAAAACCAGAAAAATTGAAATAATTGAGTTAAATTGGTTTTTCCTTATATGTGGGTTAACTTGTCACGACCCGTCCTCAGGGCCCGTGCCGTAACTACCCCAAGAACGCCTTCCATAGGCTAGGGGCTGGAGACTAACACCAAAGGCGTAATACCTATAAAAAGGGAAGACATTGCCTTTTAACCTATAACTCACACATAGCCTGAACACAAGCAGTAGAGTACGCAACTAAAAGAAAACACTAAGTAAAACTGTAAACAAAAGTAAGTTCTGAAAGGAAAGGGGTCGGAAATACAATCCCAACAGTAAAGTACAACAACTGTAAAGCTAGTACAACTACAGAAAGGTAAACAGAAACTACTGAGTCGTCCTCCGGGAATCCCACATGAAGGGTGGGTACAAATGGCCTCCTCAGCACCCCAGGTCTGTCCGTCCGCTCTGAGTACATCTCGCCAAGTGGTCCACCTCTGAGTACCATCCAGCTCTACAACTCTCTGCCTCGATCAGTGCTGTCTGTCGTCTTCAACCAACACAACTATGTGCGGGCATAGCCCGTACAGGGGTGAGTATAACGATACTCAGTAGGGGACCCCGAGACCCCCGAAGGTCTCCCAGAATCCACAAAGGATAAACCACAATAGAGAGATACAATCACGGAGTATCAACCAACCCTACTTAAGTATATGCCCATACATATACCTAAATTACCAGTCACATCCCGACTCCAACTCTCAAGCCCATTCACAACCCAGTCCACACAAGAAGTAAACTCATTCACATCGATGATAATGATTGAAAGACACGACTCAAATCACACAGGTATACATCTTTCGTATAGCGATAAAGATGATCAGATGTAGTCACTGATTCATCTAAGCTGTCGGAACCACACAGGATACAAGACCAGCTAAGCTGTAGGACCCACACAAGATACAGGACCAGCTACTCTGTCGGACCCACACAAGATATAGGAACAAAAGTCAGAACTGTCGAACCCACGTAGGATTCCGGTACAATAGTCATTACTGACGAACCCATGGAGGATTCTGATTCAGTAGTCATCGCTGTCAAACCCACAGAGGATTCCAGTTCAATAGTCCTCACTATCAAACCCACATAGGATTCTGGTACAGCAGTCATCGCAGTAAAACCCATGGAGGATTCCGGTTCAGTAGTCATCGCTGTCGAACCCACGTAGGATTCCAGTACAGTAGTCGTCGCAGCCAGCTCTAGGGTTCCCGCACACAGCACGCTTGATTCCGAGAGGGTCTGATCCTCATTCCAAGTGTAGATACATCAACTATGAGGAAGTCCTGATTTTATGTATCCCGTAGTTCCGTCTCATCATAAGGAACCCAATGCGACAAACGGTGCGTCAATCGGACGCCCGGTTTGAGAGTTATTGGCATTTCCGTTCTAGGGGCCCGGTTGGATTTACGCTCGATCCAAACCCGACCATTTTCCAAAGTTGTACAAAACTCACTTAGAGTATCAAAAAAGGACCGTCTCATCGCGAGGATCCCAGTGCCGCAGACGGCACGTTGATCAGACGCACGGTCTAGGAGTTATTCACATTTAAACGAAAATGAGCCCAGCCCGTCAAGCCTAGTGGTCTGGCGGGTCAGCCCGACCCGGTTGGGGGTCGGGCTGGCCTGGTGGAGCGTGGCCCACCTGCGGACCCAGCCCGATAGGTCTGACCCGGTTGGGGGGTCGGCCCGGCCCGGTGGGGCGCGGTCCACCCGCAGACCCGGCCCGCGTTGCGGGCCGGTTTGGTTCGCCCAGTGGCGCTGATCCCTTTGTTGCCCGGCCGGCCATAGCCAGCCGGTTTTGTCCAGCGCACGCGGCCTGCACAGCAGGCTGCGGTTCTCCTCCGCGTGGCACCAAGCGACGCCGCGATCCTTAGCCCGGCCGGTTCGCCCACTGAGCGGCCCGCGGTTGTGGGCCGCGATCTTCTTCGCAGCGCGACGCCAAGCGGGATCTGCGGTCCTCTAGCCTGGCCGACAGGTAGCTGGCTGGTTCGGTTCGTCCGAGCGGCCCATAGATGCGGGCCGCGGTTTCCTCCACGCGGTCGGAGCGACGGTACCGGTACTCCACCACCACGGCCCGGACTGGCCGCGGCCTTCGGTTTCCAACGCCTCATGGCCGTGGCCTCTTCCTCTGGTGCGGTGCGACGACACTACGCCCTTCCAGCTCCACCTCCATTGTTATCACAATCAAGAATCAACGGAGGGTCGTCGGGCCGTGTTTGTTCAGCCCGCGCCCTCTGCGTTAGGTGTTAACAAAACTGGCCACCGTCAATCCAAATATAATCGCCAAAGTACGAGCGTATAATTCTCATGTATAAATAAATAATCCAAAATTCCTCCCTACCTCATATTTGACGTTGCACGTTGACGAGCCGCGGAAGACAGACGTCGCGGAAGTCGGGCGTCGCGGAAGACGGACGTCGTTCCGTCAATGCTGAAGGGAGTAGAGTTTGGTCAATTTACGTTGATATAACGCCCTCGGTGTATTTCGTGGGTGGCGGTGCTTCCCTTATTTTCCCTGGTCGAAGAAGGTAAAAGATGCTAATCCACATTCTTCGAAAACGAGGAATGTTCTTCATCGAGAGGATGGTGTTCTTCATGTTCTTCGTGGGAATAAGGCTCTCCCTATTCTCCAAGGCTCCACCAAAACAATATGTGCCAAAACAAAATAATAGCTTGGCTATTATTTTATCCTTGACATGAATTTCAAAATAATTCAACTTAGATGAGCCAATTAATTAATTGCTAATTAATTGAGTGAGTGTTGGCATCTTTAGGAGGGAGGGTGGAAGGTGGAGGGTTTAAATTAATAGAGGATAGGTGGAGAGTTTAAGGGTTAAAGGGGGGTTTTAAGGGGAGTTAAAGAGTTTAAACTCGTGTGGGCCCCACCACATAATATCCTCCCATGAGAGGTTATGTGGGGGTGGGCCCCACCACCAAACTCCCTTTGGAGGTTTTAACTACCATCCAAATAAAATTGTGCAAACATAATTTTATTTAAATTTTACTTAGAAACCCCAAAAATAATTTCCGCTCTCGACCAAACACAACTGCGGTAAAGGTTCCCTTAGGAGAATACCGGCACTGCGAGTTCATCAGTGTCCTCATATTTCAATTCCGAGCACCGGTTCAAAAGATAGAAAATCCCGCTCATACGTCTACTGAACGTACCCGAACAAAACTTCTAAAAATTATTCCGGGCACACCGGGCCTCAGAATTAGGTGCCGTCAGAAACTGTGGACTCATAAAATTCCCATATATTTAAGAAAAAATTTTCCATGAAATTTCTAGGTCTTAACATTCTCCCCACCTCAGGGATTTACATACCCGTAAGCTACAACACACACTAAGGGAACAAATGGGGGTACTGAGCACACATCTGAGCCTCTCACTCCCATGTGCTCTCCTGGAGGTTCTCGTGCTGCCAGCGAATGCGCACCAGAGGAATCGACCATCCTCGTAGGTCCCGCTCTTGTCGATACTCAATCTCCACTAGGACCTCCGTGAATGTCGCACCGTCATCGATGTCAAGATCCCCATGGTCGATGATGTGGGACGGGTCGTGCACGTATCTCCTCAGTTGAGATACGTGGAAGACGTCGTGCACCCGATGCAACTGAGGTAGAAGGGCCAGGCGGTAAGCCACCTCGCTTACTCTAATGAGGACCTGGAATGGTCTAATGAATCGCGGAGATAACTTTCTACCTCAGCCAAATCTCCATAAACCTCATCGAGGTGAGACCCGTAAGAAGACGTGGTCGCCATCCTCGAACTCCAGTGGTCTCCGTCTCCTATTAGCATAGGACTTCTGTCTGCTCTGTGCAGTCTTCATCCGCTCCTGGATGATCTGAACCTTCTCCGTCATAGCCTGAACCATCTCTAGTCCTACAAGTGCTAACTCCCCTGGGTCAGTCCAGCACAGAGGCGATATGCAAGGTCGTTCGTATAGTGTCTCATAAGGTGCCATCCCGATGGTGGAGTGGTAGTTGTTGTTGTACGCAAGCTCCACCAAGGGTAAGTGATTCTCCCAGCTGCGACCAAAGTTGAGAACGCATGCAAAGAGCATGTACTCGAGAGTCTAAATGGTCCTCTCAGTCTGACCGTTCGTCTGAGGATGGAAGGCGGTGCTCAAGTGAAGCTGCGTTCCGAAAGCCTCCTGCAACCCCTTCCATAGCCAGGAAGTGAATCAGTCATCTCGATCAGATAAGATTGTCAATGGAACACCATGAATCCATACGATATCCTGTAAGTAGAGGCGTCCCAAGATCTCTACTGATCCCTGATCTCTGATTAGTAGGAAGTGGGCCGACTTGGTGAGTCGGTCGACAATCACCCAGATAGAGTTGTGTCCTCTGGATGTACATGGAAGCCCCATCACGAAATCCATGGATATCCCATCCCACTTCCACTCTAGGACCTCTAAGGGATGTACCAAGAATGCTGGTACCTGGTGCTCCATCTTCACTTGCTGACAAGTGAGGCATCATGAGACAAACTCTGCTACTGCCTTCTTCATACCCGGCCACCAGTGCTGTCGTCTGAGGTCCTGATACATCTTCGCTACTCCTGGATGTACCGCTAGAGGGGAAGTGTGGAACTACCTCAACACCTCCTCCTTTAGTGAAATTGGTACCATGGTACGTCCTCTGAAGAGAATGACGTGCTCCACAACTTCAGAAAATCCATTAAGCGCCTGACCTGAGGATATCTAAGCATGTCGTGTCTCACAGTCAACGTCCCCACATTGTGCCTCTCTGAATCGCTGTAGAAGTGGATCAGTGACTATGAGAGACTGCAGAAAGGAAGCCCCATCTCTATCCATAAAGGATATCTGCAACACGGCCAGCTACTCCATCGACTCTCCTAGCAGCTGAATGCCTGATCTCCTACTAAGAGCATCTACTACAACGTTCCCCTTCCCAGACGAAGACCACTGATGCTAACTCCAGGTCATGGGTAGCGTAGTTCTTCTCATGCTATCTCAACTGCCGTGAACCATATGCGATCATTGCTCACTCCTATATCAGGACACACCCAAGTCCAGTCCCTGATGCGTCGCAGTAAACTACGTACCCTACGCCCTCCAACGGTAGCCTCAAGATGGGCACACTGACCAACCTCTACCTCAGCTCCTGAAAGCTCTACTGGCATCTATATGACCACATGAAGGGTTTCCCCTTCTTTGTCAATGCTGAAAGCGGTGCTGCAACTCTGGAGAAGTCTGGAACAAATCTCCGATAGTACCCAGCCAGTCCTATGAAACTCTGCACCTCCATCACACTATTGGGTGGCTCCCAAGAAAGTACTGTCTCGATCTTCGCTAGATCCACTGCAACTCCAGCCTCCGAGATGACATGTCCTAATAATTGAACCTCTCAAATCCAGAACTAACACTTCGAGAGCTTACCATAGAGCTGGTATAACACCCCGACCCCTCTAGGCTAGAGCCGGTGCATTACTTGTGATATTGGCATGGTTATAAGGAATGAAAATCCCGAAGGAACGATCATTTTAATAGTCTTGAAGAAACTAGATACATAGATATTACTCAAATTACATTGGAAAAGTTTACAAAATACAATACATAACAAAAACTAAAAACGAAATCCCCAGGAACTCAATAAAAGATCTTCTCTTAATCACCTGTTGAAGGTAGAAAATGAAAGGGGTGAGATAAAATGCTCAGTAAGGGTTACAAATAGTGGAATCATGAGTACAATAATAAGTTATTCACAAACAATCTGATATAATCAAAATGGCATAGTGAATAAATGAATAACTAATGCCATTAATAAACTAAAAATGAAACTGCATCCATAGATTTTGTCATAGTGAAAATATCATGGATAATAATAATAACTGATTATAAATAAAGAAAATTCTTATTAATTGGATGTCATGTATCTGGAACATGAAACCATAATACCATAAAAACGGTTTAGTTCTGTGGGTAGAAACCCGTCTGATTTTTTTGGAAACAAACTCGAAGGATTTGTCACCAACTATTTTGTCTCATTAGACCTATCGATGCATCGAGGGGCTATAGCGGGACCCACCCACCACTGCATGTCCAAAAAATTATTTATACATTGATTCAATACAAGATCAATATGACCTTTTAATATCCATATAGAGTAGAGTATACGGATTCATTAATATTTCCAAAATTAAAATAACTTTCCAAATAAACACCGTATATAAAATGGTATACAGTTTAGACAACAAACATATCCATGACATGAGATTATGGATATTTAATATAAATATAAATTCAAATTAAAAGTGATCTCAAATGGGCAGTAGGTGCACCACATAAGGATTATTAGGTGCACAATACAAAGATAGTCACAACGAAAATGGCAGCTGAGACAAAGTCCCTTACCACAATGTAATCGGTTGAACCGTATGACCAGAACTTAATAACCATCAAGTGAATCATTGAATAACATGAATATAAATAGAATCATGTTATTATATATCAAATGGAAGTACACATATACCAAATATAAGGAATAATTGGCGAACATCTCACAAAAATGAAAGTGAGATGAGAAACCCCTTACCTTAACTCCAAACGTGTTCCGCTCTTGTACTTAAGCTCCTGAAATATGAAATTATACTTGTTAATAACTTATTTCAGAACCTATTAGACATTTATTTAGTTTACCATATTTATGGTTAGTTAATTTATGTCTTTTTCAATAAGTTATTGTATTGAATTTCGTTGTTCTAGAGTGTTAGTTTCCTTTATTTTCATATTCGGTTCACTTGTTTTTAAGTAACGAAGTTTATGTGGAAAGGTTATAAATATACAGGATTAAAATTATATATTATTAATGAACATAAATAATTGATAATGGTCATTTATATCATTTGGTTACATGGAATGAGGATGAATCATTAGATGACCACCACTCTGATTATTTGGCGGTATTTGGAATATTATGAACTAGTTTTGTCATATAACTTAATTATATGTACATATTACGGTTCCTGAATATTAATTAGGTTATAAAAAATATATTATAGTTTGGTTAAACCAAGAATAGGTTTAATGACTAGTAATTAAGAATAAATTGAAGAACAAAACTTCGTCGTCCATAAAGGTTACAAATCGGAACCTCATGGACGTCGATTTGGTTTATAAAATAAAAGGGAGGGAGTAAGAATATTTATGACGGTTATTCCATTAACATGATATAAATCTAGTATATATATGTTACTAGAGTTATCATGATCATTTGGATAGATGAGGTGAGGAGAGAATATCAAAAGAAGATAAATTAAAATAAAACTAAATGAAAAAGAAGGGTGCTTTACCTCTTGAAATAAACTTCTTGAGAAACTTCTTAAGGGAAGGGGTTTTGGTCTTTTGGGAAGACCAGAAGCTTCTTGGACATGGGGAGAGACTAGGGAAGGGTAATTGGGCAGAACTTTGAGTAGATTCAAGGATTAGAGGAGTGAATAAAAGAGGTAGTGGTGGGGGGTTTTATAGTGGAGGAGAGGGGTAAATTTTGAATATTTAATTCATTATTTTATTATTTACATCAAGAAAACCAATAGTGTCGTTTCATGTGACCCCTAATAGTAATAATTGCATGTGAGTTCGAACCAAGTGGACTTACATCACATATTATGTCATAATTAGTGCATTTAACTGATAATTGTATATACGGTATTTTATCATATTTCACTATTCATAAAAAATTCTAGAATTTTAGAAAAATCCCAAAAATTCACCCCTACCATTTTTCCACGTGTAGAATTAAAAAGTGAAATCCATTTTTCAAAAATAATTTTCTAAATATTATTAATTTAATTTTTAATTAAGGTCATAGTTAATTCGAAAAATAACAATTTTGAAGTGCGATTAGTTTTATGTGACATTGAAAAATTAATTAAGATCCCATTATCATATTGCCTTAAGAAAATAAAATAATAATATTATTTACTATTCAAGGGGTATATTACAATTCATATTACTATTCATAAGGGTATGTTACTATTCACTAAAAATCAAGTTTGTTCTATCAGACTCCAAATGACTTACCGAACACAACTCTAGATAACCATTTTTCGAAATTAAAAACATAAAAGAGGAAAAGTTGTTTTTATAAAATTTAATTCTATATTTATTTTCAAAACCTTGGGGTGTTACAGCTGGTGCTCTCGGAGTGTGTCCAGTACTACCGCAAATGGTAGGTGTGCTCCTCCTCAGTAGTCGAGTAAATCAGCATGTCATCGATGAAGACTACAACAAAACGATCGAGGTAAGGCTGGAATATCCTATTCATGAGACTCATGAACATTGCTGGTGCATTGGTTACATCGAAGGGCATAACCAAGAACTCGTAGTGGCCATACCGACACCTGAAGGCCATCTTCTGCACATCCTCATCTCGAACTCTGAGCTGGTGATAGCCTAACCTAAGGTCTATCTTCGAGAACCATCGTTCTCCCTTGAGCTGATCAAAGAGGCTGTCAATCCTTGGGAGTGGGTACTTGTTCTTCACGGTCACCTGATTCAGGTGACGGTAGTCGACACATAGTCGCAAGCTCCCATTCGCCTTCTTGGAAAACAAAATTGGAGATGCCCAGGGTGAAATACTGGGTCGGATAAATCCCTTCCCCTAGAAGTCCTCCAGCTGTACCCG
The DNA here is from genome assembly GCA_963277665.1 of Viscum album. Classification (NCBI taxonomy): domain Eukaryota; kingdom Viridiplantae; phylum Streptophyta; class Magnoliopsida; order Santalales; family Viscaceae; genus Viscum; species Viscum album. The sequence goes on along the minus strand of OY728160.1, from coordinate 251,595,895 downwards.
CAGCTCACGAAGCTTGGCGGGAGCCATCCAATATGCTGGAGTAGATATCAGTGCTATCTCGGGGTACAGGTCAATGTAGAAGTCTACCTCTCTGCAAGGAGGTAGTCTTAGAACGTCATCAGTAAAAACATCCGTGTACTAATCCACCACAAAAGAAAAACTCGAACTCTGTACATCAACTTCTCCAAGGATAAGACTATCCAACTGATGTGTGATCGGCTGCCCCCTCCTCTGCATAATTCCATGCTGTAAAGGCTCCCTTCTCACCGGTGAAGGTGAACCTAGTCCCATATGTGCGGATACACCACACTTTGTGCCTAATATAGTCAATCTGAGCATGAAATTTGGATAACTAGTCCATACCCAAGATGACGTCATAAGGACTCGACGCCGCTACAATAAGATCCCAGCCGAAGCTATCGCCTCCTAGAGTAAGCTCACACTACCGACACCGGTGCGTAATCGTTGAGTCTTCTTCCGTAGGAGTCTCTAGTTGTAAGGATCGAGCCAACAACTCTATCAGAATATCTGAGCTCCGAACGAGGGCAGTGACAATAAAAGAATGATGCACACCTGTGTCTATAAGTACTGCAGAAAGGGTGGAGTAGACACAGATATTACCTCAAATCATCTCAAGTATTCCGTAGTCGTAGGCCTTGACTACCTGAAGCTGATCCCGCCTCTGTCCACCAGCTCCCTGTTGTCCAGGTGGACCTCCTGGTGGTGGTGGTAGAGCCTCAAAACGCCGTCCACCACCATCTACTCGGCCAGCTCCTCTGCCACGCCCGCCTGCTCCCTGCGGACCACCATGGTCGAACCTCCGCCTCTGCCTGGGAGGTCCCTCTACTATCATATTCTCATCTGCATGGAGGATCGGGAAGTCTCGAGCCATGTGGTCCTGCCCGCCGCATGCATAACACTGCCTGCTCCTCGTATAGCTGGCTCTGTCTCATGTGCCCCGCACAACCGAACCCGTATCCTGGGGTCTCCCACCTGATGGCCTAGTCCGCTTGGACCTCTGCGTCATCTGTCTACTACCGGCTATAGAAGACTTCGCTAATTGTTGCCCTATGGTGGGTCTCATCGCTGGTGAGTGCTCAGCGAGAAAACTCTCCACTATAAGGGCTCGCTCCAGCACTCCCGCCTGCGTCAGAATGCTGAGGGGAATCGTCGAACCCCTGATCTCAAGCCCGTGTCCCTACTCGAAGGTCCATGCCCTAAAAAACGGGTCCCATACCATATCTGTGGAGTAGTGTGAGAGGTCGGTGAACCTCACTGAGTACTGAGCTACCGTCATGATTCCCTGCTGCAGACGAAGTAACTACTGAATCCGCACCGCACGAAGGGTGGCTGGAACAAAATCTGAGTGAAAGAGACTCTCGAAGTCTATCTAGAGTAATGATGCCTTGTCATGCACCTGGAGAATTATGCTCCACCATCTGCCTGCTACTGCATGCAGGAGACTCGCGACAAGGATCACCATGAGCTCGACTGGTGTCCCAACTAATCTGAAAACTCTCACGACAGTCTCCAGCCAATCCTCAGCTGCCAGTGGGTCCGTCTCTCCCCGGAACCTGGGCGGCCTCTGGCGCTGGAACTCGTACAACGTACTCAGGTGGCGTACACTCTCTGCTGCTAGAGCTGGTGGTATCGGTGGCCCAGTGGGTAGTGGTATCACTGGTACCTCTGCTGTGATGGAGACCTGCACTGAGGCCACGTCGCTCGGTGGGCTACCATCTCATACGAAACTTGGAAGCCTAGCTGGCTGCCTTCGTGGGGCCATCCTGAAATGAAATAGGTGTTCCACAGTTAAAACAATATACTTGGTGAGCTGACACAAATTAATCACAAAGAAAATTTTTCAAAGGAAACACACACGCAATCAGTGTTTTCATGAACTGAGTCGAAAATCAGAAGTCAGAGTCCTAGTGTATGGATATGTTGGCCGCCGTACCAACACCAGTTTCCCTAAATTGATAACCACACCCAAAACCCTTAACACTATTTCCACTTAAAATAATCAGAGTCCAAGTTCTGTGGTAAAACCGAATCCTTTGATACCAATTTTTCACGACTCGTCCTCGGGGACCGTGCCGTGACTACCCCAAGCCCGCCTTCCATAGGCCAGGGGCTGACGACTAGCACCAAAGGCATAATACCTATAAAAAGGGAAGGCATTGCCTTTTAACCAGTAACTCACACACAACCTGAACACAAGCAGTAGAGTACGCAACTAAAAGTAAACACTAAGTAAAACTGTAAACAAAAGTAAGTGATGAAAGGAAAGGGGCTGGAAATACAAGCCCAATAGTAAAGTACAACAACTGTAAAGCTTGTACAACTGCAGAAAGGTAAACAACAACTACTGAGTCATCCTATGGGAATCCCACCTGAAGGGTGGGTACAGATGGTCTCCTCAGCACCCCAGGTCCGTCTGTCCTCTTTGAGTACGTCTCTCTAAGTGGTCCACCTCCGAGTACTGTCCAACTCTACAAATCTCTACCTCGATCAGTGCTGTCCGTCATCTGCAACCAACACAATGATGTGTGGGCATAGCCCATGCAAGGGTGAGTATAACGATACTTAGTAGGGGACCCCGAGACCCCCGAAGGTCTCCTAGAATCCACAAAGGATAAACCACAGTAGAGAGATACAATCATGAAGTATCAACCAACCCTACTTAGGTATATGCCCATACATATACCTAAGTTACCAGTCACAACCCGACTCAAACTCTCGAGCCCATTCACAACCCAATCCACATATAAATTAAAGTCAATCACATCGATGATAATGATTTAAAGACAAGGCTCAGATCACACAGGTATACATCTTTTGTATAGCGATAGAGATGATCAGATGTAGTCACTGATTCATCTAAGCTGTCAGACCCACACAGGATACAGGACCAACTAAGCTATCAGACCCACACATGATAAAGGACCATCTACTCTGTCGGACCCACAAAGGATATAGGAACAGAAGTCAGAACTATCGAACCCACGTAGGATTCCAGTACAGTAGTCATTGCTGACGAACCCATGGAGGATTCCAGTTCAGTAGTCGTTGCTGTTGAACCCACATAGGATTCCGGTTTAGTAGTCATCGCTGTCGAACCCACGTAGGATTCCGGTACAGTAGTTGTCGCAGTCGAACCCATGGAGGATTCCGGTTCAGTAGTCATCACTGTCGAACCCACGTAGGATTCCGGTACAGTAGTCGTCGCAGCCAACTCTAGGGTTTCCGCATACAGCACGCTCGATTCCGGGAGGGTCTGATCCTCGAGCCAAGTGTCGATACATCAACTATCATGAATTCCTGAGTTTATGTATCCCATAGTTCTGTCTCATCATAAGGAACCCAACGCGATAGACGACACGTCAATCAGACGCCCGATCTGAGAGTTATTGGCATTTCCATTCCAGGGGCCCGGTTGGATTTACTCTCGATCCAAACCCATCCTTTTTCCAAATTTGTCCAAAACTCACTTAGAGTATCTCAAAAGGACCACCTCATCGCGAGGATCCCAGTGCTGCAGACGGCGCATCGATTGGACGCGCGGTCTAGGAGTTATTCACATTTAAGCGAAAACGGGCTCGACCTGTCGAGGCCAGTGGGCTGGCGGGTCAGCCCAACCTGGTTTGGCAGGTCTGACTCGGATGGGTGTTGGCCCGGCCTGGTGGAGTGCAGCCCGCTCGCGGACCCAGCCCGGCGGGTCCGACCCGGTTGGGGGGTCGGCCCGGCCCACCCGCGGACCCGGCCCGCGTTGCGGGCCGGTTTGGTTCGCCCGGCGGTGCCAAGTGGCACCACCGCCTTTGCTGCCTGGTCGGCCATAGATGACCGGTTTTGTCCGGCGCAGGCGGCCTGCATAGCGGGCCGCGGTTCTCCTCCGCGCGGTGCCAATCGGTGCTGCGGTCCTTCAGCCCGGCCGGCAGGCGGCCGGCAGGTTCGCCCATCGGGCGGCCCGTGGTTGTGGGCCACGATCTTCTCCACAGTGTGGTGCCAAGTGGGCATTGCGGTCCTCCAGATCGACCGGTTTGGTTCGTCCGAGCGTCCCGCAGATGTAGACCGCGATTTCCTCCACGCGGCCGGCGCGACGGTGCCGGTCCTCCACCACTGCGGCCCGGCCTGGCCGTGGCCTTCGGTCACCGCTGCCTCAGGGCCATGGCCTCTTCCCCTGGTGCGGTACGATGACACCGTACCATTACAGCTCCGCCTCCATTGTTATCACAATCAAGAATCAACGAAGGGTCGCCGGGTTGTGTTTGTTCGGCGCGCACCCTCCGCGTTAGGTGTTAACAAAATTGGCCACCGTGAATCCAAATATAATCACCAAAGTAAAAGGGTATAATTCTCATGTATAAATAAATAATCCAAAATTCCTCCCTACCTCGTAGTTGACGTTGCACGTTGACGAGCCGCGGAAGACGGGCGTCGCGGAAGTCAGGCGTCGCGGAAGTCGGGTGTCACGGAATATAGACGTCGTTACGTAAATTCCGGAGGGAGTAGAGTTCAGTGAAGTTACGTTGAGACGACACCCTCGGTGTATTTCGTCGGTGGTAGTGCTTACCTTCCTTGCCTCTGTCGAAGAAGGTAGAAGATGCTGCTCCACATTCTTCGGAAACGAGGAATGTTCTTCGTCAAGAGGATGGTGTTCTTCATGTTCTTCATGGGAAGAAGGCTCTCCCTATTCTCCAAGGCTCCACTAAAACAATATGTGCCAACCCAAAATAATATCTTGGATATTATTTTATCCTTGACATGAATTTAAAAATAATTCAAATTAGATGAGCCAATTAATTAATTGCTAATTAATTGAGAGAGTGTTGGAATTTTTATGAGGGAGGGTAGAAGGTGGAGGGTTTAAATTAATAGAGGAGAGGTGGAGAGTTTAAGAGTTAAAGGGGGGTTTCAAGGGGAGTTGAAGAGTATAAACTCATGTAGGCCCCACCACATAATATCCTCCCATGGGAGGTTATGTGGGGGTGGGCCCCACCACCAACCTCCCTTTGAATGTTTTAACTACCATCCAAATAAAATTGTGCAAACATAATTTTATTTAAATTTTACTTAGAAACCCCAAAAATAACTTCCACTCTCGACCAAACGCAACTGCGGTAAAGGTCCCCTTAGGCGAATACCGGTGCTGCAAGTTCATCAGTGTCCTCATATTTCAATTCCGAGCACCGAATCAAAAGATACAAAATACCGCTCGTACGTCTACTGAACGTACCCAAACAAAACTTCAGAAAATTATTTCGGGCACACTGGGCCTCAGGATCAGGTGCAGTCAGAAACCGCGGACTCGTAAAATTTCCGTGTATTTAAGAAAAAAATTTCCATGAAATTTCTAGGTCTTTAAATACTGATCCTGGGAATAGATTATTACAAACTACACATTCCTTCCTATCCCTGTCTATAGGCTCCAAATAGTAAGACAAAGCAGAAAAGAACCTGCTCTGATACCACTTTGTAACATCTCGGTTCCAGGTACCGCCCAAAGGTGCCCCATACTCGGTTGGTCACATGGCCTCAAGTGCATTTCCTCGAATTCTATAGGCTGTTGGATAATATTGAGGGCCTTGGGTGGTATAGTGGAGAAACTATACCCTCATTGGAAGAGCACGTACAATGGAATAACAAATAATAAACCACAACGGAAGAAAAATACCACACAACAAGAAAACAATGGAAGACTGAAAGTAAATAGACAACTGAAGCACATATATAATAATGATGCATGTCACATATGTCTAGGAAAATATCCAAACAAGTCATAATGCAAGAAATAAAGTACTAAACCAGATGAAAAAGAAAGCAAGTAAACTCCAGCAGCATCGCAAGCCTCAACTTGGTCCCATTCTCTTCAGCTCCACAGCAATCAAGTACATGATGACGAAAGGAACTTGACCTTATCTATACCTGCAACCATATAATTTGTTTGGGTCTAAAAGCAGGAACCAAATAGAGTGTGAGACGAATTCCAGTAGGAAACCACCATAATATCTGTGCCTAACTTTCAGTGAATATATATATAGTAGGTAATAATGGAAATGCAGTAAAGAAACTATTAGTACAGAAAATTAACCAATACCACCATTCCCATTTACATTCATTAGCATTTAAATTTAATCATTTAATCAAGTAAGTATCACAATAGGTATCTCAGAAGACTACCTAACAAGACCAAATCCAAGATTATGCTTTGTCTTGACAGACGCATCACAAACATTAAATATTTATGTGAACCCTCTAGGTAGCTCACATAGTCTAACCTCTCTGTCCAAGTAATGTAATAAAAAGGAAAAGACACTCTCAAGAAGCACTCACTATCAATTCTCCCTATAGTATTTCCACAACAACTACATACTCTCTAGGGAAGCACTCAACATAAATTACCCCTGTGGTCTTGAAATTTAAACTATAGACACTCTGAGGTAGAACTCACCATCAATCCCCCTTGTGGTCTCATAGCGTGAAATGTAATAGACACTACGAGGAAGCACTCAACGTCAATTCCCCCTATGGTCTAACTACACCAGGTTCTCACATCCCAGTGCAATTCAATTGTGCACGAATGATATCAAGAATCCCAATGTAATCTCAACTACTACATGGCTAAATGAATCCAAAGCATATCAAAGGCATTTAACAAGCAACAAACGTCAAATAGTTCCATTCTATTAAGAAAGGCAAGGAAACAAGGGTTGCCTCATAGGAAACCAGGACCAAACGACCCGAAATAGTCAAATAAGGAAACACACCCATGGGGTGTTCCTTAAACATGAAATTTCACATAACACTACAAAAACAACCCTTATTCCAATAATCAATCTAAGGAAAATAAAATAGGGTTCAAATTCCTTATCTTGAAATACCTGAAACATAGGAAATCAACACTTTGGCATATAAAACTCAAATACAAACAACTAAAGGCAACATACCACCTACCTAGACTTGTACGAAGAAAAATCTCGAACGTCAACCCTTGAATCGACCTATAATGTTGTATATCTACAAAAATTTCAAAAAATTTCAAACTCAAATAACTTGAAAGAGAGGAGAAATCAGGAAGGGAGATTCAAGAAGAAATAAGGACTCACTGGTGGGATTCCAACGCACCCATTAGAGTTAGAATCAGACCTTGGATGGAGAAATGGTGGCTCAAAAAAGATTCATCACTCTTGGACACTCCTAGATGAAACAAGGCCAGAAGAAGACAAATCTGGGGATTATACGCGACCCCAATCTGATTAAACAAATAAAAATAAAATTACACAGCATGTACTGTTAATGAACATGCCGTGTACTTGACTCAACTGGCCCCCAACATTAGCGGTCTTCCACGTCACCCCACACGTCCATGTCTTGGCCATTACACACCCAATACATGGATGTACGCATTAACATGGTACACGACATGTACTCCTAAGTACACAACATGTACTTATAAAATTTAAAAAATCTACCCTTTTTCTCAAAAGCACCCGAAATCAAAATCCATACCTGAAATGAAGATCTGGGTTCTTACATTAAAACTCAATATGCATGCCTAAATAAAATATTCCTTATTCCTTACCTTTAAAAATAAAATGAAGTCATGCTAGTTTGAAAATACAAATAGAAAATAGGGTTTTCCCATTTAAAGAACCAAAAATAGATTTCTAAAAATTCATTTTTAAAACTAAAAACAACTTTTCTTTTTAAAATGGTTTTCCATATCCAAAACCAAGTTTAAAATCCCCACACCAAGAATGAAACCATAAATAAACACCAGTAATAGGATAAACCAAACAATTCCAAAGGATGAGGAAACAATATAGAAATAAGAAAAAATAGATAAGCTGAATAGATAACTAAAATACTATAGAATGAAACAAGAATATATAAATAGGTAATAATGGGAGTTTACTAAACATCCCTAGAAGAAATACCCTAATGTAATTGGTTCAGACCAACTTTCCAACATATGCTGCATCTCTATAGTCAATAACCAACTTGGATGCTCTAAACTAGCCTCACCAGTGGAAAATCCCACCTCTCCAATCCTCTATCTAGAGAATTATAATCCATATAATTGGGACTAGAAAACAAACACTACTAAACCCTATATATTATTTCTATGAATCCTATGATGTAAGTATAAAGGAGAATAAGGAGGTCATCATACCCTTGACATTAAACATAACCCACATATTTCACTGTGCATGACTTTCCCAATCCTAGATACCACCTATGCGGAGGTAAACTATAACGACCCATACGTTACATACATTGTTATTACTTCAGAATTGAAGCACACTTATTACAACATATAACAAAACCAGGAAAGGACCGTATAGGTATAGAGTATTTAGAAACTAGGAAACATAAACAACTAGTTCATAAAGCATCTACTTTGCCTCCCATTTATTTCATCATATCTAGAGTCCCTTTTGGCATATCCTACTTAATAAACTTCTTCCTGACCTGGGGAAATAAAACATACAAAAGGGTGATCTAAAATTCTTAGTAAGGGAAAACATAGATAACATAAAACAATCCATAAACATTTGGAAGCAAAAACTTGAACATGAAATTTAAACATCAAAATCTTGAGCAAAGACATAAATTGTGGAAGTACATAAGGAATATATCATAATAGAACATCAACCATGATAAAATGGGAATAAAACATGTAATTGTGACAACCATTCATCACATGTCATGATTTCCATAGTAGCCAAGGCATTGCTGCCAAGACCATCTTAGTGGACAAAGTCCCTTTCTGAATCGAGTTCACTCCTCGTTTCAGTCCTGTAACACTGAACCAGATTAACTTACCGTTCCAGCCATGTCTATCTCATGAGATATAAATCTTTACCCAATGAATTGGAGGGAGATATAGGTCCCACCCATTTCATAATGAAATCATTCTTTCATGTGCCACAAAATCATAAATCATACATCATAGCATAACCCATGTAATAAAATGGGATTCTTAAACATCATGCCATTATAAAATAATCCATAAAAGTTTGATATCATTTCATCATAAGAAAATTGAAACCATTTAAATAATAGATACATATTACTTGAAACATACACATATGAAATAATGTCATCTTAGATGGAAAATAGTTTTGGCAAAATACTTGAAATGAATTCTTGAGGAAAATATCCTTTCTTCTTTAAAATCATTTTCTTTTCACAAAATTCCATGCAATTTTAAAAGAAAAGGGTTTTTTTGAAAATAATCATGCAATCTTGTAGAGGAAGCTTCTTGAAAATGAGGTGTTATGAAACCGTAAAAATCCGTTCACGCCGTATAAGTTAAAAATAACATTCTCCTTGTACTTTTGTCGGAAAAGTCAAAAAGTACCTCGTAACGTAAAAAAAAGATAGATTCCTTACATACCATGTAGTAAAAGTCAAAAATGGGTAAAAAGGACTTTAAAAATACATGAAAACACTTTTATAAAACATGGACATGGATAATAGAAATAACCCCAGTAAATACTTACGAATAAGCAATCTCGGATAAAAATGAGATTTGCAAAATTATCCCTTACCTTATGTCCGATATGCTTCGTATGTATCCAAAACTCCTGTATAATGATTTAAATAATGTCATTTACTTATTACAGAATCATATTCATTGTTATGATATCATATATGGTCATATTCTTAGCTTCTTATTAGTAATATTTCATTGTTACTTGTTTTTCGGGTGTTTATTGCTTTTTGTTCTTATGCGTGTTTTGTCGAATACATTTTTATTATAATTTTAGGTTATAGATACCTAATTTACAGAATGGTATTAGTGTAATATATATCATATTCATTCATTCAATTCATTTATATAATCATTATGCAATGAAGATCATGTAGAACGAGTCACATCACATCATGGAGACGGTAGGCCGTACGTACGCACGAGCGATGATATCATTACCATGATCGTGGAATTGTATTGGAGTGTATGTATACTATTTAATAATAAATATCACTTTACAATAATAATTTATAGTTATTATTTACACCATTATACCCATCCAAGTAAGGTGGTGGTGGAAAATAGATTACACCATGACGTGGAGACGGTATTCCGTACGTACACACATGCGGTGATTTCATTTTCCGTAGGATGGATAGATGGTGAAATAGGGTTGTTTCATAATTATAATAACATATAAGTATATTAATTATACTGATGTTATTACTTCATAATGAAACAACTAAATAAGAAGAAGTGGAAGAAGAAATAAAGTTGAAATAATCGGTAACAAACATTACCTCTTCTTTGAAGCGCTTCTTTGATACCTCCTTTTAGGGCATTAAAATTGGTATTTGAAGAGGACTAGTACCTCTAGGATGTTTCTAGGGAAGTTTATAATAGAATTTGGCAGGGGTTGGCCGAGCTTGAAGGCTCAAAGTGGTGTGAGGAAGAGAGGGATGAGGTGCCCTTTTATAAGGGGGGAGAGGGGCACCTTTGGAAAAACTAAAAATATTATTTTATTATAAAGCCATATTTGGTTTTAAATAGCTCCAAATTGATTTATTTCGAAGCTAAGGTGGGTATGGGTCGAAATAATCTCACCCAATAGAATTTGGACAAGTTTAGTGTACTATTTTAACCTTATCATTTAGATTTAACTTTAAGTTAAATAATTTTACTTTTACCGTGTCTTTTTGTGTTCTTACACTATAAGGTTAATAAACTTACTATAACAAGCCAAAATAACCCAAAGTTGTTTATTATTAATATATATAACCTTATCTAAGTCATTTTTTCTAACCTTAGATTTTTAGGAATAAAATAACAATTAATAATATAATATTTGTTTTAAAAACTATTTTATGTCAATTTTGACACTATTTAGTAATTGATTTTGTGAAAATCATAACAGAATTATTAGTACGAAAAAAGTTAATTAAATAAATAATAACATGTCATATTAACCTAGAAAATTAGTGGAATTCATAAAAAGTCTCAAATTATATTTATTTGGGTATTTATAACATCAATTATGTCAATATTTCATTAATAAGATAATTACTGCATCATCATTGTGTCATAAGTAAATTAAATTATTTAATGTTTAAAAAATTACAAATAAAATACCATTATGTAGGAAATTGTTTTATCTTTCTAATGAATATTTATAGTCGAATTTATCTCATGTATAAACCTATATTAAAAATTATTTACTTATTAAACTTTGATTTTAACTATTTTAACCCTTCTTTAAATAAATTAATAATAAATGTCCTAATCTAATACAAGTGGGCCTAAATGGTCATATTTTATTCCTAAGGTTGTTTTTGGTCGAATTAAACTTATCCAATAGAATTAGGACATGTGTTAGGGTAATAATAATATCATTTTTACTCTTAATTACCCTATTTACTTTTAACCGTGGTAAATAAAAGTAAAAAGTTACTATTCACCAAAAATTATTTTCATCTCATTGAACCAAATTTTAATTGCTGACATCAACCGTGTCTCTCGGATTTTTGAAATTCCACTCACAGAAGCGGTAAAATTAAGTTTTATGTAAATTTGCAAATTCTCCTAGGAGGTGGGTAAAAGACGGTGAAAAGTTCAATAAATTTTTTATATATATAAAATTATTATAAAATTACTCCAATTAATTACATTGAACTTATATAGGTATTATTTATCAATTTTTACCTAAAATAAATTTAAATAAAATAAATAATTATTTAAATAAAAAGTCATTTTTTAAATAGTAACCCAGTGTTTTCACTATTCATCAAAAATTGAAAGTTTTCAGAAAAATACCAAAATTTCACCCTAGGATAATTTCGATATTCTGAATCCAAAAATGAAGTCAATTTTGAAAAATAAAATTTACAAAATTTCAAAAAGTGGTTATTACTATTCATAACGGCTAGTTTTAATAATATTTTAATAGCATATCGTTGTTTAGTGAAGCTCGGTATTGCGTATGACGCAATCTATCAAGGAAGGCCGCGATTACGTGTAAAACAAGCCAAGTTAGGGTTGCGTGTTGTGCAATACTCCTTTTTTGTAGCGTACAACACAAGACATCAATAAAATTAAAAAGAATATTTTTCATAAAATCTCGGGGTGTTACATTCTACCCCCCTTAAAATGAATTTCGCCCTCGAAATTCGTCGGGGTTATAAATGGTTTACTACTCGAAAGTTTCTTTAATAGAAACCCACATCGTAAAAAGGAATACCAAAACCAATCTTTAAAAACTAAAGTATGAAACATAACGGTTACCCAAATTAACTAATCACTGGGTTTCCACATAAGAGAACATAGGTGAAAATATGGATATGGAAGAGAAACCTAACCATCATGTTCTGATGGAGAGTGATAGATAACATGACTATGAAAAATCAAACAATCACAAAGCCATATATTTGTGATGATCTAAGGTACCATCTGATTCATCAGATATAAGGGAACTAGGACAACATTTTTGGTTTTCAAGATCATTTCCCTAAAGTTGAAGAATTTGAATTAGAATAAATACTTACTTTATTTTGGTACAATCTCACTATTGTTCGTGCTTTTAACAATTTCAACTTCATCTCTTAAAGAAATGAAGTTGAATTTTTTATTCGTGAAGTGTTAATAGATCATGTGATAGAATTATGGGTCATTCCATCTGTTTCAAACAAAAGATTAGAAAAAGTTATCAAATATACATAAGTCCATCTATGGTGAGGTTAATCGTATACGATTCCAAAAATGAACTTATAATTCATATATCATACCGCGTAATAAACTAGTTTCTACTAACCAGGGACTTCCTGTAGGCCAGTGGTAGGCGATAAAGGCCAGTCGCACTTTGGTTGTGGGTTCGATTCCCACAGCCTTGTCCGACGCGATGGGCTGTCGCCCGTCCTGCAGGTTGTCCTTTTTCTAAAACTATATTACTATAACATCCCATCAATAATATCGAAAAAAGTTCTATCCTTAAACAATACTAACTTATGTCCAACATAATTCATTCCAATATTTAGGCTTATCTAAAATACTTCGGTCCAAGCTCAAAGTATAAAGGAAATGATTACTTGAAATGTCACATAACAATCATGTGAATGCCATCATTTATCCCCCATATATCATAAGATATATCTTTTTGGTCAAATTAAAAACATGTGAATACCTTAATCATGTATTCTATTAAGAATGAATACCCATTGAACCTTAGTGAAAATATCCCTTCATTATGCGCATATCATCTGCTTACCAACATTTCTCAATCACTTTCCATGGTTACCAGTACCATAAAATTATTGAAAACCACAATTGACCAATACATAAATATTCCAATATTCCACGATACTATATACAACATTATTTTGGAATCCCATTACATAAACACTTAATCATTCCACCACATCGTTGTCATATTCAACATCACCAATAATGATCGCATGTGACTTCCCTTTTTTCCTTTGCCTTAAGTGGTTGCTCATGTCGATCATCATTAACCCTTGGATTAGGGCATTGATTAGCATAATGCCCCATTTCATTGCACTTGAAGCATTGAAGTGTTGTTGGTGCATTCTCTACAGTCTTTTCTTTATTCACACCATTAGCAACCCTTTTTCCATTACTTAGACACTCAGCTGCTCGATGAACTTCTTTTCCACACTTAAAACATTTTATAGTCCCTTTAATACAATCTCCCCCATACTTATTTCCACACTTTGAGCATAAGGAAGCATTCTTCTTCTTTTCACCATTATTCTGAGATTTCTCCTTGAACTCCATCTTTCGTTTCTTGTCAAAACCATGAGATGGATATGTAACACCAACTTCCATTTCTACCTTGATAGCACAACGCACAATTTCTTCATAGCTACTGAAGTATCTTATAGCTAATTCCCCTCGAAGATTTGGTTTTAAGCCACTGAAGAATCGATCAATTTTACTTTCAGGTTGGATGATAAATCCAGATGCATACCTTTCAAGCCTTGTAAAATTCGCTTCGTATATACCAACAGATTCATCATCCTTTTTCTTTAGTTCAAGAAACTCCTTATCCATCTTTGTTCGAAGAATACGAGGGAAGTACTTATTGAAAAATAAGTTCTTGAACTCGTCCCATTCCATGGACTCAATTTCATATCTTGGCCTCGTATTCTTGATAAGATTCCACCATTGATTAGATTCACCTTCCAAACGATATACTGCTAAGATGACTTTATCATGTTCAGAACATTGAAGAACTGAAAATATCTTTTCAGTGGTACTGATCCATTTTTCAGCAACAAGTGGATCAGAAGACCCACTGAAAGAAGGTGGACATTGCCTCATGAAGGACTCAATAGAATATTGTTCCCTTCTCTGCTCATTTGGAAGTCCAGAATGATTTCATAGCTTGTGTAAGTATAGCAATAAGATTTTTCACTCCATCTCCCATAACATTTGTTTGTTCAAGAGGACTATCATTGCATTGTCCATTACATTGATCAACACGGTTCCTTCGGGTTCTAGCCATCGTCTAAAACCCAAAAAGAATAGTGTGAGAGGCAAAAATCATGCTAGGGAAAACAACACAATAAAGGGGGAGTACCTTCAATATCTAACATCTTAGGTTAAATTCTAAGATCGTTACCATAGTTCTAGGACTATATCTTATACGTATACTTATCCTTAGGAACATCCCTAGATATACCTTAGAAATATCTCTAGGGATCTCACTAATGTTTTCGCATCCTAGTTTCCAAAGGTTTACTAAACCTTTCCTCTGATACCAACTATAACGAAACATACTTTACATACATTGTTATTACTTCAGAATTGAAGCACACTTATTACAACATATAAAAAAACCAGGAAAGGACTGTATAGGTATAGAGTCTTTAGAAACTGGTAAACATAAACAACTGGTTCATAAAGCATCTACTTTACCTCCCATTTATTTCATCATATCTAGAGTCCCTTTTGGCATATCCTACTTAATAACCTTATTCCTGACCTGGGGAAATAAAACATACAAAAGGGTAAGCTCAAATGCTCAGTAAGGGCAAACATAGATAACATAAAACAATCCATAAACATTTGGAAGCAAAAACTTGAACATGAAATTTAAACATCAAAATCTTGAGCAAAGAAATAAATCGTGGAAGTACGTAAGGAATATATCATAATAGAACATCAACCATGATAAAATGGGAATAAAACATGTAATTGTGGCAACCATTCAGCACATGTCATGATTTCCATAGTAGCCAAGGCATTGCTGCCAAGACCATCTTAGTGGACAAAGTCCCTTTCTGAATCGAGTTCACTCCTCATTTCAGTCCTGTAACACTGAACCGGATTAACTTACCATTCCAGCCATGTCTATCTCATGAGATATAAATCTTTACCCAATGAATTGTAGGGAGAGATAGGTCCCACCCATCTCATAATGAAATCATTCTTTCATGTTCCACAAAATCATAAATCATACATCATAGCATAACCCATGTAATAAAATGGGATTCTTAAACATCATGCCATCATAACATAATCCATAAAAGTTTGATATCATTTCATCATAAGAAAATTGAAACCATTTGAATCATAGAGACATATTACTTGAAACATACACATATGAAATAATGTCATCTTATATGGAAAATAGTTTTGGCAAAACACTTGAAATGAATTCTTGAGGAAAATATCCTTTCTTCTTTAAAATCATTTTCTTTTCACAAAATTCCATTCAATTTTAAAAGAAAAGGGTTTGTTGAAAATAATCATGCAATATTGTAGAGAAAGATTCTTGAAAATGAGGCGTTATGAAACCGTAAAAATCCGTTCACGCCGTATAAGTTAAAAATAACATTCTCCTCGTACTTTTGTCGGAAAAGTCAAAAAGTACCTCGTAATGTAAACAAAAGATAGATTCCTTACATACCATGTAGTAAAAGTCAAAAATGGGTAAAACTTAATTTAAAAATACATGAAAAACTTTTATAAAACATGGACATGGATAATAGAAATAACCCCAGTAAATATTTACGAATAAGCAATCTCAGATAAAAATGAGATTTTCAAAATTATCCCTTACCTTATGTCCGATATGCTTCGTATGTATCCGAACCTCCTGTATAATGATTTAAATAATGTCATTAACTTATTACAGAATCATATTCATTTTTATGATATCATATATGGTCATATTCTTAGCTTCTTATTAGTAATATTTCATTGTTACTTGTTATTCGGGTGTTTATTTCTTTTTGTTCTTATGCGTGTTTTGTCGAATACATTCTTATTATTATTTTAGGTTATAGATACCTCATTTCCAAAATGGTATTAGTGTAACATATATCATATTAATTCATTCAATTCATTTATATAATCATTATGCAATGAAGATCATGTAGAACGAGTTGCATCACATCGTGGAGACGATAGACCGTACGTACGCACGAGCGATGATATCGTTCCCATGATCGTGGAATTGTATTGGAGTGTATGTATACTATTTCAGAATCAATATCACTTTAAAATAATAATTTATAGTTATTATTTACACCATTATACCCATCTAAGTAAGGTGGTGGTGGAAAATAGATTACACCACGGCGTGGAGACGGTATTCCGTACGTACGCACGCGCGGTGATTTCGTTTTCCGTAGGATAGATAGATGGTGAAATAGGGTTGTTTCATACTTATAATAACATATCAGTATATTAATGATACTGATGTTATTACTTCATAATGAAAAAACTAAATATGAAGAAGTGGAATAAGAAATAAAGTTGAAAGAATCTGTAACAGACATTACCTCTTCTTTGAAGCGCTTCTTTGAGACCTCATTTTAGAGCACTAAAATTTATCTTTGAAGAAGACCAGGACCTCTAGGATGTTTCTAGGGAAGTGGAGAAGATAATTTGGTAGGGGTTGGACGATCTTTAAGGCTCAAAGTGGTGTGAGGAAGAGAGGGAGGAGGTGCCCTTTTATAAGGGAGGAGAGGGGCACCTTTGAAAAAACTAAAAATATTATTTTATTATAAAGCCATATTCGGTTTTAAATAGCTCCAAATTGATTTATTTATAAGCTAAGGTGGGTATTGGTCTAAATCCTCTCACCCAATAGAATTTGGACAATTTTAGTTTACTATTTTAACCTTATCATTTAGATTTAACTTTAAGTTAAATAATTTTACTTTTACCATGTCTTTTTGTGTTCTTACACTATAAGGTTAATAAACTTACTATAACAAGCCAAACGAACCCCAAGTTGTTTATTATTAATATATATAACCTTATCTAAGTCATTTGGCCTAACCTTATATTTTTATAAATAAAATAACAATTAATAATATAATATTTGTTTTAAAAACTATTTTATGTCAATTTTGACACTATTTAGTAATTGATTTTTGTAAAAATCATAACAGAATGATTAGTTCTAAAAAAGTTAATTAAATCAATAATAACATGTCATATTAACCTATAAAATTAGTGTAATTCATAAAAAGTCTCAAATTATATTTATTTGGGTATTTATAACATCAATTATGTCAATATTTCATTAATAAGACAATTACTGCATTATCATTGTGTCATAAATAAATTAAATTATTTAATATCTAAAAAATTACAAATAAAATACCATTATGTAGGAAATCGTTTTATCTTTCTAATGAATATTTATAGTCGAATTTATCTCATGTATAACACTATATTAAAAATTATTTACTTATTAAGCTTTGATTTTAACTATTTTAACCCTTCTTTAAATAAATTAATAATAAATGTCCTAATCTAATACAAGTGGGCCTAAATGGTCATATTTTATTCCTAAGGTTGTTTTTGGTCGAATTAAACTTATACAATAGAATTAGAACATGTGTTAGGGTAATAATAATATCATTTTTACTCTTAATTACCCTATTTACTTTTAACCGTGGTAAATAAAAGTAAAAAGTTACTATTCACCAAAAATTATTTTCATCTCATTGAACCACATTTTACTTACTGACATCAACCGTGTCTCTCGGATTTTTGAAATTCCACTCACAGAAGCGGTAAAATTAAGTTTTATGTAAATTTGCAAATTCTCCTAGGAGGTGGGTAAAAGACGGTGAAAAGTTCAATAAAATTTTTATATATCTAAAATTATTATAAAATTACTCCAATGAATTACATTGAACTTATATAGGTATTATGTATCAATTTTGACCTAAAATAAATTTAAATAAAATAAATAATTATTTAAATAAAAAGTCGGTTTTTAAATAGTAACCCAGTGTTTTCACTATTCATCAAAATTGAAAGTTTTCAGAAAAATACCAAAATTTCACCCTAGGATAATTTCGATATTCTGAATCCAAAAATGAAGTCAATTTAAAAAAATAAAATTTTCAAAATTTCAAAAAGTGGTTAATACTATTCATAACGGCTAGTTTTAATAATATTTTAATAGCATATCGTTGTTTAGTGAAACTCAGTATTGTGTACGACGCAAGATATCAAGGAAGGTCACGATTGCGTGTAAAGCAAGCCAAGTTAGGGTTGCGTGTTGTGAAATACTCCTTTGTTGTAGCGTACAACACAAGACATCAATAAAATTAAAAAGAATATTTTTCATAAAATCTTGGGGTGTTACATACACTCATCAAAAGGAAAACCATAGGGGTTCCCATCATACAAGGAACCTCTCAAAGTTACAAAATGGTCCTACACATTTACCATTTAAAAACCATTTCCCCAAAACCAGGGTGAAAATGTCATTTATGCTCGAAAGATGCAAAATGGGCCTTTCAAGTCATTTGATTGCCAAACTACACTTCAAGGTGCCAAACAAGCCAAGTTTTAGATAACACATTTAACTAAAGATTTTGAGTTAAAAAAACCACAATTCACATATTAGAAATCATTTAGAAAACCATTTTAAACATTTAGGATACTTCACATAGAATGGTAAGTTTGTAAATCGTTTTAGACAAAAGAAACTCATGTTGGACGTTAAAGAAAAGCATGAAAAACAAGTGTAAGATCATTTTCATGAAACACAACAAATTTTTATAGCATTTAAATTTAATATAATAATGAAAAAATATTTTTAAAATAATCATGCTATTATGAGATTAAAATTAAAGGGTTATGCATATGGAACCTACCTCAAAAGGGAGAGAACCTAGTCGAAACACCTCGACACTCAACGCCTTCATCAGTGACCACTTGAATATGCCCTTTTTTCTTACACACATATTCACCTTCACATATATATAATGAAACCTATCCCCAATGTATATATTTACATGGATTTGAATATATAAAATGGGGTCCTTATATATATACCTATACTTTCATATACCCCTTTACACTTACACACATATGCATTTTTCATACACACATATATATATATAAGTACACCTATACCCAATATGTATATTCATACTTCCATGAGTGAATATATATAAAGGGTGAAATTATATATGTATATTAATACCTATGCATATATATGTAATTTGCCTTCGACAATGATGGCTCAAATCCACCTCAATGAGGTATAAAGTACTCTAGAAAAATATAAGAAACCCAAAAATCACAAAAAACCTAAATTAAAATCAACCAAAGGTAAAAATTGGAAGGTAACTTACATGAAACTGAAGGCTAACCCATTGATTTCAACATACGTAGAAAGAATCATCCTTAATCAAGCCTCATAAACCCTAATAAATAAGAATCAATACACAAAATACCCAAAACCGGGTTAGGTTCGGGCTAAAGAATACACACCAAAACATAGGGAAGAGAAACCAAAAATAAAAGAAGAATAAAGGAAGAGGATTGTAAGAGAATCTTACCAGAGTTGATCGTACCCAAGATTAGGGAGAAAATCAGCCAAAAATTAGGGGAGGAGGGGAGGCCATGCCATGCGAGGGAGAGGGGAAGGGGGGAGGGACTTGGCCATGCGAGTAGAAGAGGGGGAGAAGGGTCTATCATGTGGGTAGGGGGGAAGACCCATTTAGGGTAAAAAAAAAACATAATAATAATAATAATAAAAAATTTCTTTTTTTACTATTATTATTATTAATTTCATTTCATTTTTTATTTTATTTTTTAAAACACAGTTTGTTCGTATGGTCTGCCATACCATACACCGGCTGTGCGGTTGCATCTATTTTAAGCGGTAGGGACCACATAGGCTACTAGGGATAGGTGAATGTTCATGTTCCTAGTTGCGTCCCCTAGAAAGTAACACTGTCTAGGCCACACTGTTAGCACTAGGTTAGCGCATGTTTTCTCATAACTGTGCGCTTCCTTCTGTTCTCCAAAAAAACGACATTTTTCTTGAAAAAAACACAGGAAATACATAAAATGACTACAAAAAAAATAAATAAATAAAATAATAGAGAAGTGTTGGGTTGAGGCGTGACAAATAAACCATGTGGTGTGCTATCAGAGGGTATTAATTGTTGTAAGGAGTGCACTCTTGAATTTGGTGGCTACCACTTCCCTTAGGAGCTATTTGTGCTGGAAATTCTTGGGTTTGATTTGATTTTGGGTATGGATTGACTAGTTTTATACCAGGATGATATTGAGTTTTATCATAAGAGAGTGAATTTTCTATATCCATAAGGGGGAAGCTATATCCATTGTGGTGAATGAGATCTTTAGGCTGGTCGTGAAGGACCAATTCTATGAAGGATTGAATGTCTCATGGACCAGGTAACATGCCTTATTATGGATGATGGTGTGTTACAGTAGAGTATTTTTTTTATAGTAGTGGAATAATTTAATGATGTTTTTATTAAAGAGTTATATGGATTACCACCCAGGAAGGATATTGAGTTCGCTTTAAAGTTGTTTTCAGGAGCCAAACCTATTTCTATTCCATCTTTTGAGATGGAACTAGATGATCTTTAGGAGTTTAAAGTGTTGTTGGAAGATCTTGAAGATAAGGGATTCATACAACCTAGTATATCACCATGGGGTTCTCCTGTGTTATTTTCTAAGAAGGAAGATGGAACTTTGTGCTTACGTGTGGATTACCAGAGGATAAACTAGATGGAAGTCAAGAATTGCTACCCCCTTTCACGTATTTCCAATATATTTGATTAGTTGATAGGTGATCATATATTCTACAATATTGAATTGAGGTTTGGGTACCATTAATTGAGGGTGATACCATATGATATACCTTGGAATGATTTCAAGAGAAGTTATAGCCTGTATAAGTTCATGGAAACACTATTTGATATTAAGAATGCACCAAGGGTATTTATTGAATTGATGAATGAGATCTTCCATATATATCTGGATTATTTTGTGGTGGTTTTTATTGATGAAATATTGGTGTACTTCTAGTATAGATATGATCATGCCCAATATCTTTATATTGTTCCGAGTATATTGAGAGATCATCGACTATACACTAAGCTATCTCAATTTCATTTCTGGATTGAAAAAGTGTACTTATTGGGTCATATTGTCTCAGAGGCTGGAGTGTTAGTGGATGTAGAGAAGATGAAAACTATGGTATCTTGGGAACAACCTAATAATCTATTATAGATTCAAATTTTCTTGGTTTTATAAGGCTATTATTGGCGATTCATCTATGATTTCTTCTGTTCGGTAGCGCTAGTGTCCAATCTAAACAAGAATGGGGTGGAGTTTGTTTGGTATAATTCTTGTGTGTGTGGTTTCCATGAATTTAAGAGTAGGTTGAAATAAACATCAATCCTCACCTTACCTGAGTTTGGTAAATATTATACTGTTTATTATGACACATCGGGAGTTAGGATCAAAGTGGTTCTAATGTAGGAGGATCTAGTGGTTTCTTATGGATGTAGGTAGTTGAGGATGCATGAGAAAAATTATCCTACTCACGATCTGAATTTATATTCAGTGGTACATTCCCTGAGATACTGGTGAAATTATATTCTAGGTGAGAGATTCATGGTCTACACGGATCAAAAGAGTTTGAATTACATCTTTTTATAGTGGGGCCTGAACCTTAAGATGTAGAGGTGGGTCAAGTATCAGTAGTCTTTCAACTTCAAGATAACATATACTCTAAGAAAGTTCAACATTGTTACTGATTCCATGATTAGGAAGATGTAATTAGAGGTAGTGTGGTAATCTAGTGATGATTAGTGGATGATAGTGCTTTTTCTGAAATTGAATCTGGATGTTCAAGAGTATCAGGGGTGAACAACCATGAAATCAATGTCTATTATTCTTGTGCTTCTAGATCAAATAAAGAATAGAAACTTATATAATCTGGATGGTTTATCCTTGAGGGACAACATATATAGTGGGTATCCACCATCAATATGGTTTCTTAACAAAGATTAGGTTCTTCATATCTATGGTCATATTAAATATCCTACGATCATGCATAAGGAGTTGATGAGGGAATTCCATGCTTCAAAATGGGTGGTAAATCCTAAGTTGAAAAAGATGTATCCTGGTATCTACAGGAAATACTGGAGGCCAAGGATGAATAAAGAGATAATGGGTTTCATGGCATGATGCATCAGTTGTCATCATGTGAAGGTTGAGCATTAGCAGATTGCTAGGTTTCTACAAAATTTTCCCATTTTGGAATGGAAGTGGGATGATATCACTATAGATTTCATGATATGATTAAATATGACACCTTGAAAAAAAATGATGTAGTATGGTTGATCATGGATCAACCAATGAAGGTATCCCATTTATTTCCTATCAGGGAGGCCTTCACTATTGATGACTTGGGTAACCTCTATATGTGGGAGATAGTTCAACTACATGGTGTTCTATGGAGTATCATTTCTGATCAATATCCTTGCTTTATTTTACAGTTTTGGAAGATCCTGAATAATGTTCTAGGATCACAAGTTCTTTTGAGTACAATCTATCATCCTTATACTGACGACCAATCTGAATGGACAATTTAGGTTTTGGAAGACATTTTTTGATCCTATTTTATGAATTTCGGTGATTCTTGGGAGTAGTATCTGGAACTCATGGCATTCAGTTATAATAATAGCTTCCAATAATTGACACAAATGGATTATTTTGAGGCTTTATATAGAAGTTTGTGTCATTCACCTTTATGTTATCTAAAGGTGGGAGGGTCAACGCTCATTGGACCTAGTCTTGTGCAAGATACATCTGAGTAGGTTCAGTTGATTATAAAGTTGTTGATAAATGTAAAGAGTAGGTAGAAATATTATTTTGACTATAAAAAGTGACCTATGTAATTTGATGTTGGTAACTGGGTTTTTATTTGGGTGTTTTCTAGGTTGGGGAAATTATATATCTGAAAACAAGGAAAGCTAGTTCCCAAGTTTTTCATGCTGTTTGAGATAGTGGAGAGGATTAATCCAGTAGCATATCGATTGGCTCTTCCATAATGCTACAATGTCATTAATGAAATATTTCATGTCTCATAGATTTAGATATATCACCCTAACCCTTATCACATGATATATGTTTACGATGTTGATATTGATGTCAATGCATAATTTGAGGAGCATCTGATCTATATTGAGGATTGTAGTGTGAAGAATCTCTAAGGAAATACCATTCCTCTAGTATGAGTGTAGTGAAAACATGGGTGTTTTCAAGTGGAGACCTGGGAGAGGGATCCATATATGTGGGAATAGTGGCCCGAGTTGTTCACCAATTCCCCTTAATGATGCGTGAGAGCATAACTCGAGGATGAGCTATTATATGGTGGGGATGTTGTAAGACCCCATATTTTACACAGATACTTTATATTTTTAAGTTTTTTTTTCAACTGTTCTAAATTTTTTAAGTGATCCATTTTACCTATTTGAATTTGTGTTTCAAGGGTTCTTGAGAGTTTAGAGGAGGTAGACTAACAAAGTATAAAAATGACTTACAATATAGAAGCTTCCACAGTGCCACTGACTATCTGATGGAGTACACCAACTAACCAATGGATAGGTAGGTATCCTAGTAAACCTACTTAAGGACCACTAGCTAGATGATGAGACCCACCATTCAGTTTGTGGGAACCACTAACCTACCAGTAAGATTCCTAGAGGCCTAAGCACGGTTCCTGGAACCACCGACCAGCTGGTGGCTGCCAATGACTAGCTGGTGGTGCCAATATAGGCCAAGATTATAAGGGGAAAATTTTTATTTCTACCCTAAAAACCCCCATTTAATTTTTAAAACCTCATCCTTCAACCCTAGTTTGATATTAAATAATTTAAAGGTTTCTCCATATCTTTTTTGGCTTCTTTAATGTGTTATCTTAGTTCCTTGATCTTTGGTTTTATCCAAACATCTTGAATCAGTAAGTCTTACACGGAATTAGTGAATTACTCACTTTTTATCTATGGATATTCTTCTTACATTCTTGATGTGGTGTAAATATCACTATACATAGGGAATTATGGTGTTATTCATTGATCTAGACATTATATCTTGGGAATCTTCTTCTTTCCATTGAGGTGGGTGGTCTGAAACATCTCCCTAAGGTCTTCTTTATTTTTCTTGTATGTGAAACATGTGTGAAAACATTGACACACCATGAACTTTAACTATACTAATTATAATCCTCTATAATTTCTTGGACCCTCATTCCTAGAACTCCCATAGATCCTACCGGGTCCCTTGGTGAATGAGATCTGGATTTACAACTACCTGAGAAGTGTTCCCATCCATGAACTTGGGCTGGAACATGGAACATATGAACCTATAATCCTATAAATGAATTGGGATATTGGTTTATGGAATTAATTAACACATAAATTGATATTTTACTTAGATCAATTGGATTTTAATTGTATAATTAGCATGGAATTGGAAAATAACATAATGGCATGATAATGTAATGAAATAATGACATATGAAATGGTAATTTTTCATAATTCTAATGGGAATAAGAATTATCACAATTGTTATGAGAATTGGAATATTAGAATGAAACTAGAACTTATATTTAATTAATAATTAAATGTAATTGAAATTGGAAAGATAATTAATAATTTACATGAATTAACAGGTATGGATTTTGATAACAAGCTTGTAATATTTGATGATTTCGTATGTATTGGATCTCCATCCAATATTAAGAATTTTTTATTAAAAGTAGGGCCAAAGGATGAAAATTTAAGGAGGTCTAAAATAATGCAATCCCAAAGAATCATCCCTAAAAAGGAAAAAATAGGTAGGGGAAGGGATCCAGTATAGGAAAATATATTAAAAGAACTACTAGAAGTGGCCCAAGAGGCAAGGAAATCAGTCACCATATTACCCTCCCTCCAAGGAATAAGGATTTTACCATATTATTAGCAATCTTCATAAAACTATGAATAAGGATTCTATATTTGTGCATGATTTAAATGATAGAACAAGGAATTTTTAAATCATAACTAATGGACCCATGTATAATAGAAGAATCTATTTCATCCCCATACAACATGATTCCATGTGAGAGGAAAAAATCTAAACCCTTAAGCATGGAAGAAGCTTCGTCTGAGAGGGAATCACCTGGACCAAATAATTAATTGAAATTAAAGATCACAAATCTATCCTAGTTACAAAAAACCCCAAACCCATGCAGGAGGCCACCGACTTTTCAGTATAGGCTAAAAAAACACTTACATTGCTGTAGGTTACACTGACTAGCTGGTGAGGCCCAACAGCTAGCTGGAGATGCCTCTAGGTGTGCAGTTTAGTAAGGGTGGAAGTGTCACTTCCACATAAAATAATTATTTAACCTTTCCAATTTCCTCACTTTAACTTGATTAAATTTTTCTCGGTTTATTAGATCCTTGGTGATGAATTTGGATCTTCCCCACTTCAAATTCACTACACCAAATTTGATGTTTAGTAGTGGTTTATTAAACCACTGCTAAAAAAATTGAAAGAATTTAGTATTGGTTTTTAAAAAACCACCACTAAATGTTATAAATTTATTAAAATAAACATATTTCTCCCTGATACCCACACTTATCCCCAAATACACCACCTGGCCTCAATCCCTCAACACCATTGCGTTTCCTCCCTTTCTGGTGCTCCAGTTTCCCCTGATCCCCCAAGCCCTCACTAGTGCTCTGATTTCCCCCAATCCCCCCTGAGCCTAGGCCTAATCCATCACTACAGTCACCCTTGATTCCCCCTAGTCATCAACCTCACCATCTCCCTCACTAGTGCTTTGGTTTCCCCTGATCCCCCTGATCCTAAGACTGAGCCCGAGCTGCCCGCAACCCCTTTTCCCATGATCCATCCCCGCTAACCCCCTTCCCCCCATTCTCCTCCGACCCCCTCTTCCCCCTTTGATTTCAAACAGTGGTAATCCATAATTTATTCCTATTTTATCCTCCTCATTTATTTACTATCTCTCTCTTAGTTTTTCTTACTCAAATGACGTGGATTTGGGTTGTCTAGGTAGAGGAGGTTGTTTATTGGCTCGATTGTGCATTCAACTACTTGTATACATCACATGTGTCTCAAAGTATAAGGGTAATCTTCATGTTTCACTTTAGTTTCATGTATTGTATTGAAAATTTCATGTGGTTTTGGTTTAATTTGTTATTAGAGGCTAATAATTGATTAAATATACATTGTGAGTCGGTCCAGATGCAATTATATGTCATTATTTTGAATTGTGATGAATATATTTTTGCTAGTGTGAAGGATGCTATTTTTATGCATTTGGGATGTTAATATTTATTTTTTATTATTGTTATAATATTTATAATTAATTCATCATGTAGGTAGTTATTGATTTTTATATTCTACATAATGGGGGATCTCCTAGATCACTATTTAAGGTCAACAAATATTTAGTTTATCCCCCATGTAGATGGTTCAATCAAAATTTTCTATAGAATCATTCATGTCCCTTTCTCTATTACATTAAGGGAATAGTTTCTCAAAGACTTGTTGAGTCCCTCATTGGTAGTTGGAAACCGTTATAATACAAAGTTTTGAATCTCATATAATGTGAATATCCTCACTTGAGTACTATTTAGGTCACTTGGGATGGGGTGTTACCCATCCATCTTAGTAAGGTCACTGGTTAAGAGTTATTTTCGCATATGTTGTAGAAACTCCCACACTTATCTTTCATTATTAATTAACTTATTATTCTATATCTTTACCAATATAAATTATAATTATATAAACATAATATAAATTATATCATTTCTTTATAAAATTAATATAATTTTTTTATATATAGCTTATCTATCTCCTCGTTCAACATTTCCATTCATGTAATGTTTTACAACTTAAAGGGATGATCATTATTCTTTAATTATCACTACCATAATTTATTGTTACTTTAGTATATATACTTAATAAATATGTATTTATTTATGTTTATATTTTTTTAGATGATATAACTCATGTATAAATAAAAAATAATCAAAAATATCATTTTTTTTTAAATCATGGAATTATTTTAACTATTATTTATTTATGTATTCCATTTATAATGAAAAGTTAATAATTAATTTTACAAATGATCACAAATAATATAAATAAATGTAAAATATTTTTGTTATAATTTTAAAAAATAATATTATAACATATAATAGGTTGAAGGGTATTGAAGCAACCCTGGACTTATGGTAAGGATAATTTCTCTTGATTGCCTCTATTTTTTGAATTTATTTCTCTATATTTCAAAATATTATTTTATGTGTTTTATTATTTCTTATAGATTCATATAATTAGTTTTAATTTTATTATAGTATATTTATTCAATTTACATATTCCCTTTCAAGTGGATATGATGTTTTATGGAAACTCCCAATTTTCTCATTAAAATCATATTTTCTCTATATCTTCCTTTTAAAAATTTTAATGTAATTTTATTTTTAAAATCTCTTATAGTTTTTTATGGATTTTATATGGGATTTCAAATTTCATTTTAAATTAAAAATTTGGTATGTTTTTCATATACATGAAAAATGTAAAGAGGTTATCATCTCAATTACCATATTAATCACATTTAAATTAATTTATATGGAATCCCCTTGCAATGAATGATTTATATTTATTATACGATTTTAAATGATTTATTGTTATTTTAGAAGAATTTTATAATCCCATTGTATGGTATAAAGGATTTATAAATGGATTTTGTGCTTGGAACAGACATGTCACATGCTTAGATCTTGTCACAATAGTCGAGTGTCCCTCTTGAAAATGGTTTCTCATGGAATTTTGTGTGCGCAATTAATAAATTTTAGTATTTAAATGGTTTCAAATGGATTAAAGTATTTTAATTAAACTAGGTCACATACCAAGTGGTTTTTAAAATTCCCGATGGATTTTCTAATGGTAATTAACTATTTAAAGGGGTCTTCGACACCGGTTTTGTCTTTAAAATGTATGCGTGTTGTTTTAGAGGCATGTTTTTTGAATTGAAGGTAGTTGACCTTTAATATTTTTTTAAATGATTTTGAGACCATAAGTCTCTTGGTGGCTTGAAATTTTTTAAAAAGATGAAAGTTTGATCTTGAAAAATGGGTGCTTGACACCAATTGACTTCCTTTAATGAGGGGTGTCTTTCCTTCAAAAGAGATTTTATAAAAATAGTTAGATTTATAAGTTGGTTTTAAATGTTCATTTTGATAAATTATTTTCAAATAAAATTTTAAATGTAGTTTTCAAATGGTGTGAAAATGGATTGGCTTCTGAATCTCTTTACGAAAGACCAATTAACACTTTAAGAAAGGTGTTTTTATAAATGTGTGAGACCCTATTAAACCTCGTGTTACTATAGTTATGCCCAAGGAGGATTGTGATACCATGAGGGGATGATTCTTATTGATGTATCTTTGTGTGTTTATTAATTATTTTATGGGTTTTCTCTTGATTTTTATTTTATATAATACTATCCATGATTGTTTTCCTTTTATTACTTTGACCTTTTTAGTACTTATATGAATCTTCTTATAACTACCTGGGTTATGTTTTTTTCACTTCCATTTATCTCTTTTACTTACTAGTAATACTTAATTATGTGTTTTTAGATAAAGTGTAGTCATATTGTGAAATGTATGGATAAAAGTTGGATCACAATACCAAGGAACACATCTTAGTATGTTAAGGGTTTGGAAGAGTTTTTAGATTCTTCAATTTCCAATCGATCTGTTGAAAGGAAAATAATATGTCTATGTACTAAATGTAAATTTTTAATATGGTTGAAGAGACATTAAGTTTATGAACACTTGATATTGAAGAAATTACCTTCTCAATATTTGTGTTGGATTTGGCATAGAGAATTAAATGTTACAGAATGTTTGAACATTGATGTAAATCAACAGAATGAGCTCCCAAATTCATCAACAATGGATAATGAAATGAAAAACCTTATAAATGATTATTTCAACATTAAAATACAACAACATAAAAATAAAAATATATCAAAACAACCAGTTCAGGGTGCTAAAAATCGGAACTTGATAAGTGATGTTTTTTGAACTATAGGACAACTAGATCAAGATTGTAACATATAATTGGATCATCCTATTGATTATAAAGAGAATAATGTAGGATATAAATTCATTGAGTAGAAAAATATGTTTCATGATTTAATAGATAATGGAAATAAAGATCTATATGGTGGATTTCTGAAATATTCAAAACTTTATTTTCTACTAAAGTTGTACCATATCAAATACCTATGCAGAATTACAAATAATGTGATGTCCATGATATAAAAATTGTTGTGTGATTCATTTTATAAAGCTAATATCCCTAATTATTTTTATGATATGTTTTTTTTTAAAATATTTTTATGAATTATACAAAAATACATTCTTGTCCCAATGGTTGTATTATTTATTAGGGATAGGATTTAAGAAGAAAAGACTAAAAAAAAGTTCTTCTTCTAGATGGAAGTAAATGGGTGATGTCCAAATTTTGAATCAATATACTACTATGAAGAAGAAGAAGAAAAATAACATTCCAAGAGATTATATCCATATAGGATTTAAGGTTTTTGCATTACTTCCCTTTAAAACCTCGATTGTAAAGATTATTTATGTCATTGAAAACTACCAAACACGTGAATTGAAATTCTATAGATAATAATAATGATAGGTTAATGTGATATCCAATAGATTCAAAATCATATTATAAATTTGATTCATTACATCCATATTTCTCATCTAATCCCAGTAATGTGTGATTGGGATTGGATAACGATGGATTCAACCCATTTGGGACTCTAAGAACCAGTTATAGGATTTGGACAGTTGTTTTTATCCCTTACAATATACCTCCATAGATGTGTATAAAACAAATTTATTTTATCATTTTGATGATTATTCATAGAAAACAATGTCTAGATATGATATTTATGTATACATTCATCCTCTAATTTAATAATTAAAGGAGTTATAGAGAAACAGTGATGAGAAATATGATGCATATTCTAGAACAATGTTCAAAATGCATGATGATCTAATGTGGACCATTAATGACTTCCCTAGACTTGGGAACTTATCTGGTTAGAACAATTACACATGTTTGTATTGTCTTTTTTGTAACTTTTATTTTTAGCCCAAATGACTACCTTATAGTAAAAAACTGTACTTCTTGTGTCATCAAATATTTCTCAATGCATCTCATAGATTTCAGTTGAACAAGTCAAAATTCAATGGTTCTATTGATCATATACCACCTCCAAAGTTATTGAAAAGTTTTGAAATATTGGAACAAATTAGAAATTTTGAAACTGAATTAGGTAAGGTAAATCATTTTAATGATAGTGGGAAATGATTTTTAAGTGAATTGTTAAGTGAAATTGGAACTCAACAATGGAAAAAAATTATATTCTTTAAACATTCATATTGGGAATTTAATTTTTTGTTGCATAATCTTGATGTTATAAATATTGAAAAGAATTTTTGTGACAATTTGATCCTCACATTTCTTAATGAGAATGTAAAATCAAAGGACCATCTAAATTCTTGTTAGGACTTACAAAAAATGAACATAAAGTGTGATCTCTAGCCAGATGAGATTGAAAAGAATGCTCCAACATTTTTTACAATGAAAAATAGAGATAAATATACATTACTTAGAATTTTAAAATATGTGATGGTATCTGATGGTTATTCAAGTAACATATCAAGATGTGTTGACTTAAATAATTATAGGTTACATGGATTGAAAAGTCATGATTCACATATTTTGTTATAGTAGTTAATACCATTGGCATTTAATACATTATTTCCTGGAAAGGTTACTATAGTTGTACTCAAATTTTTCACATTACTCATAAAAATATGTGAGAAATATCAACAACTATATGAGATTAACAACCTTTAGGAGATATTTTTATTGAGAATTTGTGCAATAGAGATGATCTTTCCTCTACTGTTTCTTACTTTCATGATGCATTTAACTATGAATTTTGTCAAGGAAACTAAATTAGGAGGCCCCGTACATTATCGATGGATTTATCCAATTAAGAGGAACTTTATTTATATATTTTTCATCTTAAGTAAAAAATTCTTAGAACTTCATTAATTACATAATTATGTTTTATTTATTTTATTTCACAAATTTCTTGGTCATTTGAAATCATACATGAAAACAAATCTCAAACTGAAGGCTCTATTTCTAAAGGCTATTTAGTAGAATAGTGTCTTACCTTTTTTTAGATACTTGGATGATATTGAGACAATATTCAATTGAGTTTGACATGTTTATGACACATTTAATCAATATCAACTACACGGGAAATCAAAAATCTTTCCTACTATTGACTGATTAGTTGGGAGGATCTCAAATGATACACTAATAGAAATAGAATTATTAAATGAACGTAGATATGAATTTATAAATAGTAAAATTACATATCCATTTATTGAAGAGATTAGGATAAAAAAAATAGATGAATGAGAATCCGTACATGAAATGAGAAAGATATAACAAAATCTATTAATAAAGATCTTGTAGAATGGTTTTCATGTCATATAAGTTCATAAATATTGAAATAAATATGGATATTAGGTTGAGACATATTTTTTAAATCTAATAATTTATATTAATTTTTATAGATCATGAATATTGATACTCAGGATGAGTTTTCAAAATTTTTGAAGTTTCTGACTCGATGTCCTCTAAAACAGGCTAGAAAATTCAATGCTTACAATTTAATTGGCTTTAAATTTTATACAGTCTACTATGAATAGGGTTTTAAAAGAAAAAATAGTTTTATATTTACTGTTTCTAAATTGGGATACTATGTAAAGTTGACTGATATTATATAATTAAACAACCAAAGTCATTTTTCAGTTATTTTATTCAAATTCAAGTGGGTCAATATTACTAGGGTTATTAAAAGATATTACTTACAATTTACTTCTATGAGCTTCTATCACTTGATGGATGTTGGTGACCATGAATTACATGATCCGTATATCTTATCATTGCAAGAAAAAATGGTATATTATGTGGAATATGTCATGGATAAAGGTTGGAGTGTAATTGTTCACATAAAACAAATATACTTTTATGACATGGGTTATGAAGTGAAACATTTGACCTCTAACATTGAATCCCATCAACTGTAAGAAAAGAACTTATTTTTCCATCATGATATTGAAAATATTAGTCTTGAAAGGGTGGATGAAGTAGATGGAAGTAATGATGGAGTAGGAAAACAACATTATTGAAAGAAAAAAATGATTTTATGTGCATTCATCCATTAATTTATCTACCATATATGTTATATGTGTAGTAATTAATTATCATATATATATATATATATTTAGTACTGTGAATTTATTATCATTTCTAATTTCTTTTCTTCTATATATTTTTTTGAAATATATGTTATAAATTTAATTTTATTTCATTAAATGATAATAATTTTAAGGAAAAAGCATTTCAATAATCCCAATAAACTCCTAGTTGATGTTCCCTATACCACACCAATCGATGATGACCATTGGTCTCCCTCCCTACATTATTCGAGACAACTTCCATCTTCCCCCCTTCAGTGTCTCTCACACCCTCCTATATTCTATCAGTATCTGGAACACCCTCCTTCTCTGTCCCATTAACATCTGGGACATTTCCTCTCTATTCAGTAGGTTCAATAGTGAGGGAATAAGTCTTCACTCATGTTTCTTGTGAGGATATCAGAGGGTGACAATTATAAGTACAAATTTTAATGTGAATAAAGTTATTTCACTTTTTTTATATTACTAACTATTTTTTTTATAAAATATGAAAAATTTTACTACATAAAGAAATATGAATAGTTAAGAAGTCTGTAATCTAATTATATTGAAGATAGTTGTCCCATTTTATTGTTATGGGGTCCCTATAGATGATTCTATGGGATTATTTGGCCAGATTCTAGGCCACTTAGCAGTGAATCTGGTTAGCCTTCCAATTACCTATTATGACTGGGGGAATATGCCTAAAAATAAAAAAAATGAAATATTTGATTCCTATATAAAGGTAATTTTAATAAATTATGGTGTAATTGATTGTCATTATGTTATTAAATTCTAATATTTTAAAAATGAATCTCCTTATACATATGTTATTCCACTTTATAGTTTCTGATTTTATCACACAAAAGTGGATATTGAAAAATTTGGATAATAAATAGAAATATTTTAAATAGAGATCCTAGAATGAATTAAATGATACATAATTGAACACTCAGAAGAAGTATGATAAGGTACCTAAAGGAGTACCTAAAGAGTAGTGGAAGGTGTTTGTTGATAGCCATCATCATGAGAAGCATGTAGTATTGAAATATGTATTATTATATTAATCTCATTTTATATATATACATGAATATGTCAAGGATATTATATTGAATAAATTTATATTAAATTACATGTTATTTATTCAGGATGTTTCAAAGAAAAATGCATCAAGTCGAGTTAAAAATTTCACAGCCCACACTATCAGGTCAAAGAGTTTTTCCAGAAACAGATCAAATTTGGTAACATTTTTATTAGTTTAAATATTTATAATATAAAATTATTTATTTTATATATTAAATTATTGATTTATCTTTATTTAATTTAGTAAAATAATTTAGAGAACCAAGTCTCATGAATATAACTTTGGTTGGATGTTCACACAAAATCCGATGGGATTATGTTAATGATCCTTCTAAAGAAGTCAGGGTATGAATTCCTTTTTCATTGTAATAAATTATTATTAATTGTCACTATGTTAATATGTATTGATTGAAATATGAATCATATTTTATTTATAGGTAAAAATAAAAGAACTATGGGATGCTAATCTTGTGTAGTCCTTTTCAGTCTCCTAGGATGATCCAGTTGGCCAAGTCCTTGGGAAGGAGCATCCTGGTCATGTGTGTGGGATTGGTTTGGGACCATTACCATCTGAGGTATTTGGTAGTCCACTGGTTATTTCAATAGTATCTATTCCTGGTTTTAGTTACTCCCTATCTCGAGATGCTTAGAGGGTGTTTTTTAATGAAAAACACAATTCAGGAACATGGGTATCATATAAAGATGAAAGATGAAAAGGTCGTTGCTCTGTATAAAGCATTCATTTAATTATATTATAAGAATAATAGATCTTTATATGGTGATATTTCATCAAAGGGTGATAGTGATTAGTTAAATCACAAAACTTTATAATTATTTAGTACACAAAATTCTATTAGTTTTAAGTTTAAATTTAAATATAAAACGCTATTTAATTTTCAAGAAAATTTTCATATACGTACCAGTAGTTGAGAGTGGAGACGGAGATAGAGAGGGTGTTAATAAAAGTTTATAGGGTAGTTATTAGGGTTAACTTTGGATTCGATGATGATTTTTCACTAAAATTATGAAATAATAACACTAATATGGTGATTTAGAAACCATGTTGTGGTTTCTGGTAGGCATATATGTATTTCCCTTACATTGCATATGATTGGTTCATTTCCTATGTTTTATTACAAGGTTTACCTTATACTAATCATTATTTGGATCTTTAGGTTTTGTTTTATTTTCTCACTCCTTGAAATTACAACTCTTATTGTTCTTTTCAAAATCTATAGTATCTTTCAACCATTTATGAACTTTATTCAGTTTTGACTTCCACTTGGTCATTCACCAAGTACTACCTAGATAACTAAACATGCTGCCATCTTTCATATGGATATCCCACTAGTATTTTCTTATCTTTTCAACATATAGATTGTTATATTCACTCTACTCTTATATAGAAGATGAAATATCCATCAATCTATACACATTAAAAGGCTCTTCTCTAATTTTAATTTTACCTTAAAAATTAGTTAATGCAATAATCTACCACAATAATTCTGTATAATGAGTATCTTGAATATATTCATGATATAAGATGAAACATATACATTATCTTTAACCAGATTTTTCAAATGATTATTCTTCATATAACATTATTAATGGCTGAAAATTCTTCCATCATATTAACTTTTATTTAGTATAGATAAACCATGAGATAACATACAACTCTATTCTCATCAAAATGATTGGGAACTACAAAATACTTCATAGATGTACTCTATAATAAATATTGAGTTCATCCATATTACCTTCATCTTTATGGAATAAAAAACAGGAAAAACCAAGTGGGTTTAATATTTATTCTAGATGAATCACCACCCTCGACTACGGAAATTTTTCATCCCACCCTTAGAGCTTATGTGAATGTATTTTTGTGGTTTTCAAGTACACTTTAAGATTTTATCAATATGTAAATTTTAATTTGGTAAATGTTATTTAAAATATATTGGAACCTTGTCACATAAGTGTTTGGGTTAAGGAATTCATAGACTTTATTTATCCTTTATCTCTTTTGTGACACTTTCCCTATAAAATTATAATCCTTATAGATTAAGGAATGGGTATTTTTTGAAATTCTAGTTATTCTTATATATAAAAGGGTCCTTATTCTACCTATTGAAATAAAAATCTGAAGTTTGGGTTTTTAGAAGTACATTTTCCATATTACATCCCTAAAAATGAAATATCATGTTTGGAATCTTTTTATTTTAAGACAAAACTATAAGTACTCCAAATAAGGAAGGTTTGGAAGTGGTAACTAAAATTTATTCTTTATAAGTAATAAATCATTTCCTTATTTCTCTTTTATCTTAACATATTATTTTATCTTGGATCTGATTTATCTCTTCTATAACATCTAAATAAAATCATTATAATTACATAACAATGTTATTATAATAAAATCACATCATATGTTTTCACATACACTATAAATGTGCATGCTGATATGACATGATATATAACTCACATCCATGGTTGTCATGATTTCCCTACCCTCTTTATATAACCCAGTCCATCACAATGTTTATATCCATGGTTGGAATGAATTCCAAAACCAAAACACATAATATGTTTGATAATATCTCACATGTCCATGGTTGACATAAACACCCAACCCAAATTTCCATCACATCTCCCAAAATCGTTGGCATCATCATCCAACCCAATCCACATTACCATTCTATAAAATCACCTTTCAATGGTTAGAATTCTCTCCCAACTCATTACAAAAGGAACCAATATAAAATCTAATCATAGAGAATATTAATACATAATTAATAACTTACTATTCAATATGATAATATTAAACATACCAAGAACAAACATAAAAGGCCAAGGGTTCTCATAGGTTATCAAAACACCCAACACTAAATGCTACACAATCTAGGGTAGCTACATTGACACAACAAAACTCTTTAAAATTCCCAATAATTCATAAGGATACCACCACTTTTTCCTTACCTTATCATTCTATACTTTATCATGGAGGGATCCAAGGTTTATAAATTAGTTTAATAGTCTATTAAATGATTGAAAACACCCCACTTGGGTTCCTTTATATAATTTATGTAGAATGGGTGTCAAATGAATGGTAATTTGTGACCTAGACATCAAAATAAACTCAAGAGGAACATCAAATAACATTATTCATGTTAATTAATTGTTGGTTATTATCCTTGTTATATTAAGGATTTTTTGTATTATGGTTTTTATAAATTGAAGTTAACATGTTTTTATTATGTTTTTATTATATTGGAATAGTTTTTTTACTATTTTTATATTTTAATATTTATTTTTTTGACTATTTTGGGGCTACAATTTCTGTAGTTGTATTTTTTTGAAAATTGCAGCTGTTTAAAATGATTCTATATATACCAATTTTTTTAGAGGTGGTTAATACCACCTTTATATAAGGAAAAAAATGTTTAGAATTGGTTTCCCATCCCAAAAAATACTGAAGGGATAATGGTGGTTCAAACCACCACTATCCCCTTCATATTTTTTTGGGAGGGGAAACCAATGATAAACAAATGTTCTGTGATGGTTCTTTGAAAATACCACTAATTGGATAGAACCGAAGTGAGTTGGATGCCAAATCCAACTTTAGAAGTGGTTTTTGGAAACCATTGTGAAACCATAAGGCAGTGGTTTAAAAATCTTCTGAATCAAAAAATAACTGTCGATATTAGTCGATTTTGTTGTAGTGATTGAATGATATTGATTCCACTTGAAATCTTAGATATCTGTTGTGTGTGAATCGATAAGTGGATCCTTTTTGATTCTATTTATTCTCTTCTTCTCCATATGTATGATTCCAATTGAGACTATATTTCTAGATCTATCACAAACATAGATAATTGATGTTGTTTCTATCAAATCTTGGTTCTCTAGTATTTTATTTGTTAGATTTGGTTCCCTATAACTGACTTCATTAGAACTTTATTATATGTTTTAATTATTAATGAAGTTTGTTATCACATCATGATTGTTCCTCTATATGACATTTTCACATGATAATGTCTTAAGAATATAAGTCACATTTAAAGGTCATGGCAATTCCCCACTATAATGAGAACCAGAAGGTTACATGACGTAATTCTTGAATATTATTCTATGGCCATATGATATTGTTTGATGATACACATAAAATATAGGCTATCGGGATTAAAAGGCTCATAATACATTGATACATGTTCTTATGCTGTTTTACTTGGTAATATCCAAGATATAAAGTTATGAGAACATATCCATCAATAGGAAATCAACATTTCCATGTGTCATTAGATGATCCTATCCATGAACATTTGTATTGATCCTTAGAATTTAAGATTATCATTAATGGATATCATGACTCATGTACTTTGATGTATTGATGAAAACCATGACAATATATTCTCATGGTGAGGTGGGATACGTTGGGTGTTTTATGAGTGATATTACATTAATGGATAATGTGAGAAAATATTTATCCCTTATTTCACTTTATGGAAGTTGATATCTCATACCCTTTGATGGAATGGATCTATATATATAAACCATGGACATTTTGTGTAGAATGAGAGTTCATTTCCAGACATTCAAAGAAAGAGATATCGAGTATATAGGTTTATGGAACCAACATGAAACTTGGTTGATATGAGATATCACAATAAAGGGATTATATTACATGGTAAGCATTCATAATAGGTTGGATGTCATTGAGAAATTAAATTCTTCCTCTATGGGTGTCTTAGCGCATTTCTAGATGATAAACCTGTACTTTAGGTAGTTATACCTAATTCCACTAAGAAAATAGGCCCAGAGGGTCACACACCAAGTTCATCCATAATCTTAGTTAAATTCAAGTATTGAATCTAAAAAGTTATAATAAATAATATTTATTCAGGTTTGGTTGATCGCCATGTTTTAATCACAAGTTATTTAAAATAATATAAAAGTTAAATAATAATTATAAATATTTATTTTCAATGTTTTTTGAATGTAATATTTATTATATTTATCAATGAATAATGCAATGACATTTATTTATTATATAAATAGTCATTATTCAAGGATCAATAAATATCAATGAGGAAAAGCAGACCGAGCTTAATGATCTGATAGGAAATGGTATAAATGATATTTATTTATATTATTAAAATGTTACACATGTAGAGTGATTATTATTATTATTATTATTGGAAACGGGTTCAATAAATAATTATGAAGTTGGAAAGGGTCGTGTGTGCGATTTTACAAACCTAAACCTGCTATAATAAATATCTAATTATATCACTTTCTATAATAACTCTGGTTGTGCACAATGGATATAGAGAGGCTCTATAAATCTCTAGAGAGATATATAGAGATCTATAATGAGCTCTCTCTTCTTCCTCTCTCAATCAATTGAGAGAACATCAAGAGTTATTCCTCCTTCAAGAATAATTTTGCGGTGATCAACCATGAACAATTTAAGCAATCGGGATAGACCGTGATAGAACCCAATGATTATATAATGAAGTTTAAAGATTGTGTTGCATGTGTGGATTATTGATATATGTATTATTCATTTATATCCAATAGTAAAATGATAATACAATGAGATCCAGTCAAGTGGATCATCAATGAAGAGGGAATTACATGTTGATGAAATTCTACATCTACTTATAAATTAATTATAAATTACATGTAAAGATCCTCCTCTTTGGGTTCCAATGTTTTTCTCTAGTCAATAAATCTTTTATTTTCATTAAAAATGATGTTTTTCCATGTGAAAGAGTTATTATTCATAAATTACCACTAAAAAGTTAAGTTATACATGCCATAAAGGTGCTTCCTCTATGCTTAGAACCTTCAAGTGGTATTAGAGAAAATCACATGTTTAATTTATAATTATTTATTAATCATTTTTTCATGTTTTATTAATTTATTTTACTTTAGATAAATTAATTCATAATATTTAAACAACATCATTTCTTCCCTTTATTTTTTCTCACCAACATAACCGGAAAAATTGTTAAGATTAAAATAAACATCTGACAGCACCATTTGGAGGTTCCAAAGGTTATAGAAGGACAAAATAAGACTAAAAGGAATGTGAAAACTAACTATAAATAGTATACCTATATTTATCATCCATATATCATGATAAAATTAGATATATTCAATGAAATTAGATTTAAGATCTGAAAAAAGTAGATCGACATGTAGATTCAGACAGACTGGAGCACAGATTGAAGAACTACATGCCGTGTGACCACTATAAATGATGTGTTATCCTTTTTTTCTTATGGAAAATAAAACATGGTGTCTCAACGTTCCATGTATCAGATACATGACACATGGACTTACATGTCATGAAAATCCAAGGACACACACTATGTAAGAAGGATAACACACCACGTACCTCAAACTCATATGTGGAAGGAAACACACCCAACCCTAAGGTGTGTGCTGTGGACACAAGCATAAGAAAGTAAAAGATGTGTAACATAGTACACATTGTGTAGTTAACTACAGATGATGTACTTAATTTCACGTAGTGATAAAAAATAAATATATAATTAAACTTATTTACATGTGTTTAATGTTTCATTTATTTGATAGTACATGACATGTAATAATATTTATAATTATATATTGAATTAATTTCTATGTTAAATTAAAAATCTACAAGTCCAGGTGATTTGAAAGAGTACACACCATTGCCTATAAGTACACTTGTGTACTTTATTAATTTTAAATGAAATTAATTTTGTTTAAAATTATAGATGATGATGAGTTAAGGATACTTGGATGGAATTAAGATAAATTTAATTAATTAGATTAATTCATGGCACATTATCTTAATTAAT
Source organism: Viscum album (assembly GCA_963277665.1). Lineage (NCBI taxonomy): Eukaryota > Viridiplantae > Streptophyta > Magnoliopsida > Santalales > Viscaceae > Viscum > Viscum album. Next base: position 251,555,318 of record OY728160.1, on the reverse strand, counting down.
GAATGAATTTAAGTAATAGATAATTATATTGAAAATTTATGCTCATTTAATGTTGTGTGTATGATAATGAGATTAGACTTACCCTATGTAAGAGATTGGTTTATTTTAATTTACTATGATTAAATTAAAATTGTTGTCATGTGATTCATCCTTTTTTTCTAATTATGTAAGGGTCTACATGCTCATATTTTATTTTATAAAAACTCAATTTATCCAATCAGTTGGATCCACTAACTTGCATGTGAGTAAATTCTTATTTAAGGATATAACTCCTAGGTGATAGGAGGTGGTCCAAGTCAAGGAGTTGAGGTGAAATCAATTGATGAAATACGTAGAAACTAATGTGAAATATGGAAACACAAACCAAGATATAGTTCAAGGTATTTTCCCCTAGGGTTTAGGGTTATTTTATCACCTAATAGATAAAATAAACATTAGAAAATATCATGGTCATGCCTCTTATATTTTATTTCTACAATTTTAATGGTTAATTATTTATGTCTATGGATGTTGCATGATCAATAAATAAATGAATTAACAAGCATGAAATATGGAATAAAATATAACTGGATTATGTGTAAATTTTATCAGACATGGTTAATAACTTAAGTAAAATTCACTTAATATTAACAAGGAACATGATAAATATAAAATGGGGTTTTACACATAAATATAACAATACATAAACTAAAATATTAATTTGGTATAGCCTTCCACTACTTAAGTTAGAATCGACCTTATAGTTCAAATTTCTTAACCAACTCAAGTTGGGGTGCTTTCAATTATCATGGAAATTTTAGATTAAGGTTTTGGGATGACTTAACTTGGTTAAAAATCAAGCATTGACTTCACAAGTAGGACTTGGTGAAACTAATAGGAAAGGGTTGATGAAATATTTATTCAGGATTTTAGGATTGAAGAGTCCACTCAACAGATCAAGGAACTATGAGTTAATAAATTTGGAAAGTTACATCTACATAAAACCCTTAAAATAACTTGTTAGTCCCAATTATGGGTTATGAAAATGGGAATATGGATCCTTAAAACTAGGATATAAAAGTAACAAGATATTCTAAAACTGATGGTGAGAGCTATTAGGTTTAAAAAAATTAGTATATTGATGGAACTTAACTTAAAATTTTAAATTTATTAATCCATTTTTGTAATCAAAGAAGTACCAATCATATTCTCTTAAATAATATAAATAGAAAATAATTTTTTTTGAAAATATCAATGCATTACATACTAGATAAGGATAAAATTATCACCGATGTGAATTTATAGGAATGGTTTAGGAACTTATGCATTATACTATGACATGAATGGAAATTATACATGCTGGAAATCCCATTTTCTAAGTCACTTTCCAAAGAGGCTAGTGAGGAAGAAGTATATCTCTATATAAAACATGTGGATGATGAAATGGATGTCCAATGATCTTATAAATAAATATAAGGATATGGATGCATATAACATCATTTATCACCTTCAATATCACTATCAAGATAAGGTGAGATAAGAGAGATACAAGATCTCCAATGCACTGTTCATGTGAAATATTAGATATTTGGTGCTAGATGGGCCACATGTAGTCAAGATGATTGGATACATTGAACACCTATACATCTTGGGGTTTAAGATCCCTAATTATCCACACACATATCTCATTATATCCCCACTATGTAAAAACTTCTTATGTTTTATTGTTAATTATATTATGAGTAAAAGAAAGAAGACACTTCTAGAACTTATTACTATTATTCACCAAGTTGATAAAGCCACGAGGAATAAAAAATCCACAATACTACTTATGGTAATTAATAATAGGAGGAAAAAATTAAAGGGGGTGAAGACTTATACCAATCCTAAGGCTCCAGAGTACCACCCTTCTTAGAAAAAGAAGATCCAGAGGTAAGGAAAGGAAGATGATACAATATGTTTTCATGTGGCAATAAAGGCCACTAGAAAAGGAATTTCATCCATCCAAAGAATAAATTGTAATATTCAGGTTAATTCATCATCAAATGTAATCTTTCCATATCTAAAAGTTTGTTATTAGGTACATTATGTGGTACTCAAATTTATTTTAAAATACAGGAACCAAATAGATTTCAAAATGTTTCTAGAGGTGAGGTGAATATAAGGAATACCAATGTTGTGAGGTAAGTTTTTCTAGCCATTGTATACTACCATATCAAATTTCCAACAAGATTAATTTTGGTTTTAAATAATTTTATTATGTTCTTATTGTTACCACAAACATCATATATGTTTTCTGTTTAGAAATGGATGGATTTTTTTTATTTTTGGAAATAAGAGCTGCTATTTTAATAAATATAGAATATTATATGGTATGGAACAACTGAATAATGGCCTTTATGTATTGAATTAAAAAAACCAAATATTTTCAATTTATAACAAAACAAATATGTGCAACTCATTTAACACCCAGTTGGGTCATCAATGTCTTGGTTACATAAATGAGAAGTGTTTGAAAAATCTATATCAAGATGGATACTTAGAATATTTTAATCTTAAAACACTTTAAATATGTCACAATTATTTATAAGAAAATATGAACACAACACCATTTAGTGTTCAAGGTAAAATGGATAAAAATATTTTAGAATTGGTATACACTGATGTGTGTGGACCTTTTCAAGTAGAATCTAGTGGTTGATTCTCATACTTTATTACTTTTACCAATGAATTGAATGGGTATGGTTATATATAATTGATGATTTATAAGTATTAATCCTTTTATAAGTTCAAAGAGTTCAATAATGAAGTTGAGATTCATCTTGGAAATAAAATAAAGAAACTTCAATCAGATCAAGGTGGTGAATATCTTAACCAAGAATTTATCATCTTTCTATGAGATTATATGATTTTATCTCAACTAATTACACCTTATACAACAAATTGGAATGGTGTTAGTTAAAGGAGGAACCATACACTACCAAACATGGTAAGTTTTATGATTATTTATGCAAGTCTTACATTATCATTTTGAGGATATGCATTACAGATGGTATCATACTTACTAAATCTGGTATTAACTAAATTTATGAAAACCATTTTATTTATTACAAATTAATTAATTATTTATTACATAAGAATAGATATAATACAACCCAAAAGATCAATAATTATAGTGTATTTTTTAATTATGTAAATTACATAACAACTTAAAATAGGGGGTACATCAAAATTATTGAAAACTTCCTTAACATGCTTATATTATTCCACCATTCTTAAAACTACATGGGATAACTTAGGGACATACATAAGAAAGGGGTGAGCTATAATTCCTTGCAAGGTAATAAGAGAATCATAAAATGAAGATGGTATTACATGTTAGACAATAGGCATATAAATGGATCATAAAAGGGGTGAAAATCATAAACGTGAAAAATGAGGCCTGATATATATATAACATTATAACATAAAAGAAACATAGGAATATGAAAATTTTAAACATGAAATCATAAACATAAGTAAAGGTTAACCACCAATAAATCATAACATAATGTGATTAGGATAACCTAATATTCACCATAAATGGAACCTCATGAGACTGAAGCATTACCCAATGCATTGGAGCACTATTTGGGTGCACCCCTTATAATCATGTCATGTACATGCACAAGTGCGCCACATATATCATATAAAATAAGAACATATTTCATCACATTTAATTCCATGATCAATGAGTTTGGAATAAATAAATGGAATTACCAAATAAAATACTTTTAGGTATTCATAGGTAAATACCCTTGAGTGTAAATAGTGATGGTATTCACAACACAAAGGTTTGGTATGGAAAAATCACAGTGAAATTTCGGTAGCATAAAAATAGTACATAAAGGTTCATAAAATGGTTTAATGAGATAGAAAGTTGTATCTCATAATTTCAACATAAAATTGATAGTAATATTAATGTGTAAGAACATATCCTAACATTAGGAATTGTAAATAAAAGTCATAAAATGAATAAGATGATTGAATAAAGAGGAGAAGGAAAGGATCCCTTAACATGAGAGGGTGATTCCAAAATATTGGGAGGAGATTATTGAGAGATTGAGGGAAACTTGGGAGTACTATAGATAATGGAGGTAAGTGTAAGGATGTTCTCAAATGTTTTTGAGTAAAGATTAATGGGGGCATGGGTGGGTTTATATAGTAAAGTGAGGGGATTTCTTTTACATTTCCCAAACATTGCTTTTGAAATCTATACAACAAAGTAATAAAAACCACAAAACATACCATGGTTATTTCCCATGGTTTCTACAAAATAGGAGTGGTTTTAATTATTTTATAAGGCAAAGGTCTGATATCATTAAAATATTACCCTTGGTGATGTGTAAGTGTGTCATATTCTTAAGGAAATGACTTTGAAACCTTAAAATATAATATAGGTTTTGGAGGATTCAAAAAGTATTTATAAAATTAATAAGATATCATAAAAACAAATTATTTTAATTGGGTAACATATATTTTGTCTTTTATACCTTTTATATCATTTATTACATCACTTTTGGGTCATTATGATGTCATAATACACACCATATATTTATACCGTATTTAATTTTTACTAAAAAATTAGACTATCTTAGAGAATTATGAAAAATTAACTATTGGATAATTTTAACATACTAATTGAAAAAATAATATTTACTTCATCAAAATAATTTTCTAAATATTGTAATTTTAAATTTTAAAACAGAATCGACATTTATTGAGAAATGCTGGGTTTTTTGATAATAATAGTTTTCAACCCATTATAAAAATTACATTTGACATCATAAAAATTATGTTATCATTTATATTTCACAATAATTTTTTAATAATATTTTATTAAAATATTATTTATTTCAAAAATTCATTAATTCACCAAAATAAATGTCTCAATTAAAATTGTATATTACCCAAAAATACAATTTGTGTTTTATCATTTCAAAATCAAAATCATTTATAGAGTAACAACAGTAAGGAGTAAATATAATTATTATTCTGTTGAAAAAAAATACATATTCATATTCTTAGGGTCTTGATACGTATCCCTTTATCACACTATAAAATTTTCTAAGGGTAAGGTGTGCGATAGTGAGATTTTCATGGGGTGGTTCAACGTACATAGTTTGGGCCATGATCTCAATGAGATTAAAATTATCATATAAACGGTTTCAATCATGCTTTAGTTGTTGGATATAGGCTTGATATTTGTGAAGGAAAAATCCCGATGATGCTATATCCCTTAGAATCTATGATAAATAGGCTTTATATGGTATAATACTAATAATAGTTAAGGCTATCACTTTCTTTTTCCGTATCAATTGGATTGATCATGCCCTATATTTATACTAATCATATGATCACTATTCAATGACTATTTTATCAATAATTATAATGTTTAATGGTATTTTAAATCCTATAGTATATAATAAAATTAAATAAGTGCATGTGTTTTCTATAACCATAATAGGGCATTTAAGTCAATCAAAAATGGAATTTTATTTATAAAAGTTCAGGTTGTAACAATATTCCCCCATTTAGAAAATTTTCCCTCAAAATTTTAATTTCACACACTAAAATAGATGAGGTTAATTCCATTTCATCACCTCCTCTAATTTCCACATCGCTTCTTCAAACTTGTGGTTTATCCACTGCACTTTTACTGGGTGCATTGTCTTATTTCACAGAACTTTATATTTATAATCTAAGATCTTAATTGGATACTGTTCATAGGAAATATAATTTATAATGGAACCACATTTGGATTCATCATGTGTAAGGGGGTTGGTATGTAATTTCTTAATAGGGATACATGGAACAAATCATGTATTTGAGATAGGTTAAGTGGGAGTTCTAGTCAATTGGACAAAACTCAGATGTGATCAAGGATATCAAAGGGGCTAATGTATCTTGGACTAAAATTTTCCTTCTCTCCAAACCTCATGACTTTACATGGATATATGTAGAGGAATACTTTATCTCCAAACTCAAACTATAGGTCTTTTGAATGATTGTTATCATATCTATTCCATCAACTATGAGGTTTCTCGATGTGATGTTTAATGTTATTAAACCTTTCCACCATTTAATTGATCATTCCATGACCTCATGGTTTGAATTACCTAGATTTATCCGAACATGAAGGTATTCTGTAACTATTACCATAAAAAGATTTATAGGGATCCATTTGGATTCTTGAGTAGAAACTATTATTGTATGAGAAATCAACTAGAGGAAGATGTTGATCCCATCCTCCTTTTAAGTCCATTGAGAATGCTCTCAAAATGTACTCGAGTGTTTGAATAGAACACTCATATTGGCCATAATTTTGAGGGTGATAAGATGTGATGAAGTTCAACTCAGTATTTAGATCATACTGAAGATTGTTCTAAAACTTGGAGGTAAATCTTGGGTCTCGATCAGATACAATCAATAGTCGTGTTCCATGAAGACTCACCACTTATTTAATGTATATCCTTGAAAGTTTATCAAGTGATAAATCCTATAAAATTGTAATAAAGTGATCAATATTTGTAAGATGATCCACCACAACCCATATAGCATTATTACCCCTTTATTTTTTTGTAATACCAGTGAAAAATTCCATGGTTTTTTTCCATTTACATGTAGGTATGGGTAATTATTTCATCATCCCCTTGAATATTTTCCTTTTAACCTTGAATTTATGACATAAAAGACACCTTTATGTATATTTTGTGATCTTCTTCTTTATATTTTCCCACCAATAGTGCTCTAGGAGATCTCAATACATCTTTGTGATCCCTGGATAGATGGAGAAGGTCAAGCTATGTGCATCATCCAAAAAACACTTCTTTAAGTTAGGATTTTATGGTACACATATCCATGATCCAAATCTTACAACTACTTCTTTATTAATTTTAAACTCTAAGGGTTACCCATTTCTTATTGTTTCCACCTTTTTCAAAATTTCCACATATTCTCTTTGAAAATTATTTATCTTCTCTATAAGGGATAGTAGAACAATCATTTGTGAAATGATAGATTATGTTAATTCCTTTGTGATTCCCATGTCCATCCTTTTCACGTATAAGAAGATCAAATTCTTCTTAATTATCATAAATGATAAAATTTCTAGATCCTTTCTACTTATAACATATTTCACTTTATTTTATTTCCTAGGATGGTAGTGGATTGAGTAGTGATAGTCCTTAATTAGATATAACCATCTTCACTGGAACTTATTCAGCTATTTCTATGTAAATATATACTTTAGGATCTTATAATCCCTACATATTTCACACTTCTCCCACAAGAGATAATTACACCAAATTTTCAACATTAGGATTACTATATCCAACCCTAGATCATGAATTGGGTAGTTCTATTCATGAAATTTCAATTTCCTTGAGTCATATAATATCACTTTTTCATTATGCATTAGTACATAGCTCAATCCCTTCTTCTAAGTATCATTGTATACCACGAAAAGTTCCCCAGTTGCGAGTAGAATAAGTGTAAGTTTAGTGATAAGATGTTTTTTCAACTCCTTGAAGCTCTCTTCACATTCATTATTCCAAAAAAACTTTAATCCTTTCTGATTTAGTTTAGTTAGAGATTTTAAAAATGATGAGAAATTTCTAACAAATCGACGATAGTACTTAGCTAATATAAGGAAACTATGGATTTCTATCACAATTTTTTTCCTCAACCATCCTTAAATTTTTTATGTATTTGAAGGGTACATATATATCCCATTACTTGTGATAATATTCCCCAAGAATGATATGTCCTTCAACCAGAACTCACATTTTTTGTACTTTACATAAATATTCTCCTTTCGTAAGGTCTTTAGCATAGTTATTAGGTTCTCTTCATTATACTTCTTGCCTTTTGAGTATATTAGAATATCATTTATAAATACTACCAAAAATTTGTTGAGATAATATATAAAAACTCTATTCATCATGTCCATGAAGATTTATAAATAATTAGCAAGTCATAATGGAATTACTATGAAATCATAGTGCCAGTACCTTGTACAAAAAGTAGTCTTGGGGATATCCACCTTCTTCACCCTTAATTAATAATACCCCAACCTAAGATACACATTGTAGAAGTATTGGGATCCACATAGCTGATCGAAAAAAATCATCAATCCATGGAAAATGATACTTTTTCTTTATCAATATCTTGTTGAACTCACGATAATCAATGAAAAGGAACATTGAACCATCCTTCTTCAAGATAAATAGGATTGGTGAACCCTATGGTGAAGCACTTGAGCGTATGATCCCTTTATCCAAATTCTTCTATAGTTATTTTTTAGCTCTTCAAGTTCCACAACAACCATTCTATATAGTGTCTTGGATATTGGAAAAGCCCTAGGTATAAGATCAATTGAAAATTACAACTCTCAGCTAGGAGGAAGTCTTTTAGGAAACACATTATCATATTCCCTCATAATGGGAATGTTTTCAAGGATGATATTTTCCTTAGACTCAATAATTTGAGCTAGATACACTTGATCATAGGGAAATAATATCCATTATTGAGAGGTTGGTGCTAAAGAAGATTCATCCTCCTCCTTACACTTATAAAAAATTAGAGGATGATTCATGAAGTAGAGAGTAATTTCCTTCTTGCATCAATTTATGTTGGATATTTATAAGGAAATCCAATCCATACCCATAATTGTATAAAATTCCACAAAAGAGAGTATAAAAAGGTTTTTCAGGAAGTTAAAACCACAAAATTTTATAGGGGAGGAGTTATGTACTTAGGAAATAATTTTCCCATTTTCTGTTTTCACCAACAACTATAATTTCATGATTTGTGGTGGTGTTTTAATAGTTCTAATAAACTTATGTGATATGAAAGAATGCGTAAAACTAGAATAAAAAGGTATATTTTATATTCTTGAATGAATAACCACATACCTATCACCACTTCATTTTTAGGATCCACCTCCACAGTTGTGATGTCATAAACTCACCCTTGCTATCTTGGAGGTTATTGGTGTTGATTTTCTCTGACAACCCTTGGCTTTGGGAAATGGTTCACATAGTATCCTTGTTCCTTGAAGTTGAAATATTGGACAATAGGATTAGGGTATAGTGAAGAATTAATCTCTTCCATTTCATTGGTGGGTTTCTCCCATAGTAATTTTCTAGCTAGGCGCCCTTACTTTCCACACCTAAAGCATTTCCTCATCCCCTTTAAGAAATTTCTAGGCTGATTCTTTCAACACTTCCAACAAGTGAGATGTTGAAATTTATTACCAAAGTTAGATTTATTCATCGAACTACCATAATTAAACTCAATTTTCTACTTCTTATCCACATGAGACCCTTGATATTTTCTAATATCTATTTTGAATTTTATGGCACACCAAAAAATTTCATTATAACTATCAAAGTTCTGGATTTCCAAGTATTTTTATAGACTTGGTTTTATCTCACCAAATAAGCGGTGAACTTTGAATTCAGGGAAAAATAAAAAGTTGAAGGTGTCTCATGAAAGTATTTTAAATATTTCCTCATATTCACCAATGGATTTATTATCTTTTTTCACTAGGGGAAGGAAATCCATTTTCATTTTAGGTTATAAAGTGTAAGGAAAATATTTTTAAAAAAACATTTTACAGAATTCCTTCCACCCCACTGCTTAGACATCTTTCTCAGGCTTCATATTCTTGATCAATTTCCACCATTTATAATATTATACCTTCACATGATAAACAAATAGTATGAACTTATCATGCTTGTAACATTGAAATATGAATAAAATATTTTCAATGGAGTAGATCCATTATTACTTGATTAAGGGACCAGATGATCCATTGAAAGTTGGAGGCCTTTATTGCATAAAGGTCTAAATTGAAGCTTTTTATTTCTTAGGGGTATTTAGGAATTACTATTGTTTTAGGTTTCTATTTAGAACCTGAGTCAAATGAGAGAGTATAATCACAAAGTTCATGATACCTACTCCCATTCGGCTGGGCATCTCATTTGGGCAGTCACCACATTTCCCTTCACATTGGTTGTTTACTCAGTTCCTCCTATTTCCTTCCATTGTCTAGAATAAAGGGAAAATTTAGGGATGATTAATTTTAATCTATTAAACCAATAACCAAGAATCCATAAACATTAAAAGTATAATTTATAAATGACATTCATTTTATTAACTAATGAATTTTTAATCTTCAATCTATGTTATCCATGATCTATTTGCTAATATAAACTCTTATGTTATTTTTTATTCCCTTAATAATGGTATGTAATTAGATTATGAATTTACCAAAGAATACCCCTTAGAAGTTTAAAAATAGGTGTGCAACAAGGCCTATTGTCATGCACCAGTTCCTAATTGAGTCTAGATCAATGTGGTATTTTTGGGTGTTACCCCTAGGTACATCAGTGCCAGAGACACATCCACTTGTAGTATCCTGATAGGGATGTATGTTATTTGAAATAAAATACTCTTTAATTTAAAAAAATTCAGGGATTCATTATTATGTTTAGTGTTATCCCTAAAATTTTCTCTAATTTTTTCTAATCCTAATTTAAAAAATGACTAAACTTTCCTCAGATACCAACTATGAAAACCCTTGTCTTTATTACTCATTAATTCATGATTTATTATATAAGACTGAAAATTAATTTTTTTTATTTAGATAGACCCCCTTATTAAGGGTAAAGGGGAGAAAATTCTATGACATCAAAGACATAAACAATTCAAAAGGTCTCCAACGGTCCAAAAGTCCACACTACATGAGAAAATCCCCTCCCAGCATCAAAGACTTGAAATTCAGCTTCCACCTTCCACTACTGATCGACTAGCTGTCCCGTGAAAAATTGCATGGGCCTGGTAACGATGGACATAGCCATACCCTCTCAAACATCCAATTATAGAAAGAAGTGGTACAATGGAAACTCTTAGCTCTAAACCTCATATGGAGCAACCTTATGTAGATCTGATAGAAAAATCCTTTGAACCACAGACCATCGAGCCCAAGCGAAAACAGTAAACAATAAAACCCAACCATATATAAAAACCACCGAATCAAAAATATAAAATTATACTGCATCCACGGTCTTCAAACACAATGTCAAATTTCACCCAAATTCCAGAAATTCGCCAAAAACACTGCTCCTTTACTGAATTCAATCCACCAAAATGAATCACACAAAAAATCACAACTCACAACAGACTGCAACCCAAACCAACATGCAAATAAGAAAATCCAAAAACAAAAACCATCACGTTGACATTCACCACACGCCGAAATAAGAAACCTGACATAGGTATCCTGTCACCGCCTTCGAACCGCACAAACCCGCATCAAATCCCTCAACCCACCTACATCAGTGTAAAATCCATGGCTGCAACCCGCAGAGGATGGGACTCGAGCACCAAATCATCACCGCACCGCCGATGATGCAGGTCAACAATAAAATCGTCGAGATGGATGATACCTCGAAGCCACGATCCACACACCATGATCCACTGAGTAGGAACGCCGATGAGAGGAGCCACCAATCTGCAGAGAGGAGAAAGTGGTGACCGGGTGAAAACCCTAGCGTCAAAGCACCCTTTACGGGCTCATCTGAGGTGAGGACTTCTCACATCCAATCATACTACAATTTTATTTATTACATAAGAATAAATATAATAAAAACCTAAATATAGAGAAGTATAGTGTCTTTGAGAATTAGTTAAATTACATAACAACTTAAAATAGGTGGTACATCAACATTATTGAAAACTTCTTTAACATGCTCATATTATTCCATCATTCTTAAAACTATATGGGATAACCTGGGGATATACATAAGAAAGGGGTGATATATAAATCCCAATAATGGAATAATAAAATCATAAAATGAACAAGGTATTTCATGTTATATAATAGACATATCACTGAGACATAAAATGGGTGAGAATCATAAACATTAATAATGAGGCATTATATAACATGATAATATAAAGGCAACATGAGAATGTGGTAACAACATTAAACATGAAATCATAAACATAAGTCAAGGTTAACCACCAAGACATCATAAAATAATACGCTTAAGATAAAATACCGTTCACCATACATTCCATCTCATGAGACTAAAACATCACCCAATGCATTGGAACGTTATCTAGGCACACCCATTATAATCATATCATTTACTTGCATAAGCGTTCAGCATAGATCATATAACATAAGAATATATTTCATCACATTTAATTCTAAAATCTAGGATTTTGGAATAAATACATGGAAATAAATAATAAAATAGTTATATTTATGTCTAGGTTAATACCCTTTATTAGAAATAAGGATGGTATTCACAACACAAAGGTTTGATATGGAAAAATCACAGTGAAATTTCAGCAACATAACGACAGTACATAAAGGTTTATAAAATGGTTTAATGAGAGATAAAGGGGTATATCACCATTTTAAATAAAATTTAGAGTAATAGGGATGTGTAAAAACATATCCCAACATTAGTAATTGAAAATAAAAAGAATAAAATGAAAAATATGCTTGAATTAAGAGAAGGATAGGTTACCTTAAATTGAGTGGGTGATTCCTAAAGCTTGGAAGGAGCTTCTTCAGAGTTTAGGGGAACCTTGGGAGGACTATAGAGAGGGGATGAAAGATTAAGGGCATGATATAATGTTTTTTAGTAATTAGTAATGGGTGATTTGGTGGGTTTATATTAGAAAAGAGAGGGGATTTCTTTATTATTTCCCAATCTTAGGTTTTGGACTCTATACAATAAAGTAATCAAAACCACACAACTTTAAATAGTTTTTCCCATATTTTTCAAAAAGGGCATTTTTTTTAATATTTTATAAGTACAAGGTCATAAATCATTAAAATATTCCCCTTGGTGATGTGGAAGTTAGTAATGTTCTTAAAGAAATGAGTTTAAAACCTTAAAAAATAACATAGGTTTTGGAGGAATCACAAAGGATTTATATAATTAATAAAATAACCTAAAACACATATTTTTAAATTGGAGACATATATTTGATCATGTATACCTTTTATATCATTTATTACATCACTTTTGGGTCATTATGATGTCATAATACACACAATATATTTATACCATATTTATTTTTAACCTGTAAATTCGATTGTCTTAGAAAAATTATGAAAAAATCACCATTAGATAATTTAAACATGATGATTCAAAGAATAATATTTATCTCATAAAAATAATTTTATAAATATTTTAATTTTCACTTTTAAAATAGAATCAATATTTATTGAGAAATGATTCATTTTTTTGACAATAAAAGTTTTTGAGCCCTTATAAAAATTACATTTGACATCATAAAATTTATATTATCATTTATATTTAATAATTATTATTTAATAATATTTTAAAAAAATATTATTTATTTAAAAATTATATTAATTCATAAAAATAAACACCTTCTTTTAAATTCAATATTAACCAAAAATACAATTTTTGTTTTATCATTTCAAAATGAAAATCATTTATAAAGTAACACAAATAAAGAGTAAATATAATTATTATTCTATTGAAAATAAAATATACATATTCATATTCTCATGTTATTGATACATATCCTTTTATCACACCATCAAACACCCTAATGGTAATGTGCGTGATGATGAGATTTACATGGGGTGGTTCGATGTACATGGTTTGGTCTATGATCTCAATGAACTTGAACTTCTCCTATAAATAGTTTTTATTGTGCTTTGGTTATTAGATATTGGATTGTTATTGGTCAAGGGAAAATTTTAATGATTATATATCCCCTAGAAGCTCTGATAAATGATCTTCATAGGGTACAATCCTACTTATTGAGTCCACCACTTCCTTTGTCTGGTCAATTGGATTTATCAAAACCCTATATTTATAATAATCATATAATCACTATTCAAAAACTATCGTATAAATGGTTATTATGTTTAATGTTATTGTAGACGCCGGAAAAGTCCGTTGTTCCCAAACGAAGCTCCGGATGCGGAAAGCGAAGTGATATTTGGAGTCAGAGGCATGTTCCGGAGGGCCCGGAGGACTTGCGCGAAATTTCAGAGGCCCGCGCGCAAAGTTGAGTCGCGGCGCGCAATCCTCCCGGGATGCGCGCAATGCGCTGGGCCGGCGCGCTATTTTGCGCGCCCGTTGCCTGCGCGGCTCCCTTGCGCGCCGGGTCCTGATTCCGCGCCCGCGAAGGGAATTCCGCGCCCGAGACCGGATTTCGCGCCTGGGGTTGCCTATAAATATAAGGCGACCCCCGACGTTTTGAAGGTTGCCAGAATCCGAAGCGTCGCTCGTTCGCGCAAACCAACCCCTTCCGCGCGCAATGCCGATCTTCAGGTAACCTCCTTTCTTTCGCGCAATAGAGCCTTGGGGTTCGCCTTCGCGCGCAATCCCCTTGGCTCCTTTCCTTTGAATAATCCTTAACCCGAAGGCCTTTGCGCGCAAAAGAAGCCTCTTGCGCGCAATTGCCCCCGGGTGCGCGCAATCCAGCCCGATTACGCGCACCCCCCTCTTCAAAGTGGTCGTTCGTTAGAGAATGAGCCGTTGCCCCCGCGAGCTGTCCGAAGCCCGGTGCGCGCAATCTCAATCATCCGCGCGCAAAGGGCTGGCCCGATTGCGCGCCAGCCCGCCATTTTGCGCGCCGACCTGCTGTTTTGCGCGCAAAGCTCCTCTTTTGCGCGCAATCCCCCAGGGTCGCCCCCCTTGACCCCCTGAGGGTACCCGCCTGCGTGGCGCCTGATGATTTTCATCTTGGGTGCCCGCACCGTGCGTTGTCTTCCCGTGCAGCCCTTCAGGCTCGCGCGAAGTGACACGGACCCATCGGCGGCAACCAATGTCCAACATGACGTTAAACTGCACATACGTCCAGCATGACGTTAAACTGCACATTTGTCCAGCATGACGTTAAACTGCACATTCGTCCCGCATGACGCTAAACTGCATCCGTCCAACATGACGTTAAACTGTACTACGTCCAAGCTGCACGACGCTAAACTGCCTAGCCCCTATCGTCCGTGCTGCAAGACGTTAAACTGCCAAGCACCTTCGTCCTCAGCACACGACGTTAAACTGTACTTCGTCCGGCAAGACGTTAAACCGTCCGCTTCATCCTCAGCACACGACGTTAAACTGTACTTCGTCCGGCAAGACGTTAAACCGTCTGCATCACCCGATCCCGTGCCTCGCACGCAGGGTCCCCCC
Organism: Viscum album; assembly: GCA_963277665.1. Lineage (NCBI taxonomy): Eukaryota > Viridiplantae > Streptophyta > Magnoliopsida > Santalales > Viscaceae > Viscum > Viscum album. The sequence continues at coordinate 251,540,100 of OY728160.1, read as the reverse complement.
CCGGTTTGGATGTGGCCCCCACCCGCTCGTCTCTGCAGGGATGTCGGGATTGCCCCTCTTTAGGGACGATTTAATGGGAGCGGCTTTTCCCCACGAGGGTAGGGTATTACAAACCCCTAGTTTCTTGTGGGGGGCTGCACATGTGTATCTACATTGCGCTCCCCCACCGCCGAAGCCAGTAGAGGGTGTGACTGGGATCGAGGTGTCTCCTACTTTCGGTCCAAGTCCCTTCCAACTGAGTTTTGCCGCATCCGGGCTGCCTCAAGTGCGTAAGTCCTGACAGAATGAACTACGTGGACTTTGATCCCTGTCTTCTAAACAGGGTACGTAGGAAACCTCCCTGAGCTTCAAGCCCACCACCTGGTCGTCCCGGTCGTATTCACGTCGGTTCGTCCATCAGTGGACCCCTCCAGGGTTCACACTTGCGTCGATTCACCTATGAATCCGCCCCTGTGGGAGACTGCACGTGTGTATCTCCACTGTGCCTCCCCACTGTCCCTTTTTCCATCTCTCCTTTTATCGTCCAGCATGACGTGAAACTGTGATCCACCCGGCCGTTCCATCCCCCTCTGTGCGAGGTGGTTCGGTTCAATCCTCCGCCCGGCGGCCTTGACCTCTTCGTGAGTCGGCTTGCCGACGTCCAGCATGACGTTAAACTGTATACCCGAACTATGTTGACTTTGATCCGTGCTAATGCGCGGTACGTAGGAAGCCTCTACGGGGTCCAAGCTCTTCACTCCATCATCCATCCTGATCCTTACCCGGGCCGCCACATCCCGGTGGGGTCATGCCACTTCTCTCCACTCCACATCACTTGGGAAGCTGCCCATGCGCTGGCCCCAGCGTCGGAGGTTCCCCGCAAGGGGTTCTGTCATCTGATCCACTTTTTGTGTTGATCGGTCCGATGCCGTCCCCGCTGGACGTTAAACTCGCGGCATACCCCGTGTTAAACATGGGAAGCCGAGGAAAACCTCGGGTGACACAGTTCCCCGCACCCAGTTCGGGATGCCTCAGGCCATCATGCCTTCGAGAAGCCCTATTATTGACGGAAGACAGACGTGCAGAGCCGCAGTGTTACGACACGCCCCCAGCACCCAGAGCCACCCGGTCTCCTCACTGCAGGTTGCTGCCCCGACCAGACTCCTTGGAGCGTCCGGGCGGAAGCAGCGTAATTAACCGGTGTCCATGAAGATATGGCACCGGGAACGAGATTCACGAACATTATTAAATCTATGAGGGAGACCCGGATTAGGCGACGAATTCCGAGGAGACGTCCAAGGAAGGAGGAGCCGACATCCCATCATCCCGGTTTCGATCAAGGAGCAGACGCCCCTGAATAAGGGACGGATGCCGCCCGCCTTTGGAAAGCGGGACTGCGGGACCACAAGCCGCGCGCCCATCCCCTCGAGTTGACGGGTGCACGCGCAAACGCGTCCTGGCGGAACAGCGTAAACCGACGCACATCCGTACCGAAACAGAAAAATGGTGAACCCGACGTGAATCTCTTCTCCTCGATACGAAGACCGATGGCTTTCAGAGGTGTTGGAAGACCGGCATGTTGCCCGGCCGAGCATTCAGTTTTTACCCGCCAGGGGCTGGGGAAGGGAAATCGGGAACTCCGTCTCACGACGTCGATGGCCTGGGTTCCCCCCCACAGATGGCGGGTATTGGGTACGCTTCGGTTAACACCGTCGAGCTGGTAAATCCCTTTTCGGTTCCCGACGTTGAAGAACACCAGGTGGACCTCCCTAGTGTCCCCGGTCGTCGCCACCGTCGGAAGAACCGCAGCAGCAGGAGTCACCGGGGCACAGCCGTTGGTACCTCCAGTCAGGCCGTGCACGCCACTGAGACTAGGCAGCAGGCTCAAAACCGAGCACAACGTGCACCGCCCCCCTATTCGGGGATGACGGATTCGCCTCCGCCGCTGTTTGTGGTGTGGGACCAGGCAGAACCGCCTCAGCCGCGTCGCGACCAGCTCCGCCCTGCCACGAGTCCATCCCGGCCTCCTGACCCCAGTACGGTGACCATTTCCCGGACTGCAACCAGTGAACAGCGAGATGCGCCAAGTACCAGTCGGCCGCCGATCCAACCGGCAAGGCCCGTCATGCTTCCAACCGCAGAGCAACCTCCTGCAACGAGGGGCTCACGCTTGGCCAAAAAGTATGATGTCATGAAGCACTTGGCTGACATCCCAGCAAGGCTCTCCATCCTTGAGGCTCTGCGCATGTCATCTGAGATGCGCGAGGCACTCGCTGAAGCCCTGAAAAGCCCCCTCCAGTTTGAGACAGAGGTTGCGGCTGCAGAGGCCTTTCACGCCGAAACGATTGAGGACGCCGAATGTCAGGCAGTTATCTCGTTCTCTGGTAAGGATGAAGACCCTCCTATACAAGGACATATTCGTCCGCTGTATGTCACTGGCCAGTTCAATGGCCTTGAAGTCCGGCGCTGTCTTGTCGACACGGGGTCCGGGATTAACCTGATTCCAACTCAGACGCTCCGGAGATTGGGGTTGTCTGAGGATGACTTGATTCCCTCCGACCTCAGGATCCAGGGGTACGACCGCACCGAGAAAACCCCGGTTTGCAAGATACGTTTGAAGACCCTGTTCGGTGACTTGGTTGCCAACACCGAATTCATGGTAGTCTCTCAGGACACTGCATACAACGCATTGATGGGCAGGCCATGGCTCCACCTTCACGCGGCGGTTCCCTCGTCATACCACCAATGCCTCAAATACTCCCTTAATGGCCGAGTAGGCGTGCTTCAAGGAGATGCCTCTCCTTTTGCCTCATGTGAAGCCCGCTATCTGGATGCGGACTATTACAAGAGCAAGGATAAGTAGATCCTGGCAGGTGAGGTTGAGCCTGTCGCTGTTGCAAGTGATCCCTGGGCAAGCTTGGATGACGCTTACGTCCTCCCGATTCAACGGTTGGACGTAGCCATAGTCTCGACGGCCTGTGAGTCTCCTGAGGAGATGACCGCGACCGCCCGTGCCAGTACCAGCGGCCCAGTAGGATCTGGTAGCCCCAATGCAGTTTCCAACGCAGTCTCTCTCGTGGACGATCCCTCCTCGAGTGGAGAGGACGTGGAAGATGCACCCCCAGCCTTTGAGGAGGGCGTCCCCGCCACGGTCGATGAGTTAATACAGGTGAACCTTGGAACCAAGGCCGATCCAAGACCCACATTGGTCAGTGCCGCCATGCCCTCTGAGGAGCGGCAGCAGTACGTGGACTTTCTCAGGCAGCACCGTGATGTGTTCGCTTGGGGCTATGACGAGATGCCGGGGCTAGATCCTCAGGTAGCCGTCCACCGCCTTGGTCTCCCGGCGAACCATCGCGGGTTCAAGCAGCCTCCCAGGAAGATGCACCCGTCCCACGGTGCCATGGTTGAGGCCGAAGTTGACAAGCTTATCAAAGCCAACTTCGTGAGGGAAGTTCAGTACCTCAAATGGCTGGCCAACATTGTGCCGGTCAGGAAGAAGAACGGGCAGATTAGAGTCTGCATCGACTTCCGCGATCTCAACCGTCATTGTCCGAAGGATGATTTTCCCCTTCCAGTGACAGAGCTGTTGATTGATGCCACGGCAGGGTTCCAAGCCCTCTCCTTCATGGATGGATACTCCGGATACAACCAAATTCGGATGGCCCCTGAGGATGAGGAGTTCACTGCCTTCAGGGCCCCCCAATGTACCTTTTGCTACCGGGTCATGCCCTTCGGCCTGAAGAATGCAGGTGCCACCTATCAACGGGCGATGCACCGCATATTCAAGCCAATCCTCGGCACACTGGTGGAATGCTACGTCGACGACTTGGTGGTCAAATCGCGCCAGCGTCAGGACCATCTCAAAGATCTTGAGAAAGTGTTCGGCTTCCTCCGGTCTCGCTGCCTGAAGATGAACCCGTTGAAGTGTGCCTTTGGGGTCACCTCCGGAAAGTTCCTTGGATTTGTGGTAAGATACCGGGGTATTGAGATCGACCCAGAGAAAATCAGGGCGATTAGCCAGATGCCTCCCCCAGGTAACATCCGGGAACTGCAAGGGTTCCAAGGCCACTTAGCCTATATACGCCGATTCATCGCGAATATGGCCGGCAAGTGTAAGCCCTTTTCTCGGCTCATGAAGAAAGGTGCCACCTATGTATGGGATAAAGAGTGTCAGTCCGCTTTCGAGGAAATCAAGCAGTACCTGCTTCAACCTCCGGTCCTGATGCCGCCTGTATCCGGAAAGCCGCTGGTCCTTTATGTGACCGCCCTGGAACGGTCCCTGGGTGCCCTTCTCGCCCAGAAGAACAACGAGGGAACGGAGAATAGCCTCTATTACCTCAGTCGCATGCTCCTCGATGCGGAAGTTAGGTATTCCCCCATCGAGAAGAGCTGCCTGGCGCTCGTATTTTCCGTACAGAAATTACGGCACTACTTGCAGCACCACGAGGTACAGTTGGTTTCTCGGGTAGACCCGTTGAAATATATCCTGAGCCGACCTATTTTGACTGGCCGTCTAGCGCGGTGGGCTGTGATTCTCCAACAGTTCGACATCAGGTATGTGTCTCAGAAGGCCATCAAAGGGCAAGCATTGGCAGACTTTCTGGCAGCTCACCCGACCTCCGCGGATCAGCCGCTGGATCTAGGCTTTCCTGATGAGACCATTCTCTCGGTCGATCATGCCGATCCATGCTGGCAGATGCACTTTGACGGTGCCTCCCGGAGCCCCACCGGTAGAAGACTCGATAATACTAAGCTCAACAGAGTGGGCTTGGGCATCGTCTTCATTACCCCGGAGCGAGCCGTGCTGCCATACTCGTTCCTGTTGTCAGAGGGCTGTACCAACAATGAGGCGGAATACCATGCCCTCATCACCGGCCTCGAGTTGGATCTCGAGATCGACGTTCCCCATCTGTGCGTGAAAGGGGACTCCGAGCTGGTCGTTAAGCAGATCAATTTCGACTATGTTGTCAGGAAGCCGGAACTTGTGCCATTGCTGGAGTGCACCCTCCTTCTGATGGCCCGGTTCCCTTCTCGGCCAGAAATTGTCCATATTCCCCGGTCGCAGAACGGTCGAGCAGATGCTTTGGCCAGCCTTGCTGCGTCACTTGCGGAGCCTGAACAGGACAACCTGATCGTCCGCGTGACGCGCCGCAGGATCATCGCTCCCGTTATCCCGGAAGAAGATCGCGGCCCGTTGGTAAGTAATCTCACCACGGTTGCCCCTATGCTCGGAGCCCCGAGTACCCCAGATATGACAGTCGGATCAGCCCCTGATTGGAGGACGCCTTTGGTTGAGTACCTCCAACATGACACTCTTCCATCGGATCGGGCCGAGCGCGAGCGAGTTCGACGCCGCGCATCGCAGTTTGTCCTCCAGAGCAGCCCCGACCTGGAGTAGATCCTCTACAAACGCGGATTTAATGGTGTTCTCCTCTGTTGCCTTCAGGGAGTTGAGATCCCACGAGTCATGCAAGAGGTTCATGCTGGTTCATGTGGCGCCCACCAGACTGGACCGAAGCTGTCCCACCAGATTCGGAGGTTGGGATACTTCTGGCCCTCCATGATCCATGACTGCATCGAGTATGCCAGGAGGTGCCATGCGTGCCAGGTTCATGCGAACTTTGTGCATCGGCCGCCGGAGCCTCTCCATACCACCAGGTATTCTTGGCCCTTTGCAGTCTGGGGGGTGGACGTTGTGGGACCTTACCCGCCAGCGACAGCTCGCCAATGCCGGTTCATTCTGACCGCCACAGACTTCTTCTCCAAATGGGCAGAGGCGATTCCGCTCAGAGAGATCAAATCCTGTTTGATCGCTGACTTCGTGACCTCCAACATCATCTATCGATTTGGAGTGCCTCACGCTATCCTCACGGATAACGGAACCAATTTCCGAGCAGCCGAGTTGAAGAAGTTGTACGCCAAGTATAACATTCGCTCAAACCATACATCTCGCTATCATGCACAGGCGAATGGACAGATCGAGGCGTTTAACAAAACCCTCTCTAACATTATGCAAAAGATGGTTGGTCAGAACAAGAAGAGTTGGCCGGACAAGCTCCCCAACGCCCTCTGGGCTTATCGGACGACGACTCGCAATTCCACCCAGATGACCCCTTATTCCCTGGTGTACGGAGCTGAGGCCGTCCTGCCCATCGAGATCCAGTTACCGTCCTTGCGCACTGCGGTCTACGACCAGCAAGCGCCGGACAGAGTTGCTGAAGCCCGTCTAGTCGAGTTGGAAGCACTGGATGAGAATAGGCTTCGCGCTTTGCACAACTTGGAGAGGCATCAAAGCAGAATGGCTCGAGCTTTCAATAAGAAGGTTCGCCTCCGCTCCTTCCTGCAGGGTGATCTAGTGCTAGCCCTAAGAGCACCGATGATCCCCGGCAGGAAGCCGCCCAAGTTGGAGCCCAAGTGGGAGGGACCTTTTGTTGTCCACAAGGTCTATCCCAATGGCGCGTACTCCCTAGCGACTATGGATGGTGAGCGTGTCACTCCTCCCACCAACGCTAGGTCCCTCAAGCAGTACTTTGTCTGAGTGTGCCAACGTCCTGCACGACGTTAAACTGCATACGTCCGCGCGGCAAGACGTTAAACTGCCAAGCATCATTCGTCCAAGCTACAAGACGTTAAACTGTTCAGTATACGTCCTGCACGACGTTAAACTGCATTCGTCCAGGCTACAAGACGTTAAACTGTTCAGCATTCGTCCGCGCTGCAAGACGTTAAACTGCCAAGTGCCTCGTCCTTCATGACGCTAAACTGCACCACGTCCAAGCTGCACGACGTTAAACTGCCCAGCGTATCGTCCTGCATGACGTTAAACTGCCCCTCAAGAACTACGTGCGGCTTGATTCCCATCCTTATGGGATACGTAGGACCGTCTGGACATTCATGTTTCAGGCCCAGCCCCATCCTTTGGGAATTTCCATCCCATCTCGGGCCCTTGGCCCAGTTTCCTCCGGGTGTGCGGCGTATGGTGTGAACGCGGGGCTATGACCTCATTCACGTCGGTTTGCTCGCCATGCTGTACGCCCCCCACGTTTGGGGATGCCTTCTGCTCCCCCCTTCTTTTTTCTCCATCGTCCTGCATGTCGTTAAACTGCACTTCAAGAACTACGTGCGGCTTGATTCCCATCCTTACGGGATACGTAGGACCGCCTGGACATTCATGTTTCAGGCCCAGCCCCATTTCCCGGGAATCTCTATCCCGCGTCGGGCCTCTGGCCCAAGTTCCCCTCCTTTTTGTGCGAGGCGTATCGCGTGAGTGGGGGATTATGTCCTCATTCGCGTTGGTCTACTGGCCGCACCGTACGCCTCCCCCGTGTGTGGGACTACCTCACACCTCCCATCGTCCTGCATGACGTTAAACTGCCTCTCAAGAACTACGTGCGGCTTGATTCCCGTTCTTATGGGATACGTAGGACCACCTGGACGCTTGTGTTTCAGGTCCAGCCCCGTCTCTTGGTTGATCATGGGGATCTGGCCTCTTTTGGTTTCTCTCAGGGTGAGTCCTCCGACCCTTTCCGGTGATCTGTTAACATGTTTTGGGTACTTTGGTCTATGACTCGTAGTGTCAGATTCAATCCCGACAAGTCCTGTGTTGCTTGTCAGGCCTCGCGCTTCCTCTTGTTCGAGCCTTCACTCAAAGGGATCCTCGTTAGCGGTTTGGGTACGATGCCCCAGTGCTCTCCTACCGCTCCGGGTCGATTTACCGGCGAGTCCTGGGCCGAAAATCGATATGAATCCTGCGCTTGAGCGGTTGATGCTCGTTTGCTTGCCCCGTCTTAGGCTGACGCGATCGGATGTTGTGTTGCGAATATGGTCAGCAACGTCCTTGATCGCCATGTCGGCTCTTTCAGGCTCTGAACATTGGTTGCGCAGTCCTCATCACACTCCGCCTTTGCACGTTGTAGTGGAATCTCGACACTCTCTTCATACTGACCTTCAGTACACCTCTACACGTTAGGCAGACCAACCAGGGTAATGATGTCGTTCGAGGCTCCCATGATCTGAGCACCAAGGATATATGCGGATATCCTCCCTAAGGGCCATGCATAGCTGGACCCTCGTCCCCATAAGGAGGAAGGAGTCGCCCGAACAATCACGTTCTGGGCCCAGTATATCTGGAGGCTAGCATCTCTGCCCCTCGGGTGATGGACATACGCAGACCCCAATCCCAAGACTCTTCTCCTGGAATCGTGCGTGACCGTAGGGCTGGGTATGTTCCCACCTCCGCCGTGTCCGCCGTACCGCGATAATCGGATTCCTCCATGGTCCGAACCACACAACCTTAAACTGTGTTGTCTGGTCCTACCACACGACCGTAAACTGTGATCGTCTTGGCCGCCCGACGAGAAACGGCACTGCATCGTGATGTTCTCCTCAGGGGACACTCATGTTGGGCGCTGGTTAATAACCACGCCATTCATCAATGCCTTCCGTGGCTTGATTATTGTGGCGACGCCAGAGATTTCTCAATCACAGGCATGTCACCGCACAAAGAAAAACCATTCATCTTTAAGGACAAACAAGAAATATCAAATGCCGCTCCTGTGTGCGAGGGTTAGACCCGCACTCTTCCCCGCGCTGGTGCCCGATTGTGTTGCGCCGCGCTTCAAGAACTACGTGTGGCTTGATTCCCATCCTTATGGGATACGTAGGAACGCCCAGATGTTTGAAACTTTGGGTCCAGCCCCCCACCTCTTAGAGATTCCCCCTTCTCTGGGGAATCCTCCGCCTTCAGGTCACCCCCAAGGCGTGTTCCCCGACCCCTTGCAGTGGTCCACCGGTGTCAAGAGTACTCTGGTTTATTTCCAGGAGGGTCAGGATCCGCTTGGTCAGGTTTCCTCCACTTTTCAGGCTTCGTGCTCCCTTTTATTCGGACCCATCGTCTACGCCCTGGGTGGAGCCCCCGTGAACGGTTCGGACACAATGCCTCAGTGCTCTCCCACCGACTCGGGCCCGTACCCCCAATGGCCTCAGGCAGCAAATCGATATGAATCCTGCGATTGAGCGGTCGATGCTCGTTTGCTGCCTCATTCCACCAACGGTTAGTGCGATATTGATGCTGCTTTTCCGCCATGGTCGACAGTACTCCCATATCGTTACTCCGGTGCCCCCAGTCCTTGAGTGAATGGCCGCATGATTCACATTTTCCACCTCACATTCTGACCAGGCGAAACCTCGACACTCTTGACACTATCCCTCAGTGCATCTTCGCATATCCGGGGGATAGGACCACGATGTGGCATACTTTGAGGTCCTTATGGTCCGAGCTCTAAGACCTTAAACTAAGATCTCTCCTTATGGTCTGAGCTCTAAGACCTTAAACTAAGATCTCTCCTTATGGTCCGAGCTCTAAGACCTTAAACTAAGATCTACCCCTATGGTCCGAGCTCTACGACCCTAAACTAAGATCTCCCCTAAACGAGATTCTACGTCCTGCATGACATTAAACTGCACTCTCAGAACTACGTGTGGCTTGATCTCCAGCCTGATGGAGTACGTAGGAACGCCCGGGCATCTCGACTCGGGTCCAGCCTCAGGGATCGTTAAGTCCCGCCCCTCCTCGTCGCCGGCCGTCTGGCCTGGCTTCTGGTAGAGTGGTGCAGTTGTGATATTCTCCCCGATTCAGCTCGGGATGCCCCATTGCAATGGTGGGAAGCGACAGTTTCCTCGTCAAAGAGGTGCTATCTGAGAATTGGGGTGACTCACGGCCAGATTAGTGCATCCGCCTAATACGCTTTCCCCATGGTGGCACAATTCTGAGAGCGTTGGATTCTGTCCGAACAATCGTCACTTCGCCCCACGCTTCGCATGCCCTGTTGATCTGGATTTCCACCCTTGTGTCTGAAGGAACCCCCAAAGCGGTATTCATGATGACATGTGGTCCGCCTCCTGCAATATGAATGATGACCTTCGGTCCGTCTATTGCAGTTTTTATGGTCGATCCATTGTCCGCCTACCGTCTTGGGCATTTCCTGGAAGGCCGACCGTTGTGGATGTCTGGATTCGGGACACGCGATTCACCCTTTCTCATTTCCCTATGTTCGGATAAAATCTCAACGCCCCTAGCATTGTCCCGCTCGTGTGTTGGAACAAGTTGGGGGGATGATACATTGATTAGGCTTGAGGTCTCCTTTCCTAGGAATGACCTCCCTCTTTTCTCCAGCAATCCAGGCCCAACTATGGATGCCTGATGCTTGGTTAACGCTCCCGCAAGACAGTGAATTGTGGTTGAGCATGTTAAGCCAAAAGATGCAGATAAATATATTGGTTCATACAAATGGATCAAGGTAGCAGAAGCAAAATGTTCTGGGAGTGGCAAAACAAAGCCCCTAGGGATTAGCGTGCTGAATGAGTCTCTCTAACGCCGCTACCCTTTGGCTGGCGGCCTCCAGGGCTGCTTCTCGCTCTCTGCGTGCCCTCTCCTCGTCGGCGGTCGCAGCACGCAGTTCGTCGATTCTGGCCTGTGCACGCTCCCGCTCGACCTGAATTGTGACCATCTGTTGGCCCGCCTCCGTCAGCTGTACCTGGGCGTCAACCAGCTGGGCTGCTAGTTGCTCCACAAGCTCGGTACACGTTGCGACGAAGGCCTCCTTCTCTGCCGCCTGCCCTTCGAGACGCCGGACTTCCTGCTCCGCCGCGAGGAGCGCCCGCGTGCTCTCCGACATGTCCCGACTTTGTGTGACGTCGGCACGCCGGCAGCTCTCACGCATCTTTTCAGCCATGAAATCACGGACCGTCAGATGGAGGCATTGAGCATCAGCTCCCCCGGCACACAGGAAGCGCAGCCAGGTTTGAAGTGATCCCATGCGCCCCAGCCACTCCGATGGGTCTCGCTTGAGGAAGCGCTGGATGCACTTCCACCCCCTGCGGCGCGTTATCCGGCTCTCCTCGACCGCCTCCGCGTCCGAGTCGTCCATCTCCTCGGGGTCGGCAGGCCGGTAGGCAGGGAAGGCAGCCAGCAGGTCTGCTGCAGGGTCCGCCCCTGGGAGGTCCTCAGGAGGGATAGGTTCCCCAACATCTGGGCGACCTTCTTCTCTCTCCCCAGCAGCGCTGACACCCTCGTCAGCCCCCGACCTCTCTCCGATGTCAGCACCGCCGGCGTCCGCAGCCCCCTGATCAGCAGTTGATGGGGCCGGCTCGGTTTGGGAAGTCTGTTCCGGAGCAGGCGGCATGTCCACCACTGGTCCACTCGTAGATGGCCCGGGTTCGGCAACCCGACGAGCCTCCAGTGTTGAGATCACTGCGCAGGGCATGCCGTGGTTAGTCACGGATCGTCAACGGAAAGCACCAGCAGTAAAGTAAAGAGACTTACGGGAGTTCAGAACGTCATCTTCCGCTATCCCGGCCGCCGCAGGAACAGTTGCAGCAGGGGGCCCTTCCGCGCTTGTCAATTCGATAATGGGTGCCTGGCCCCCGCCTTGTCCTCCTGGCGCCCCTCCTACTCCCGCTGAGGACGCCTGACCAACATCCGTGCGCTCCTGAGAAAGGTGGAGAAATGGGTTAGAAGCTGCATAAGGGGATGGATGAAGCAGGTTGAGTAGGGATAGAAGCGGACCTCGAGGAGCTCAGTGACATCAACATTGTCAGAGCCGGCCACCTCGCCGCTCTCCCGTGGACTCCCCTAATGGGATCTTCCCTCGGAGCCTTCATCCTCCCCCATCTCCTCCTCTTCCTCGGAGTCGTTGCTACTATCGTCTTCTTCCGGCGGCATCTGTTCTGGAGCGGGCTCTAGACCGAGCATCACCTTCACCAGAAGGGATGGCTCCGCACGCTGACCACGTTGGCGCGCGTAATCGTCCATGGCCGTCAGATACGCATACTGCCGGTTGAAGTCCACCCTGTCGGCAATATGGAGGCGCCCGACCTCTGGTAGATGGATTCCTTCTCTGAGAATCTTTCGCCAGATGGCGTCGGTCCCCAGTGACTGCCGCAGGGTCATCCAGGCCGACCACAGCGCCGGGAAGACTGCATCGTGGGAGGGTTCGAGCAGACGTCTCACCTGCTTCCCGGGCCACTCTTCGACCACCGCGCGTGCCCCCTCTCTGGGCGCCGAGGTCGTAGCGGCAGCCTGCGATGTGCCCGCCGCCAAAGTCCCTGCTCGCGCCGGCTCCGCTGCTTGGCGCGCCTCCGTTCTCCCCCGTGTGGCGGCGCCTCGCCTCCTCCCTTGACGCCCGGTCTCCGCACGGGTGACCTCGAGCCGCCGAACTGGCTTCCGTAGAAGCCCCTCGGGGCACGCGATAGCCCAGTGTTCGGCGTACTCGGTTGCCAAGCCTGCGTCAACCCCGGTAGGAGGGAGAGTGATGACGTCGCCAGAGCCGAAAGCGGCAAACATCAGCTACATCTGGCGAAGGACGCAAGGGTTTGTCTCCTCCCGGACAGCAGTGAATACCCTCTTCGGCATCCTCTGAAGGCACCCGAACTGCCTGGCGAACTGGGTTGGCACGTAAGGCTCGCAGATCACCTTCCCGTCGATCCGAGCCACGAGCACCCCGCCCCGCATGTTCAGGAAGTATTCAGGCTGCTCCAACGGACCCTGCCCATTGTCGATCATCTGGCCGACGGGAGTGGGGAACGGACTGAAGTTGAAATTGGCATGATTGCCAACCCGAATCCTCACGCCCTCCTCACTTAGGGTCATCGGAGCGACCCCCGCGATGTTCAGCAGGGAGGGTCGCAGGCTGTTGCCCGGAGGAATGATGGCGTTCGGAAATGTGTACCCACCGAGGTGAGCAGCCACCCAGCTGTGGAAGAACTGAAAGGGCCCACAGATCCTTCGTGGCGACCCCCCTCGTGAGATGCGTCCCAGGATGGCATACAGCCTCGCCAGCACTGGGACCCCGAGGTTGTATCTTTTGTTGGCGGCCATAGCGCCCGCCATCGCTAGTGTCGCCGGGCGAACGCCCATTCTCGCGTCCCGCACTGGCAGGAGCCACCCACTCAGAAAGGCGTCCAGGAACGCCGCGTACTGGACATTTGGGTCCCGGGCCTCGATGACGCGGTACCCCCATGAGCGGTAGTCGCCCGTCTCCAGGACCTGCCAGTACGACCCGTTCCGGCTCCTCTGAGCCGCGGTCGGGCACCGCTTCCCCCTGCCTGGCATCTTGACCGCTGGGTCATGCTCCAAGAACTGGCCGAACCACTCCTTGTAGGCTATGTCCTTCTGGAAGTCCTTGATCCCAAGTCACTGCGTAGCCAGGTCAAGTAGATGCCATGTCAGAATGGGAGTCCGTGACCTGTCACCCCAGGTGTTCCTCGGAGGCAGGAACTCATCATACTGGTAGCCCTCCAGCGGGATACCTCCGATGCAGTGGATGTCCCAGAGACCGATGCCGACCTCCCCATGGTGAATATGGAAGGTGTTGGTATCCGAGGACCAGCGGGTGAACAGCTCCGGCCCGAGCTCGGACTGCTGGTAGAAGTGGAACTGCGACGTCCACACCGCCTCAAACAGGCCGATGTACCGCAGCTCCTCTGCGAAGTGATCGCAAGTGTGGCGTACCCAGAATGCCCAGGCCCACTCACTGGTGAAATTGCCCCCAGACCGCAAGTCCCAGTCCTTCAGCCAGCCCTTGGTGTCGTCAGTGACACTCTGGCGATATGTGCTCGAGTAGAGGGCTGGAGAATTCTCCGCAGTAGGCTCACCCCCGTCAATGGTTCGCGTCCTCGGGTTCAGGACATAGACGTCCAAGTGCCTGGTCTCCCTGGAAGGATGCCCATTGTTGGTGATGTTATAGTGGGGAAGCTCGTCCTCCCGAGTCACCCAGGTCCGTGGCGCATCAACCTCGAACCCTGGCACCGGAACCTCATCTAGGATGCCGAAGTTCCAGAGCGGCAGGTTGTCCGACAGTGGATATGTCTTCTGGGCCGGCGTCAGCAAGTCGAACAGGGATTGATTGTTGGAAACAATCTCCTTGGCTCCGTAAACCTCCTCGTTCGCCGCCATCTCTGCTCTGTGAATGGCGGCATCCCCCTCATTTCCTTGATGCGCGGCCATCTCAGAAGTTTCGGGAGTCGTGCGGGTTAAGGGATGAAGCGTGCGGGATCGGACGAGGCTGGTAGAGAAGTTTGAAGGTTGGCGCGCAATCCAAGTGGACGACACGCAATTGGGAAGAATGTCGCGCAAAGTTCCGGGTTTTCGCGCAAAGACAGGCGAATTCCGGATGGTTTTGCGCGCCGATCGGGAGAATTTTGCGACCGGAAAAGGCGATTTCGCGCACGAGAGCGTTGAAGCTTATCGCGCGGAAGGCCTGTGTACGGAACGCGGAACCCCGGACCCCTATTTATAGACGAGGCCGGGATTCCGCGCCACGCGGAATGCTCGATTGCGCGACCGCGGCGGCGAATTGCGCGCCCGGCGCCCCTTTTTGCGCGCCTAAGTCCCGCGCAGCCCAGGACTTCGGCATTCCGGCGTCTCCCTCGGAATCCGATCGTTGCGACCTCTCGCCGATCAGATTCCGAGGGGGGGCTTTTGTAGACGCCGGAAAAGTCCGTTGTTCCCAAACGAAGCTCCGGATGTGGAAAGAGAAGTGATATTTGGAGTCAGAGGCACGTTCCGGAGGGCCCAGAGGACTTGCGCGAAATTTCAGAGGCCCGCGCGCAAAGTTGAGTCGCGGCGCGCAATCCTCTCGGGATGCACGCAATGCGCTGGGCCGGCGCGCTATTTTGCACGCCCGTGGCCTGCGCGGCTCCCTTGCGCGCCGGGTCCTGATTCCGCGCCCGCGAAGGGAATTCCGCGCCCGAGACCGGATTCCGCGCCTGGGGTTGCCTATAAATATAAGGCGACCCCCGACGTTTTGAAGGTTGCCAGAATCCGAAGCGTCGCTCGTTCGCGCAATCCAACCCCTTCCGCGCGCAATGCCGATCTTCAGGTAACCTCCTTTCTTTCGCGCAATATAGCCTTGGGGTTCGCCTTCGCGCGCAATCCCCTTGGCTCCTTTCCTTTGAATAATCCTTAACCCGAAGGCCTTTGCGTGCAAAAGAAGCCTCTTGCGCGCAATTGCCCCCGGGTGCGCGCAATCCAGCCCGATTGCGCGCACCCCCCTCTTCAAAGTGGCCGTTTGTTAGAGAATGAGCCGTTGCCCCCGCGAGCTGTCCGAAGCCCGGTGCGCGCAATCTCAATCATCCGCGTGCAAAGGGCTGGCCCGATTGCGCGCCAGCCCGCCATTTTGCGCGCCGACCTGCTGTTTTGCGCGCAATCCCCCAGGGTCGCCCCCCTTGACCCCCTGAGGGTACCCGCCTGTGTGGCGCCCGATGATTTTCATCCTGGGTGCCCGCACCGTGCGTTGTCTTCCCGTGCGGCCCTCCAGGCTTGCGCGAAGTGACACGGACCCATCGGCGGCAACCAATGTCCAACATGACGTTAAACTGCACATACGTCCAGCATGACGTTAAACTGCACATTTTTCCAGCATGACGTTAAACTGCACATTCGTCCCGCATGACGCTAAACTGCATCCGTCCAACATGACGTTAAACTGTACTACGTCCAAGCTGCACGACGCTAAACTGCCTAGCCCCTATCGTCCGTGCTGCAAGACGTTAAACTGCCAAGCACCTTCGTCCTCAGCACACGACGTTAAACTGTACTTCGTCCGGCAAGACGTTAAACCGTCCGCTTCGTCCTCAGCACACGACGTTAAACTGTACTTCGTCCGGCAAGACGTTAAACCGTCCACTTCGTCCTCAGCACACGATGTTAAACTGTACTTCGTCCGGCAAGACGTTAAACCGTCCGCTTCGTCCTTAACACACGACATTAAACTGTACTTCGTCCGGAAAGACGTTAAACCGTCCGCATCACCCGATCCCGTGCCTCACACGCAGGGTCCCCCCCGGTTTGGATGTGGCCCCCACCCGCTCGTCTCTGCAGGGATGTCGGGATTTCCCCTCTTTAGGGACGATTTAATGGGAGCGGCTTTTCCCCACGGGGGTAGGGTATTAAAAACCCCTAGTTTCTTGTGGGGGGCTGCACATGTGTATCTCCATTGCGCTCCCCCACCGCCGAAGCCAGTAGAGGGTGTGACTGGGATCGAGGTGTATCCTACTTTCGGTCCAAGTCCCTTCCAACTGAGTTTTGCCGCATCCGGGCTGCCTCAAGTGCGTAAGTCCTGACAGAATGAACTACGTGGACTTTGATCCCTGTCTTCTAAACAGGGTACGTAGGAAACCTCCCTGAGGTTCAAGCCCACCACCTGGTCGTCCCGGTCGTATTCACGTCGGTTCGTCCATCAGTGGACCCCTCCAGGGTTCACACTTGCATCGATTCACCTATGAATCCTCCCCTGTGGGAGACTGCACGTGTGTATCTCCACTGTGCCTCCCCACTGTCCCTTTTTCCATCTCTCCTTTTATCGTCCAGCATGACGTGAAACTGTGATCCACCCGGCCGTTCCATCCCCCTCTGTGCGAGGTGGTTCGGTTCAATCCTCCGCCCGGCGGCCTCGACCTCTTCGTGAGTCGGCTTGCCGACGTCCAGCATGACGTTAAACTGTATACCCGAACTACGTTGACTTTGATCCGTACTAACGCGCGGTACGTAGGAAGCCTCTACGGGGTCCAAGCTCTTCACTCCATCATCCATCCTGATCCTTACCCGGGCCGCCACATCCCGGTGGGGTCATGCCACTTCTCTCCACTCCACATCACTTGGGAAGCCGCCCATGCGCTGGCCCCAGCGTCGGAGGTTCCCCGCAAGGGGTTCTGTCATCTGATCCACTTTTCGTGTTGATCGGTCCGATGCCGTCCCCGCTGGACGTTAAACTCGCGGCATACCCTGTGTTAAACATGGGAAGCCGAGGAAAACCTCGGGTGACACAGTTCCCCGCACCCAGTGCGGGATGCCACATGCCATCATGCCTTCGAGAAGCCCTATTAGGGACGGAAGACAGACGTGCAGAGCCGCAGTGTTACGACACGCCCCCAGCACCCAGAGCCACCCGGTCTCCTCACTGCAGGTTGCTGCCCCGACCAGACTCCTTGGAGCGTCCGGGCGGAAGCAGCGTAATTAACCGGTGTCCATGAAGATATGGCGCCGGGAACGAGATTCACGAACATTCTTAAATCTATGAGGGAGACCCGGATTAGGCGACGAATTCCGAGGAGACGTCCAAGGAAGGAGGAGCCGACATCCCATCATCCCGGTTTCGATCAAGGAGCAGACGCCCCTGAATAAGGGACGGATGCCGCCCGCCTTTGGAAAGCGGGACTGCGGGACCACAAGCCGCGCGCCCATCCCCTCGGGTTGACGGGTGCACGCGCGAACGCGTCCTGGCGGAACAGCGTAACCCGACGCACATCCGCACCGAAACAGTTATTTTAAATATGATTGGATATAATAAAACCAAATAAGTGCACATTCTTTCTATAGCCATAATAGGTAATTTAATTCAATCACAAAGGGAATTTTATTTATAAAAGTTTTGGTCATTAAAAATGTTTCAAATGGTATTCCTTTAGAGTTATGGAGTGGAAATAAACCTATTTTGTCACATGTTCATATATGGTATTTCAAAAAGTCTATTAAGGATATGTCAAGTAACAAACTATCATCCTGAGGCATAAATTGTATATTTATAGGGTATCCCAAGGAGATAAGCAATACTATCTATAAAATCATTTAGATAAGAAAGTAACTATCATAAGAAAAAATATATTTCTTAAGAGGGAGAACTTTCTCAAGGAGGATAGTGGGAGTAAGATTTACTTTGATGAAGTTGATGCTTGAGATACCTGAGAGGTGGTACATAAAAATATTCTATAGGTCCCCACGAAAGAAGTTGTTTCAGAAACACAAGTACTATGTAAGAGAACTATAGAGGTATGATAACTAGAGAGATATGGTTTTATGTTCACCAATGATAAAGACTCATTTTTTTTTGAAAATAATGATCCTATATTATAAAAAGAGTTAGTAGAGAGATTAGAAGCTATAATATGGAAAGAATCCATGAATTCTAAAATGGATTCCATGTATCAAAACTAAGTTTGGGTTATGATCAATCTATCAGTTGATGTAAATCCCTTTGGGTGTAAATTGGAATTAAATAGAAAAATAAACATGGAAGATAAATTAAATACCTATAAAGAATTAATATTAGCTAAAGGGTTTAGACAACATCAATTTATAACTATGACAAACATTTTCTCTAGTTTCCATGTTTAAATCCATCAGAATTTTTCTTTCTATAGTAAGTTTTCATGACTATGAGATTTAGAAAATGGATTTCAAAACTATTTTACTTAATAAGAACCTTTAGGAGGATGTGTATATGACACAATCATAAGAATCTATGATTCTAGGAAATCCTATAAATGTATGAAAGTTGCAGAGATCCATTTATTGATTAAATAAAGCATCTAGGTCATAGATCATTTAGTTATATGAAGCCATAAAAGAATTTGGTTTCATTAATAATGAATACAAACCATGCATTTACAAGTGGTTTAACAGGCGTATAGTTGTTTTTATAGTATTATATGTTGATGATATATTAATAATTGGAAATCTGATACATAATTACAAGAGGTTAATATGTGGTTAAGAATGTGCTTCTCCATGATAAACTTAGGTGAAGCAATATACATTCCAGGGATCAAGATCATATGTGAAAGATCCAATAGGATACTTGGAATGAGTCAAAGTGCATACATTAACAATACACTAAAGAGGTTAAATATGAAACAATCCAATATGGGATTGGTTCTAATGTCACATGATATACATCTTTCCAAGAAAATGTGTCCTTAGATATAATAGGAAAGAGAGATAATGAGTAATATCTCATACTCTTATATGATATAATCTATCATATATTAGAAGTTATGTTTAAGGATTGATGCTTCTTATGATTTGAGAATGGTAGGAAGAGATATCAAGTGTATCCAGGTGAATATAATTAGTCTACTTTAAAGACCATCCTTAAGTATATGAGGTGGACTAAAGATATGATCCTGGTTTATGGAGGAGATTAAGAGCTAGTCATTAAGGATTATATAGATTCTAGATTTAAGATAGATTAAAATGATTTTAATTGATAGTATGGATATATCTTTTGTCTCAATGGGGGATCCATGAGTTGAAAGAGATCAAAAAATCTAGTTATCACCAATTATATAGAAGAGTCTAATTATATTGCAGATTCTGATGGAGAAAAATAATCTATTTATATTAAAAACTTTTTCTAAGAGATTGATGTTGTGCATAGTATTTAAGACCCTATCAAGGTTTGGCATGATAACACTGTAGTGGTGGCCCTTTCCAAAGAGCCAAAGTCATGTTAAAGGATAAAGAACATAATTTAGAAGCTTCATATCTTGAGGTATTTTTCTTAAAGTGGTAAAATTATAGTGAGTAGAGTATCCATGGAGGAAAACATGGTGGACCCCTTGATGAAGGATTTATCTTAGCAGAGGCATGAGTATCATGTGAGAGATAGTGTGTTGAGATTTGTTATCAGTTGGATCTAGTGCAAGTTGGAGTCTGTTAGAGTTTGTACCCTAGAAATGACTTCCTTAGTATGTGGTTATATGTTTTCATTATTATTTAAGTTACTTATAATATCATGATTGTTCCTATGTATGAAATTTACATATGATAATTTCCTAAGAATATATGTCGCACTAAAAGGTTATGGAATTTATCTACTATGATGAGAACCATTAGGTTCCACAATATCATTCTTGAATATTATTCTATAGCCAGATGATATTATCTGATAGGACATAGAAAATATAGGCTATTAGGGGTAGGAGGCTCATAAGACATTGATACACCTTCTCATGATGTTTTCCATTGGTAATATCCAAGATATTAGGTCATGTAAATAGACTTATCAATGGGAAACCAACATTTCCATGTGTCATTATATATTACTACCTACAAACATATGTATTGATCCTTAGACTTTATGATTATCATTAAATGATATCATGAATAACATACTTTGATGTATTGATGAAAATCATGATGACATATGTTCATAGTGAGGTAAGATACGTTGGGTGTGTCATGAGTGATATTATATTAATAGATAATGTGAGAAAGGATTTATCCCTTCATTCCATTGATGGATGTCGATATCATAATACCTTTGATGGAATGAAACTGCCTAAATAAACCATGGACATGGTGTTTAGTGGGTGAGTTCAGTTTTGGAAAGTCAAAGAAAGATACATCGAGCACATAGGTTGATGGAACCAGCATGAAACCTTCTTGATTTTTGATATCACGATAAAGGGATTATATTACACAGTATTGATTTTTAATAGGTTTGATGTATTTTCAACATTAACTTATTTCTATATGGGTGACATTGCATACTGCTAGATACTAACCTTGGATTTTAAAAATTTATGCCTAATGCCACCAAGAAAAGAGGTCTAGAGGGACACACACCAAGTATATCTAGAATCTTAGTTAAATTCAAGTATTAAATCTATGAAATCATAATAAATAATATTTAATCTGATTAGGTTGATCACCATGTTTTAATCACAAGTTATTAAAAACAACATGTGAGTTAAATAATAATGATAAATATTTATTTGAAATTTTATAAAATATAATATTTATTATATTTATCGATGAATAATAAAATTCAATTTATTTATTAAATAAATAGTCATTATTCAAGGATATGTAAATATCAAGGAGGAAAATCAGACCAAGCTTAATGGTTTGATTGGAACTGGTAAAATGATATTTATTTATATTCTTAAAATTTTTTACATGTTAAGTGATTAATAATAATAATATTATTATTAGACATGGGGTCAAATAAGAATTATAAAGTTAGAAAGGGGATTGCTTGTGCTTTTCCAACCCTAAACCTACCATAATAAATATCTTGTCATATCACTTTCCATAATAAATTTGGTTGTGCACAATGGATAGAGAGAGACTCTCTCAAACCCTAGATATATATATATATATGTATATATAGATATATAATGCACTATCTCTCCCTACTTTCTCAATCCATTGAGAGAGAATCAATAGTTCTTCCCCCTTTAAGAAGAATTATGCTACGATCAACTACAAACAATTAAAGCGATTAAGATTTACCTTTCTAACACCCACCGAATCTATGGTATTGTTCATAGATTATGGTGCATGTGTGTATAACCACTAGAGGGATTGTATACTTAGATCCAATAGTGACATGATATTACAACAAGATCCATTCAACTAGATCATCAATGAAAAGGGAATTACAAGTTGAGGTAATTATTTATCTACTCATAAATTAATTATAAATTACTTGTGAATATTATCATCTTTTGGTCCTATAATTTTTCTTTAGTCAAGAAATCTATGATTTTCATTAGACACAATTTTATGTCATGTGTATCAATTATTACTCATAAATTAATACTAAAAATCTGAGTTGTCTATGCCATAAGGCACTCCCATTGTGCCTAGAACCTTCACGATCTTCTCCTCTACCATCATTGGTCTAGAAGGCAATAAGGTTTTATTCATGTTTAAGGTATGTGTCTCTATCCTATGGTCTAATACTTGGAATGCACTATTTTTTTTATGATTCTACACTTTGGTTTTTAATATTCAAATTTAGTATTGGAAATATAGTTTTTCTTTGAGTAAAATTTAAATGTTTTCAAAAATGGATTTTTATGGAAACCATTTGAGACATATGATATGTTTGTTAAATTGCCTCAAAGATGATTTTAAAATGGAAAACGAGTTTTCAAGCATAAAAGAGATATGGATCGCTATATAATTTTTTTATGAAAATGTGGGCTTGAATTTGAAATGGAATTTCCTTGGATTTTTTTTTCATGAAATATGGTTTTGTTTTCCTTGAACATAATGATGATGTAATATCACATGGGGATACCTTGGGGTATGAGGTAAAACTAAACAAGGATGAGCTATAGTGGAGTTACCTATCACTATAAGAGGAAACATTGATTACATGTAGGTTAGGGGTATCATTTATGAGGGATTGGGGTTCTTAGACTTTAGGATTCATATATACCAGTTATTATTCCTTTGTGTGTCTTAGTGGTTTGGTTGTGTACACCCTCACATCATGGATTTCCATCATTAGTTTCTTTTAGATTACATTAAGTGTATAATCCTTCGATGTACTTATTTTACCACTTGATATTGATACATATATTGACACTTCAATACTATTTTATTTATATATTTATGTCATTGGATACATTATATGTCACATTGATCAATTTATTTTATTATGACATGATTTTGAAAGGAATGGAATGATTTTGAAAAGAAAACAAAATGATGATTTTTAAATGGAAAATGATTTATTTTGAAATGTTTTTTGTAATTTTTTTTATTCAATAACTAATGGATATGAATGGTTATAAATTGTATATATTCTTAGTTGTATCCTACTAGGATCTTGATCTCACACCCTACTTTTTCCTTTGGGAATTTCCACCATTGGTTTTGAAGAAAACATGTAAAGGAAATATCATCATGTAGAGGATGACTCTCCTTTATTATGATGCCTTTCTCATGGGTTGAGACAATTTTGATGTACAATCACATGAAGATGGAACCATGGATTATTCAGGTTCCATGTTTTGATGGTCTTTTAGTGGTTTGATGAGGACATGTTATCTAGATATTGGGTGCGACCCTTTTGTTATTGTTTTGACATATGATATATTCTATTTATCTATTGTGTTACTCTATTTTATTCCATCTTATAATATGTATATTGAGGGTCAAATAATTACCATATTTTATTTTTATGATTCCCAGGTGTTTTTCTCCATCCCATACTGATAGGGAATGCACTTTAGGACTTATGGTGGGCTGATTCAAGAAACACTATGGGTTAATCCTAATTGGTATATTACATGAAATATAAAATTAGCCATAGATTTGGAATTCACATATGTTATGACGTCCTATGAGTATGTGAGTTTCTCTATAATGATAATTCACACTGGTTCAATTGATGTATAATTCACCATTGGAATTTTAATGTACCTTGGGAACATATAGGCAAATCTAGCATGAGAATTCACAGAGTCTATTAACACATAAAAAAAATATAAAATTCACCCTTGGAATGAAAATCTTACATGGGTTTATTTTGATTGTGATATTGGTATTTGGAAAGGGAATCTTCCTAGACTTGATATTGAGTATGGGAAGATATATCCATCATCATGTTGAAGCATGTTTGGATGACCCCAAGTGTCAAACTAGAGCTTGAGGATTGGTGGGTTTATTTGATGATTTGTATTTAATATATGAATTAATGAATGTGTATATCATACCATTTCATTTACTATTACCTAGACTGGATTATTTTAGAAATATTTGGTGGAGGACTATTGAGCTTTAATCATACCTTTTTCAGGCTGCTGTTTGGTACCTAGGAGGACTTCATGGATATAGTTCTGGAAAAGGTTGAGGGGCCTAATGGTTGATTATTTGATTTGTTTTCTAGGAATTAATCTTGGACATAGGATCATGAATTTTGTTTGGGATCAGATTCATGGATATTTATTTAGAGTATGTATTTTAGTTTTTTGATGAATTTCAACATGACTTTTAGTTGGCATAAAATATGGGATGACATTGTTTTATTATATTGGTTTGGTTTGAATTTTTCCTATGTATCTACCAGGGTTGATTTATATTTATTTATTTATCATGTTTCCAATGTGATTATTATTTTATAATATAGGGTATAGTCTCCCCACTGTACATATTATACCCTCACTACTATTTGGAAACCTCTGATATGCATGGAGGCATGATTGAGGTCATTTGAGGGAGTACTAGGCCGAGGATGTTAGAAAATGCATTCTTAATCCCTATGGTCTAACTTCTAGTGCTAATGTAATCAAACTATACTTTGGGATATATTTTACCCAAACAAATATAAAACTAAATAATGGTTTTTTCCTAGAAACCCTACATGACCACTCTATATATTAGAGGTGTTATCTATGTAAAATAAACATGTTTGTAATAAAATCATTACCAAATAGAGAATAAAATACCCATGAAACCATAAATAAACCATGAATAAGAATAATGAATATAAATAATAACTGATAAAAGTTATATACATCCAAACTTTACCCAAAACCAACATTAGTTCAAAAATGAGAAAGCAATGGATGAGGAATTGAATAGGATGAATACATATGAAGATAAAAAATACATAAAAAAAGATAATACCAAAGCTATCCAATCTATGTTACAAGTGATATCCCTTTATTTATAACCTCCTCTATACTTAAACAAAAGCTACCAAGTATCTGCTATCTCAAAATAATTATTTCCCTTTACTTTATCAAATAAGACCAAGTATACATACACATTCAGTGTGTATATAAGATGTGTATGATTATTACTAGTAGGATTCCACCTGTATATAACCTTTTTAAAATTATCCATGTTACACTAGCTTGAAATACAAAGTAAAAAATACCAGTTTAATTTATATGAAAAAAGTTAACATATAATAGCACATTTAAATCATTATTTTTAAAATAAAAAATTTACCCAAATGAGTCAAAAATATACATGTAATCAATTAAAGGTAAAAATGAAAAATTTATAATAAAGTTCATGCCAAAGCATCATGGGAGAGTTCCTATAGGACTAAGTAATGGAAAATTTATAACCCTATACTATATCACATCCATATCTATATAGAACCACATGTGGGCCGCTAGATAGAGAGAAATTTTACACTAAATAGATAAATCACTATCCAGATTGGAATCTTACACTAGTGATGAATATCAAAATGGAACTAACTAGAGTGTCATACTAAACTAGTCTATCCTAGTTAGAGTGGAATCATAACTAGGGAGGAATTGACTAGGTAGAGTCACATCATTTCCTAACATAAGTACTTTCCATTAGAAAACTTTCTAAGTACCTATGGTATTCCCATGAAGTTTTACCACAACTTAAGTAACTAAATAAATCAAAACAAGTTATATTAAATAAATCCTTTTAAACTATCCATCATCTATCAATATCACAATTTCACATGTTTATACCTAATATCAAAAAGGGAAAATCACATAAAAGGGAAATTCATGCAATAAAAACACATTGAATATTTAAAACACAACTCTATCATTTGAAATAATTTATAAATATATTTACTAAATAATTTATAATTAATATCAAAATATTCCATGAAAATACTATCCATTATTTCATTGTAAAACTTTACTTGACATTTCTAAAAACTCTTAGTGTGAAAAGTTTTATATATTTTTTTTTGTACCTTTTAGTCAATCCCTTCACCATGTAAATTGAAAACCAAGAAAATAAAACAATATAATCAACATAAAATCATCATATATATCTATAACATATTTTATTCATGTGAAAAAACCATTTTAAAAAAGAAATCATTCATGGTTTTATCAAAAAGTGAATTACATAGAGACACCAACCAATAATTGATGAATACATTATTAAAGGGTATTATTTCTCCAAAGGATGAGAGGAAAATCACTTAGATATAATTTAGAAACCCTAAAATCTAAATACATCAATTTAAAATACATTCAAGAGAAACCCTATGACACTATGACATTTCTAGGGTAAGAAAATGAGAGTAAGAGACGATAAATGTACAGAGGATGATATTTGGATTGACTTACTTGGAGGAATCAAGACCAATAGAAAAAGAATCAAAAATGAAAGAAAATATGTAACACCCCGACACTAGTTACCCAGATTCAGTGCATTATTACATAACATTATCATGATACAAGGAATCATGTCCCAAAATAACGACCAATTTAGTAGCCTTGAAAGTACTAGATACATACATAAGTTTTACATTACATCATGAAATAAAAAAAGCAACATTTTTTCTTATTTTAACACAATCATCTCCCTTAGACTATCCTTGTAGGTCCATCATAATATACTTCTTCTCATCCTGGGAAAAATAAAACATAGAAAGGGGTGAGGTCAGGTGCTCATTAAGGATAACAATATAGAAGAAAATTTCATAAATAAGCATAGACATTAAAGGAAATGTATAAGACTAAAAAAAATCCTTTTAAACTTAAACATGAGAATAATATGGCAAAGATAAATCAAATAATTACATTTAATTATTCACATGGAAATTTTACTAGTCGAAAAATGACATGTAATATCAATAGACAATTTCATAATGATGGAATGCATAATGCTGGACAACATAACCACATAGTCAAGGCCTTGTGCTAAGAATAAAAATAATATTTTGACAAGGCCTTGTGACAATACACTAGTTTGTCTCATGAGACCTACCGATGCATCGAGGAGCTGTAGCGGACTCCACCCATCACTTACTAAGTCCAATTCATTCTTCATATGAAAAGGTTGAAACATAAAATTAAAATTCATATTACAAATAGTATATGAAATGTTAATACTTTAACCATAAACCATGAATGGTATAAAAATAACACACCCACAGTAAAAAATATAAAAAAACCTTCAATACAATATGGAAGATTGTATCATAATAAATCAACTTTAAACAAGTGTAAAATCCATCAAAGGATGTTGACATAGATGAAATCAAAACTATTTGATAGAAATATCTCTTTCTATTTTGAAATCATTTAAAAGTTCTATAATTTTAAAAGAAAAAATTTATTTTGAAAATATTCTTATATTCTTGTAAGGGAATCTTTGAAGGAGTTATATCGGCGGAAAATATCCACACCAACTGTATAAGTTAAAAAAACATTCTTTCCTTAATTTTGTCGAAAAGGTCGAAAAGAATCTTGTTTGAAAAAAGACAAAAAGATTAATTTATAAACATCTCATAAAAAGTCAAAAAAGGGTATAAATGACTTTAACCCATAGTTTAGAAAATAGTAAAAATGTTTTGAAATACATTTTTAAGAAACACAAATGTGGATGATAAAGAGGTCCCAATAGATACTCACGTATAAACAACCTCAGATAATGAAGAGATTGTAGAATTAACCCTTACCTTGTACTTTTACTTGATAGAGGGTATGTTAACCCATTTTATAAAAGTTAAATAATTGTTATTAAATTATTCAAGAACCAAATACATAAATATGATATCATATATGATCTTCTAATATTGATTTGTTAATAATATTTTAGTGGTATCATTGTTTCAGGTGTTAACTGATTTGTTTTCCTTTATATGATTGGTTATGAAAGCCATGTTTGTTATGGATAGGATGTATTTGATTCATATAAAAAATGACATTAAGTTATTAAATATTATTTTTAATCATAAAATGAAAATTATTCTTGAATGGTTATGATGAGGAATTAATTTCATCACATTCGTGGAGATGGTAATCCGTACGTACGCATGAGCGATAATATCATTCTATTAATGGTGAAATCATATGTAATTGGATGATATATCATATATAAATAATCATTAAAATGTTATATTTATTATTTACATTAGTTATACTCATTATTATACCCATCCAAATAATGAAGTGTTTGAATAACAAACTACATCACGACGTGGAGACGGTAAGCCGTACGTACGCACGTATGGTGACTTGTCACTCATAGGATGGATAGAATAATGAATATTGTTGTAATATATTTATAATAACATTATAGTATGTATAAGTTACTGGAGTAATTATTTTGGTATGGAAACAACAAAGAAATCGGAAGTGGAAGAAGAAAGTAACTTTGAAAGAGGTGGGGAAATTATTACCTCTTCTTCGGGTGTTTCCTTTTGAATTGATCAAAAGGGCTCCTTAGGTTGGATTTATGATCAAAGTAAGGACTCTAGGTTAAAGTGAGGTTAGTTGGGAGTATATTTTATCAGATTTTGACCAAGCCAAATGGCTTTGTAGGTGTGATTTTGAGATAAGGGGAAGTACCCTTTTATAAGAGAGGTGAGATTCACTTTAGGAAAAGCTTGAAATATTATTTTATTATACAGTTATATTTAGTTTATAATGGCTCCAAAATAATTTATTTTGAGGATAAGGTAGGGATGGGTCTAAAAACTCTCAAAAAATATGTTTTAGACAGGTTTAGCTCACCATATTAACCTTATCTTTTATATTTAACTCTTAGTTAAATAGTTTAACTTTTACCATATATTCTTGTATTATTATAATAAATGGTTAATAAACTTAATATAAAAAGCCAAGCGAACACCAAGTGGTTAATTATTAATATATTTAACCTTATCTAAGTTCTTTGGATGAACCTTATATTTTCAGGAATATTATATCAATTAATAATATAGTATTTGTTTTAAAAACTCATTTATGTTAATTTTGACACTATTTGGTTTTTTATTTTTATGAAAGTCATAAAAACTTTATCACTTAGAAAAAAAAATATTTAATCAACCCTAAAATGTCAGATTAACCTATAAAATTAATGGAATTCATTAGAAGTCTCAATTTACATTTATTTGGATATTTATAATATCAATTATTTTAATCTTTCATTAATAAGGTAATTACTGCATCATCATTGTATCATAAATAAATTTAATTATTTAATATCTAAAAATTATAAATAAAATAAAATTATGTAGGAAATAATTTTATCTTTCTAATTAATATTTATATTAGAATATATCGTATGTATAACCCTATAATAAAAATGGTTTAGTTATTAAACTTTGAATTTAACACTTTTAACTCTTCTTTAAATAAAATTATAATAAATGTCCTAATCTAATCCAAGTGGATCAAAAGGATCATATTTTATTCCCAAAATTTATTTTGGTAGAAATGCACTTATCCAATAGAATTTGGACATGTTTTAGGGTAATTATATTATCATTTTTTACCTTTAATTACCCTATTTACTTTTAACCGTGGTAAATAAAAGTCAAAAGTTACTATTCACCAAAAATTATTTTCATCTTATTGAACCACATTTTACTTTCTGATGTCAATCGTGTTTCTCAGATTTTTGAAATTCAATTCAAAAAATTGGTAAAATTACGTTTTATGCAAATTTTCAAATGCGCCTAGAAGGTGGGTAAAAGACGGTAAAAAGTTCAATAAAATTTTATATATCTAATATTATTATAAAGTGAATCCAATTAATTACATTGAAAATATATTGGTATTATGTATCTATTTTTAACTAATATAAATTTAAATAAAATAACTAATTTTTTAAATAAAAATTCAGTTTTAAACAATAACGCAGTGTTTTTCACTATTCATCAAAAATTGAAAGTTTTTAGAAAATACCAAAAATTTACCCTAAGATAATTTTGATATTCTAAATCCAAAAATGAAGTCCATTTTGAAAAATAAAATTTATAAAATTTCAAAAAAGTGGGTATTACTATTCATAATGGCTAGTTTGATTGGTCGTGGTGTGTTAAAACTCTAAGTTGCGTACAACACAATCAATTACATTATTCAAAGGGAAACATACCGTGGAAGATTGGGGTGTTACATTCAACCCTCCTTCAAATAATTTCGTCCTTGAAATTCTAGAATATTACTGTATAGAAAGATTTGGGTGGTTCTTCATCATAAGTTCCTCAAGTTCCCACGTTGCCTCTTCCATATTATGATTTCTCTATAGAACTTTCACCTGATGAGTCATCCAGTTTCTCAACACTTGTTCTCTGGTATCAAGAATTCTGATAGGCTCTTTGCAATAAGATAGGTCAGGTTCTAATTCTATTTCTTCATATGTGAGTACATGAATTGGGTCAGGCATGTATTTTCTTAACATTGATATGTGGAACACATCATGAACTTTGGAGAGACTTGGAAACATTGCCAAACGATAATTTACAACTCCAATTAGTTCAAGAATTTCGAAAGGTCCGATGTACCTAGGACTTAATTTACCCTTCTTACCAAAATGTATAACACCCTTCCATGGAGATACCTTCAAGAAAACATGGTCTCCTACTTGAAATTCCAAATCCTTCCTTCGGTTATCGGTATAGCTCTTTTGCCTACTTTGAGCTTCTTTGATGTGGGTTTGGATAACCTTCACATTTTCCATTGTTTCCTCAATAAGTTCTGGGCCTACGAGTTTTCTTTCACCAACATCATCCCAACAAGTTGGCGTGCGACATCTCTTTCCATATAACGCTTCATATGGCACCATCTGAATACTTTAATGGAAGCTATTATTATAAGAAAATTATACCAGAGGTAAATATTGATCCCACATACCTTAAAAGTCAAGTGAGCAAGATCTCAACATGTCTTCTAAGGTTTGAATAGTCCATTCTGATTGTCCATCATTTTGAGGGTGGTAGGCAGTGCTCAAATGAAGTTTAGTTTCCAAGGCCTTCTGAAGACTTTTCTAGAATCTTGATTTAAAATGGGGACCACGATCAAAAACAATAGATAGGGGTACTCCATGAAGTCTTATAACTTCATTAATATATAGTCTTGCTAGACGTTCAAGTGGTAAATCTTCTCTTATTTTAAGTAAATGTGATAACTTGGTAAGACGATCAATAATGACCCATATTGCATCATTCCTTCTAGGAGTCTTTGGTAGTCCCATGACAAAGTCCATCGTAATATCATCCCATTGCCACTTAGGTATGGGAATAGGTTTCATGACTCCTCTAGGATGTTGTCTTCCAGCTTTCACTTGTTGAAAAACCATACATCTTGACATATAATCAACAATCTCTCTCTTTATGTTGTCCCACCAAAAAAGTTCCTTTAAATATATATACATCTTAGTGCTACCAGGGTGTATAGAGAAATTGGAGCTATGAGCATCATCCCAAAATTCCCGTTTTAGATCAGGTATCTTAGGAACACAAAGTCTCTTCCCAAATTTCAATATCCCATCTTCATATACGAAGTCGATCAATCTCACATCATTCACAGCTTTAATTTTCTTTTG
This sequence comes from Viscum album, assembly GCA_963277665.1. NCBI lineage: Eukaryota > Viridiplantae > Streptophyta > Magnoliopsida > Santalales > Viscaceae > Viscum > Viscum album. The sequence continues at coordinate 251,509,259 of OY728160.1, read as the reverse complement.
AAACACTTCATCATCAGTCTGAGAACTTTTTATCCTTTCTAGTAAATATGGTTTAGCAAACATTTGAAAAAGTATTGATGTTTCACCTTCCATGATTATTACCATGTCCATCTTTACTAGATCCATGAACATAGGATCCCTTTCAACTCTCATCTTGTTCAAAACTCTATGATCCTTTCCACTCAAAGCATCTGCCACCTTATTTGCCTTCCCCGGGTGGTAGTGTATAGTGGAATCATAATCCTTGATTAGTTCAAGCCATTGTCTGTACCTCATGTTGAGTTCTTTATGTGAGAAAATATACTTCAAACTCTTGTGATCAGTATATATCTCACATTTTCACTATAGAGATAGTGTCTCCATATCTTCAAAGTGGGATAGTTTTGTTCATTAATTTTTATCTATCATGATGCATAGGCAATAACTATATCATTATGCATAAGGACACAACCAAGTCCTTTCTTTGAAGCATCACTATAAATAAAAAACCCATCATTCCCTGACAATAGAGTCAAGATATGAGCATTGACTAATCTTCTCTTCAGTTCTTCAAAACATTCTTCACACTCTTTTTTCCAAAAAAATTTAACCCCTTTACGTGTGATCTTGGTTAATGGGTTAGCCAATTAGGAAAAATTCTGGATGAAACACCAATAATAACCTGCTAAACCAATAAAATTGCGTACCTCAGTTATACTCATCGGTGCTGGCCATTATTGTATTACTCTTATCTTAGAAGGATCAATATAGATTTCATACTTAGAGACAATATGACCAAGGAAAGAAATTTCTTGAATCCAGAATTCACACTTGCTAAACTTCTCATATAATTCATTTCTTCTGAGGGTTTTCAGAATAGTACGCAAGTGATTTTTACGATCTTCATATCTTTTGGAATAAACCAGGATATCATCAATAAATACCACTAAAAGTCATAAAGATATTCCTTAAAAACTATATTAATTAGATCCATGAAAACATAGGGTGCATTAGTCAGTCCAAAAGGAATTACTGTAAACTTGTAATGCCCGTACCTGGTTCAAAATGCTGTTTTCATAATTTCTTCATTCTTCACACACAAATGATGATATACAAATCGAAGGTCAATCTTTGAAAAATATTGATCTCCATGAATTTTATTGAATAAATCATCAATGCAAGGTAGGGTATACTTTTTCTTTATTGTTATAGCATTGATCTCCCTATAGTCAACGAACAACCTCATAGATCCATCTTTATTATTAACAAAAAGAATAGGGGATCCCCATGGAGAAACACTAGGGAGAATAAATCCTTTATTACTTAATTAATTTAGTTGTTTATTTAGTTCCACTAATTCCATAGTGTCCATTCTATAAGGGGTCTTCGATATGAGCCTTGAACTAGGAATTAAATCAATGTAAAACTCAATTTATTGTTCTGGAGGATGTCTAGGTAAATCCTTTGGAAACACATCAACATATTCTTACACAATAGGTACATCCTCTATTTGAACATTCCTTTCCTCACCCATAGTTATTTCATTCTCTTCATCCCAAATAATTGAATTTAGTTGAGCTACTGGGGGTGGATATAGATAAGAATCAGGTGGTGACGTTTAGGATCTAAAGATAAGGTACTCCTTATCATCATCAAAAATTGTAACCTCCTTATTCTTATAATAAATTTTCACACCATAGTCTGAAAGCCAATCCATACCGATGATTATATCAAATTCAATCATGGGTATGATGATGAGATCAGCAGATAAAGAACATTTATATGACCTAATGGGGATTGATTCAAAAAACATTGTTGCAATGATACTTCCCTTAGGAGTTTTAACTGACAAATTCCTTGTTAAATCAAATTAGAAATATCTAATTTTCTTAGCAAACTAGAAATATATGAAACAATGCGATGATCCATAATCAAATAAAGCATTGTCTAAATTTGAGGAAACCATTAAATTACTTTCCACCATGTCATTCAGAGCTTCAACCTCAGTAGTAGTGATCACATAAGCTTGGACTTGCTCCCTTGGTCTTTTCTGAGGTAAGTTTCCTTGGTTCTTAGGACATTCATTTACATAATTCCCCATTTCTCTACAATTGTAGCATTCAACATTGACATCCTCTCTCTTTACCTTACAATCACGAGCTTGGTGGCCTTTTTCACCACACTTGTAACAGACTACCATTCCCTTTAGGAAAGTACCAGGGTATTTCTTCCCATATTTACCATAGGATGGGAATTCAAATTTTCCCTTCTTCCCATTATTTCCATTTCCAGAGTGTTCAGTAGATCTCTTCTTCTCTTTATTTTCTTTAAAGTCATAAGACTTATATAATTCCTTTCCTTTCTTGATAGAACATGAGACAATATATTCTTATGATGAAAAGGATTGTGAGACTAATGTTCGATGAAGAAATGGTTTTAACCCATATAATAATTGATCAATATTAATCCTTGGGATAAATATATAATCTGATTCATGCCTTGATTACCTTGTAAAGTTAGCCTCATAATTTGCGACATTCTCATCCTCATTTTTCCTTAGACTCAGAAATTGTCTTTACATATCCACTCGATGGTCACAAGGAAATTATTTTTCTACGAAAAGCTCTTTAAACTCTCTCCATTCCATATTTGATACTTCTTCATCTTCATTTTTGTTTTGAATTAATGACCACCATTGATCTGCATCTCCCGTGAGGTGATAAACTGCCACGACAACTTTTTCCCTTTCACTACTCCCCAAAGCATGAAATATTTTCTCTAAGGAACTTATCCATTTCTTAGATACAAATGGATTTGTAGTACCATTGAATGTTGGTGGGTTTTACCTCATGAATTGGTCTACCATTGATCCTCCGCGTTGTGGATCATGGTGCTCCATACGGGTAAGGTTATTATTCATAACCTGAGTGAGTTATCCCAGTATGGTGATAAGCTGATCAGCACCAGTTGCATCACCAGCTCCACTATAATTATATAGAGTAGGAGAGAAATACCTACATGAATTACGTGCATTGATACATTTTTCATTCCTTCCACTAGACGCAATTTCTAAACAATGGCATATATTAGATTAGTTTATGAATCATAATACATAATTCCAAAATTGTAAAACACTTAACATAAATTGAGCAGTTTATGGATATAATCCAAAATCATAAAAATGTTTTCTTTGAGGAGGTATATACTCATAAATACTTCATAATGGTTTTTAAATAAAATGTGAATTATCCTAAGAATATCCCCTGGGAGTGTTGTAACCAAGAGTGTAGCAAAGCCCGTTATTGTGTACCAAGATACCCCGGTTAAAGCCCGAAACTCCTTGTCATGGTTTTCACTCCTAGATACATCTGTACCAGAGCCACCTCTACCTGGTCATATCCAGAAAGGGATGTATTTCTTGGAAAAATCACAAAATCTCTACATTACCAAAATTCTAGGAATTTCTTCTATACTAATCCTCAAAGTCTATCTTAGGGTAATGTTATCTAATCAGAGTTTTTCTAAATATAGCTTCCAAGGTTTGTAATAAACTTACTATAATACAAACTATAATGTACCAAACCCATTTACCCAGAGTCGGAGAATTATTACATAACATTGGCATGATACAAGGAATCATGTCCCGAAAGACCGATCAATTTAGTAGCCTTGGAACTACTAGATACATACATAAGTTTTACATTACATCATGAAATAAAAAAACAACCACATTGTGTATCTTTTTAACACAATAATCTCCTTTAGACTATCCCTACATGTCATTCATAATATACTTCTTCACATCATGGGAAAAATAAAACCTAGAAAGGGGTGAGATCAGGTGCTCAGTAAGGATAACAATATAGCGGAAACTTTCATAAATAAGCATAAACATTTAAGGAAATGCATAAGACTAAAAAACAAGCCTTTTAAACTTAAAAATGAGCATAATATGGAAAATATAAATTAAATAATGCCATTTACTTATTCACATGGATATTCTACTAGTCAAATAATCACATGTAATATCAATAACCAATTTCATAATGATAGAATGCATAATACCAGACATCATAACCACATAGTTAATGCCTCATGCCAAGACTACAAATAATATTTTAACAAGGCCTTGTTCTAAGATAATAGTTTGTCTCACGAGACCTACCGATGCATCAAGGAGCTATAGCGGGCTCCACCCATCACTTACTAAGTCCAATGCATTCCTCATATGAAAAGGTTGAAACATAACATAAACATTCGTATTAAAACTAGCATACAGAATGTTAATAATTTAACCACAAACCATGAATGGTATAAAAATAACACATCCACAGTCAAACATATCAAAAAACCTTTAATACAATATGGAAGATTGTATCATAATAAATCAACTTCAAACAAGTGTAAAATCTATCAAAGTATATTGATATAGATGAAATAAAAACTATTTGAGAGAAATATCTCTTTCTATTTTGAAACCATTTACCTGTAATTTTAAAAGAAAACATTTATTTTGAAAATATTATTATAATATATTAAGGGAATATTATAAGGTGTTATAATGGTGAAAATAGCCACACCCTCCGTATAAGTTAAAAAAAATTCTTTCTTTAATTTTGTTGAAAAGGTTGAAAAGGACCTTGTTTGGAAAATGACGGAAAGATTCCTTGATAAACATATCATAAAAAGTCAAACAAGGGTATAAATTAATTTAACCCATAATCTATAAAATATTTTTTTTAAATACATTTTTAAGAAACATGGATGTAGATGATAAAGAGGTCCCATTAGATACTCACATATAAACAACCTTTGATAATGAATAGATTCTATAATTAACCCTTACCATGTAATTTTCCGTGATTGATGGTATGCTAACCTACTATATAATAGTTAAATAATTGTTATTAAATTATAAAAGAACCAAATACATAAATATGATATCATATATGATATTTTAATATTTCTTTGTTAATAATATTTCAGTAGTTTCATTGTTTCGGGTGTTAACTGATTCGTTTTCCTTTATATGATTGGTTATATAAGCCATGTTTGTTATGGATAATATGTATTTGATTAATATACAGAATTATATTAATTTATTAAACATTATTTTTAATTATAAAATGAAAATTATTCTTGAATGGTTATGATGGGGAATGAATTTCATCGCGTTCGTGGAGACGGTAATCCGTACATACGCACGAGAAACACTATCATTCTATTAATGGTGAAATCCTATGTAATTGGATGGTATATAATATATAAAGAATCATTAACATGTTATATTTATTATTTACATTAGTTATACTCATTATTATACCCATACAAATAATGAAGTGTTTGAATAACAAACTACACCACGACGTGGAGACGGTAAGCCGTACGCACACATGTATGGGGACTTGTAATTAATAGGATGGATTGAATAATTAATATGGTTGTAATATATTTATAATAACATTAAAGTATGTATAAGTTAAAAGATTTATTATTTTGGTATGAAAAAAAAAGAAAGCGGAAGTGGAAGAAGAAAAGAACTTTGAAAGATGTGGTGAAATTATTATCACTTCTTCGGGTGTTTCCTTTTGAGTTGATTAAAAGGGATTCTTAGGTTGGTATTATGATCAAATTAATACCTCTAGGTATAATTAAAGGTAGTTGGGAGGATATTTTATTAGTTTTTGGCTGATAAAAATGGATTTGGAGGTGTGATTTCGAGAGAAGGGAAAATACCCTTTTATAAGAGAGGTGAGGGCCACTTTCAGAAAAGCTTGAAATGTTATTTTATTATACAATAATATTCGGTCTATAATGGATCCAAAATGATTTATTTAGAGGATGATATGAGTATGGGTAGAAATAATCTCATCCAATAGGTTTTATACAGGTTTAGATCACCATATTAACCTTATCTTTTATATTTAACTCTTAGTTAAATAGTTTAACTTTTACCATGTATTCTTGTATTATTATAATAAATGGTTAATAAACTTATTATAAAAATACAAGAGAAATAAAAGTGGTTAATTATTAATATATATAATCTTATCTAAGTCCTTTTTCCTAACATTATATTTTTAGGAATATTATATCAATTAATAATATAGTATTTGTTTCAAAAACTCATTTATGTCTATTCTGAAACTATTTGGTATTTTGTTTTTGTGAAAGTCATAACAACTTTATCACTTAGAAAAAAATTTATTTAATCAACCCTAAAAATTTATATTAACCTAAAAAATTAGTTTAATTAATCATAAGTCTCAATTTACATTTATTTGGATATTTATAATATCAATTATATTAATCTTTCATTAATAAGGTAATTACTGAATCATTATTGTATCATAAATAAATTTAACTATTTAATGTTTAAAAATTATAAATAAAATACCATTATGTGGTAAATTTTTTATCTTTCTAATGAATATTTATAGTTTAATTTATATAATTTATAACCCTATATTAAAAATGGTTTAGTTATTAAACTTTGAATTTAACACTTTTAACTATTCCTTAAATAAAATGATAATAAATGTCCTAATCTAATACAGGTGGATAAAAATGATCATATTTTATTCCTAAGGTTGATTTTGGTAGAAATAAACTTATCCTATAGAATTAGGACATGTGTTAGGGTAATTATAATATCATTTTTTACCTTTAATTACCCTATTTAGTTTTAACTGTGGTAAATAAAAGTCAAAATTACTATTCATAAAATATTATTTTCATCTTATTGAACCAAATTTTACTTAGTGATTTCAACCGTTTCTCTTTAATTTTTGAAATTTAATTCTCAAAAGCGGTAAAATTACGTTTTATGTAAATTTTCAAATGCGCCTAGAAGGTGGGTAAAAGACGGTAAAAAGTTCAATAAAATTTTATATATCTAATATTATAATAAAATGACTACAATGAATTAAATTGAAAATATATTTATATTATGTATATATTTTTATCTAATATAAATTTCTATAAAATAACTAATTATTTAACTATAAAGTCAGTTTTAAACAATAATGCAGTGTTTTTTACTATTTATCAAAAATTGAAAGTTTTCAGAAAAATACAAAAAATTCACCCTAAGATAATTTTGATATTCTGAATACAAAAATAAAGTCCATTTTAAAAAATAAAATTTATAAAATTTCAAAAAAGTGAGTATTACTATTCATAACGGCTAGTTTGATTGGTCGTGGTGTGTTAAAACTCCAAGTTGTGTACAACACAAGCTATTGCATTATTCAAAGGGAAACATACCGTGGAAGCTTGGGGTGTTAAACAATATGAGAGTGATAAAAAAGGGGTTCAATGACACTATGATATCTTGGAATTTTCCTCATAAAATTTGGAGAAAAATTAGACCCCAAGGGATTAAATTGGATTTCCAAAATTATTATTATTTTTTTCAATTTTTTAAAGGGATTCATAGTTAGGATAACCATACAACAACCATGAATTCAACTCTGAAAAAAAAATCAACCTTCATGGTTCACATGCACAATTAGAGTAATTTTTCACCCTAATTGTGTATTCTATAAATTATTCCAAAAAGGTTGAATTTCCACTCCAATTTTAATATTAAATCATAATAGACAAGAATATCTATATAAAAACAAAAACATACACTGTGGGTGTTATAATTTTCCTCCCCCTATCACTTTATTCCACTAGAAAGTGTTTATAAAGTTTATTAATTTGAGAATAGGTGATACCATTACCCTTTCATTTCCATTTCATATTACTATGTTCCTGATATTCATCCCTGTGTTTCTATAAAATATGAACTAAAGGAATTGATTTTCATCATAACACTTTCTTCTAAAGATTAAGGTTAAAAATTATTTATTCAACCACTGAATCATTAGGTTCCAACTATAGTTCTTTCCAATTAAAAACACGAGGGTACTAAAAAAATCATTTTTATGAAAAGTAATTTTAGATATATTCCCATAAAAAAAATTTATTTTAAATGGTAGTCAATCAAAAATATCGCTTCATGAAAAATCACATTGTAATTAGTATTATTTTAAATAAACCATTACAATTAAGCTCTGGGTTATACTATTTTTTATGGGACAATTTAGATATCAAAAATAGTATTTGATATAGAATATGAATCTCATCACAAATAATTTTATTCCAAATTATTTGTGACGAAATTGTGAATTTGTCACAAATACTATTTGCATTATCTAAATATTTTCATTGAAAATAGTATTTATGATGGAAATGGTCATTCCATTACAAATAGTATTAGGACATCTTATTTGTGATGGAATTATAATTCCGTCACAAGTAAATATAAATAAATAAATTAAAAATAAAAACCATATAAAAATATTTATTATAAAATTAAAACACATATAACATGAAAAAAGTTCATTAAAAAGAACATAATAATAGATTAACTAAGGGGGTAGGTGATCATCTATATAAGATCTCATATTTTTCCAAGTATAAACCTCTTGATTTTTGGTTGAACCACCTTAGTTGGATTTTAGTTTCTCTTTTAAACCTTGGTGGTCAAGTATCTTTTTGGGATGAAGAGATTTTATTCTAGAAAATTAGCTAAAGTTTGGGGTTGTATGTTCATTAAGTTAATTGAGTATGGGTATAGATGTTTGAAGGACTTATGAGGGTTATCCATGGTTTGGAAGTATTTGAGTGTAGTTTGGGATTTTCCTGTAGAGGCTGGGATAAAAGCTGTCTGCAGGAAACTTTCATTTCATGAATGGTTTACATGATGTGAACATGTTATTGGGGGGATTCCATGAACCAATTTAGATCATGAAATGGTTACACACTGTGAAATTTTTTCACATTGTGAAATGGTTTATTAGATTTATTTTAACCCAAGGTGATTCATTTTTAAACGTATCTTATAAATTGAGAAATTCTTGTCATGAAAGGGATTCATGTTTTGAATATCTCGAGAATAATGGTTTTAGACCGTGCTATGTATATGATTTTATTTTATCCACCATGAAACTTCCTCTCTTAAAAAATAGGGATATTCTATGTGATTTTGGAGTGATTTATTCCTCTCTGTACATCTTGTTCAAGAATTTAATATCTAGTGTGTTTCTTCACTTTGGTTTTCCCCTTTTCTTCCTCTATCCACCATTTTAGCAGTGTAATCTCTTGACCTCTATTGAATCAGGTTTTGATCTTGTTGTCTGTGTGATATAGGTTTTTCTTATGATCACCATCACCTTTGTTCTTGTTGGTGTTACCAGTTGAAGGTGTTTCTTTGATCACCAGATAAAGGTAGGTGGTATATAACAAAGCCCATTGGTTTGTTGTAATTGTTTATGTTTGTGAAATATTATACAATTGAGACAAAACAATGTGTATGTTAACTAAATAAACAATGAGTGATGATAATAATATGTATGGACTACTCCTTAGACCCCTTTTTATCCAATAGTATCGAGACTTGTCTTATAGTTATCCATAGGGTGATCCTACCCTTGAATAATAAATACTGGATAATGGATTAAAATATGTTTTAGAATGAAATAAGACCTTAGGTGATTTCTTGTAATAAACTCACCATGGAAAAATGGCTTACTTGTTATTGAAATGATAAGTGATAATTTAATGAATGAATGGGTAATTGAAAGAAAAATGCTAATTGGATGAATTGACCGTGGTGGCTTATGATGCCATGTTATGTTATTATTTCCATTATGATTTGTGTTGTGATTCATGTTTTAATTATTATATAAAGGGATTCTACCGGTTATTATGTAATGCTTATAGGTATTGACCTGGTAATACTGAAATGATTATATAGAGAGATTGCCCCGATTATGATAAAATGATTATATAAAGGGCATGGACTAGTTATACTGAAATTATTATAAAGAGGGATTAGTCTAGTTTCATGTTGTAATGATTATATAAAGGGCGTGACCTAGTTATGTTGAAATTATTATATAGAGGACTTGGTCTAGTTATGTTGAAATACTAATATAAGGGGAGTGGACCAGTTATGCTGAAATTATTATATAGAGGGATTTTCCTAATTTCACATCGTAATGATTATATAGAGGGAATTTCCCATTTATATTGAAATTCTTATATAGAGGGCTTGGCATAATTATATTAAAATGCTTATGGGTCTTGGTCCAGTTATGTTGAAATTCTTATACAAAGGGATTCTCTCAATTATATGATTATTCCATGGATTTGTGGCTGCAGTTGGCATGGTTATGCTACATGCTTAGATATATTCCAGCATGGTTCTGAAGCTGGTTAATTATTGTATTATATTAACCGATAAATTAATGCACCTTTTTATTTATTTATTTCAAGCACTTATTATCAAACTAGTTTTATTTATACACATTGGTATTGACATACTGAATTTTACTCACACCCTATTCAGGCTTCTGTTTGCTACCTGAGAATATTACATGGATGTAGGTTTGGAATAGGGAGAGGGGTCTTATTTTTGATTTTTTTTCTTTCTAGATGCGTTGGAACATGGAGATAGTACTAACTAGGGATTTAAGAATGTGGTCATTTGAGTTTATTTGCGTCTGCTTGTTCTTTTATCTATATGACTTCCAACATGTCATTTAGTTATATTCTAGCATGGAATTACATGGTTTATTATTATTTGGTTTATTTGGTTGATCCTTTATCTTCTATTTGTATGATGTACTATTTATTCTATTTCTGTTACTCTGATATTTGTTTAGGTATGATATATTTCAACTTTGTATCATGGGATATAGTATCCCCACTATGTTCTCTACACACCCAATTATAGTAAAAAACATTTTGCATACAAGGATGCATTATTATGGTATATTAATTAACCTAATCTATCCACATGAGAGAGTGTCAGATTGGGGGATGATAAAAAGTGGTATTAGAGGGTGGTTTTTCTTTTCTTTTGATTTAATATTTGGGAAAGTTAGAAAAGAGAGTAGGATGTGTCCAGACTTGGTAATGAGTATGTGTATGGGAGTGACTAACCCATGTATGGGCTAAAATTTGAGTTCATAGGGATGAGATTATTGTTTATGATGTTTTATTTTTACGGTTTATATTATTTCACCTTGGGTGATTCAAATATTTTGTGATGTTATTTTTTCTTGATATTTATACTCATGGCCTGGTATGGAATGAGATAAGTATTCATGCATAATGATAGGAAAATATGGATATATATTGACATTAATTATTCATGATATGGTCATATTTATTTCATGTGATATATTTTCCTATATGAACTGTGAAATGAGATCCCTATTATATTTGATAAATGAACTGAATGAACTCTTATGTCATGCCAATTATCTTGTTAAGCTATGTTAGAGAGACCACGATCCATTGATTCTCTGTTTTTATCATATGTTGAGATAAAATTTATTTTTATCTAGTGTTCTAAGGAGTGAATTTGTCTTGTAGATAAAACCCCCCTCATCATCTTTGAATTGAGAATTAGGAGAGCAATAATCATCACACTCCTAACATAGCTGAATTAGATCTTCCTATAGCTCATGGGGATCATATGGATGTTTAGATTCATGAAAGATTCCAAAGGGTCATGAGATCCATGGAAAGGGAGACTATCAATTCCATGACTTTGATGTTTGAGCTTAAAATAGAGTTTAGCTATAGCATTTTACTATGTTCATTGGGGAGGAAGGCCCTCAGGAAGCTAAGTTATGGATCGAGTCAATCCATATGATATTCAATAACCTCAAGAAACCCTCAGATAAAAGGGTGAATCTTGTTGTATACATGCTTTGTGGACTATCCAAGAATTTATTGTTCACTTTAGATAAATCTAGGAAGAAAGAGGGGTTATCCTTAAAGGTCATCAAGGATAATTCTCTGATTCAATTCTATCCTAAAATATTGATGGATAAGAAGGATCGTGAGTCCATACGCCTGATAATTGAGGGATTATTAGTGATGGAATATGCCAGACATTTCACCAACTTACAGTGCTTTGTACCACCTTTAGGAGATGATGAGATAGACAAGGTGAGTCATTTCTAGGATAGGATTCACTATGTGATTAGGTCAAAAGTGAACATTTTTTTTCTTGAGTACCATTTAATACATGATGGATTAGGCTATCATAACAAAAGAAAATCGAATATAGGTCCTGAGTAGTGACAATACTGTTTCATTAGGGTGAATTAGGATCACTTCTTATGGTGAAAAGAAGCACTTAAATGATAGTTATCACCAAGGAAATAGTAGGAAGAGAAGTCATAGCAGTGGGAAGCCATCTTAGGACCATGTTCCATTGCAGTGCTAAATTTGTGTCAAGTTTGGACATAAGTGGACTAAGTGTACATACCTTTCTTTGAAGTGTCATTATTGTGGTAATATGGGCCACCTGTATAGCTTTTATAGGGACATACATTAGCATAACAATGGAAGGGGATCAGGATAGGAACTAGATTCTTGGAAGGACTCAACTACCCCTTAGAAAACTAGTATTTGGGGTTCCATTGGATGTTCAGGTCAAGGAAAGGGATGTGGCATCATATTGTAGGAGAGACATTACCAAGTAGAGCTAACAAAAAAGGGGAGTCATACTAAATCCCATGTCATAGGGTCAAGTCAACTGCACGCTATGTAGTTTACTTGATCTAGTTTGAATGCAAGACATTCTATTGTCAAAGGTATGATTATTATATAATCTACCTTATCTTTCTTTTTTTTGATATAGGATCATCAAATTCCTTTATATATTCTCTGTTTTCAAATATTTTGGGCATGGTTATGGAAATATTTGCTGGTTTCTTTACCATCAACACACCATTGGGAGTGAGGTTAGAGAATATCAAACATTGTATGACATGTTCTCTAGAAATTGGTGGTTACCATTTCTTTTGGGCATCGTTTGTACTAAAAATGATAGGTTTAAATTTGATTATAGGTATGGATTTTTTAGTTCCGTACTAGGCACATATCAAATATTATCATAGGATATTTACCTTCCTATCTCCCAAAGGAGTCAGCTATCTTCACCAGGGTGAGTGAGATCTTCATGTTTGTCATGCCTAACCAATTTAGTGCAGATTGGATTGTATCAAAAATCAGGTAGTAGGTATTTATCTAGATGATGGTGGAATATAGTATGATATTTTTACTCCAGTGGTAGACTATTTATAGGATGTATTTCCCAATGAGTTTTATGGCTTACCACCTGAGTGGGAGATCTAGTTCACGATCGAGTTAGGTTCGGGATCATAACCAATTTATATCCTGCCTTATAGGATGTAACCAGTAGAGATTCAGGAATTTAAAGTTTTTTTGGAAGACATGGTAGATAAGGGTTTCATATAGACTAGTACATCGCCTTGGGGTTCACTATATATTTTCACTAAGAATGATGATGGGACTTAACACTTGTATATGGACTATCATAGATTAAACCAGATAATGGTCAAGAACTGGTATCCCATTTTCTTTATCGACGTTCTCTTCAATTAGCTGATAGGTTCCCAAAATTTATTTAAGATTGAATTGACATCAGGGTATCATCAGTTGAGAGTGAGACCATCAGACATAACTCATACTACATTTAGGATTAGGTATAGCTTGTACGAATTCATGGTGATGTTGTTTGGTCTAATGAACACACTAGAGGTATTCATGGCCTTGATGAATTGGATTTTCATCCTTTCCTAGATCAGTTTTTGGTATTTTTCATCAATGAAATCTTTGTGTACTTCTAGTCTGTAGATAATCATGGCCAACATCTTGACATCGTCTTGAGTATATTGAGAGATTATCAGATTTATTCCAAGATAGCCAAATATAGTTTCTTAATAGATAAAGTAAACTTCTTAGGTCATTTCATCTTAGAGGATAGAGTGTCAATGGACCCAGAGAAGGTTGAAACCATGGTATATTTGGAGTGGACCAAGAATTTCGTCGATATTTTGAGATTTCTAGGTTTAGTAGGTCATTACCGATACTTCATCCAAGACTTATCTCATCTCGTAACACTGATGTACGAGTTGACCAAGAAAGTAGTGATTTTTTTGGTCAGATACTTGTGAGATAGATTTTCAAGAATTGGAGATCAATAAAACATCATCACCTATCATTACCTTAACAGTGTTGGGTAAGGCATATACCATGTACTGTGACACATCTGAAGTTGGATGTGGTGCAGTTCTAATATAGAAGGATCGAGTATTTTCTTATAGCTCTAGACAGATGAGATTGTATGAGAGGAATTATCCTAATTATGATCTAGTGTTAGATACAATGGTATATATCATGAGATATTGGAGAAATTATATTATGGGTGTATGGTTTTTGGTGTACACATACCATAAGAGCCTCAGGTGCATCTTTTCTCAGTGAAACCTAGACCTTTGGAAAAGGAGGTGGGTTGTGTATTTGTAGTATTTCAACTTCGAGCTAGATTACACACTAGGAAAGGGAAATGTAATTACTGATTCCTTGATCCACAAGTTACATATAGAGGTATTGTAGGAGTCCTATGACATGTGTAGGATGATAGAACACTTTGCTGACATGTGTCTAGATGTTTATTAATCCTAGGGATGAGTAGATATGAATTTGACATTGTTATACCCATGCTTCTTGACCAGATCAAGATAGATAAATTATCCGATCTGGAGGGTTTATATTTGATGGATAACTTATATACTGGGAACCCACCATCATTATGGTCTCTTGAAAATAACAATGTTATTCTTATCCATGGATGAGTGTGGGTTCCTACAAGCTTGTGTAAGAAGCTGATGAGAGAGTTTATGCTTCTATATGGGAGGTACACCCAAGTTTTAAAAATATGTATCGAGATCTACATAGATATTATTGGTGTATAAGAATAAAGAAGAAGGTAGTGATATTTATGGTGTGATGTTTCACCTATCAGTAGTTGAAAGCCAAGCATCAGAGGCCTATTGGGATGTTGATGCCTATGCCCATTCTGAAGTGGAAATGGGATAATGACACTATAGATTTTGTGATAGGATTACCCATGACACCTTATATGAATGATGAAATATGGCTGATCATATATCGATTGAAAAATTTATCCCACTTTTTTCCTTTCAGGGATACTTTCACTATTGATGATCTGGGTAGTCTTTAAGTGTAGTAGAGAGTCTGATTGCATAGTGTTCTGAGGAGTATTATTTTTGATAGAGATCCTCATTTCATGTATCAGTTCTTTCAGGGTATTTAGAAGGATTTGGGATTTAAGTTTTATCTAAGAACAAATATCATCTATAGACTGATGTCCAATTTGAACATACTATTCAGATTCTGGAGGATATGTTTTGAGCATGAGTTTTGGATGTCAGTGGTTAATGAGAGAAATATTTAGCACTCATGGAGTTCACTTATAATAAAAAATTATAGAAATCAATCCAAATGGAATCTTTTTATGATTTTTATGGAAGTTTATTCCATTTTACTCTTTGTTGGTTATAGGTAGGTGAGTCAGTGATTTTTGGACATAGTCTCATGTAGGAGATGTCTGAGAAAGTTCAGTTGATCAGGAAGTGGTTGGTGACCATGCAGAGTAGGCATAAATATTATTCTAATCAATGGAGAAGACCTATAGAGTTTAAGGTTTATAATTTTGTTTTCTTTTGGGTGTATCATAGGTTGGTCCAACACCGTATCAGGAAACATGGGAAGTTGTCACCCAGGTTTTTCAGGACATTTGAGAAAGTGGAAAGGGTCGGTCTAGTGGTTCACCGATAGGCCCTTATACAACACTATAGTTCCATGAACAATGTGTTTCACATATATCAAATTTAGATATATCATCCAAAACCTTATCATGTGGTAGACTTTGATGGTGTTGAGATTTGTGTAGTTGCATCCTTTGAGGAGCATCTGATATGGATTGTGAAGCATAGTGTTAAGTATCTATAGGGTAATGCTATACCTCTATTTTGAATGTAGTGGTAACATGGGTATGTTAAAGAGGACACCTAGATGAGGGAATTTTATATACACAAATATTTTATAGACTTGTTCGTCGAGACCACATAGTGATGGTTGGAGCTTCTCAGGGATGAGCTATTATATGGTGTGGAGGTTGTATAATCTCATCTTTTTTAGGTATGTATATCTTATGTTTTGGTCGAACCTCCTTAGTTGGGTTTTATTTTCTCTTTTAAACCTTATTGGTCATGTATCTTTTTAGGATGAAGAGATTTTACTAGGCCTAAATGAGCTAAATTTTAGGGATGTATGTTTTTCTAAATTAACAGAGTCCGTTTATAAATATGTCAAGGGATTATAAGGGTTATCCATGGTTTAAAGGCTTTATAGATTGTTCAGGATTTTCCTGTGGAGACTGGGATAAAATATATCATCTGGATAACTTAACATCATGAAAAATTTATATTATGTGAACATGCTATTGGGAATATGTCATGAACTAGTTCAAATCATGAAATGGTGACACACCATGAAACTTGTTCACATCATGAAATGTTCAATCAGAGTTATTTTAACCCGATGTGACACTTTTTTTTTCATATCTTATAAATCTATAAATTCACATTGTGAAAGGGTTTCAGGTCATTAATATATATAGACCAGTGGTTTTAAAACCTGCCATGCATATGATTTTATTCCATCTACTATAAATATTCCTTTATCGATCCCTAGGGTGATTTTAGTAAACTTTGGAGAAATTTATTTCTTTCTAGATGTATCGATCAAGAATTTAATATCCAGTGAGTTATTTCACTTTGGTTTTAAACTTTTATTCTGCTATCCACCATTGTAGTGGTGTAATCTTTTGACCACCATTGAATCAGGTTTTGATCTTGATGTTTATGTGATCTAGGTTTTCCTTGTGATGACCATCACTTTCATTCTTGTTGGTGTTATAAGTTGAAGGCATTGCTTTGATCTTCAGAGAATGGTAGGTGGTCTATAAAAAATCCATTTGATCTATTATAGTTGTTTAATTATTAACAATATTATTTTATTTCACTAAAAAAACATGCACATTAACTAACAAAATAATGGGTGATGATAATAATGTGCTTGGACTACTCCTTAGATCCATTTTGATCCAATAGTGTTGAGACCTAGTTTATGGCTACCCATAGGGTGAGCCTATCCTTGAATAATAAAGACTTGATAATGGCTTAAAATATGTGTTATCATGACATGGGAACTTAGGTGATTTCATGTGATAGATTCACCTTAGAAAAAATGATTTTTTATTAAAATGACTAGTGATAATTTAATGAATGGATGGGAAATTGAAAGACAAATGGTAATTGGTTGAATTGACCATGGTGGATTATGATGTTATGTTGTATTATTCTTACTGTTATGACTTTTGTTGTGATTTATACTATAATTATTATATAAAGGGATTGACTCAGTTATGATGTAATTCTTATAGGTCTTGGCCCGATTAAGTTGAAATGCTTATATAGAGGGATTGGTCTAGTTAAACTAAAATTATTATATAAAGGGCATTTCCCAGTTATACTGAAATGATTATGTAGATGTATTGGCCCAGTTTTATGCTGTAATGCTTATATAAAGGGTGTGGCACAGTTATGTTGAAATGTTTATAGAGAGGTCTTAGTCTGGTTATGCTGAAATGATTATATAAAGGGATTGGTCCAATTATACTGTAATTATTATATAGAGGACTTGAATCAGTTTCATGTTGTTATGCTTATATAGAGTGAATGAATCGATTATACTAAAATACTTATATAGAGGGTTTGGATCAATTATGTTGTAATTCTTATAGGGCTTGACCCGGTTATGATGTAATGATTATAGGGATTGTCTTAGTTATGCTAAAATGCTTATATAGAGGTATTTTACCAGTTATATGATTATGCCACATATTTGTGGTTGTGGTTGGCATGGTTATGCTACATGATCAGAGATATTCTAACATGGTTTCTAAGTAGGTTAATTGTTGTAATGTATTAATTTATTAATTAATAAAACTATTTATCACTTTATTTCATGCGCTTATTATCAAACTGGTTTTGTTTAGACATGGTAGTGTCAACCTATTAATTTTTACTTCAACCCTCTATGGGCCACTATTTGGTACTCAAGTAGATTACATGGTTGCAGGTTTAGAAAAGGGTAAGGGACCTTTTTTTTTATTTTTTCTTGATGGATTGGTTGGAACATAGAGATGGGACCAACTAGGAATTCATGATGGGATATTTTGAGTTTTTTTGTGTCATCTTGTTCTTTTATTTGTATGACTTCGAACATTTCATTTAGTTATATTCCAACCTGGAATTACATGGTTCATTGTTATTTGTTTTATTTGGTTTATCCTTTATCTTCATGTTTTATGATGTACTATTTTCACTATTTTTGTTACTTTGATATTTGTTTATTTACACTATATTTAAAATCTATACTAGGGGTATAGTATCCCCACTATATACTCTACATCCCCACTGCTAGTCAAAAGCCTTTTGCGTATGAGGAGGCACACTTTTGGTCCAGTAACCAACTTGATATGGCCACATGAGAGAGTTCCAGATCAAGGTAAATTACAAGATCCATCAAATGGATGGAACTCCATCCCTAAACTATGCATAAGTCACTGCATATACCACATCATCTTCTCATGTTGTCATCATTTCTATCATTTTTACTATTATTTATCCTACTAATAATGCTTCTTCTCCTACTAATGTTGTTACTCTTCATTATCTTTGATAATTATTTATATAGTATAATCTCTGGCTCATTTCTTTTCCTCATACTCTTCAGTAGAAAAGTATGATAGTCCCATATGAGATCCCTTCAAGCTAAATAATGACACCACTTTAGTTCCATAGTAACTATTCAGAGTTAATCATGAACAAATATCGATCACCCTAACTTTTATAATACCACTCTCCATCTCATAAAGTCAAGTTGCTTCTTCAATATATGAATTGCATGAGGCCTCATACCCACCACCAGTCTCATCCAGACTCTATCGCATATGAGAAATATCTATCTTATATGTCTCTTAATTATGTATAAATAAAAATTTAAAATATAAAATAATATATTATGTTAATTTAAAAAACTAAAAATGAAATACTAACCATAATATGTTTCTATCTCTCACCAACAATCTTCCTAGTACTATTATCAGTGTACATCCTCTTTCACACATCAAATCCTACAGTGTTTGAATCAATTTTAGATTGTATAAATTTATCATATACATTTAATATTATAAATTCATATATATAAACTATTAAATAAAATTACTTATCAACTTTCAATGATGTATACTAAAATTTTTATTCCTATCTCTATATGTGACTTCCTTTCTCTCTTGATTCTGTTGTTTAGAAGATGATATCCTCTTTAAAGTATCTCATATCTAGTAAGTTCACAATCCCTCTAAAGCATGGGTTGGGACACAATCAGGCCTGGAAGGCACACAAGACTCAATAAAGATAGTCAAATATTCTATCTTCATAGATCTTCTATAAAGTTTATGTAAAAACTAATGGAAATGATCATACATGAAAGCCTCTCACATATCTCAAATAGAGGGTATCATGTTATCATCAATAAGATACCATAAAACCTTAAAATATTTAATAATATATTAAATTATAAATTATATAAAATTTTAATAAAATACATTGTTCATTTATATGTACCATCTAGTGCTCGAACATGTGATGACGTACGTCAATAGGAACCTATTCCCATGACACATAGGGAGTATAAAAATAGTTCCTCAGAATAGTAATAGCATGACTAATGACTATATAAAAAAATATGGAAATAAGAATAATTTTTAACAAAATTACTAAAAAAAATTAAATTAAGACTAAATAAAATTAATAATTAAATTACTTATATCAATGAGGGTCGAAATCAAGAGATGAAAACCTCTCATAAACAAGATCTATAATCATAAATCATGCAAAGCCTCGATCTATCCTAGTAGTTGGCATCATGTCACTATCCTTGGATGACAAAACAAGAGGATCATCATAGGTTATCTCATCCTTAGTCAAGCTATACATCATATTTTGGAATAACCTATTCCCTAGTGCCTATGATTTTGAGAAAACCATCAGAATTTGTATCCAGTATGCAAAAAAAGTACTATAATGGAAGAATATAACCAATCAATGCATAAAAGAACTTGGTCTTTCAAAATAAATACCTTAACTAAGTTCACCATAAATAGGAAGTCCTATTACCCTACTAACCACACAAAGTCAAATCCAGTGAGAATAAAAAATAATAAATGGAAATTCAAACAAATGGAAAGAATATATGAAGTTAAGTGCTTCAGATTATGTGTCTTACATGAATGGGAGAAACATGACCTCTTCCTTTTCTATTATAATCAAAAGTACAAGTGGTTTAAAAAAATATTACTAAATAAAAGTAATCATACCTAGATCTACCACTCTCCTTGATATATTCTTATTTTTTCTCTTCATATCACATAGAATTTAGGTCCCACAAACTTATATACTAAGTGTCATATGGTCAAAAAGTTACACTTTCTCCCTACAAATCCTGGTAAATACAAATTGAATGTCACAATTGGTATACCAAAACTAGAAACCCCCATTATTATTGAACTTCAAGACCTTAATTATCTCATTATAACACTATCAAAAGATACAAACTTTTTATGGTTATATTTCCTTCTGGATAGTTCCTACTGCTATTGTCTACACACCAAACCATTCAACTTCCACTGATCAATTTTTGATGAAAACAAATTATGGTGACATAAATTTATTGAACTTAAATAGGATTCACATATAAAAAATATCCTAATTGAAAAATTACTTTAGGGAACCTTCAGAAACTCTCCAGTACTTTGGAAAATATCTTCCTTCCTTTGTAGAATATAGTGTTTCTCCACTGTCCTTCTATTCACCCAAGTTTCACTAAGGCATAATGTTGCCTCAAAATTTATTAAACTATTTCCTTAATGAAAATATTTTTTTGATTTTTTATTCCATGTATATTTCATAGATCCATATCCTTATCCATTAGAAAGTTCTAGATGAAATGATATTTCAGCTCAATATGATTTTTCCTTACATGGAAAACCATATTTTGATCCAAGTGGATTTCACTCTGATTATCATAGAATATAACTATATATTCTTGAATATTTTCAAGATACTTTAGAAAATGAATCATCCTAATCATTTATTTTACAACTTCTATTTTATCTAATCTTCCTTCATTCTACTTAGAGTATTATTCCTCTATAGCCATGACATCCAACTTATCATTGTTCCTTTGTAGTTAAAAACAAATCCTTTTATGATATTTTAGGAGTCTAAATCACTAGTGAAGATAGGATGAACATATCTACACAAAGGAACATATATCCCAAATCACAGAACTATGTCTTCAATTCATTTCAAGTACCAAAGAATCCATTTAACAACCAATCATTACACCTTTCTTGTATTTTACATGAAATTAATTACAACTCTTACAACAAATGCAATATCTAATCATGTTAAAAATATCACATACATCACACCTCTATCCACTGATTCATATAGAATTTTTTCTATATACCCATGATCTTATTACATTACCGGTGCCTACACCTTAGAAAATTTTAAGTGTCTATTAAGAGGGGTTGAGACTAGATTATATTTGGTCATATTAAATCATTCCATAATCTTCCAAATGTAATCCTTATGAGATAATACCGAAGGTATGACCTTTCCATACTTATCAATTCTCATCCCTAAGATTTTATTGAAATATCCAAGATCCTTTATTTTGAATCTTCTAGAAAACTTATGCTTCAACTCTTGAATCCATGAAACCTATGGACTCACTATCAATATATCATCTATATACAAGATTAGTATAATGAATGTACTATCATTATATTGATTATAGTAATAACAATGATTTGTGTTTCACCTCTATAATCTCTATTTTGATATAAATCCATATAAATTTAGATTCCACCATCATAGTGATTATTTTAGATTTTAAATAATTTTATTAAATTTACAAACCAACTTCCAATTTCTAACTTCTGTAAAACCTATTGGCTACTTCATTTAAATTTATTCCTCAAACTCACCATGAAGAAAGATCATCTTTACATCATTTTGTTCTAATTACATATCTTATGATTGCACCATGCAAAAAATCATCCAAATAGTTTTATATTTAACTACCAATAAAAATATTTTAAATAAATAAATTCCTTCCACTTATTAAAATCCATTTTCCAAAAACCATGCCTTTAAAAAAAATTTCCCTCAACTTTCTATTTCAATCAGAAATATAACTTATTTTTAAATTCCTTTTTACCCCATGGTAAACCAACTATCTCCTAAGTTCCATCAGACTTTAATGAATATATTTATTCATCCACCACTAAATTCCACTATTTTACACTATTTAGTGTTTCCCTTTCTTCCAGTTATTCTGGATCTCCTAAATCTGTTAAGATTGAAAAATTTTATGTTCACCCCACACCTCTAAATTAATATCTTGAACCTGGTTGATCTCCTCACTCATTTAACTACACTATACTACTCATATCCACTCTATATTCTAGATACCCACGTTTTGGTGCTCCCAATAGAGCTTTATCCACCCTTGAACTTTCTGGAATGTCGTTCACTGGACTCTCCTTTTGAATTTATGTTCTTCTATTTATGTTCTCCAAAACTTCATCCCTTTTGGTGTTTCTTTACTTAGATCAAATTTTAATTCAATAGTTAATTTATTTACTTCAACTTATTTTATCTCCATGTTCTAGTTCTTCTATATAAACCCTTTATTGATATGTACATCTCATCTCCTAATGACTTTTCACTTTTTATCAACCCCAGCTAGAAACCAAAGTTCCCACCACCATACCCAATGGAAAACTTGCTTTGGTATTTTTCTTGAACTTGTCTCAATACTATTAATAAATATGAACATATAAAAAACTTATGAATAATTTAAGGTGGAAAACTTTTAATCATTTACTAGACCATAGATCCTTTGGAATTTCCTACTTATCCACTTACACTAGACTTCAATTTATAAGGTATGCAATTGTGTTGAGTGGATTTTTCCAAACCCCCTATGAATTACTGAGCAAAACCTCACCCTTAAAGACTTTTCTATCAATGTAATATTTATATTTTTATTTACACCATTATAATATGGTGTCCCAGGGACTATCTTTTCATGATTTATCTCCTTATTCTTATAGAGGTTCTGAAAGTTGTATCCAGTGTATTCACCACCATTGTCAGAACATTGGAATTTAAACTTCTGATCACTTTCCCTTTCCACAATTGATTTACATTAAATGAAATACTGAAAATAATTAGAATTATTATTTAGAATATAAACCCATAATTTCCTTATAGTATCATCAATAAATGTTACAATATAAAGTGAACCACAAAGGAACTGGATAAGGCTAGTTCCCTAAATCCATGTGTCATAGTTCCAAATTCTGGGATCTAGGCTTCTATCCATCTAAATTGAATGATACCCTTATCTGTTTCACCAAAAAAACATTCAAAAATTTTAATTTTTGTGTGATCAAGTTTCAATATGACTTTTTCCATTAGAACATTCATGTTTTTTACACTAAGATAATTGAACCTATAATGAAAAACCATTGGATTTTCTGATGTTGTACTTCAAACCATTGAAATTCCATCTATTATTCCAGTAAAATACAACATCCCATACTTTACTCATTTTTCAACCACTATATAACCTTGAATCACTTTATATAATATATTAAAAAATATAGTCCCATAGCCTCCTTCATCAAGTTATCCTATGGAAATGAATTCCTTTATAATCCCCAAGATGTGCCTAACTTCTTTGAGTATCAATAAATCACCATTCTTCATATATATATTTACATATCATCTTCTAATAATATCTAGAGCTTAATAATCCACCAAATTCACTTTATTTAAGCTTTCAAACAGGTAAATTTTAATACATCTCTAATATCTCATGGAATGTAAGGATGAAACTGTAACAACCCAAAGTTTCATTAATGGAAATCCCTCTTGATCTAATTAAATGTCTCTTTATGTTTATATAAAATGTCAACTTCATTGGTTTTATGTTAATAATTTTGACCTTTGCTAATATAGCCGTTGAACAGTGATCACATGATTAGTATATATATAGGGCTTTAACAAATCCAAATTTACTCAGACAAAAGAAGCGATGGCCTCATCCAGTAGAATTGCTCCATACGAAGCCCATTTTTCGGAGCTCGGAAAAGAGGTGGTGTCTTTGGGATTCTCCCTTGACCAAGCCCAAGCTGAGCTTCATCATGTCAAGCTCGAATAGGACCGTCTACAGGAGAAGTGGAAGTTGATAGAAGTTACCACTCGAGCGATGTTATCCGAGCCACCCCAAGAGTCTGTCACCATCACACACCTTACCCTTAGGTCTTATGCAGCTGTTTTAAGGGGTTATGTAACAAATAAGTAGTACTATGTTCATGTACATTATTTTTTTTGTATATAATAATGAATATAATTTCTAGTCATTTTTGATACATTGTAAATAGTTTTTAAAGTACAAATAGTGTTTTTAGTTATTATTTAATTAAGAATTATATTTTATTAAATTAAGGGATTTTTGAATTAAATAATATTTAATAAAATATTATTATTATTATTAAATTAATTTTATTTAAATATAAATGATCTTATAATTTTATGAATGCAATTATAATTTTTATTAAGATTTGAAAGCCATTTTTGTCAAAACCCGTGAATTTTTGATAAATGTCGGTTTTTTATTTTAAAAGTGAAAATTAACATATTTAGAAAATTATTTAGATAAAATAAATGTTATTTTTGGAATCAGGATGTCGAAATTATCCAACGGTGAATTTTTCATAATTTTCTGAGACAGTCAAATTTTTGAGTAAAAATTAAATACCGTTTAAATATATAATGTGTTTTATGACATCATAATGACACAATAGTGATGTAATAAAATACTATAATCTTTATTTTCGGCCAATATATGTTTTAACATTAAAATAATGTGATTTTTGGTTTGTTTGGATTACTTTTCAAAGCATTAATGGACCCCTCAAGACTTATTAAACACCCTGTCTTTTTAAATTAATTTCCA
Organism: Viscum album; assembly: GCA_963277665.1. Taxonomy (NCBI): domain Eukaryota; kingdom Viridiplantae; phylum Streptophyta; class Magnoliopsida; order Santalales; family Viscaceae; genus Viscum; species Viscum album. The sequence goes on along the minus strand of OY728160.1, from coordinate 251,484,158 downwards.
TGGGAGTGTGACTCACTTCCACATAAGCAACCCTAATATTTTATAAAGTTCTGACCTTGGACTTATAAAATATTATTTTTCCCTTCCCTTTTCCTAAAACCATTGGCAAAAACCATGGGATGGTTTTTGGTTTGGATTAATTTAATATAAGGGGTCCCAAACCTAAATAATAAAGAATTCCCTCACCTTTCCTATATAAACCCACACAAGCTCCCACTCCCTCCCCACTCAAAGCCTTTGGAGTTCGTCCAACCTCTTCCCTAATATCTCTATAATCCTCCCAAGGTTCCCCAATCTCCCAAGAAGCCTCTCACAAGTCTCTCTCTAGCCTTTGGAAGCACACTTCCAAGTAAGGGTTTTTTCTTCCTTTCTCATTTTGTCCAATTTTCTTTAAGTTGTTTTTCATTTTAATTTCAATTATTAATGTTGGGGTATGGTTTTTCACCTCCCCCATACTGACCTATTATTTTTTGAATGATGGGATACCCCTTTCTCTCTCATTAAATGCCTCCCATGTACACCCGTTACTATGCTGAAATTCCGAAAGGAACTTCTCTCTCTTCTTTTACATTCAAGAAATAATTTTGTATCATGAATATAAATTCCATTAAAATTGTTGGGACATGTATCTATATGACCTAATTACTGTCCATTACATGTAAATATGACGAGGAACCCCTTTCTCTCTCATAAACCATTTTTACGAATTCTTATGTCATGCTGTTACGCTGCCGAAATCGCACCGATTTTCTAAGCCAATGCCATTGTGTAGTGGATACCATGCCTATTTCTCCATCAAGGGTATTCACCTTTATGAACATTTACTTATTGATTAAAAAGTTTCATGTATGAATTCCACATTCCTTTATCGTGGAATAAATGATTATGTTTTATGAATCCATGTTTTATGATCCATGTGGCACACTTATGCATGAAATGAAATGTTTAAGAAGGGTGCACCCTTATAGCGCTCCAATGCATTGGGTAAAGTATAGTGTCATGATACGTCATGTGCAATGAGTGTTGACTCATGCTAATTCAAGTTCAATGAGGGTTTAATCGTGCTTTATGTGCAATGAGTATTTACTCATGCTCCATGTGCATTGAGCCTTGGATCATGCTAATTCCATGTTAAGTGTTGTTTCCACATTTCCATGTTATGATTATCATGATTTATCATGACTTTAAGTTCATGTTTCTTTTATGCTTTATGGATATGCCTATTGTCTAACATGTATTGTATTCCTCATGTTATTCCATGCGTACTCCCTTACTGGGCTTTATAGCTCACCCTTTTCTTATGCATGTCCTCAGGGTATCCCATGCAATGCTAAGTACGAGGGAATGTAGTGGTCATGTAAAGAAAGTTTTCAATAAAGATTTTGTATTTCATGTTTTAAGTTTTTATGTAATGATCCTAAGCCCCAAAGACACTAAACATCTTGATCTTCTTTGTTGCATCAAGTGAAGTTTTATGTAATAAATCATGTTTAAGTTTGTAATAAAAGAAGGGTTGTCATAGTTGGTATCAGAGGATAGGTTTAGTTATTTTTGGGATTAGGAAACCCTAGTAAAGAATTATATACAAGACTAAGTATAATAAAGACATCCCTAAGTTTTGTTAAGTACTGAGTAAGTGGTTTATCAAACAAATACATCCCTGTCTGGATACAAGTAGGTAGAGGCGGCTCTGGCACAGATGTATCCTAGGGGTAAAACCCGAAAACACCGCTTTGAGCTAGACTTGAACAGGAACTGGTGCACGACAATGGGCCTTGATACACTCTTGGTTACGACACTATCGGGGGATATGTTTTGATAAATTCAAAATCTTAGTATGAACCCTTATTAAGGGAATTAAAAAAAATGCCCCTACGAATATATGTTAGAAAGTAGATCATGAAAAGCCTAGATTGAAGCCTATAGACTCATGAGTTAAGGAAATGAAAGTTTATTTATAAGTCATCAACTTTTGTCTTTGGATTACCCTTTATGTGTTACCCATAACTTTCCTTTTATTCCATCCAATGGCCGGTAATAGGAGGACTCAGGCTAACAACCGTTGTGAAGATCATTGTGATGACTGTACTAATGAGATGCCAAATCCAATGGGAGTGGGAATCACGAACTTTGTCACGCTTCTCTCTCAGCTAACTCAAATTTTGAATAGAAACATGGGTCAGGAGGAAATTTCAACCCCCCTAAGAAAGAACAAGTCTCTATCGAGAGCTTCATGAGACAAAGGCCTCCTACTTTTAGTGGATCATCTGATCCCACGATCGCTGAACAATGGATCAACTCCATTGAAAAGATCTTCTCCATCCTTCAATGTTCTGAAAAAGAGAAGGTTCTCCTAGCTACTTATCGTATGGAGGGTGAATCTGATCAATGGTGGACGTTGATCAAAAATACGAAGCCTGAGGAGGAGATCGAGGCATTGGAATGGAAGGATTTCCGGAAGATTTTTTTTGATAAATATTTTCCGCACACCCTCCGGCTTAAGATGGAAAGGGACTTCCTTTCCATCAAGAAAAAAGATGAAGAATATGTTAGAGCGTACAAGTAAAACTTCAAAAGGCTTGCACGATATGCTTCCGACTTTGTCGTTACCCCCGAATTCAAGGTTGACCGCTTCTTTGGTGGGATGAATCCTAGCTTGCAGAAAGAATTAGCGATCCGTGACTTCGACAGCTATGAGGAAATTGTCCGATGTGCCCTCAAGGTCGAAATGGAGATCGGGGAATCACAGGGGTATCATGGGGACAAGAAGTGTAAGGTGGACTTAAATGCTGGTGGTCCGATGGATAAATCCAACGGTGCTAAGAAGATCCAGCACCCCAATTTCCAAAAGTGCAGGAAGAAGCACCCTGGAAATTGCCTTAAGGGGACGAGGAAATGCTTCAGGTGTGGAAGAGAAGGGCACCTAGCTGTTAATTGTCGGCAAGAAAGACCCAAAACTGCGACAGAGTAGAGAAACACTCCGTTCGAACCTCAACACGTTGTTCAATGCTACAAATGCAAAGAACTGAGTCATTTTTCAAATCAGTTCCCTAATCCAAGGGTTTTTAGAGGCTACCAACAACCTCCAAGGCAGCAAGGAAGAGATTTTTCCATCACTTCTGCCGAAGAGAACCCCGAAAACGAAGTGGTGACAGGTACGCTAGTTATTCATTCAAGAATAGAAAACGTACTTTTTGATTCAGGTTCTACGCATTCATTTATATCTCGAAAGATTAGTAGAACAATCCCAACACCACCACAAATCATGGAAGTGAAGATGTCGGTGAGTACGGAAAATGGGGCAATCATTGCATCCCATGAATATAAGTCCTCCCCTGTTATAATCTGTGGATTGAATTTCCCAGCGAACCTCATCATACTCCCTCTGGTGTAATTTGATGCAATTCTTTTCATGGATTGACTTTCCTTATATAGAGCCAACATAAATTGTCGGGAGAGGGAAATCACACTCCATATGGATAATCGACCCCCGATTCTTTACAAGTGTCAGGAGGAAGATGAATCTCCTTTAGCTCCATCATCTGAAGCATGGATATTACTGCCCTATGAGCATGCGTATCTGGTTCAGATGATTGAGTCCAAAGAACAAACCATCCTTGAAGAAATTCCTATTGTGAGGGAATTCGCTGAAGTGTTTCCCAAGGAACTACCTGGTCTTCCACCTAGAAGAGATGTTGAGTTCTCTATTGAACTTATACCTGGGGCGCTACCAATATCCAAGACTCCATATAGAATGGCTGTTGTTGAGCTTGAAGAGCTGAAGAAATAACTACAGGAGAATCTGGATAAAGGGTTTATACGCCTAAGTGCTTCACCATGGGGTGCACCAGTCCTCTTCGTCAAGAATATGGATGGGTCAATGCGGCTTTGCATCGACTATCGTGAACTTAACAAAATCACGATAAAGAACAAGTATCCTCTCCCAAGAATTGATGACTTGTTCGATCAACTGCGTGGAGCACAATACTTCTCCAAGGTGGACTTGCGGTCGGGATATTATCAAGTAAGGGTGAAGAAGGATGATATCCCCAAGACTGCTTTTTGTACAATATACGGGCACTATGAATTCATAGTAATGCCTTTCGGACTCACCAATGCTCCAGAAATATTCATAGAATTGATGAATAGAGTCTTTAGAGATTACGTTGACAAATTTTTGGTAGTCTTTATAGATGACATTCTAATATACTCCAAAACCAAGGATGATCATGAGGAGCATTTAAGAACTATACTAGAGACTTTGCGCAAGGAGAAGCTCTATGAAAAGTACAAAAAGTGTGAGTTATGGTTTAAATAGGTCTCATTCTTGGTCCATATCATCACAAGAAATGGGATATCTGTGGATCCCTCCAAAACAAATGCAATTGAGGGTTGGCCGAGGCCAACATCGGTAACGGATATCCGTAGCTTCTTGGGGTTAGCTAGATATTATCGACGATTTTTGAGGAATTTATCACGATTGTCCAACCATCTTACCAAGCTAACTCGGAAGGGAGTAAAGTTTGCTTGGAGTGATGAATGCGAAGAAAGATTTAAGGAGTTGAAAAGGAGTCTTATCACTGCACTCGTGCTCACTTTAACCACAAGTGGGGAACTTTTTGTGGTATTCAGTAATGCTTCAAAGAAGGGATTAGGCTGTGTGCTGATGCATAATGATAAAGTTATATCCTATGCCTCAAGCCAGTTGGAAATCCATGAGCGAAACTATCCAACGCATGATCTGGAGTTGGCAGCAGTGATCTTTGCCTTGAAAATCTGGCGGCATTATCTCTATAGAGAGAAATGTGAGATATATACTGACCACAAGAGTCTTAAATATATATTCACACAGAAAGAACTTAGTATGCGCTAGAGAAGATGGATAGAGCTCATCAAGGATTATGACTGCTCAATACATTACCACCCTGGGAACACGAACAAGGTGGCAGATGCCCTAAGTAGAATGGACCCAACAATTTTATCGATGATGAGAATTTAGAAGGATCCAATCTTCTTAGACTTGATGAAGATGGACGTGAGAATCATAAAGAAGGGAACATCATTAATCCTTTCACAAATGATTGCTCAACCATCTCTTTTGGAAAGGTTAAAGGTTGCTCAAAAGGATGATGTGGGAATTCAAGAAAAAGTGGAAGCTATCAAAAAATATAAATCCTCAGAGTTTAATGTTAATGAAGAAGGAATTGTGCGGTTTGGGAAAAGACTATGTGTTCCATCTTGTCCGGAGCTGAAGAAAGATCTTTTGGATGACGCACATAGTTCGAATTTCTCTATTCACCCAGGGAGCACAAAGATGTATCGAGATCTCCGAGAAAACATTTGGTGGGATAATATGAAGAAGGAGATCGCTGAATATACATCAAAGTGCCTGGCGTGTCAGCAAGTGACACTAGTACAAAAACCTTTTTTTACGTCGGTTTTTTTTTGCTTTTTAACGTCGGTTTTTAGGCGACGTTTTTGCGAGCGACGTTAAAAATATGATTTTTTACGTCGGTTATTTAATAACCGACGTAAAAAATGGGGCAATATAGTTTTTAACGTCGGTTTTTAAAAAATCGATGTGAAATACATTCTGGAAAATGGTGATAAGAAGTTATAAGTCATTTTTACGCCGTTTATTTAATAACCGACGTTAAAAGTTATTTTTAACGTTGGTTATTAAATAACCGACGTAAAAAATGTTTAGTATCTTGTAGAAAATTTTCTAAGCTTTCATTTGACAGGTCATAGAGCTCAAACGGATTTACGGATCAAAAGTTATGACCATCAGAAGTTTGATATTTTTTTCCGAGGAAAGATTGAATGAGCCAACCGTAGCTTCATATTAGAAGGAATTTTTGAATCCGTTGGGGGATTTGTAGTTTTATCATGATAGAAAGAATCATCCATCATTATAATAAATTAACAATCGTTAAATGGTATATCAATTAAGAAAACTACTCACAGAAAATATAAATCATGGGAAAATAATTACAAATACCTTGACGAGGTCGCGGAAATAAGAAATCATTGATTCACGTTGAAGATAAAACTAGTTGATTCGGTGGAACGATGATGGTTGAATGAAATGATCATAAAATGGTATATCAATTAAGAAAAAAAATCATAAAAACTATAAACCATGGATGTATGATTAAATATACCTTGGCGAGATCGCGGAAAGAATAAATAATTGATTCACGTTCGAGAGAAAAAGAGTGGATTTGGGGGAACAATAATGGTTGAAATAAATGATCATCAAATTAGGATGAGTGTATAATGGAAACATATAATTGATATTCTATGAGAAAACGTAGTATTAAAAATTTTAGGCGGCAATTCAAAATTTCGATGTCGCGATGTAAAAAAATTGAAATTTCGCGTTAGCGAGATATTAAAAATATCATTCACGTCGGTTTTATGATAACCGACGTGAAAAGATATTAAAATTTTAACTTATTTTTCACATCGGTTATTATAAAACCGACGTGAAAAATCAATCTTCGTCACTCTTTCACGTCGGTTATTAAATAACCGACGTGAAAAATAGATTTTCATGACTTTTTCACGTCGGTTATTTAATAACCGACGTGAAAAAAGTCTACAAAAATGTAGTTCATTTTCCAAGCTTTAATTTGACAGGTCACAGAGCTCAAATGGAGTTATGGATTAAAAGTTATGGCCTTCAGAAGTTGGACATCCTTAAGACATCATTTAGAGATGATCAACTTCTAAAGGCCATAACTTTTAATCCGTAACTCCGTTTGAGCTCCGTGACTTGTCAAATTAAATCTTGAGAAATCAACTACATTTTGGTAAACATTTTTCACATCGTTTATTAAATAACTAACGTGAAAATACCTTTTAACGTTGGTTATTAAATAACCAACGTGAAAAAGTCACGAAAATCGATTTTTCACGTCGGTTATTTAATAACTGACATGAAAAATAAGTGAAAATTTTAATATATTTTCCTAGAAAATGATTTTCGCATCGGTTATTTAATAACCGACATGGAAAAGTGATGTACATTGATTTTTCACGTCGGTTATATAATAACCGATGTGAAAAATCAGATAAAATGGATTTTTAACGTCGGTTCTTATATAACCGACCTGAAAAATAAGTGAAATTGTATTTTTACGTCGGTTATATAATAAACGACGTAAAAAAATCAATTTTTAGATATTTTCACGTCGGTTCTAAAAAACTGACGTGAAAAATGGTGACGTAAAAAAAGGTTTTTCTACTAGTGTGAAGGTAGAGAGACAGAAGTCTAAGGGGATGATGCAACCATTGCCCATACCAGAATGGAAATGGGAGAACATCACCATGGACTTTTTCATCGGACTTCTGAGGACATACAAAGGTAACAATACAATCTGGGTTGTTGTGGATCATCTTACAAATACTGCACACTTCATTGCTATTCGGGAGGATTTCTCTTTGGATCAATCGGCACAGATATATATCAGGGAAGTGGTAAGGTTGCATGGAGTACCACTATCTATTGTGTCTGACCGAGATCCAAGATTCACCTCTAAGTTTTGGAAGAGTCTTCAACATGCTCTAAATACTGAACTGAACTTCAGTATGACCTATCATCCTCAAACTGATGGCCAATCCAAGCGGACTATCCAAACACTTGAGGACATGTTGAGAGCATGCTCAATGGACTTTAAAGGAGGATGGGATCAACATCTTCCTCTGGTTGAGTTCTCTTATAATAGTAGTTTCCACTCGAGTATCCAAATGGTACCATATAAAGCCCTGTATGGGAAAAGGTGCAGAACACCGACATGTTGGGATGAGGTCAGTGAACGTAAGCTGCTTAGACCAGAAATGGTCGAAGAAATGGTGGAGAAGGTGAAAACCATTCAACAGCATATCAAGGCAGCCCAGAGTCGATAGAAGAGTTATGCAGATAACCGTTGACGGGACCTTGAGTTTAAATTTGGAGACATGGTGTTTCTACGCATATCTTCGTGGAAGAAGGTCATGAGGTTTGGAAAGAAAGGGAAGTTAAGTCCAAGGTACATCGGCCCCTTCGAGATTCTTGATCGTGTCGGGGCTGTGACCTATTGACTAGAACTTCCACCTACTATGGCCAAATTACATGATGTATTTAATGTATACCTCTTAAGGAAGTACATACCGGACCCTTCACATGTACTCTCTTCTGAGGTGGTACAATTGGAAGATGATCTTTCTTATGAGGAGCAACCAGTGAAGATCTTAGATCTTAGAGAAAAAGTTATATGAAATAAGACAATGCCCATCGTCAAGGTGTTGTGGAGAAACCACAAGTTTGAAGAAGCAACTTGGGAATCGGAGGAAGTGATGAAGCTGAGTTACCCACATCTGTTTTAGTATGGGAAAAGGAAAATTTCGAGGGAGAAATTTCTTAAGGGGGGAATATTGTAACGACCCAAAGTTTCATTAATGGAAATCCCTCTTGATCTAATTAAGTGTCTCTTTATGTTTATATAAAATGTCAAATTCATTGGTTTTATGTTAAGAATTTTTACCGTTGCTAATATAGCTGTTGAACAGGGATCACATGATTAGTATAAATGCAGGTCTTTAACAAATCCAAATTTACTCAGACAAAAGAAGCGATGGCCTCGTCCAGTAGAATTGCTCTGTACAAATCCCATTTGTCGGATCTTGGAAAGGAGGTGGCATCTTTGGGCTTTTCCCTTGACCAAGACCAATATGATCTTCATCATTTCAAGCTCGAACGAGACCGTCTATGGGAGAAGTGGAAGTTGATAGAAATTACCACTCGAGCGATGTTATCCGAGCCACCCCAAGAGTCTGTCACCATCGCACACCTTACCCTTAGGTCTTATGCATCTTTTTTAAGGGGTTATGTAACAAATAAGTAGTACTATGTTCATGTACATTATTTTTTTGTATATAATAATGAATATAATTTCTAGTCATTTTTGATACATTGTAAATAGTTTTTAAAGTACAAATAGTGTTTTTAGTTATTATTTAATTAAGAATTCTATTTTATTAAATTAAGTGATTTTTGAATTAAACAATATTTTAATAAAATATTATTATTATTATTAAATTAATTTTTATTAAATATAAATGATCTTATAATTTTATGAATGCAATTATAATTTTTATTAAGATTTGAAATCCATTTTTGTCAAAACCCGTGAATTTTTGATAAATGTCGGTTTTTTATTTTAAAAGTGAAAATTAACATATTTAGAAAATTATTTAGATAAAATAAATGTTATTTTTGGAATCAGGATGTTGAAATTATCCAACGGTGAATTTTTCATAATTTTCTGAGACAGTCAAATTTTTGAGTAAAAATTAAATATCGTTTAAATATATAATGTGTTTTATGACATTATAATGACCCAAAAGTGATGTAATAAAATACTATAAACTTTATTTTCGGACAATATATGTTTTAACATTAAAATAATGTGATTTTTTTTTGTTTGGATTACTTTTCAAAGCATTAATGGACCCCTCAAGACTTATTAAACACCTTGTCTTTTTAAATTAATTTCCATGGAAGTGTGACTCAGCTCCACATAAGAAACCCTAATATTTTAAGAAGTTCGGACCATGGCCTTATAAAATATTATTTTCCTCTTCCCTTTGAAAAAAAACATGGGAAAAAACCAATGGATGGTTTGTGGTTTGGATTAATTTAATATAAGGGGTCCCAAACCTAAATAATAAAGAATTCCCTCACCTTTCCTATATAAACCCACCCAATCTCCCACTTCCTCCCCACTCAAAGCCTTTGTAGTTCGTCAAAACTCTACCCTACTCTCTCTATAATCCTCCCAAGGTTCCCCAAGCTCCCAAGAATCCTCTCACAAGTCTCTCTCTAGCCTTTGGAAGCACACTTCCAAGTAAGGGTTTTTTCTTCCTTTCTCATTTTTGTCCAATTTTCTTTAAGTTGTTTTTCCTTTTAATTTCAATTATGAATGTTTGGGTGGTTTTTCACCTCCCCCATACTTCCGTATTATTTTTTTAATGATGGGAGACCCCTTTCCCTCTCATTAAATTCCTCCCATGTACACCCATTACTATGCCGAAATTCTGAAAGGAACTTCTCTCTCTTCTTTTACATTCAAGCAATAATTTTGTATCATGAATCTAAATTCCTTTACAATTGTTGGGACATGTATCTATATGACCTAATTACTGTCTATTACATGTAAATATGATGAGGAACCTCTTTCTCTCTCATCAACCATTTTTATGAATTCTTATGTCACGCCGTTACGCTGCCGAAATCACACCGATTTTCTAAGCCAATGCCATTGTGTAGTGGATACCATGACCATTTCTCCATCAAGGGTATTAAACTTTATGCACATTTACTTATTGATTACAAATTTTCATGTATGAATTCCAAATTTCTTTATCGTGGAATAAATGATTATGTTTTATGAATCCATGTTTTATGATCCATGTGGCACACTTATGCATGAAATGAAATGTTTAAGAAGGGTGCGCCCTTATAGCGCTCCAATGCATTGGGTAAAGTATAATATCATGATACGTCATGTGCAATGAGTTTTGACTCATTCTAATTCAAGTGAAATGAGGGTTTACTCATGCTTTATGTGCAATGAGGATTTACTCATGCTCTATGTGCAATGAGCCTTGGCTCATGCTAATTCCATGTTAAGTGTTGTTGCCACATTTCCATGTTATGATTATCATGATTTATCATGCCTTTAAGTTCATGTTTATTTTATGCTCTATGGATATGCCTATTGTCTAACATTTATTGTAATCCTCATGTTATTCCATGTGTACTCCCTTATTGGGCTTTATAGCTCACCCTTTTCTTATGCATGTCCTCAGGGTATCCCATGCAATGCTAAGTACGAGGGAATGTAGTGGTCATGTAAAGGAAGTTTTCAATAAAGATGTTGTATTTCATGTTTTAAGTTTTTATGTAATGATCATAAGCCCCAAATAAATTAAACCTCTCGATCTTCTTTGTTGTATCAAGTGAAGTTTTATGTAATAAATCATGTTTAAGTTTGTAATAAAAGCAGGGTTGTCATAGAAACTAAGTCAATAACTAATGAATCCACCAAAATGTTGATAATGATAAAAAAATTGCTACCTCCTTCCATGATACTCAAGGAATTTTGAGCTTCTATAATTTGGAATTCTTTTGGAGATTTACTTGAAACTCATGAATTCCTTATTAAAGTGTCTTTTTTTTCTAAACTTCCAACATATAGGACTGGGTTCAGCCAAATTTCCTCAACTTCTCTCCCTCATCTTATATTTTGATGTTTTCTTCTGACTAGTCCTCCACTGAGGTGACCTTCCACTTCCATTAAAATTAATAGAATTACTAGATAGTGTATAGAATTATCTCCTCCTAATATCCTCATTCAGGTTTATGTTTTTCATATCCTAAAACAAAAATTTTATATTTCTGTTGGAGTTACTAACAACAGTCACTATCAAATACCAATTCTATAGAAGCTATGATAGTAAAAGTAGTTCTCACACATCATCTTTGAAAGTTACCTTCACAGATTTTATCTACTTGTGTATAACGACCCAAGCTTGATGTACATGGACATTACATTACTTTTATAGAATAATTAATACATTACACAAATATACACCCAAATACTGTATTAGTTTAGTGCCTTTGGAAACTTGGAACACAAACTTCTAGTATAGGGAAATATCTTCAATATTTCCCACAAAGATCTTCCCCTTTTTGTACTCCTTCCTAAAACATTTCTTCATAACCTATGGAAAATAAAACATAAGAAAGGGTGAACTTAGATGATCAGTAAGAGTAAACAAGGGTGATATGTAAACATAAACATGAACATAAAGGGTATGATAACATGATCATAACATCATAAGATCATGCCCTGCATGTCAAAGGTAAACTTGAATCAAAAGGAAATCAAATAACATAATCTATAAGATCATAAAATTGACATAAGGCATGAAATTATAGCATATAAATCAATTTTTAACTTTTTGAAAATTTATAAATAGTAATAGGTTCACTCATTAAGGACATAAAATTAGGTCTTTGAATAAACATATGGACATGGAAACCAGGTACACTCTTAAAATTATGGACATAAAAACTAGGTCCTCACATAGAATTGTGAACATGAAATCTGGTTCACGCATAACATATATACCTCATGAGTTATCAATCCTTACTCAATGCACTGGAGAGAGATATAGGTCCCACAAATATCATATTGAAATCATACATATGTGTTCCATAAAACTATAAATCATTCATTATAAACATAACCCAAAGAATAAAATGGGTTTCTTAAACATCATTCCATCATGACATAATCTAGGAAAAACAAATAGATTTCATAGATAGAATGAACAAAATCGTATCATATTAATAATAGGGATACTATAATTGAAACATATCCTTATTAAATAATTTCATCATAGATGGAAAATAATTTTGATAAAACATTTGAAATTTATTTTTGAAAAAATATAAATTTTTCTTCAAAAATGTTTTCTTTTCTTAAAATGATATGTAGTTTTAAAAGAAAAAGAATTTATTTGAAAATAAACTTGAAATTTTTTAAGGTAATAATTAATTTAATAAGTCATAATTAAATTATAAAAACCAATTCATTCCTTATAAGTTAAAAAACATTCTCCTCAAACTTTTTTCTGGAAAAGTCAAAAAGTACTTTGTATCGAAAACGAAAAAGATTCCTTTTACACTGTTTAATAAAAATTCACCGATGGGTAAAATTGAATTTAATTTTTTTTATAATAATAGAATGAATATTTTGGAATACATATTTTGGAAACATGGACATGGATGATAAGTATACCCCATTAAATATGTATGTATAAACAATCTCAGATAATAATGAAGTTGTGAAATTATCGATTACCTTAGGGCCAATTTCTTTTGTACATGTCCAAAAATCCTGTATAGTGGTTTTAAAAATATTATTAACTTGTAAAATAATAATAATAATATTTATGATGTCATATATTATTCATTTATGACTTATATTTCTAGTTCATTTAACAATTCCATGTTAAAGCAACGTTTAGGGTAATAATCACTTTGTTTATTGTAGTTGTTTTGACTTGTTATTATTGATCTTATTACTTAGATCATGATTTAATTACTTATATAATGTAAAACATGATTTATATATATTATATATTCATTATATAAATATATTTAATAGATATATAAATTAAATGGAATACACTATTCATGGAGACGGTAGGCCGTACGTCTGCATGAACATTATTTCCATTTTGTTATTGTATTGAATAGAATAAAGTAAATAACACACACACACACACACACATATATATATATATTATTAAATTAGTATTATCATGTCATATATTTCATACTTATTCATTATATATATTTTTTATTATCATTCTTAAAGGGTTAACATGGAGAATGAATCTCATCGTGTCGTCGAGACGGTAAGCCGTACCTATGCACGAGCAATGATATCATTCCATTTATGGTTAAATGGTACTGAATTGGATGGTATATTAATTATAAATAATCATTATTATTCCGTAATCATTATTTATATTAATTATATTCATCATTATACCTATCCAGATAATGTAGTGTTGAAAAAAAAATTACACCATGGTGTGGAGATGATAAGCCATTTGTACGCAGGCATGATGATATTATTATTCGTAAGATGAATAAAAGGAAGAATATGGTTGTACCATAATCAAAAAAACATCTCATAATTTATATGATACTGGATTTATTACTTTATTATTAAAACAACATAGTAATAGAAAGTATATGAAGAAAAGAAATTGAATTGAATTGGTAAAACAATTTCCTATTCTTTAAGTATCCCCTTTTGATTTGAACAAAATCACTTCGTAGGTTAGATTTCTGCCAAAATTATAGTATCTATGATGAATTTAAGTTTTTTAGGATAAATGGTCAGGTTTTTTTTGAGACAAATGGATTTAGAGGTGTGAATAAAAGAGAAGGAGAGGTTCCATTTTATAAGAGAGGGGGGGGGGGGCACTTTAGGAAACTCCAAAACTATTAAATTAATATAAACTCATTTTCAATTATAAATGGTAAAAAACTAATATATTTATAATATATTATAATTTTGGTTAGAATAAACATAATCAAAATAAAATTATACAAGTTTTTAATATTTTTTAATCCTTATCTTTTGGTTTTAACCCCTTTTAATTCTTACCATTTAATCATGTAATTTACTCTTTGAGGGTTAAAATAATGACCAAAACATACCAAATGACCAATTAATAAGTAATTAATTAAATTCTTATAAATATTTTTTTGGTAGAATATTATATTTTTATAAATTTTATATAATTTAGTTACATATTTTATATTTTAAGATATGAATTATGTCAATTTTGACACTATTAATAACATGAATTTTTTAAAAAATAACAACTTGATTACTTAAAAAAACTACATTAAATCATCCTTAACATGTCAAATGTATCCATAAAATTCATGTATGGCATCAAGTATTTAAAATTATATTTAACTTGATATTATTAATATCATTTATTTGATTCTTCCTTAAATAAATCCATTACTACATCAACATTGTGTCACAATTACATTTAATTATTTAATGTCTAAAAATTATAAATAAATTATCATGGTGTAAATAAACATTTTATATTTAAAATGAATATTTATAGTCTAATTTTTCTTCTTTATAACCCTATATTAAAAATTATTTACTTATTAAAAATATGAGTATGACATTTATAACTTATCTTTAAATAAAACAAAATAAATATCATATTCTTTCCCAAGTGGATTAAAAAGGTTATAATTTTAAACTAAGGTTGATTTTGGTCAAAAAAACTCATAAAATTAAATTAGTATAAGTGTTAGGATAATTTTATAATATAGTAATATTATTTTTACCCTTATTTAACTGATTTACTTTTTAACCGCGGTAAATAAAATACTAACGTTACTATTCACCAAAAATTATTTTGATCCTATTAGACCAAAATTTTCATACTGATTAAATCCATGTGTGTATTTTTTTCAAAATTAAATTCACTGAATCAATGAAATTACGTTTAATGCTAATCCCACAGATGTGGTTAGAAGGCGGGTAAAAGAGCCGTTCAAAAGATTAGTAATTTTTTTTAATATAATTTCAATATAAAAATTATACGAATGATTAAAATTAAATTAAAACATGTATTATTGATCTATTGTGACTTTTAAAATCATTTTAAAGTATAATAATTATTTAAATGAAAAATCAATTTTTAACTACAATGCAATATTTTTCACTAGTCATCAAAAAATGAAACTTCTCATAAAAATACTAAAAATTCACCCAAAGTTAATTTTGATAATCCTATTTAAAATAAGTTTATTTTTTCAAATATAATATATAAATGTGTTAAAATATTGATTTAAAATGGGTTCTCCATCAGAAGGCGGTAGAATTGCATTTTTCTAAAAAATACTTCTTTTATCTGAAAAATTGAATTTATTCTTATATCATGTTTAGAAAAAATATAAGATGAATTTCAAACATTATATTGAATATATAAAATTCCATCAAGATTGATTTTATTATTTTATAAACTCACTTATTTTCATTTAAATAGTTTTTCAGAAAAATATTTCCTTTTTTTTAAAAAGAATTTTATTTTTATTTATAATTAATTTCTCACCAAAGAACTAATTATATATACATGTGAAAAGAATATTTTCATAATTTAGTTTATACTATTCATACTTTACATTATAATTTATAGGTTATAAGGTAATGTAATAATATTTAGTTTGCTTAAACTCGGTATTGTGTGAAATGAAATCTATAAAAATAACTTGAAATTGTGTGTAACACAAGCCAATCATAGTGTTTCATATTCTGGAAGCTAATCCAGTGTTGTGTGTAGAAAAACCTATGATTTTTGTATCATACAATACAAGACATAAAAAAATTAAAAAGAATCTATCTCATAAAAATATTAGGGTGTTATATGCTACCCCCTTAAAATGAATTTCGACCTCAAAATTCATCTGGGTTATAAAATTATTAATACTTGAAAGTTTCTTTCATAAAAACCCACATCATAAAAACAAAGTCTAAAACTTCATTTTAAAAAATAATAGTTTTAAAATAACAGTTACCCAAATTAAATTGTAACTAGTTATCTACATAGGAGAACATAAGTGAAGATATGGGCATGGTGGGAAAGCGTAAATAATCAAAGAGATTGATAAGGATCACTGATCACAAGAAAGTTGGTGATACAGATAAAGTTAATAATTACAAAACCATAAAATAAATAAGAATTAAAGAGGTCATTGATATCATAAAAAATTATGATAATAGGACACCCTTTTACATCACGATCCCTTTTACTAATATTGAAGAATTTTTATGGTAAGATGTACTTAATTGATTTCGGTACAATCTCACCATTGGTCATGCCTTGAACAATTTCTACTTCATCTCTTATTCAAATAAATGAAGTTTAATTTGTCATTCCTGAAGCATTATAAGATCATGCAATCTATAAATAAAATGATAGGTCATTCCATCTATATTTATCACAACAAAAATGTTATCACAAATTATCAAATATGCATAAGTCCACCTATAGTGAGATAATACTTTAATCTAACAAACTTAACCCAAAGTTTAACTTATGCTATCCATAAATTGATAACCTTTTACAATCCTTCTAAAAGTTGAAAATACAAAACTTTAGAAAGATGTGTACTAACTTGGCTTAACATTTATCCCTTATATATCATAAGGTATCTCTTATTGGTCACATTATATACATGCGAACACCTTCATCATGTATTCTCTTGAGTCATGGTAATAACCTGAATTACCATATATCCTTATTAAAAACATACATGTTTCCTTATTCCAAATCTTATTGAATATATTACTTATTTCCCAAAAAGTTTTAAACCTTATCCATGATAACATAGACCACTTTTTCAACCAATCAATAACCAGATACAGGGTAATCTGTACCATCTAATTCACTTATTTATATCCAACATGTCTCTTATCCAAAAATAATTGTCTTAACATGAGTAACACATTAAGGTATATATTTCCCTTAATCTTGTGTTTGTTATGAATATCACCTTTTCCTTAAATCACTTTTCTTGTCCATTATAACTACTCAATATATTCTTCAAAATCCTTAGCAAAAAACACGAATCGAATCATCCTTATTTAATTCACCATTCATAATTCTTAGATACAAATACATAAATACTTCAATCCTTCCACTTTAATGGTTTGCATGGGATATGTCCTTCCTTGGTTTAGAAGTATATTCTTATTTCTGGGAATTGATTTGGGTAATGGACATGTTTTCCATAGATGATACATTGAACTCCATAACAATTCTTCACCCTATAACCCTTTTACCTGTAGATATAACATATTCCCCTCCATTTGAGGTATTAATCAAGGTTATTATTCCCTTCTTATTAACATGTAGGAAGTCAAATATTCTTTCCTCTGTGCTTCTTAAAATTTGAACATTTATAAAAGTTTATCTTCCTATTATGCGATGTGTTAGGAATGTCACCAAAGTTCACTTTGTTAATCATATATCATGATAGCTAATTTTACATAATCACAATATCTTTATCTCTAGTCATTATCCAATTTTTTTGAAGATAATCACTATATTTTCCATCAAACTCAATGTTAACCAAATTCCTTCTAGTTTCCTCCATTAACTAAAACTAGAAAGCATGGGGTGAGAAACACATCTCATAGAAGAAACCACATAATCAAGGGAAAGTAATTTAAATCTATAACATATTAGGTTTAATACTAGGTTATCTATGATAATTACCAAAATTTTAGGATTGTAACTTATAAACATAATAAAACCATAGGAATAATAGGTATAATATACTTCAAATATATCCTTATTAAATAATATCATCATAGATGGGAAATAATTTTGATAAAACACTTGAAATTGATTCTTGAGGAAAATATCATTTCTTCTTCAAAAATGTTTTCTTTTCTTAAAATGCCACATAATTTTAAAAGAAAATATTTTCTTTGAAAATAAACTTTAAAACTTTTAAGGTAATCTTAAATGTAATAAATAATCATGAAATCATAAAAATACATTCATGCTGTATAAGTTAAAAAAACATTCTTCTCATACTTTTTGTCGTAAAAGTCAAAAAGTACTTTGTATTAAAAACGGCAAAGATTCATTTCACACCATTTAATAAAAAATAACCAATGGGTAAAATTGACTTTCAAAAATTGTATAAGAATAGAGTTAATATTTTTGAATACATATTTAGGAAACATGGACATGGATGACAATTATACCCCAGTAAATACTTATATATAAACAATCTTAGATTTATCCCTTACCTTCAGTCCGATTTATTCCATACGTGTTTGAAACTTATGTATAGTGGTTTTAAACAAATTATTAACTTTTTAATAGAATCATAATAATATTTATGATATTATATATGATTCATTTATGACTTTATATTACCCGTTCATTTAGTAGTTCCATGTTAAAGCAGCGTTTCAGGTAATAATCACTTTGTTTATCGTACATGTTTTGACTTGTTATTCTTGATATTATTAATTATATCATGATTTAATTACTTCCATAATTTAAAACATGATTTATATATCTTATATATTCAGTATATAAATATATATAATAGATAGATAAATGAAATGGAATACATCGTTCATGGAGACGGTATTCCTTACGTACGCATGAATATTGTTTCCATTTTCTTATTGTACTTAATGAAATAAAGTAAATAAAATATACATATACATATACATATTTAATGGACCGAACCTCTCCGGTCCATTCCTTTGTGAAATGTGGTGCTGGAGGTGTTTTGGGAGGTCAAGGTGACTTGCGGGTGCATTTGGGTGGACTTTTAAGGAAAGCTAAAGGGAAATAGATTTTGCACGGTTGGCGCACAGTTTGGCTAAACCATACAGACAAGCTGTACAAGGTTGGTGTTGGAGGTAGTGGATAACGCACGGTTAGTGCACGATTTTTCTAACCATGCGGACTAACCATGCGAGGAGTGTTTGGCGAGGTAGAAGCTAACTCACAGTTAGCGCACAGTTTGTTAAACCGTGCAGACTAACCATGTGGGCACTTAAAGTTAGATCCTAAAATTGTGGATCTGAACTCTTTTTCCTCTAAATGGTTTGTTTAAGCCTCTAAGTGGCCATAACTCGGGATTACCCTTCCTTGAGGATAATAGAACCTCTCCCAAGCATTATGGAAGCGATATGAAGGCTTCTCTTGGTAAATCGAAGCCAGTTCCTTGAGGTATGTGATCTTTCTCGATCGTTATTGTTCAGTTTATTAGATCCACGTGGATCTAATCCTCTTATTCCTTTAGTTTCTTAGATCTACGCCCATTATGGGTAGACCTAAGTGTGTGGATTCCAATTATGGTGAGCTTTGGTCTTGATCTTGCTAGGAGGAGGGACCTGAGGTGGGTTTTTGGAGAATCGACCCGGGTTTCTTGTGCGTTCTTCATTTGTTGTGGATTTCGTCAAAAAACTTTGAGGTAGGGATCTTACCTTCGTATCTCACTCTTTTTCTATATCATGCGGGGTGGGCGTCCTCTTGTTTTCATGAGGTATGGTTGAACCAGTAAATAAAGATAATAACTGGTTAATGAACGGGTTTTGGGAAGTTTTGTTGATATCATCGTTCTAATTCCATCAATGCTTATCCTTTGATTATGTTGTGAACTGAATAGGATTATGCCTAATGAAAATCACGGTCGTTGGGGGCCTTTTCTTGCACAATTAAATGTTTTCCTGTGTTTCTGGATTGATTTGTGGATGGAATTTCATAGAATTTGGAAATTGGTTAATCATGTAAAGATGGATGATTAAATAAATACCTGGAACCCTTGTATGATCACCCTGATTAAATTAAATGAAAGAATGAATTTTGTGGGTACTGGTTGGGGCTTAATTATGTGAAGGGGTGTTTCGTGGGTTGTTGTGGAACGGGTGAGCAGCGGGGCTGCGGTTGGCTTGGTTGTGGATTTGTGTGTATTATATGGTTGTGATGGGAATCAGATCTGCGGTGAATGGTATTGAAGGGATAATGATGCGGTATGAGTATTGTTTCTATGGTGCTGTGGTTGTGGTGGTTGGCAGTAGGGATGCAAGGATGGGTTGTGCATATGAATAAAACTGTAAGAGTTAACTAATGAATTTTGGGTCATGGTAGTTGATTAAATACGGAAAATTAGTGGAATTGATTGGCAAGTAAAAGAAAATGGTTTTGTGTTTCTTGTGTTTTTCCCTAACTATATTTGTGGTTGGCAGGGATATGTTTTATGAACGATTGATCTGGTTTGGTTGTTTTTAGTAACTCGGTAGTTAAGAAACTGATAAACTAAAACTGTTGAACATGAAAAGCTTAATGGGGTTTGGGGCTGTTCATTGTGTGCATACTTTCGTGGTAACAGTGTCGAGGCATGAGCTCAGATCTTTTTTGTAGAATCCTTAGGAGGGGATGAGTGGTTGATATAATTATATAAATCTGTATGTTTTATGTTTCTTTACACACCCCACCCATGTTGAGCACTACGTGCTAAAAACCCGTGGGATGGGGGGGTGATATTACCAAACATCCAAAGGATGGCTGGTTACTGTTCTTCCCTATGCTGCCTCTTCCAGGTTCTATAGCCCAAGATCCTTTGGGCAGGTTATGACATATATTTACCAAGAGTCTTCGGGATGAGGATGTGATGTGGTTCCCAGGTGTCTTCAGGATGAGATGTGGTTATGGCCGAGGATTGTGTGCCGGTGGGATACTATGAGCTTTGTATGGCCAGGTTGCGGCACTAGCTCGAGCTTCGTATGGCCAGGTTGCAGTACTAGCTCAGGAGGAGGGGGAAGCATCAGAGCGTTAGGCATGAGGGCTTGAACAATATTCAGTGGGAAGGTGGTGCGAGGTACCCAAACTTTGATAATATTACTATACTACTCTATTGACTTGCGATATTTGGTGAGTGTGGCTTGTAAGGTTGGGTGGATAGATTCCTTACTTGGCTTTGGTTCCTTCTATTTTCTCACGGGGCATTAGGATATCTCCCCACCTATGCACGGGAGCTTTAGGTTTCCCTACTGAGTATACTTGTATGCTCACCCTATGTTTACTTTCAGATTTTCAGGAGGACTTCAGGGACCATGCAGGACCTTACTAGTTGGGCGTTGGAGTTTTTCTAGGTGCAGTTTTTTCTTTCTTTTGGTATCATACTTTGGATCTTTTCTTGTAATTTGTTTCAGTATTGTATAAAACATGCATATGGGTTTGGTTTTGGGTTTATTTTCATTTACTAGTTCTTTTTCTTTGGTTTTTGACTCATCCTTTTTCCTGATATTAATTTTATAAAAAGGGTAATGCCTCCCATAATTGTGAAAAATCATTCCCTTGGTGCTAGTCTCCACTCTGGGGCCTACTGAAGGCGGGACTCGAGGGTCATTATCTCCCTTTCACCCTTTCTAGCTCAGGAGGAGCATCTTTGGTGGGAGGGGGTCATGATAGAATGGTATCAGAGGGAAGTTGAGAGATAGAATGGAGTCTGGAGTAAGGCACAGTAAGGATTGCATGGGATGGTAGGGAAACAGTGTTGGATGATCTTGGTGCGTGACATAGGCCAGGGAAGACCGGCTAGGATGTGGGATTTTAGGACCCCCCCCCCCCCCCCCCGTGATCCGATGCAAGGACTCTAGACCTACCGAACTACCAAGTGAGGCCACACTGATTGCAGGGTAGAGACCCTAGGAAATGTACATGCATCATAATGACTTGTGTTCTTGTGTTTTTGGGGCATTTTGGGTATTTAAAATGAATAAGGAGTCTAAGAAAATTTAAGAACAATATTCTACACTACTCGGGATTAGGCATTCCTTGTTTACCTTGCAGCTATGGTACCTGGGAGATGACCATGAGTAGTGAAAGCGATCGAGGCCCAGGAGGTTGACTTGGCTAATCGACAAAGGGCTAACCGAGAGGAGGAGGACGATCAGTGGAAGAAGATGCTTCGAGCCTTTCAGCGGCAGACCCTCGGGAATTACGAGGGAAGCATCTCAGACATGAAGACAGAGAGCTGGCTAGAGGAGCTGGTGATAGCTTTCAGCTTGATCCGGGCTCTGACAGAGTACTGGGTTCCTCTGGTTGTGAACCAGATGCGTGGAGTAGCGCGTCAGTGGTGGATGATTTATCTTGGGGAGAAGAGGGAGGATGAGGTCACGTGGGATGACTTCGAGAAGGAATTCCGGGTGGAAATCCTCTCCTCCACAATGAAGGATGAGAAGAGACAGGAACTACTCTCCCTCCAGTTGGGGAGTATGTTAGTGAGAGAGTTGGGGATCAAGTTCAAGGATCTCCTTCGCTTTTTCTCCTGACCTATTTTCAGATGAGGAGTCTCGGGCGAGATGTTTGGAGGAGGCAATTCAACCTTCTCTCCAATATGATGTTACTCCCTTCACCTTACCGACATACTTGGAGGTTCAGAAGAAAGATGAAGTGGTGGAGAGGATGCACACACTAGGAGGTGTGTGACAAGAAGGAATCCAGTTGGTCTCTTCAAAGGGGAAAACTGTCAGTAGCATACCTCCAGCATCAGGGCCCTCTAGGTTCTGACCAGTAGGGAGCAGGCCTTAGCAGTTTCAGTTCCAATATCCCAGTTCTCACCCTTTTCTTTCGGTCTCGGGACCGAGATGTTTCATCTGTGGAAGCCGTGGGAACCTTCATAACCAATGACCGGACTGAGTACAGTACAATGGTGGTGGACCAGTACAACACCCGCCTCAGCTACAACAGTTTCCAGCCAGACCCTTCCAGCAGCAGCAGTAGGGGAAGCGAGCTCCCACTCCTCCGAGGGCAGACGTTGCAGGAGGAGGCCGACCTCAGGGCGATCCTCAGGGACCTCGACCAGGGCATGGTCGGGGAGGTGGCCGAAAACTGAGAGACATAGGAACTGGGTGTGGCCAGATGCACGTCGCAGAGGCAGCAATTCCAGTAGGGCTATAAGTCGTTCGAGTTACGATCAGCTTGTTTAGTACCCTTGCCTATGACTTGTTTGATTCAGGAGCTTCTCACTCCTTTGTTGCGCCCAGTCTAGCCTATTCCTTAGGCCTAGACATAGAGACACTTTATGTACCCCTGGTTTTGAGTATGCTAGTCGGAGGTCAGACCATCTTGTTTTGTGTTTTCCAGGGATGTAGGTTGATGTTGGGGCCACACCAATCCAGTGGAGACCTCCTTTTACTACAAATTCAGCCATACGACATCATTCTAGGCCTTGACTGGCTATTCTCAGTGTGTGCCATTATCTATTGTTTCCAACGAAGGGTTGTGTTTTCAGGTGTGGGAGACCGACGTGTGACTTTCTTCAGTGAGTGGGGTTGCCAGGAGGGCAGCCGGCAAGGGGAGCCCTACCTTTTCTTGTTAGCTGAACTGTTAGTGGAGTCGGCAGATACAGAAATAGTGTAAGTCCTAGGGATCATCGGTGAGTTTATGGACGTCTTCCTTGAAGAGGTGGTGACTCTACCCCCTTGACGTGATGTTGAGTTCGGGATAGACTTGCAATCTGGTGCCCGTCCGATTTCGATGGCTCCCTAACGGATTGCACCTTCTGAGTTGCAGGATTTTCAGATTTAGATTGAAAATCTCATGAAGAAGGGTTTTGTTCGACCAAGTGCATCACCATGGGGTGCTCCAGTCTTATTCACAAAGAAGGTAGATGGTGGTCTCAGGCTGTGCATAGACTATCGGAGACTGAACCGGGTAATCGTCAAGAACCGTTACCCCCTCCTGAGGATAGACGATCTCTTTGACCAGCTGAGGGGAGCTGGTTGGTTCTCTAAGATCGATCTGTGGTCTGGATATCACCAGTTGAGGGTGAAGGAGGGTGACATCTCCAAGACTGCCTTCAGGTGCAGATATGGGCACTTTGAGTTTGTAGTCATGCCGTTCGGGGTTAGAAATTCACCAGTTGTGTTCATGGGACTCATGAACTCCTACTTTTGGAAATACCTGGATCGGTTCATAGTCGTGTTTATTGACAACATTCTGATCTACTCAATATCAGAGGAGGATCAAACTGAGCACTTGAGAATAGTTTTATAGGCCCTCTGACAGTACAAACTCTATGGGAAATTGTCCAAGTGCAAGTTCTGGATGCGAGAAGTGCACTTCCTTGGGCACGTGGTGTCCGAGTAGGTAATAGTGGTGGACCCATCGAAGGTCGAGGCAGTTGTTTCTTGGGAAGCACCCAAGAACTTGGTAGAGGTTCGTAGTTTCCTTTGACTGGCAGGTTACTACTGGAGGTTCGTACCCAACTTCTCTCAAGTTGCAGCACCTTTGAAAGCCTTGATGAAGAAGGATCAAGCTTTCGTGTGGGATGAGCAGTGTGAGTAATCCTTCAGTTATCTAAAGGGAAAGTTGGTTAGTGCCCCAGTGATAAGATTACCAGAGGAGGGAGTAATGTTTGAGGTATTCTGTGATGCCTTAGGCCAAGGCTTGGGGAGTAACGTAAATATGCCACCCATTATCTAGAGATTTCAGAGGTTGTGTTCGCACTAAAGTTGTGGCGACATTACCTCATTGGGGAGCGATTCGTGGTCTTCACAGATCATAAGAGTTTGAAGTATATCTTCTCCCAGCAGGACCTGAATTTGTGGCAGAGAAGGTGGATGGAGTTCCTCTAGGACTACGACTTCAAAATCTCCTACACCAAAGGCAAAATAAATGTGGTGGCAGATGCTTTGAGTAGGAGGAAGGACATGATTTGAAAGTCGGCAGATGTCTGGAAGGTGATTGAAGAATTGGATGCACTACACCTCGATGTATGGGAATATGATGTTAGAGGTTGTCTGTTTCAGATGATAGTGTAATCCTCCCTAATACGGCAGGTGGAGGAGTCTCAGTGGGGAGACGTAGAGAGTGAAGTGATGCACGATTGGGCTAGCTAAGGAAATGCTTTGGAAAGATGGTATGAATCAGATGCTTTTCCGGGGGACATTGTTTGTTCTAGAGGCAATGCGCGAGAGAGTTCTTGGTGAGTTCCACAACTCACCCCTCCCAGTACACCTAGGAGCTTCCAAGATGTACCAGGGCTTGAGAGGGAAGTTCTGGTGTCCTGGGGTGAAACAGGCAGTAGCAAAGTTCATAGCAAAGTGCCTCATGTGTCAGTAGGTGAAGGCTGAACACCGTGTTCCAGGAGGTCTATTACAACCTTTAGATGTCCCCGAGTGGAAGCGGGATGACATCTCAATGGATTTCATCATGGGGCTACCCAGAATTCAAGGGGTTTGCGACGCCATCTAGGTAGTGGTGGAAAGTCTGACAAAATCGTCCCACTTCCTAGCAATCAAGGAGTCAAGTACGGTTGAGGCCCTAACTCAGAGGTACGTGAATGAGGTGGTGCGGTTGCATGGAGTTCCAAGATCTATAATCTCCGACCGGGATACTCGGTGTACCTCACGGGTCTGGAGAGGATTGCAACATGCTTTTGGCACCCAGCTATGCCTTAGCACTTCATTCCACCCCCAGACAGACGGGCAGATAGAGCGCACCATCCAGACTTTGTAAGATATGCTATGATCATGTGTTTTGGGCCTTGGAGGATCATGGGCACAACACTTGCCTCTGATAGAGTTCTCTTACAACAAAAACTATCACTCTACCATTGGCATGGCTCCTTTCGAAGATTTGTACGGGAGGCCGTGCTGCTCACCCGTATGCTGGATAGAGGTCGGAGAAGCAGGTGTTCTTGGCTTGGAGGTGGTGAAGAGAACGATAGAGAAGGTTCAGATTATATGAGAGAGGATGAAGGTAGCTCAGGACCGGAATAAGTCATACGCCGATAATAGGAGGATACCCTTGGAGTTCAAGGTTGGAGACCAAGTGTTCTTGAAGGTCTCTCCTCAGCACGAGCAACCAAGATTCGAAAAGGGAAGCAAGCTTTCTCCCAGGTTCGTCGGGACCTTCGAGGTATTGTGGCGGGTTGGCAAGGTGGCTTATCAACTGGCATTTCCGCCACCGCTGCAAAAGGTGCACGACGTCTTCCATGTGTCTTAGCTCCGTCAGTACCTAAATGATGATTCAAACGTCCTTGACTGGGGAGAGTTAGATATCGGGGATGATGCAACATTCGTGGAGCGACCCATGATGATCGAAGGTCGTGAAGAGAAGGTGCTTCGTGGATGAACCATTCCTTTGGTTTGTGTGCTATGGAGGCATGGTGGTCTTGAGGAGAGTACTTGGGAACATGAAGAACAGATGCGTGCCCAGTACCCAGAGTTGTTTTGAGTTTTATCCTGTTTTGTTTCGTACCTATTTACGATATAATACTTGACCTGGTTAACTATGAAATGTGTTTCAAGTGCGTAAGGAGTGTCCTGAAATGTGGGGAGGGGAGGACCTGACCCCTAGTTAAGACGCATTAATGTTCATGCACCTAAATCCGTGCGGGCGAGTCAGTGCCACCCAAAGTGGATAGTATCTTAACATAGAGGAAGGAAAAACCCTCACCCACATGATCAGACAGTTTAATCTTTTACTTTGCATGGTTGCATGGGGGAGAGGAGCGGTATGTTTGCGATTGTTCATGAGATAGGTGAGGAGGGGGGGGGGGGCGCTCCTTGGTAACAAGGAAGTTTTCTCCTGAGAGGTATCTTTTGAGGGGGGGTGGGAGTTTTTCAGACCCCTCTCCTTTATTTAGGTCTGGTTTTAATTCTCTAGGGCGAGAATGTTTTGATAGGTGTCTAATGTAATGGCCCGGACCTCTCCGGTCCATTCCTTTGTGAAATGTGGTGCTGGAGGTGTTCCGGGAGGTCAAGGTGACTTGGGGGTGCATTTGGGTGGACTTTTAAGGAAAGCCAAAGGGAAATAGATTTCACACGGTTGGTACATAGTTTCGATAAACCATGTGGCCAAGCCGTGGAAGGTTGGTGTTGGAGGCAGTGGCTAACGCATGGTTAGCACACAATTTGTCTAACCGTGTGGACTAACTGTGCGAGGAGTGTTTGGTGAGGTAGAAGCTAACACATGGTTAGCGCACAATTTGTTAAACCGTGTAGATTAACCGTGCAGACACTTAAAGTTAGATCCTAAAATTGTGGATCTGAACTCTTTTGCCTCTAAATGGTTTGTTTAAGCCTCTAAGTGGCCATAAATCAGGATTACCCTTCCTTGAGGATAAGTGAACCTCTACCAAGCATTTTGGAAGCGATCTGAAGGCTTCTCTTGGCGAATCAAAGCCGATTATTTTAGGTATGTGATCTTTCTTGATTGTTCTTGTTCGGTTTATTAGATCCACTTGGATCTACTCCTCAGATTCCTTCGATTTCTTAGATTTATGCCTATTATGGGTAAACCTAAGTGTGTGGATGCCAATTACGGTGAGCTTTGGTCTTGATCTTGCTAGGAGGAGAGACCTGAAGCAGGTTTTTGGAGAATTGACCTAGGTTTCTTGTGCGTTCTTCGTTTGTTGGGGCTTTCATAAAAAACCTTTGAGGTAGGGATCTTACCTTAATCTCTCTCTCTTTTGTGCATCATGCAGGGTGGGATTCCTCTTATTTTCTTGAGGTACAGTTGAACCAGTAAATAAAGATAATAACTAGTTAATGAACGGGTTTTGGTAAGTTTTATTGATATCGTCATTCTAATTCCATCAATGCTTATCCTTTTATTATGTTGTGAACTGAATAGGCTTATGCCTACTGAAAATCACGGTTATTGGGGGCCTTTTCTTGCACAATTAAATGTTTTCCTGTGTTTATGGTGGATGGAATTTCATAGAATGTGGAAATTGGTTAATCATTTAAAGATGGATGATTAAATGAATACCTGTAACCCTTGTATGATCACCCCGATTAAATTAAATGAAAGAATGAATTTTGTGGGTGCTGGTTGGGGCTTAATTATGTGAAGGGGTGTTTCATGGGTTTTTGTGGAATGGGTGAGCAGCGGGGCTACGGTTGGCTTGGTTGTGTATTGGCGTGTATCATAAGGTTGTGATGGGCAGCAGAGCTGCAGTGAATGGTATCGAAGGGATAATGATGCGGTATGGGTATTGTTTCTGAGGTGTTGTGGTTGTGGTGGTTAGTAGCAGGGCTAAAGGGATGGGTTGTGCATATGAATAAAAGTGGAAGAGTTACCTAATGAATTGTGGGGAATGGTAGTTGATTAAATACGGAAAATCAATGGAATTGATTGGCTGGTAAAAGAAAATGGTTTTGTGTTGCTTGTGTTTTTCCCTAATATATTTGTGGTTGACAGGGATATGTTTTACGAACGATTGATCTGGGTTGGTTGTTGTTAGTTTCTCGGTAGTTAAGAAACTGATAAACTAAAACTGTTGAACATTAAAAGCTTAATGGGGTTTGGGTCTATTCATTGTGTGCATACTTTCATGGTAGCAGTGTCAAGGCACGAGCTCATATCTTTTGTGTAGAATCCTTAAGAGGGGATGTGTGGTTGATATAATTATATAAATCTGTATGTTTTATTTTTATTTATGCACCCCACCCATGTTGAGCACTATGTGCCGAACACCCGTGGAACGGGGGGGGGTGAGATTCCCAAACATCCAAAGGATGGATGGTTACTGTTCTTCCCTGTGCTCCCTCTTCCAGGTTGTATAGCCCAAGATCCTTCGGGCAGGTTATGACAGATATTTCCCAAGAGTCTTCGGGATGAGGATGTGATGTGGTTCCCAGGTGTCTTCGGGACGAGATGTGGTCATGGCCGAGGATTGAGTGCCGGTGGAATGGGGGATGAGATGTGGTTATGGCTGACGATTGTGTGCCGGTGGGATACTATGAACTTCGTATGGCCAGGTTGCAGCACTAGCTCGAGCTTCGTATGGCCAGGTTGCTCCACTAGCTCAGGAAGAGGGGGAAGCATCAGAGCGTTAGGCGTGAGGGCTTGAGCAGTATTCAGTGGGAAGGTGGTGTGGGGTACCCATACTTTGATAATATTACTATACTACTCTATTGACTTGTGATATTTGGTGAGTGTGGCTTGTAAGTTTGGGTGGATAGATTCCTTGCTAGGATTTGGTTCCTTCTGTTTTCTCACGAGGCATTAGGATGTCTCCCCACATGTGCATGAGAGATTTAGGTTTCTCTACTGAGTATACTTGTATGCTCACCCTACATTTACTTTCAGGTTTTCAGGAGGACTTCAGGGACTGTGCGAGACCTTTCTAGTTGGGAATTGGAGTTTTTATGGGTGCAATTTTTTCTTTCTTTTGGTATTATACTTTGGATCTTTTCTTGTACTTGTACTTTTGTTTCAGTATTGTATAAAACATGAATATGGGTTTGGTTTTGGGTTTATTTTAATTTACTTGTTCCTTTTCTTTGGTGTTTGACTCATCCTTTTTCCTGATATTAATTTAATAAAAAGGGTAATGCCTCCCATAATTGTGAAAACTCATACCCTTGGTGCTAGTCGCCACTCCGGGGCCTACTGGAGGCGGGACTCGGGAGTCATTATCTCCCTTTCACCCTTGCCAGCTCAGGAGGTGCATCTTTGGTGGGAGGGGGTCGTGAAAACATATATATATATATATATATATTATAGTAGTATTATTATGCAATATATTTCATAATTATTCATTATATATATATATATTTATAATCATTCTTGAATGGTTAACGTGGAAAATGAATCTCATTGTATCGTGGAGTCGGTAAACCGTACGTATGCATGAGCGGCGATATCATTCCCTTAATGATTAAATGGTATGAAATTGGATGAAATATTAATTATAAAGAATAATTATCATGTAATATTAATTATTTATATCAGTTATATTCATTATCATACCCATCCAAATAAAGTTGTGTTGAATAACAAATTACACCATGGCATGGAGACGTTAAGCCGTATGTATGCACAAATGGTGATATTGTTATTCATAGGATGGATAAAAGGAGGAATATGGTTGTAACATAATCATAATAACATATAATCAGGTATATGATACATTATTTATTACTTTAGTATGGAAAAAATATTGTAAGAGGATGTATAAGAATAAAATAAATTGAATTGAATTGGTAAAACAATTATCACTTCTTCGAGTATCTCCTTTTGATTTTCACAAAAGGACTTCTTAGGTTGGATTTTTGCCCAAATTATAGACTATAGGATGAAGTGAGGTAAGTTTAAAGGAGAAATGGTAGGGGTTTTCCAAGACAAAGGGATTTATAGGTGTGGATAAAAGAGAAGGAGAGACACCCTTTTATAAGAAAGGGGATGGGTACTTTAGGAAATTCCAAAACTATTAAATTAATATAAATTCATTTTAAATTAAAAATGGTTCCAAACTGATTTATTTTTAATATATGATTATTTTGGGTCTAATACCAATCATCAAATTAAAATTATACAAGTTTTTAATAATTTTAAATCTTTATCTTTTTTGTTTTAGCCCCTTTTAACTCTTACTGTTTAATCAAGTAATTTATTCTTTCGAGGGTTAAAATAGTTACCATAACATGCCAAAAGACCAATGAATAAGTATTAAATTAAATTTGTAGACATATTTAAACTTTTTGACATAATATTAGATTTTTATAAATTTTATATCATTTAATTACATATTTTATATTTTAATATATGAATTATGTCAATTTTTATACTATTCATTACATGATTTTTTTTAAAAATCATAAAAACTTGACTCCTTTAAAAAAAGTAGATTAAGTCATCTATAAAATTTCAAATTCATCCATAAAATTCATGGATGACATCAAATATTTCAAATTATATTTATCTTAATATTATTAATATCATTTGTTTTATTCTTCCTTTAATATATTTATTACCACATCATCATTGTGTCATAATTAAATTTAATTATTTAATATATAAAAATTATATATAAATTATCATGATGTATATAAACATTTTATCTTTAAAATTAATATTTATAGTTGAATTTTTATACTATATACCTATATTAAAAATGATTTACTTATTAAAAATATGAGTTTGATATTTTTAACTCATCTTTAAATAAAACATAATAAATGTCATATTCTTACCCAAGTGGCTTAAAAAGGTTATAATTTTGATATAAGGTTGTTTTTTGTTGAAACCCACTCATCCAATGAAATTTGGACAACTGTCAGGATAATTTTATAATATTATAATATTATTTTTATCCTTATTTACCTAATTTACCCTTTAACTGTGGTAAATAAAATACTAATGTTACTATTCACCAAACATTATTTTGATACTATTAGACCAACATTTTCATAATGATTACAATAGTGTATATCTATTTTTCAAAATTCAATCCACAAAAGCAGTAAAATTACATTTACTGCTAATCCCACATATGTGGCTAGAAGGCTGGTAAAAGAGGTGTTCAATGATCAATAACTTTTTAATCTATTTTCAATATAAAAATTATGCAAATGACATAAATTGGATTAATAAATGTATTATTGATCTATTTTGACTTTAAAAATCAGTTTAAAGTATAATAATTATCTAAATAAAAAATCAGTTTTTAACTACAATGAAGTATTTTCCACTATTCATCAAAAAATGAAACTTTTGAGAAAAATACTAAAAATTAAAAATAAGTTAAATTTTAAACTCCTATTTTAAATAAGAAGTTTATTTTATAAAATAGAATATAAAAATGTGTTAAAAACTTGATTTAAATTGGGTACACCATCAAAAGGTGGTAAAAGTTCATTTTTTGAAAAATACTTCTTTTATTCGAAAAATTGAATTTGTTCTTATATCATGTTTTGAAAACATATAAGATGAATTTTAAACATTATATTGAATATATAAAATTCCATAAATAGTGATTTTATTATTTTATAAACTCACTTATTTGCGTTTAAATAGTTTTTCAGAAAAACTTTTCCTTTTATTTAAAAATAGTTTTAGTTTCATTTATAATTAATTTCTCCCCAAAGAACTAATTATATATACATGTGAAAAAAATATTTTCATAATTTAGTTAATAATTTTCATAATCTCAATTATAATGTCTAGGTTATAAGGTAACATAATAATATTTTTTTTTCTCTTAAACTCAATTTTGCATGGAATGAATTCTATAAAAAGAACTTGAAATTGTGTGTAACACAAGACATGCATAGTGTTGCTTATAAAAAAAGATAATTCGGTATTGTGTGTAGTGCAAGATAATAATGGTGTAGCATAAAACACAAGATATCAAAGAAATTAAAAAAATATATCTCATAAAAACCTCAGGGTGTTACATTATGGATCATATTGAAATCATTCACATGATCCATCACTGGTCCTTCTTTCGATAACCTTAAGTCAAATATTCACCACATAATTAAAACTTAATTATTTACTATAGGTTTTTCATACATATCTCTTAGTGGATTCACCACTTATGTTGTTTTATTTTCCTGGATATTGAAGGCAACATAACATGCCAATGAAATCCTCACCATCACTGGTGCCTTTATTTCCTTCTATTCCCATTCCACCTTCTCTATTTTCTCTAATTGAACATAAATAATTTGAACATATAGGTATTTTTTAATGAGATGATCCTACACTCATTTCTTCCAAAATATAAAATCCATTCCATTAAACTGATCTTCCAGGACCTTACCATCATTCAATGTCATTCCTTTAGCTGATAGTGAACTCTCACTAAAAATGAAATTCCATTAAGGTAATAATATGCTTGTTTCCTCACAAAAAAAACCATGGTTGTTCAATGGAAATTTATTACCACTTATTAAGAATACCATATGACATTTAACCCATGATTTTGATAAAACAACCAAAATTTGTCTCCCATACACCAATGAAAATACCCTTCTGGAGGAAGATCACTGGATGATGCATAGTGAAACTCAGTCACCTAGAAGGACTCCCTCAACTAAGTTTAAAAGAATTAAAAAATCATTTCAACCTAATCACCAGAAAAATACAACCGTGGTGGGAATACAAAACATGTATCAAAAATAATTTTTTTAAAGAACATAAGAAGTCATGTGATTCATAAAAATGTGTCCTATTTACATGAGAGAAATATTACTACAACTTTTTCCATTATAATTAGAAGTATAAGAGATTACAAAACTAGATTAATAAATATAAGTAATATTACCAATCTATACCACTCTCCTTGATATATTCTTAGTTTTTATATTAATAAAATGTAATATTTAGGCCCCACACACTTATATACTAAGTTTTATCTATCCAAAAAGTTAAACCCACCCCCTGAAATCCTAATCAACACGACTTGAATCCCACACTTGGTATACCGAACTGATAACCCATTGCATCAGGGAAATTACATACCTTAATTGTCACATTATAACATCATCTAAAAACTCAAACTTCAAATGGTTCCATTTTCTCCATGAGAGATCCTATTGTTGTCTCCAATATGATCTATTCAACTTCCATTGACCAATTTCTGATGAATAAAATTATAGTGACCTGAATTTTTTGATCCGAAACAAGCTTCACATCTCATCAATCATCTCATAAAAATACTCTTGAGACATATAAAACATATAATAATTTTATAAAAAATTATTCATTATATATAAAAATACAAATAATTTAAAAATTAAAGAACCTTTTATAAAAAAACTGATAGAAAATAACATTACTTGAAAATAATTATTCATATAGATATCAAATATAAAAAAATAATAAATATTTTATAAAAAAATAATATATATTGATTATGACTATAACTAGAATATAATACATTATTATTATTCTTCATATTCATATTCATTAGTTCCAATATGTTCATATTCATTTTAAGCATCATCAATTTACATACGAGCTTCAATTTCATTATCCCTAATTATTTCAAACTCATTGGTTACATCATTAACATTATCAACACTATAATCCATTAACTATATATTCTCATAATTTATATCTATATCTCATAAAGTAATATATGTATTTAATGATGTTTCTTTAAAAATTTCAATATTTTTCACTTCAATAGAACCAATTTAATTTTCGAGTTTCCAATTTCCATGAGAGTTTATTTTTATTACACTCCACTAGTTGTTTAAATCTCTCAAAGAAATATGGTAATTTTAATAATTAAATTTATGTTCTAGACATGCCAGTATAAATGGTTTATTTATTGTAAGATGAAATTTATATTTAATTTCAAATACTTCATATCACAGATGAATGCACAAACCTTGATCAGTATCAAACCAAAGAAATTTAAACATTGTTATGTAATTATTTACCAGATATCATAACTAAATTATTTTATTCAGTATGTTGTAAAAGTAAACTTCAATTTATTTTTGATGCGGTCCTTTTGAAAAAAAACATTTTTGTTGATTTTTTTAATTCACTATATGTGTGTGTATGAAATTGAAATTCATTAACCACATAAAAATTATAGTATTTTTCTAATTTGGTTGGTGGGTTACCCAGTGCACATAATTTCACCAATTATATATATTTTTATTTTTTTATAAGCCCCATTTTTAAATGGGATAAGTGGGAACCCTTACATGAATCAGAGGCCCAAAAGAAAAAAGGCTTGAATTACATATACCAGAGGCCTAGGGGTATAAATACATTACATATTTATTTAAACCAACAATAATAGAATAACCCCACCCCATCATCTCTTAAAGTTTGTTCCTGGATATCCACCTAAAGTTATTAATGGCTTGTATTTCCTTGAGTAGTGATATATAGGCCTATATCATGTCTGCTACATCCCTCCTTCAATCTTAGGTAATGTTTACTCCACTTGGTGATCATTAATTATTTGATTCATCAACCTAGTAAAGAATACCTGATATTATCCATACTTTAGAGTCCTTTTGGACTAAATTCACTTGATTTCTTGAAGGCCTTGTGTCTCAAAGGACCAATGGTGTCCCAAAGACTTTGTGGACTGAAGGCCATTGATATACAAAATTCCCTATGTCACATAGGTAAAATTTTATGGACCAAAATCTCAATTTAGTTTAATAGTTACACTATTATAATATATCTATAGAACCTCATACAATACTGCTATATTAACTTCATAAGTAACCCCCCATCCAGATTTTAACCTGAGTCTTTGGTGCAGGATGATAGGGTGTTTACCACTTGGGCACCACCCTGACTACCTCAGTGTAAATAATTGACTATAATTTTTATTTTAATGTTACAATACTTGGAACAAATATAATTAATAATAGATAAAATAAAAAAATTTAGTTCATATTTTATCGTAAATAATTTAACATATCATCCTTTTAAACCTGTAGGAAAATTTTTGTTGCTGAATTTTTTCAATAGAAACCAAGATAATTTTTATTCATTTTTTTTATTTGATCATTATATAATAAAAAAATTATATATATTTACTTTTGAAAAATAAATGTAAAATTAGAACTTATTTTACAAATCCTATCATTTCTTTACAATTGATCATAACATATATATGATCTATCTGTTGTCCATCATCCAAATGCCATCATTCATGATCACCGCCAAAACCAAGATAAGGTTGATTAAATAATAATAAGTTATGGTTTGAGATGTCATCAAAATTTACCTCATTTTGACTCATTCAGTTATGTTTTTAAGGATATTAAAAATTAAAAATAATAAGAGTAAAAATTCGAACATTCCTCTTGAAAGTATACTTCTATAATTGAAGCTTTAAATAATGATTTTTTATGTACATTATTCTTCAATTTTTTATGTACATATCTCATATGGGTAATTTATTTAATAAATTCATTATTTTTTTTGATATTCAATTCATTTTATTCCCTCATATTTATTAATTCAATGAGTTCTAAGTATTTTTGGGATTAAAGTGTTAATTTATTATATTTATTGAATATTTTTTAAAATTCCAAAATTGTGAATTCAATTGATTTATTTAATTTATGGAATGAATGGAAGGATAATTATTGAATTTCCTTTTTTTAATGTTTTAAAGAGAAATAAATTTGGATGAAGCAGTGGAAATAATGTTAGGAAAGTCCCTATGATCATAAGGTTCAGCCTGGAGAGAATTTGGATTTTTGGTAAAGGCATAAGGAAGTTGTAGACTTTGTAAGGCCCCCCCTGTATACTTTTTAAGGATGATATGAGAAATATAAGGTATAATATTCCTTTTTAAGATTCATTCCTTAATGAAAATAATGAACTTTGTAAATATTAGGAAGATTTCATAAGGATTATTTTCAAATTTATAAGGATGAATGTGATCTTCAAAAGGATGAAGTTGATTTTTATAAGGATCAATCAATGTTTTATATGGATGGATGGTCTTTATAGGATGATTTTATGATTTTTTTAGTATTACTATAGACTTTATAATGATGATTTTCAAACTATGTAAGAGTCATTTCAACACTTCCTAACTATTATACCTTTAAATTTTTTTGCATGAGGATGATTTATGAGAAACTTTATAAAGTTCACCTATGATTAAATATAAAATTTTACATCACCAAATTGATATTAATTAAACCCAATTATAAGTTTAAATGTATATTATAATGAATATGATGAATAATAATATATGATTGATAATTTAATTAAAATAAAAGAGGGAAGCTACCGATTTTTTGGAATACTGGATGATGAATTTCAAAAGAGATTCTGAAAAAGAAGGAAATATTTAAATATTAAAGGAGGTAAAGATCTAAAAATATTTGATTACATAAAAAAGGAGTAAAATAGGAATATATAACAATGAATAGATGTCCCTATAGCTCTCTCTCTCAATATTTTTCTTCTGTTGTATTCAAGTTTTATTTTCTACATTCCACTGCTTTGTAATAACTTCTTGCTCTCTTTTTATTTGGGGTTATGGATTAGTGGTAATATATGGAGTAATCCGACATATAATTTAGGGTTTAAAACATGGAAGTATCAGATTTTATGGATCTATAGGTGATGTGGGACATGTGACACTACAATTTCAATGACATTAGTGGAGAGAAAAAGGGAATGGATGAGCCGACAATGTTAGTGAGACATGATGGGTGGAAATAAGAGATGGAGGAATTGGTATAGGGATTAGACAACATAGGTGGTGTTGTTTTACAAGGATATCGAGTAAGCAAGGGAATCATCGGCAGGCCAAGTAGAGGATGATCGACTGTGACGAGCTATGGTAGGATAACAAGAGGCTCATTCGAGATCTATGATGGTAGGCTTAATTGATCAACTGGATGTGGTGTAGACCACATATACCTTTGGGTTATCAGTTTGGACATATAGTTCTGGGCCTTCAGGTCAATTTCTCATGGGATTTAATTCCCATTGGGCCTATGGGTCATGTAATGGGATTCTCTTCTTATATATAATGATAGGGGGTTGGTTTAATGGGGGTTCCCCCTTATTATTTAAAAAAATTCATTCTTAATATCTATTTACCATTATTATCCCTCATATGAAGGTGTAAAAACATTGAATGATCATGGAAGGGAAGAAAATTCAATTGTAATTCGTGAGTTTTGAACTAAAATGAATGATATTTCTTTCTTCTATTAACTAGTTTCAATGTTCAGTGGAAGTTTATACTTTTAAATATGGTTTTGTTTGATTTATTTCTATTAATTGTATGATGAATTTGGTTTATGATCATTTATCTCCCTCCATTTAGTTTATTCTATATATGATGGAATAGAGTAGGCCGAGTGGTGATGTGTTTGGTGATTTCTAGTACGTGTGTGAAGGCAGTGGAGTGATCTTGGGTTTCTTGGGAAACACAGACTTGATTGGGTATTGCCTCAATAAACTAGGAGTGATTTAATGTTTTTGTGTCATAAATACCGATATCAATACATAGGAAGGAGTATAAACTAATAATATATTTTTGTTAAGTTAAGCCTTACCATATCTATTAAACTGAGTGTAAGACATGAAGCAATTGTGGAACTGATCATTTATTAGTTAATAATAAAAAGTGTCAAATTTTTAATACTATGATATAATTATAATTGGATAACCAACCTTGAACCCATCACCTTTCATCCTCTTGATCTCAATCTCTTATTTCAATTTATTCCGAGTTCTATAAAAATCAAACTCACTCAAATTAAACCCCTTTAAACTAAAATAAACAACTAAATTTTAAGAACCCCTATCTAGAAAAAACCTTATGTTTCCATATACTACATATTAACCTAAGTTTTAAAAATATTTTTTACCAACCCATGATAGGTGTGTCAAAACCTGGTGTTGTTTTTGGGGAGGTGGTTCTAAAATTACTAGCTTTTTTTTTTGTATAACCAGATATACTAATAAACAATTTTTTTCTATTAACCCTTAGATTAATATAAATTTACTAGAAAACTTAGGAAATTATATTTACAACCTAATTTTTAATAAATTTATTTAATATACCCTAGTGAAACCCAA
Organism: Viscum album; assembly: GCA_963277665.1. Lineage (NCBI taxonomy): Eukaryota > Viridiplantae > Streptophyta > Magnoliopsida > Santalales > Viscaceae > Viscum > Viscum album. The sequence goes on along the minus strand of OY728160.1, from coordinate 251,445,689 downwards.
TGTGTTCACTATGTTCCTAATTGAAGTTCCCAGTTAGGATCCAAGTATCACTGAGAGGGTGAGGGAGTGAATCAGTGATATAATTTTCTTTTTAAGTTTCCCCTTTTTGAAACAACCTTCGCCTCCTGTTAAAGAGTTTATTCCCTTCTAAACACACACAACCACATGAACACAATATTTAAAAGGTTCACTACTCAACAAGAGTAGCTACGTCCTTGGTATCGTACGAAAACAATCTAGTACCACAAAATCCACTAGAAAACAATCCTTTGATGTGGAATACAACGAGTAGGATATACCCTTACACTCGTGCAGCACTTTGAAAACAATCCAATAGTGTGTGTGCTCCCTCTTAGCACAAATAGGGTAACAAAATGGATCAATGCTTCTTAACGAGCTTACACAAATCAAATATTTCAAAGCAATTCTTCACTTTCCTACGAGAAGCTGGCAGAAACCCCTGGAAAAAAATACCCTGTGTGCCCACTTGGACCTGCGTGACCTATACCTGTGTTCCTTATACTTGCACGCCTCTTCTTCTTCTTTCCTACCCAGAAGCTGGGAGGAACCCCTGGAGCAAAGCAGCCTGCGCGCCCACTTTGACCTGCGCGATCAAGACCTGCACGACCAAGACCTGCGCAACGGGAACCTGTGTGCCTCTTTCTGTGTGCTGCCCTTCAGACGTGCTGCCTTTATATAGCCTTCGCGTCATCACCTACATGCCTCAAACCTGCTCGTCCCCAACCTGCACGCCTTATAACAACTATCAACCTGCGTGCCCAACTCTCGACCTGCGCTCCCAGAGCTCAAAGATAAGTCTAAAGTGTTGAGATTTAAGAAATGATGAGGCGAGTCGTCTATTTATAGGAATTTTGAGGACTTGCGTGACCTAGACCTGCGCGCCAATACCTGCGTGCCAATACCTGCTCGCCAGCACCTGCGCGTCATCACCTGTGCACCAATACCTGCGCGCCACCACCTGCGTGCCATCACTTGCATGCCAATACCTGTGCGCCACTTTCTTTCCTTTGTCATATTTATGAAATAATGCCACTTGCGCGCCGCCACCTGTGCGCCACCACCTGTGCACCAATACCTGCACACCATATTCTTTTCTTTGATATAAATCTGAAATAATGCCACCTGCGCGCCACCACTCTTTGTTTTTGGATAGTGTGATGTTGAATTGTGTTTTGCCAAAAACACTTCTTTACTCTCTTTATCCTTCATACAACTTGCACCACAAGTTCTCCAAACTTATGATGATTGTAAAATACAAATCAGCAAAGCATCGTCTGATTTTCAAGTTCTTTACAAAGTTAATTGATTTATCTTTTTGACAACAAATGACAACACTCTATAACAACAAACTTTTCTTACTTCCTTATCCATCCAACTTGGTCCCAAAAATCTCCCCCTTTGGATTTTTTTGTCAACCATGATTCATAAATCACTGAACTTTGTAACCTTAAGAAATGGATTACTTATCAACAATTCTAAGATTACGTGAGCTAACTCATTGTAGGAAACAATAATTATTGACAACCAAAACCATGCTGTCCAAAAGCAGTGACTATGAAATCTCATGAGCGTACCTCCTCAGCCTTCTTCAGAGCATCTTTCAAGATTATACCTCATCATTATTTACTTCGTCAACTTTTCTGAAAAACAACATTGTTTCCTACAACCACTCCAGCAAACAGTTAGAATAGTTCACACACATACATGCTGTATTCATAGCTTACCCATAAATCCCCCTTTATACATGATTCCATAAGGATAGATTTATGAAACAATTCTCTCCCTTGACAACACTATCCAAAGGCAAGATGAGATTGGGGACAGAAACACGTACCTTAACCTTGATGAGAAGGAGGTTGGACACACATGTTCAACCTCAATTTTGAAAATGGTTCCTTCGGTAACGGTTTTGTGAATATATCAGCAACTTGTTCAGATGTAGGAACATACTCTAGCCTCAATTTTTTATTCTCCACCTTACCTTCGATAAAGTGGTACTTTATATCAATGTGTTTTGAACGATAATTTTGTACTGGATTTCTTATAATATTGATTGCACTCTGATTATCACAACCCAAGAGCAATGGTAGATTTACTTCAACAAGTAGATCTTCTAACTGTGTCTTCATCCACATTAGTTGTGTTGCAGCTTGATTTGTAGAAACATACTCATCTTCAGCTATACTAAGAGTTACTGAATTATGTTTCTTGGTATTCTAACTAACACAACTTTCCCCCAGAAAGAAAACTCCACCAGATGTGGATCTTTGATCATCAACATTTCTTGCCCAATAAGCATCAGAATACCGGAATAGATCAATATTTTCAGAGCTGTCATACCAGATTCCAAAATTTGTTGTGAATTTGATATATCTAAGAATTATTTTTCCAGCAATAAAATGTGATTCTTTAGGAGCACTCTGAAATATTGCACATAAAGTGACAACATAGATGATGTCGGGTCTTGAGGCAGTCAAATACATCAGACTTCCAATCAGCTTTCAAAACTCTTTCTGACCAACTTCCTTTCCTTCTCCATCTTTAGACAACTTGGTTCCCACTGAAATCAGTGTGGAAAATGGTTTCGAATTTTCCATGCCAAACTTCTTCAGAAGTTCCTTATCATACTTTTCTTGAGACAGAAAAACGTGATTCTTCTTCTATGAAATTTGTAGCCCAAGAAAGTACTTCATTTCTCCCAGCATGGACATATCAAATAACTTCTTCATCTCCTCAGCAAAATTTTCACATGATCTTTCATCATTTCTAGCAAATATAATATCATCTATATAAACAATAACAATCAGTGAAAACTCCTGACATTCCTTGATGTAGAGATTGCTGTCAACTCTCCCTTTCTTAAAGTTCATCTTCTTTAAGCAACTATCTAATTTAGAATACCATGCTCTTGGAGCATGTTTTAGCCCATATAAAGCATTCTTTAACCTTCACACATAACTTTCATCCTTTCCAATAACAAATCCACAAGGTTGATCAATGTAAACTTCCTCATCAAGGTCACCATTCAAGAAGGAATATTTTACATCCATTTGAAAGATTTTGTAACCTCGTTCTGTAGAAATGGAAAGAAAGATTATGATTGTTTCTAATCTTGCCACTGGAGAAAAGGGTTTCATAAAAATAAATGCCTTCAATTTGTGAATACCCTTTGCAGACCAATCTTTCTTTGTTTCTTATTACTTTACCTTCTTAATTAAGCTTGTTATGGAAAACCGACTTTGTACCAATAATGTTCTTGTTGTCTGACTTGGGTAAAAGTTCCCAAGTATCATTCTTCTCTATATGATCAAGCTCTTAATTCATAGAATGAACCCATTCTGGATGCTCAAATACTTCATTTACATCATTCGGTTCAACTTTCGAATAAAGAGAAGTATGTGATATATCATTTTTTGTTCTTCTTGTTTGGACCCTCTGATTTTTATCTCCAATAATGTTTTGAGCCTCCACTTACTTCCTCAACCTAGGATGAGTTGTTTGAACTCCATCCTCATCACTTGAGATCTATGAGTCAGATTCCTCTTCTTGAGTAGGATTAACACAGTCTGAAGCATTATCAGAATTGTTAACAAAATCTCCTCTATCCTTCTCGACTTCGACATCAACATATGACTGCTTTTCTTTCTCATCATTTTCAACAACTTTTACATCTAAGGAATAAATAATTATTCCTATTTCTTTATTAAGGCATCTATATCCTCTTCCTTCTGGAGAATAGCTAAGAAAAATTCTGTCATCTCCTCTTTTCTCAAACTTTCCCAGGTTTCCACCTTTCTTCTTTATAATACATGGACTCCCAAAGACTCTCAAGTGTTTCAGACTTGGAGTTTTTCCATAGAACATTTCATATGGAGTCATATCTGAGTTTGGCCTATAGAAACATCAGTTCTGAATATACAAAACAGTACTCATGTCTTGCCTCCAATAATAATGAGAAAGACTATGTTCAAGTAACATAGTTCTCCCCATTTCCACCAGACTTCGATTCTTTCTTTCAGCCACCCCATTTTGTTGAGGTGTGTATGGTGAACTGAACTCATTATGAATTACATGTTTCTCAAGATAACTTTCAAACTATTCGTTATTATACTCACCACCATCATCAGTTCTCAACTTCTTCACTGGATACTCACATTCCTTCTCTGCTTTCCTTCTGAAACTCTTAAACATTGTCAGAGCATCTGACTTATGTCTCATGTACATAACACAAGTAATGTGAGTAAAGTCATCAATGAAATTAATGAAGTACATATATCCATTTAAATATTGGTTTCTCATTGGTCCACATATATCTGAGTGTATGAGTTCCAAGGGTCTTTTTGAGTGAATTTTAACTCTTTTGTGCATAGAATTAGTAATCTTCCCTTTCTCACAAATAGTGCAACTCCAATCTCTTTCTCTTGATAAATAAGGCATATCCCAAACACTGTATCACTTTGATAACTTTCACATATTTCTCTGACACATGTTCCCCAGCCTTTTATGCCATAATTTATTTTCATCCACCATACTCATGTAGCAAGAGTTCTGCACATCACCAACTTGGAATAGATTCCCTCTTGTACGTTGGCCTCTTGTAACTATATTTCCATCATTTTCACTTTTCACAAAAAAATGATATTTTATAAATATTACTTTGTTTCTCTCATCACAGAGTTGTGACACACTTAACAGGTTATGTTTCATCCCATCAACATATAGTGTTTTCCTGGATTTCATCTTTTCTTTTCCAATAATGGTCGATCCAACACCTTTGATCCTTAGAGATTCATCATTTCCAAATGTCACTGTTCCTTCTTTGAATTCTTTCACATTATTCAGTATCTTTAAGTATCCTGTCATATGAGAGGAACATCCACTATCAATAATCCATGAACGTTCTCCTTTTGTAGCTTTCAAAGTAGTTTCGACAACAAGAGCTTTTTATTCTTCCTTTTCCTACACTTTCCGTTGTGCTTCCTCCAATTTCCTAGCCAAGTCAATGTGTTTTGGCCAGACAACCATGCACTCTTTCTTTTCAGACTTATCAAACCTATCCCTTTTAGCTTTTAAAAACTCTGGATTTTGAGAATTATTAAGAATCATTTGTTGTTCTGGTAATACACTAAGGCAACCCTTGGAAAGATGTCCAGGTCGATCACATCTTTCACAAACAGTTTCCTGTGATTGGAACCTATTATCAACTTTCACACCAGTCTTCTCAAATATCTTATGAAATTTATTTGGAGACATTCTATTTTGAACAGATTCACTCTCCCTTAATCCCTGTCTTTCAAAACATGTGGAATAGTTGTAATGTTGTTGATTAAACCAACACATGTTTGCAGTGTGTCCGAATCTACCACAATACCATTAGTAACCATATAATTAATATTTTCCTTTGAAACTTCTATACTGACCGGAGTTGTGAACATGCTTCTCAACAACCTTCTTAATAGAACTCTACTGACCATCAACCTTTCTGTTTTCAATTGTAACTTTCCTTTTCAGCTAAGATTTCTGTTCAAACTTAATAGTACCAAAAGTAGTAGAAATATTTCTGGACACAGGATTTTTATATCTTTTGATTTTTCAGAATTAATGACTTTGGACACATACATAGCCTTTCCATCTTTGTTCCCATTAGAACCAATTCCATATTTCCTCTCAACTTTTGAAGGTAAATTCTGTGGACCCTTCATTGGTTCATTCTTACTGGAACATTCACCAACTTCTGAGATAGAATGTTTGAAACTGACATTCATTTCTTTAGCTTTGGATAGTTTCTATTGGAACAGTTCAAACTCTTCTTCTTTTGATTTCATCTTTACTTTGAGATGATCATTATGATTCTTTGCATTCTCAAGAGAATTATTCAGATCATAAATCTCTTTTCCATCTTTATTTTCACCTCAGGAAAACCTTTTTGATTGTTTAATGTGGAAATTTCATTTGTCAACATTTTTTTTCCTTCTCAAGCCTTCTGATCTTCCTCAAACATTCTTTCAACTCTTCTTTCAGATGATATTCAAGTTGAGTTTCTTCTTCTTCAAAAATGTTTCTCCCGTAATATTCATTATTCACTATTGCAATAAAGGTATTATCTCTATCTTTCTCAGTAGATGATTTCTCAGATTCAGATTAACTATCTTCTTCTTCATCTCTAGATAAAAAGTTTCTTCTTTTTGATTTGAAGAATTTTTTATCCTTACCCTTTGAAAAATATTTATCTTTATCAGTTTGTTTCTTCCATGACCTTCTTGGCCGTCTCTCATCATCATCACTATCTTTTTATTTATTATTTTGAGGACAATTAGCCGCAAAGTGACCAACAACTCCATATTCAAACCATTTCAAGTGGTGTTTCCCTTTGTATTTCTCTGTACCTCTTTTCACATTTTTAGAAAACAAGGATAAAATTTCATCAAAATTTTTACATACCACATCTTCAGAATCAGATTCACCAGCATCATCTTCAATAAGAGCCTTATTTGACTTCTCTCTCTTTGAATCCTTGAATGACATTTCTCTATCTTCTTTTTTTTTGGTCTTCATAGTCTTCTCCCTTCTCATTTCATAAGTAATGAGAGTGTTATGAAAGTCATCCAGAGATAATGTCTCAGGGTCTATATCTTCCAATGAAGACACTTTAGCATCAAATTTGTCTGGAAGAATTCTCAAGATCTTTTCGACAACTGTAGAATCCTCCAACGTTTCACCAAGACATCTGATTTTACTGACAATGTCATTAATCCTAGTAAAGAATTCCCCAACAGATTCAGATTCTCCCATTTTTAAGTCTTGATACTTTACCCTCTAGATTTGTAGTTTTTCCTTCTTCACTTTTGTATTTCCTTCATAGATGTTCTTCAACTTATCCCATATGCCTTTAGCTGTAGAAACACCTTTCACTCTTAGAAATTCACTCTCAGAAAGAGATGAGAGTAACACATTTTTAGCTCTTCCATCATTCTCAAGGTTCTTCTTATCGACAGGAGTAAGAGGAACCTTGTCATCAATAGCAGGAAATACATCCGTTGTAGTTTCAAGAACTTCATATCCAAGAGACATAAGATAAGGCATCATTCTATCCTTCCATATGTGATAGTTCTTTCCATCAAAAATCAGGATCCCCTTACTATTCACGCAATTTAGATTCTCCATCACAACTTCTCTTCAACCACTTCAGCAAAGAATAAACGAAGGGAACCTCCATTTGATACCAATTGAAGTTCCCAGTTAGGATCCAAGTATCATTGAGAGGGGGAGGGGTGAATCAGTGATATCTTTTTCTTTTTATGTTTCCCCTTTTTGAAACAACATTCGCCTCCTATTAAAGAGTTTCTTCCCTGCTGAACACACACAACCACAGGAACACAAGATTTACAAGGTTCACTACTCAAAAAGAGTAGCTACGTCCTTGGTATGGTATGGAAACAATCCAGTACCACAAAATCCACTAGAAAACAATCCTTTGATGTGGAATACAACAAGTAGGATATACCCTTACACTCATGCAACACTTTGAAAACAATACAACAGTGTGTGTGCTCCCTCTTAGCAAAAATAGGGTAACACAATGGATTAGTGCTTCTTAATGAGATTACAAAAATAAAATGTTTCAAAGAAATTCTTCACTTTCCTACCAGAAGCTGGCAGGAACCCCTGGAACAAAACAGCCTGTGCGCCCACTTGTACCTACACGACCTATACCTACGTGCCTTATACTTGCGCGCCTCTTCTTCTTATTTCCTACCCAGAAGCTGGGAGGAACCCCTAGAGAAAAGTAGCCTGCATGCCCACTTTGACTTTCACGATCAAGACCTGCACGACCAAGACCTGCACGCCGGGAACCTGCGCACCACTTCCTGCGCGTTTCCCTTCAGACGTGATGCCTTCGTACAGCTTGCGCGCCAACACCTACATGCCTCCAACCTACGCACCCCAACCTGCACGCCGTCTAAAAACTATCAACCTGCGCGCCCAGAGCTCAAAGATAAGTCTCAAGTGTTGATCCTTAAGAAATGAGGATGTGAGTCATCTATTTATAGGCATTTTGAGGACTTGCGCGACCTATACCTGTGTGCCAATACATGCGCGCCAATACCTTTGATCCAGCACCTACGCGTCATCACATGCGCGCCACTACCTGCACGCCACCACCTGCGCACCATCACCTACGTGCCAATACCTGTGCGCCACTTTCTTTCCTTTTCATATTTCTGAAATAATTCCACCTGCGCACCACCACCTACGCGCCAATACCTGCGCGCCACATTCTTTCCTTTTCCATATTTATGAAATAATTCCACCTACGCGCCACCACTCTTTGTTTTTGGATAGTATGATGTTGAATTTTGTTTTTCCAAAAACACTTATTTACTCTCTTTATCCTTCATAAGGCTTGCACCACAAGTTCTCCAAACTTATTATGATTGTAAAATAAAAATCAGCAAAGCATCGTCTGATTTTCAAGTTCTTTACAAAGTGAATTGATTTAGCTTTTTGACAACAAAAGACAAATCTCTGTAACATAAAACTTTTCTTAATTCCTTATCCATCCAACTTGGTCCCAACACTGATATCATGGTAGGAAACCCTAACTTGACAATGAGATCTCTTTTTGTACCACACTTTTCAAATCTAAATAACCAAATTTCTTTTCCTTATTTATTTACTTACTTTAAACTTAAAATTATTTCAATAAAACTGTTTCCATGATTTTATGGGAACTTAGTTGAGGATCCCTATAAGCACATTAAAGAGTTTACTATGCTTTTCTCAACACTTAATCCTAGAGGATTGGTAGAAGATAATATAAAGTGGATATATTTTCTATTATCATTGGAAGGAGTAAAAATGAGGGGTGTAAAACTTGTATCTTGGTGAATTAAATGATTTTTATGGCATTAAAAAGAGTTTTTTACAAATAATCTTCCTTACTGTAAGAAGAAAAACCATCAATAAGGAAAGTTATGCTATCAAAAAAGTTTGAGGAGAGAATCTCTATGAGTAATAAGAGAGATTCAAAATGATTTGTGCTAGTTTTCCACACCAAGCCATTGAAAATAATCACCTCCTATTATTTTCATATTAATGACTTATTGATAGTGACATGAATATAATAGATTCATTTTTAGGAGGAGAACTCATTTAAAAATCACCAATAAAGAAAAGAGGATTGATAAAGGAGATGACCAAAAATTCTCAATAGTCTGGAACAAGATATATGGGTACTAGTGGTATACATGAGGTAAGATATTTTGACTTATCCCCCTTACTATAATCTAAGTTAGATTAACTATCCACCTTGGTTATACAAATGAACTTGAAATAATCAAGTGAATAACAAGTACCTGTGGAGTTATGTGGCATGCGATCTTCTTCTAATCATTATACTAATTTGTGTATTGAGGTGTAGGTAACTGAACTTTGGGAAAAATATATCAAAAAAGAAAATTTTAGTATCCTATTAAAGAATGGATAGATAATTTACCAGTTCAATATTGAATCGGGAACTAGAAAAAATCAACTAGACTACTCCTCTATAATAGTATCACCAAGAATTACCCTTTCAATAACCATAAAAACCACTTTTCGATCAATTATATTTTTATCCACCCCTATTCTAGTAAAATAAACCTTTTGAATAACCCTAAAATAGTGTAAAATCTCCTACAAAATAATAACAAGGACCATAGTTTCATGAGTTGAGGAATGAAGTGAAGGAGTTAAGGAACCATCTTGGAATTATTGTAGACATATTTTCTAAAAACCTTGGAATATTACCATCTCAACCAATTCCTAATACTAAGGGTAATGTGATATTAGTGAAAAATAAAAGTGTAAATGAGATTAACCCCTTGGACACACTTGAGTAGAAGAAAAATCCACTCAACCTTGAAGAAAATGAATTTGAAAATCCTAAATATAATCTCGAGTACCAGTACAAGGAAGGAAAAGAAAAGAAAAGAAAGTGGAAGGAGAATTTGAAAAAATAAAAAGAAAGTAGATACATAATTGAAAAAATATTAAAGGGATAAAAAAATATCTTCCACATCTATTCCATCAAGTATGATCTAATCAAATAACATTAAATAAGAGTAAATTCAAAGTAAAATTTTAGAAACCTTCAAGAAAGTGGAAATAAACATTACCCTCTTTGAATATATCAAGAATATTCCAAATTATTACAAGTTATTTAAGGATTTTTTCACTAATAAAATTTCACTTCAAGGAAATGATAGAGTAAATTTGGGTAGAAGTGTTTTAGCCTTGATTACACCACAAATTCTTACCAAGTTTCAAGTTCAAGAGACATTTCATATCCATTGTACCATTGGATACATAATTTTTAGAGATGATTTATGTGAGCTATGTGATTTTATAAATATAATGACTAATTCTATCTTTAATTCTATTCATATGGAAGGATTTAATCCCAAAGAGTAGTGGTTCGTCTTTCAAACAATTCCACCACTTTTATTGTAGGATTTCTGAAATATATACTATACATGGTACAAAAAATAATATTTCCAACTGAATTTAATATACTAAACATGGAGGATGATAGGTCCCTTGAATAATCACCCATAATTTTGGGTATAACTTTTTTAAAATTAGATAAAACCATAATAAATGTATATTAGGGAACTCTCACTATAGAGTTTCATGAGAACACTATCGACTTCGACATCTTTGATTCTATAAAGTAAACTTGGGAGGATAATAAACTTATTACTCTATCACACATTGAGAAGGTTGATCCCAATAAAGAACCAGGTATACTATATTACATTTTATCATTATGAAAACAATTAATGTTTGAAATTTAGGTGAATAATAATGACAAAAAATTTGAAACATCTACTAACAACTTAGAAGAATAGGTAACATATGGTTTTATAGATCATGAGTGATGAATTTTCGGTGAGATTATGTAATCCATGTAGTTTAATTTTATGTGGTGAGGACTTAAGCTATGTATTTTATCATCTCGTGGTAAGGACGATCTCCATACAATTTAACGTCGTGTGGTTAGGATGAGAGATACGATGTATTTTAACTTCTTACTTATAGTATATAATATGTTGTTCAGTTCAATGTACTGCTATTAGGTTGAGTTTATATAGTTTAACATCATGAATCCTGGATGATAGATGCTTGATGATAGTTATTCAAATTATTAATTGATCATTTTTTCATTAGTGGGGGGTGTGACATGTTCTCCATCCATCGTGGCTAGTGAGTAAGCTCCAATGTGATAGAACTTATGTATGCTATAAGGCCCTTCCCATTTGGGTTAAATTTTCAAAGGATTATTACCTTGTATCATTAGGGACCTAATATCCAATTCCAGTATCCTTGGATGAATGAATGGAGGCAGAGCATTTTATTAAAGTCTCGTGTGATCCTATTCTGATGGACTTAGAGGTTGTACAATGTGTGTTCTCAACTTTCATTGAGATGTACTATCTCATCCTGCCACTTTTGAGATTGATAATCATATGAGAGTCATCCAAAAAATTTTATTCAAAGAGAAGGTAGATGTAATTCTATAGGAAACACTACCTTGGTCCCATAAATCAATAAATATGAAATTTCTTATGTATCAGTATGTGTGGTGATACGATATGCCTATAAATCATGGAGAAGGTTGTCTAGATAGGACTTTTTATCCTTATTCAACATATTCTAGAGTATATTTTATAGAGTCTTATTTAAGTCCTATATCTATCCATTTTACACTTTATTATATAGAGATGAGTGATTGGACTCGATGTTGTGATCTTGGTATAGTTTCTTTAACACTTTATAATATAAGTTGGTGTCGTTGTCTATTAGTATTGTATGAGGGACTCTGAACCTAGTGATGATATGGGACTTTATGAAGTTGATGATGTTCTTAATCCTGACTTCTTTGAAGGGTATTTCCTCATACCATTTGGAGAAGAATATAGAAGCGTTAAGGATGTAATTAGACTACTTAACTGTGGCTGGGGGATATGGCCCCACAACATCAATTATCTATATGAAAAACAACCTGTAATATTTATCTATATGTAGAAATTTTGAGGGTTGATAGATGAATTTTGTATGGATATGGAATGCATGAAATTTCCTAGTTAATTCCACACAGTCTTGTATCATGGCTTTATAGTAGTAACCCTGCCTTCTAATTTGGTGGGAGAGCCTGGTCCTAGACTGGTGAGTTTTGTAGGATACCACATGATATTATTCTATAATAGTGAATATTTCTCCTTATAGTATGCATATAAGGAATATTCCATCAAATCCTCACTTGTATAGGGATTTCTGCTCATTTGGACCTTCCCGCAGGGTAATGTTCACTTATCATCATCAAATTTGTTCCCTCCTGTCTCGATCTTTTGGGATATTCCCATTTTAAAGATAACCAATTATGGGATCTATCCATCTAGGAGTGGATTCCTATTAATCACGCTATGGGGTGGAGTTGACCTGATTTATTTCTTCCATATCATAGATAGTGATTGATTAGACCATTCTCTAGTGCATGATACATAAGATTGCTTCCTTCTGATCAGGGTCATCTAAGACTATGTTTGTATCTTCTAATGAATCAGTGTGATCATTCTATAATTAGGGAATATGATGAAATGTGGCATCAAAATAGAATGAATCTATTAGTCCCCTAAAATATCTATTGAGAGGGGATAATTATTCCTTTTTGATTGTATATTCTACAATGATCTTATTTATCACTAGCTATGAATCTAATTTGATGTTCAGGTAGGTTATCTATAGTTGTAGGGATAATTCCAATCCATCAGTGAGGGCCTAGTATTCTGCCTCGTTATTCATGAAGCCTTCAGATAGTGAGAAAGTGTAGGTCAAAATTTCTTTGTTTGGAGAAATAAATACATTCCCCATGACAATCCGATTGAGCTTTGGGTTTTCTAGTCTCTTTCCAAAATGACTTCGGGAGGCACCATCAAAAATACATCTCCCATGTCCGAGGAGTGTCATTGGAATATAAATCCTCCTCATATGGAAGTTATATGTCTATTGGTGTACTTTATGGAATGGTATGTGCTGCAAGAAAATTAGTTAGGTTCCTTCCTTTCACTAACTTCTATGACACAAAATGAATGTCATATTATTGTAGAATAATTGCCCATAAAGCCAAATTACTAGTCAACATGGGATGACCAAGGATGTACTTGAGTGGGTAAACATGAGAGACCAAGTGGAATTTGTGGTTCTACATGCAATTCCTCATATTTTTCACTACATAGATGAGTGATAAGTAGTTCTTATTTACATCAGAGTATCGGGTCATAGTACCCAACATCGTTCAAATGAGGTAGTAGAGACGGTTCTCACTTCCTGTGTCATTCTTATGTGCAAGGAGGGTTCCCAAAAAGCATTCCATGGTGTCCACATACAAGATAAGTGTCATTCCTTCCACCGAAGGCATCAATACCAGTGGGTGTAATAGGTACTTATTGAGACTCTAAAAGGCTTGTTGGAAGTCATCATCCAATTGATAAGTGATTCCCTTCTTCATTAGCATGGTTAAGGGGAAGGCTTTTCCAGCTAGTTTGTTTATAAAAATATAAATGTAGGCAAGGTCCCCTTAAAGTCTCCTCAGTTCTTTGAGATTTATGGGGGGTAAAATTTCTAGAATAGAAATAGTATTTTTTGGGCCAACCTCTATGTCACGGTGGCATACTACAAAGACAAGGAATTTATATAATGTTACCCTAAAGAAGAATTTCAGAGGAGTCATCTTTAGAATGTGCTGTAGCAACTTGTGGAAGACTATTTAAAGATTTGTGAAGTGATCACATCACTGTCGAGATTTGACCACCAGGTCATCAACATAAAATTCTTCTATTCATCTCATAAGGGGATTTAAGATATGATTCATGGAAAATTGATATGTAGCACCAATATTCTTTAACCCAAAGGGCATGAATTGATAGAATAAGACCCCCTTTGGTTATTTGAAGGCAGTGGATCCCTCATATTCAGGGGCCATATTTATCTAGTTGTACCCTGAGTACCCATCCATGAAGGAGAGGTATTGGAAGCTAACAATTGAATTAATAAATAGTTATGGGATTGGTACTAGTAAGTTTTCCTTCATCCAAAATCGATTAAGGTCTCTAAAATAAATGAAGACCCTAATCTTCCCATTATTCTTTTTGATAGGGATAATATTGAAAAGCCATCATGGGTATTTCACTTCTCAGAAAAAGTTGAATTTGATTAATTTTTAAACTTTTGCCTCTAAATTGGTATCATGAGAGGGGTATATTTTCTTGGATTCCTCCTTGAAGACTAGATGGTCATCAGGTAAGTTGATATGGTGTGTAGACACATCTATATTCAGTCTGATCATTTCTTTATAATTCCAAGTTAACACATATCAATGCTTCTTTAGAAATGTGATGTACATCTCTTCCTCCTCGAGAGGCATGGTTAAACTAATCAGTATAGGATACATGTCTTATTCTATTCCTAAATTTACCTACCTGAGATCATCAATGGTGGTGTATATGACTTCCTTGAATGCAGGAGTGGTGTTCCCGAGGTCATCTTCCTCTTCTTCCACCTCTGAGTTTGTGGATGAATTTTCAGACGAATTTGGTAATGTAAGTTCATATCTTACATTGTTGAGGTGAGAGAAGACATGAGAAATGACACTATCATTCCCTATTTATAGAGTAATTATGTAGAGATTACTGATCCAAATTTTTTACACTATCACTAGGGACAGAAGGGGCACATAAATCTGAGATTAGGTCCATTACCTCAACTAGATTTATGGGGAGCACATAATAATTGTTGAGTATAATATAGGGATTTGCAGGATAAGTCCCCAATACACTAGGGGCTATAACGTGTATATCATCATCCACCATTGGTTGTTTGACTTCCCTTTTGTATAATACTTCTTTATCATATGTGGATTCACAAGTCTCAAAGGAGGGATAATCACCATGTATTATGTCAAACTTTCCATTGATGGTGTATTTCAAACAATGATGGAATGTCAAGGGTACCACCATGGCCTTAAAAGAAGGAAATTTTATGTGGTGTCTTGCTATATAACTATAAACTCATCCTTATAAGTGAGATCACAAAATTGAGTCTTTAGTTTGATCTTACCAAGAGGTCTTTTCTCATTATTATCATAAACTTGAATGGTCATCTTTGTGGGAGAAAAATACCCTTACCTATACCCTAAATATCAGAGGTTCTGAATAAATATGAGGTTTATCTTGAAACCATTTTCAATCATATCCCTTCAAAAGACAACATTATTGAGTCTACCTAAAACATATAGGACTCTAAAGTGTCTATGAATGAACTTATACTGATCCTGATCTATGAATAAGATGGAGACATGCCACTCTATTGGCATGATCTCAAATTGATAGACCTCGAATACAAAAACTTCTATTATGAACTCCTGTGTGATCTTTATAGATTCAATGAGTGCCTCTATGAGTTATTTTTAAAGATGGAGCACATTTGGGATTGAGATCTTGGCTGGGGAAACCACCAACTATTTCAGAATGTCATACTTTTGTGGAAGAGTTCAATGCTTCCTAATACGAGGTTTCTTCTTACTACACTGCTCAAGAACTGGGATCTCTGAGGTAGATGAGTTAGGTGATTATGAAAAAATTAGAGGAAAATTTGATGATAGTGGTGTAGGTCATGCCGACCTTCTCTATTGTCTGGGATGATCAGATAATCACACCCCCGTAAGTCATTCATATAAGACACCGGGGGACGAACAACTACTGGAGGGTTCTGGGACACCTCCATGTATATGTTGGGATTTCTGAATAACTTTACCATGATTATCAGATTTATATATGTCCTCTATGGGGATTTGACCAAAATATTGGGTCCAACCATGCCTGTGCTATCCCTTGTATCCTTGGTTCCTACTTTTGTAGCCTACTTCCCCCTAGTTAGTTATATGGAAATCATAATCAGAGGCATAATCATAATCAAATAAGGTATATTCCAATTGTATTATGTTTAGATAACTGAAGAAGAGATTTTCATCCAATAAGGGTTCTATTTGGTAGGGTGTTTCCCATGTTTCAGATGTTGTAGGGAAGAAATATTGAAGAGTTAGAGATTGATTCAGAGCATAAAATGAATCTTCCTATTCTATTTATTCTTGTTTTAAATGGTCACATCCACCTTTAGGAGACATAACTGATGTTAAATTTTTGGGTGGTAGAACTGTTATGGGTCTGCAAAGCTATTCCATTAGGGTGGAATGATCTTGGTCAACTTTTTTTGAGTCATCCAGTTGTTGAACTTATACCCACACCTAGATAGAACTTTCTTCTAATTTCATTATTATTATAACTAGGATATGGTTATGTAATTTACCTATTATAAGAATTTATCTAACATCAACTATCTGGAATTGACCATTATTTGGATGCTGTATTTAAAGAAAAAAATACAAGATGTTATAAACCAACCTCTGATAGAAAGGGTACTAGTCAGGATGATTGATGAGGTTGAACTCATTGGGATTTCTAGGATGTAGAAGCTTGAGTAAGTTATTGTCTATGAACATCAAGAAATAACCATGGACTTGTTCATTTTAGAAGGAGTTTGTTTTATTAATCCATTCATAAAACCCCGAGTGACCCTAATTTATTTGTTCTTTCAGCTGAGGGTGATTTTGTGGTTGCTACCACTTAATAGGTGGTGTTGGGAAGTTTGAGTCCTTCCTGGGTGATTGAATGGGAAATGATGCTGGTTTAAGGGTAATAGTAGTATTTTATACCTTGTAGAGCCTTTTATCCTATGATAAAGGAATGATTCAAGACTTGGATCGAGTTTAGTGAATGGAATCTTCCAAACATTATGCGATTTTGGAGAAATCATGGAACCTACCTGGATACTTCGTTGGGTTCAATGGTGTTAATAGATCATCTTGAATATTTTTAGTGAAGAGTTATAGAAATTTCTCCTATGAGAGAGGGATGATGAGTGAATAGGTTAAATATCTCAATCTATCTAAGAATCCATACACCCTTTAATTTTCACATTGCTTTTAATTTGTTATGTTGTCATTTTTTCCTTAGCATAGAGATGAATAGGTAAAGGAATTGATGAAAAAGGTCTTACCATCATACAATTAATCTTTCCAGAAGGATACTATACCACACATAGGCTATCCCTATCGGATTCTGTATGAAACACCTTAGTTTGGTCAACTCCTATTAATCTCTATGGCCCATTATTGGACCACATCAGGATATGAAGTGAGTGAGATGCTGTTTGGGGTCACCCACACCATCAAAGGTGGAGAAGGTAGGATTACCCAAATTGGGTCGATACAAAGTGTCATACACCAATTTGGGATATATATTTCTATCAAGATACACATGTTCATATCACCCTTACATAGATTCCATTTGAGTATTCAGGGACTCTATGGTGTTTAGAAATTATAGAGGCACTACCGTTTGAGTGGAATTTTATCTACAGGGAGTGGGCGAGGTTTTCTGAGGTGGTATCATTTTTTCCTCTCATTTATTATCCATTTGGGAAAATAATAAATTATTTCCTTAGAAAGGGAGAGGTTTTCACCGTAATATGGGGAAGTCATGATCATTTTCGACTTCCGTATTTATGTAGACCGACTACCAGGATATGGAGATAGTTTGACGGTTAGATGCTGTGCTTTCTTTTGGATTTTATTTTTATAGATGTATGGGAGGAATAATATTTACCTCATCTTGAAGATGACACCCAGTGGGAATATTTCCCTTGAGTAACTCTTCATTAAGTTGTTTGAGAGATTGTATCTCATTATTATATTGTGAATACTATTCCTTCATGGAAGGATTCTCGATTCTTCTGTGTGGTGATTAGGATACAATGACACCATTAACTTTATCTTTGGAAGTGTTCTATTGTATAGGTGGAAAATTGATATTCTAAGGTGGCACGTTTTGGAGCCTTATTTGATTTTAGGTGCGTGCTACCTCATTTGGTGTATCCATATCGCCCTCCTATCAGGGTAGGGTTTTTGTGTTGTGGAATTCTACATCTAAATCTTGATCCACATTATCTATTATATTGACAAAGAACACATTTATAGAGTTATATTGGGTAATTTTGGTTGTCCCATTAATTTCGACGTAACATGATGATTATACACTACCTATATTAGGGTTGTTTATTGAACACTTGGCCATATTCAGCCATTTTGGCTTACGAACCCACTAGGGTTTTATTGAATTCACCATACGATCCTCCCATATCATCTTGTAAATAATGACCTTGAGGGAGTTTTTGGTCATGACTACTAAATGGGCCTAAAATAGTATATGTTTATCTTGTAGTGGGAGGAATAGATGGGATGTTGACCATCAATATTTAGCTTTTAACCTGGAGAAGATAGATTCCCTTTGTAGTGATTATGATGATGAAAATTCCCCTAGCCCTATGGGATGGGGATTATTTGGGGTAACAATTATTATTGGTTGATCTTGTTGTTGAGGATCCAATGATTCCAATCAAGGATTTGATGACTTCCAAGATAGATATTGAGATATAAATTCCCCCCTCCCAATGAGATTGGGTTGATCTAGAATCATAATTGATTTTCCTAGGATCCTTTGGGAGGATAATGAACCTGGTGATGGTGATTGAGATATAAGTTCCCCAAGCCCAATGGGCTGGGTTTTTTTAGATGCTGGTGATATGTACTGAATCCTCTCAAAAATTGATGATCTGAAGGGTGGAGGCGGTAGTAGATATTCCTCCATCTCGATGGGATGAATTTTCTCTCGTATGGATGCTAAGACAACTACTACTATGAACTATTTTACATGGTGATGCGATGATCATGTAGGATTTGAGTGAAATGGAATCCCATGATGGGAGTTAGTTTCTATATGAAGTTTTCAAGTTGATTAAAACTTCGAATTCCGTGTCTAAAATGCATTCCCATTGCTTTGAGGGGCCCAGTTCAAAGCTCCATGGGATATACTCTTCCTCTTTTTGTGATTTCCTAGAACTGTTGAAGTGGTTTCATTCTATTTTAGTGACCAACATGCCCAATCATTACCCATTCCCCTAATTTCTCCGAAGGCTATAACATTGCAGGATGACGTATATGAGGGGTCCTACTATTATAGGGGTGCAGTTAAGTGTAATTCTTTATACTTCTCCTGTCTCTGAATATGAATTCATGACGTGTCTTTGAATATTAGTTGCTGAAGATTTTTGATTCAATGCATGTAATCGTAGTATAGATTTTCACTATGATTTTCTAGTTTCAGATCTTGATCCACGAAGATAATAGATAGGTCTAGTTGACAATAGAGTATCTTGATTTTTTGAAAGTGACCCTCATATCCTAGATAAGGGAGGTGTCTACCCTTCAATATTTGATGAGTTTCCTACATGTTTGACGTAGATAAGGCATGAAATCCTTATCTAACTCATCCTAGTGATCATAGTTAGAAGTAGGAAGATTATAAAACATGGTGTGGAGGTTTTTTCTAGATAACTCTATCTATATGACAATGTAGGATTCCTCTTTATCTTATTTACACACCTCTATATAATCATACCATATAATGTGTTTCTTGGGGTCTCCTGCTGATCTAAGTGGAGTTATGCTGGTAGTTGACGAGGAACTATATACCATTGACTCTGATGTTTTGAGTACCTCTCTATATAAAGGCGCATGAGTTTTGAGAACCTCCCTATATAGTGGTTTTTGGGAAAGGGGAATATTTCCTTATGCATGGGATATATCACTATAGGGAGGTTGGACATGGTGATATCCAGAGTAGATTCCATGTGATCCATCTCCACACTACTAAGAGGAGGGATATCATCTTAATGATCTTCTTCTTCTTCAGTTGAAGAGTCGGTGGAACCTTGGGGTGTTGAGGATGTGTCTAAAACAACCTCAAGGACACTAGAATTAAGTATATTATGGATATGATCCTCATTCTATGTTGTGGCTAGAATATTCTGAAATACATTTTATAATTGGTAAAGGATATGAGCCTACTATATGAAGGATTCCAATTTTTTTTTAACTGTCTGGTGATACAGGAATATGATCCCACCATTAAGAAGCTACTGTAATATTCCAATGATATTTTTCATTATTGGTAGTAATATTATCCTTCCCTAAGCCATATTACACTCTCACTTGGTGATCCTCGATCATAACAGGGATATGAGCCTGATCCCGAGACTTTGGAATATGCTAATGGTCTTTTGTGAAAGGAATATGAGACTGTCCTGAAAAATGTGCCAATATCACTTGGTGTGACTCAGTTGGAGTGGGAATATGATCCTATTCTGAATATTCATACCCTGTTGTAATATACTAATGGACCTCTAGAATGGGAGATGGGATACGAGCATCATCATGCATTTTCTTGGAAGGATGCTGGTACATTCATTCATCAGTGGAAGTAGGTATGCGATCTTGACTTTTGTGATATGCTAGAATATTCCAAGAAGACCCATTGATAGAAATATGAGCCTAATCCAAGGCAATTTACACTCCCAATTGACGAACCTTGGCCAAAATGGGGATATAATCCCTATCCTAGGGCTTTGGATTATGAAATCGTTCTTCTTCAATAGGAATATGAGCCTGTACCAAGGCATGTTCTAATATCACTTAGTGAGCCTCAGATAGAATGGGGATATGAGCCTAATCCTGGGTATTTGGAATATGCCACTGGTTTTTTAAATAGGCATGTTCCCCTATCCTGAGGCATGTACCTCTCTCACTTGATGAGTCCCGATTGGAACAGAAATAAGAGCTTGGTCTGACACCTCTTCCTTTACCAGAATATACAGATAATCCTATTAAATGGGATAAAGAATGTGTGATTGATATAGAGAAACCTCTTATTCATAATGATCAAAGTTTTGATCTTCCTTTGATGTAGGTATATGAATATGCACCTATAATTATATCTTAACAAGTGTTGGAATATGCTGACGAAGTTCTTCTGTTGTTGCTAAGATATAATGGCATTTTAACAAAGTGTGCATAGGAATACAAGCCTACATATTTTATGTATATACTATATTCTAATAGATATATTTTATTTAAGTTTATATATTATCCCACCTATGTCCTCCTTGTTCCATCAGAATATGATGATGGACTTCATGCATGGGGGTAGAGATATGTGCCTCCCCTATGCATGATACAAGAATATGCCCGAATGCTTATTTAGAGTGAGTAGGTATTTGAGCCAGATCATTGGATATTTCTATAATATGCTAGTAGTATTTGTCACTAGAAGTGGGCATATGATCCCACTCACATTTATCCATATACTTCTGTGCCCGATGTGTCTTCCTTATTTCCCGTGCATGGGTATTAGAGGAGGCAGTGTGTCGGGTGGTACCCTCAACAGATGAATGATGGGTAATGGTGGGATGTCTCTAGTGAAGAAAATTGGTAGGATCCCTCCTCGGTGGCCCCCGAACTATAAAGGAGCTATATTTGAATCCCTAGTCCACCTTCATCAGATACTAAAGGCAATGATTTTCACACTCTTGTGATAAGCTCCCAAAGCGGTTGGATGTGGTGATGAGTGCCACTATCTTTAATGTATCTTTCCTTGGGTGAGTCAGACTCATCAGTTTAAGTTCTTAAAGACCCTCATAGTAACCCTCAAGGGTCAGCATCATACCGTGTCAATGTTAATCCTAAAATATTGCATTATCCACCCTATGTTAAATATGTCGGGTGGGTGAGGTCATTCTGAGGCCCATAGAGGTTGCAGTTGTAGCTGATTTTCCAGAATGATCACTGGATGAGGACATGTCAGATTAGATTTTTTTCTATGGGAGTAGCATCTATAGTCATTAATATAATAAGAAACAATGTATCTGATCAATACATCATCATAGGCATGATATATGATCAATCAGATATGCATGGGCGACACAATTGTCCTTTTATTCCTAATCTGACCATTATTCCCATGTGAAATTGTCAAAGAAAGGATGGACTTATTTCATAAGAACCTTGGTTACAAAGGATCAAACATAATATTCATGTTAGGTTTTCCATTTTTTGCGTATGATATGAAAACAACATGGCTTGATGCATGGCCAACTAATCATTGTGTTATTTGAGAGATTCACATTGTGTTCACAATTTTTGTTTGTGTAGATTATGAAAAAAATGGTTTGATGCATAGTCAATGAATTATTTTTTTACTTTAGAGATTCACATCAAATTCACCATTTATTTTCATATATTATGAAAACTAAATGGAATAATTTATGGTAAACTAATCATTCTTTTATTTGAGAGATTCATCCTGGGTTCACCATTTTTGTTTCGATAGAAAAGACACAACCCTCTTAAAAACCCTCAAGATAAGAACAAAATGGTCTGAAGATAACTGGGAAGTATATCCTCTTTTATCTTATAAAGGAGAGGTTGTGCTAAAATTATTTCATGTCTAGTTCACCAAACTTGTTTCTTCAAAACAAAAGATGACTTGAGGTGCATTTTTTGGACCGATATCTGATTGTGGGTGTTAAATGTTTTGTACAATCATTCAAACTGGGTTTACCATTATTGTTATTAGTGTAAATCCCCAATTGTTCCCAAATCCATAACTGAGTATGGACCTTCTTTCCAAATACAAGTGGTCATTTGGGGTTTCAGACCTAACGTCACTTATGGACTCACATTGGTTGGGAGGATGAGAGTTTTGGATCATCACACCCTTATTAGGGTAATTATTTCTTACTCTATGGATATATTGTAGATTTAAGATATGTTAATGAATCTCTTTCTAATCCTGATATGAGACCGATTACCCTAACAAAATGACCATATATTAAACCTCCTTCCATTCTTGATAAGGAAACAATTTCTCCCACAAAATGACTATAGGTTAAATCTCTTTTATATATGAAGGGTGATATTTTAGTGAATACATGTGTATGTATTTGAGGTTCTTCATACATTTAACCTAATGGGTGGATTCTTACATGTTTGACTTTTATAAATGGGTTCTTTAGGATTTTTTCCACGTAGGGTGGTGTTTAATATGTCAAGGATGGTATGGAACCTCTATGAGGCGTCCTACATATCTTGTTTATAGAAACAATCAATGACCATGTAGTTCATTGAACCTATATAGTTTGAATTCATGAAAAAGAACATATGTGTGGGCATATAGGCATTGAGTATTTGAGCTTGAGTCTCAAGAATATGTCCTACATATATTGGTTATGGAAGAAATCAAATTTACCATATTTCTATCATTCCCTTAGGACTAACCCCAAGGTGGATGTCCTTATATAGAGGGAGTCATATCATGCCACTCATCGGGGCTAACACACTAAGGTTTCTTTGGATGGTGGAGATTCACGATGAAAATGATATGACCATTGAAACTCTCTAATCCCATATGATCCATTCTCGGTGTGAGAAACAAGGGATAACAACTAGTCAGTCTCACCACATATGGATTCATGAATTATGTACTGGTACGAGCCTTTTAGAGGTTTAATATGGATCTCAAGCCTTAGGAAGGCATCCTACATATCCTATTTATTATAGGAATCCAAGTTCTCATAGTTTATTAAATTTCTCATTTTGCTGATGGATGAGGTAGAATAATTAGCCTATGGGAATGATTGGGTCCTGATGGTTGAAATTTTGTAGAAATTTCGGGACTTACACTAAAGTAGATTCCCATTTGAGGCTGATCCTTATGAAATCATCTTACATATCATGATTATTATAGGAATTTGAGTTATCATATTTTAGTTGATCAAGGCTTACACACTGAGGTTTTCCTAGTATGTGGGACATCATCATATTACGCTGTTGATTGGGGATCACACACTTAGGTTTCCCTAATATAAATGCAGTTATAACATGCCACTTTTTGGATATTAATCCTTGATGTTTACCTAATATAAAGGTAGTTATATCATTCCACTAGTAGGGGATTACACACTAAGGTTTCCCTAATATGAATGTAGTTATATCATGCCACTGTTTGGGATTTACACACTAATGTTTCCCTTCATAAATGATACAAATATTGAAACTACCTAAACCCACATGATATATGATCATTGTGAGAAAAAAGGGATAGAAAGTAATCAGTATCATTACTTATGGATGTGGGAAATATATGATGGGACTTCCCTTTAGGGGTTTAATATGAAGCTCAGGCCTTAAGAAGGCATTATATGTATCTTATTTATAGTTGGAACCAGATTCATCATAGATAAATTTATTAGGTCTTACACACTGAGGTTGAACTAATATGAAGGCCAGACAAGGTTATCATGTCCTGAGATGCTTGCTTGACCTGGCCTTCCTGTCCGCCTGACATGCATTGATTTTCTGCCTAACATTCTCTGATTTTCTACTTCAAATGTTCAAGGATGTCGACATGACATGTCCAAAGACAATCATGTGATCCAGTTAACATGTCCAAGGGAATTCACATAATCTGGATGGAATGTCTGCTGGATATCACATGACCAAGAATTACTTGTCTGGAGGACATCACAAGACCTTGCTGGTTGATCCTGTAGGACATTACATGATCTCTGCTGATATACATGAATGACGTATCATGATCTAGCTAACTTTACCTAGTGTCATAATAAAAGATGATTGACATTCTTGGAGGATGTCACGAGAGTTATTTTGACATGTATGGAGGGTTTCATATATCATAGATGACTTGTCAAGGTTTCATCACAAAAGATAGATGACATGTCTAGAGGATGTTGCAAGAGCCAACTGACATGCCCGAAAGGCATCACGAGATCTGGATGGATTTTCCATAATACATAATGATAGATATTTAAAATTACATGGTTCCATTTAGATACTAAAATAACATGTAATGGTGACACCATATGATTTGGGTGAAATGTATGAAGGACATCGCAAGGTCAGGATAACAATTCATAAGGGTTTTGCGAGACTCAAGTTGCATGCCCGAGGGGTGCCATACGACTTTCTCCGACATGTAAAGGGGAATTTTCATGATCTTAATAGTATACCAAAATAGAATCACATGATCTAGTAAGAATTTCATAGTGTTATCACATGAATTGGGTGGTTCATGTGAAGCACATGAGGGTCAACACATATGTTCTTTGCATAAGTCTCCTGTCTTTTTAGTCTTTAATCTAACCTTTTATCACATATGACTTAGATTTGTTTAGTGTTAGATTGTTTAAGAATAGTGTAATGAAATTTATTTGTGATATTTCCTTTTAATGATCTATTATTGATTATGGGAAGTTTCTATAAATGTTTCATGATATCTTAGGTTGTTCCCCAAACTTTACCTAATAAAAAACCTTTTCGATCGTGAGATATTCCGCTCTGAGAAATTAAATTTGCTGCTTGGGTGTGCCCATGTGAGGAACAAAGGATGAATTTTTTCATGATGGTGTGGAATATTTATATGACTCTACACCCCTATTATCCACATCTTTTCAAGGAATGTATTTCACAAATCTAGACTGGAGTCAGTTGAGGGCTTTGATGTCATGTGTTTCATGAGATCCTATTGCAGTTCACTACGGGGGCTTCACTGATTTTCAGTGACTGCGAGACCATCCATTAAAAATCCCATTTATTGGATTATATAAAATTAATGGGGTCTTTCCTAATCATTTGGGCATGACAAAGGAATTTCACATTGTTAGGATGATATGTCCAAGGCCCTTCATGAGATTAGGATTCCTCTTGAAAGGATTTTACATGACTTGGGGAGACTTTTTGGGGATGTTTTGCAAGACAAAGATGGATTTCTAGGGGCATTTTCAAGATTGGACCATTAGGCCAAAGGAATTTTGTGATGTCTTTTGGAGTGCACTAGCACATCGCATAAATTTTATGACCACAAGAGTCTCCCACCTTTTCACTTTTTATTTCCTTTTATTTATTTTACAAGGGTTGGGGATTTCTTTAGTCTGTATGAATGTTGTTGAAGAAAATCATTCTCCCCCCTAGTAATGCATCACATGACCAAAAAAAGTTACCTATGATAATGAATGATAATTTTATGTAACACCCCTTCTTTTTATATTATGGAGACATAGGGGAGAAAAAGACCACCTAAACATGTCCTAACCCCTTCATGTAGTGAGGGTGTCATGCCATCAGGCTCTCACACAGTGAGGAAAACATGTTTCCATGGGCTTGTGGTGTATCATGAACCATCTTGGTGCATTACATGAAGTTAATGACCATAAAAGGCTTCCTAATTTTGTATCTTTTACTTCTATTTTTAATGTTTTTTTATGGATTATCTTGTGCTCACTGATTGACAAGTTGCGTGACTCTGGTGTGCTCATTTGGAAACCACTACGTAATCAGCAAGTGTCCGGTACACCTTCTAAAGAACAAGGAGGCCTTGCCAAAGAGGCTTTGCAATATCTTACATAGGTTATACATTGAACATGGCTTCTTCACTTGACCTTATAAAGGTATCATGATTGTGAGACTCTTGGAGGCTTACATGATCTGCAAGTTATGGCCACATTCTTCTTCCTTTTATTTATGGGGAAAATAATACCCATATTCAGGTATTTCTTCCCTTGTGTATTTTTTGATGCTCATTTGGTGGGATTCAATGGGTACACACATAGTTTCTTCATTTTATATTATGCCTAATTTTGGTTTCTTGTATGTTAGATATTGGATTTGTGTTTCTTTATTACTTTTTTTGTGATTAGTGAGTGTTGTTAGGTCCTATGTAGCACGGTAGTTGGTACCTCTTAGTGGAAAATTAAGAAGGTGAATAGATATTTGAGAGAATAAACAGGAATGACACACACCAACTCAATGTCTTTGACCTATTTATATAAACATCATGTATTCTCCCTAGTCCACTATTCATTTACTAGTATATTTATAATATATGAGTAAATTTCACGTAGTTACAACATTTATAACCCCTTTTTTATGTTTTTAACACTCAAATTCATTCTATATTCCCCCATATGTTTTATCTTATGAAACATTAATGATCAATGGTAGTCATGTGTATAAAATTTTCAAATATCAACACTTAAATTTTTACTATTATAATAAATCACAAACCATTATTTAAATAATATAATTTGATTCATAATACCATAGAACATGTAGTCTTATGATACAAATTTATAGAATATTATAACAATCTCAGGTAGTGGCATGACATCTCTATGTCATGCCTTATTATATAACCACACCAATGGTATACAATATTCCTTGGTTACCTATAATTAATTCCATAATATATATATATATATATATATCATACACTATGATATAAGTTAAAAAATCATATGTTTAAAGCCTTTAGGTCACATATATATCAAAAAGGAATAAGAAACATAAAAAAAAAGATAAATACACATTAGATCACAAGGAACCTAGTCACATAATTCAAATGGCTTAAAGGACCATCAAGAATGAAAAATACCACTAAAATTTATCCATAGAGATATATAGGGTTTGGGAAGAAAAAAATAATTTAACTAAGTGAGAAAAATACCTCAAAATGTATAATACAAAATTAGGTGAAAAAATCACCATAGAATACATAATGTTACAATGAAATGAGTTTGAGTCAATTTCATCTCGAAAAACTCGGATGGAGTTTCTTATCTTAACTCCCACATAAATATCAATTAATAATTTTTCAAATTGATGATATTGGGGTATATTATGACATAATAGGATTCATCACACTATATTGGCTGGCACTTCAAATTTCACAGTAAAATCCTTGCTCCTCTTCAACTCCAAATCTGATCTATCTTTGGAATTTGAAAACTTCTTGATAACATCACAGTAAAATATTGATCATCATGAAACACAAATCAACCCAAAATAAATATAAATAAATCATGATCAGGTCCTAATAACATAACATAAAACCTCATGCTGTAATTTCACAAACCACGACATAATTTCCAAGATATAATGACTAGAGACAACTCTTATTATCTATCTCCACTAACAAAAAATCACAGAAAAATAATAACTTTATACAATGTTATTTTTCTAACAAAAAAAATTTCATCTTAAAACTCATATTTTTTTCATCGTTCAACTTCAAACTCATTCCCAAACACCCCAAACTATAACAACCCATGATTTTTCTATATATATTTATTAAATAAATATTTTTTGAATAGTTTTTTTTTTTCAGAAAAATCAAGGATCTAAAAAAACCAAATATATTTTATAAGTATTAAATACGTCTATCATATTATATATTTTTAATTAGTGGGTTTAAATAAAAGTAATCACATTATGAAATCTATAGTAATGGAATTAAGAAGTATTATTGTTTCTTATGATACTCATTTTTAAAAGATTAGAAATAAAGTGGGATAAGTATGATTTTACCTATACCAATCCCATGATAAAATTAAACAAGAATTTGTTGAGTGAAATTTCTCATGAGAGAAGTTAAAGCTCATGGAAATCACTACGAGATTCATGCTAGTTGAATCACCACCCATGACTGCCACTATTTCTTATCTTATACTTAGATCTTTTGAGGAGGTCCTGATAGATTTTATAAGTATAATTTAAGTTAATATAAACATGTAATTATATATTTAATAATTTTTCATTAAGTATTTTTATACAAATATACTGATAAAATTCATTTTATGCTTAAAAAATACTTTTTCTACAAATTGTTTTTCCACATCATGTGTTATTATATAAAAATTAATTTTTTTTTTCAGTTTTATAATTTTAATTTGTTAAAATAAAAGTAATTTATGGATTAATCATATCTAATTTATTATAGGATTAATTTTTAGGTTTTTTCAAAAAAATTTGATTTTAAAGTGAATAGTGAAAATACAGTTTTTACAAATACCATAACTCTTATGACATCATTAGTATATAATAAATTATTAAAAATATATGAAAAAATATAAAAAAAACAAATTTAAGGAGTGAAATAATTAATTTAAAATTAATATATTAATTTATAAATCTATGTTTAACCTTTTGGAACTTAAGTTGTATTTATTCCAATAATTTTTTTTGTATTTTCCTCTAATTATGTATATATAATTATCCATTTATATTTGGATTTATTATAAAGTAAAAAACTTTTATTTACTTAATTATAAACCAATAAATATAATGGTAATAAATAGTATACAATATTCTTATGAAAATTAATTTTTATGCTTAAAAATACATTATTCCTCAACACTATTTTTTCTACGTTAAGTGTATTTTATTAAAATTAATTTTTATGACTTATATAAATTGAATCTTGTAAAATTGTTTTAAAATTTATAATTATAAATTTCAAATTATGTAATAAGTTAAATTTTATTTTTATTCATAAAAATAAGTTTCCATAGTAAAAGTTAGTCATCATGGTAAAGACTAAAATAAGGTAAAAGTGTAAAATAAAGGGTTAAAAACCATAAAATATCACAAAATATTATATATGAATGGTAATATAGAGGATTTATCAACATTAAACTTTTAAATTATAAATTTTTATCCATTTTGGATATACTTTCCATGAATATGACTATCTTTTTCATGTTAAGAAACTAATATTACAACAATTCAACTCCTCTCACTTATAAAAGGACCCCTTCAACACACCCCTTCCCATCACACATAAACCTTCCTAGATAGAAAAAATATTCCAAAAAATATCCTCAACTATTTTCACCAATTCTTATAGGTTCTGTTATCACTAAAAGACTAATCTTGAAAGCTTAAGGAGAGGCCTAAAGGAGGATATCCAAGGAAGAGGTAATTGTTTTTACCAGCTTATTTAAAGTTTTTTCTTCTTATAAATATTACAAATATTCTATAAAAATACTAATATAATTAAATAATTATCACTAATATACTAAAATTTTATTATGATTATGGAATAACCACTATCTACTTTCCTCTCATTATTTAGAAAATGAAAACATCACTCATGCTACTAGCAGACTACCACCTCCATGCAAGGATGTATTTAATTTTTCATCATATCCTCACATGGATT
The DNA here is from genome assembly GCA_963277665.1 of Viscum album. Lineage (NCBI taxonomy): Eukaryota > Viridiplantae > Streptophyta > Magnoliopsida > Santalales > Viscaceae > Viscum > Viscum album. The sequence goes on along the minus strand of OY728160.1, from coordinate 251,415,606 downwards.
GTTATAAAAAATAATTTAATAAATAAATATGATATTTATAACTTCATTATTATTATATAAATATAAAATTTCCATTTTATTAATAATATTAATAATAAATGGTCATTGTAAATCTAATAGCCTAAAACAAGCATATTGAGACACCTTTCTTGAATTAAATATATTTTAAAAAAACTATTTTTTATAATATAATGATAAAGAAAATATTTATATAAATTCTAGATATTATTAATCTATTATGTAACCAATTTTACCATGTTAAACATATTGAAGAAGTTCTGGAGGAATTGAATAAAAAACCCAAGTGTTCGGGGAGAAAAAAACTATACAATAAATAAATGAAATATAATACTAAATGAACCTTAAAAAATGAAAATTTCATGAAAAAAGTTTTTAATAAAGTATTTAATAAACTTAATTTGGTTATTTGTGATTTTATATAGACACACCAAATGATTCAGGACTTAAGGTAATGAGTTTTTTCCTCAATTTGAATTCACTAAGACATGTTTCATATTATGAACATATTGTCATTTATATGGTGTTTATATTGCATATTTGAAATTTTATATCATTAATATATTTATATGCTTGGTATTTTAAGTTCTTTATCAAGTTCTTTATTTCATGATATTTTGATTTAAAGGTTACCAAATTCTTAAGGGGTTTTATTTTAAATTATTGATTTTAAAGTTTTAAAGTATTTTTCCCAAAAAATTTTCCTCCTTGTCCACATTATTTATACTATTTAAATAATTTTATTTTCTATATTTCAATGATTTTTAAGGTCATTTTAATATATCTTTGAATTTTTATAATGGTTTAAAAATTAATCTTTTTAACATTTTCCATACAGGTCATTTTGACTTTCTTCATAAAGGTATGAAAAGAATATTTTTTTTAACATTTAACACTTTATAACCTTTTCCTAATATTATTTCCATCATTAATTATGAATATTCCTTTCCAAGTTTCTATAATTTTAATAAAAAACCCTATTCCCATTGTTTTGTGATTTTTTTTTTGTTTTTTTAAGTTACCAAAAGAAATGGATATTTCTTATTGTTTTTCAAAAAAAAATTCTAATGATTTTATAAATTTTTTTTTTCATTTTTGTAAACATAATTTAATGATAGTTATGATTTAGTGAGGATATTCTCTAATGATACCATCCACCATTTTTCTCTAGATGTATTATGGTTATGTTTTTATGAAATTTTCATGAAACCCATTTCTTTTCCATGAGTTAATTTAGCCATGAATGAATGATGAGTGAACTTATGTTTTTATAGAATCCATAATTATGGTTTATAATTATGTGATGAGTGGGGTACTATATATAACTTAAATGCATCAATTAATGTTTATATCTCGCAATATTAATAATTTTTTCATTAAAATTATTTTTTTAGCTATGTTCACAACATTTTGCATGGACATGATTGTTGTTTAGCTATGTTAAAAAACTTGTGAATCTACATGACTACTATTTAGATATGTTCAAAAATTCATGTATAAAAATGATTTATTTTAGATATTTTCATAATTTCATGATTTTGTATGCCTATGTTTATTCCACATTTTTATGTTATATGCCTATATTGTGCTCCATGGATCATGATTATTAACTCTTGAATCTATATTATTTCACCATAGTATATGTTTGATCATTTGAGGTTATAAATTCTTCTATCACACCTTATAAAAAACCAAATTGTTTCATGTTATTTTCAATATGATATCCCTATCATGCTCATGTGATCTCACATGCTTATGATATAACCCCTTTATGAATCATTAATAAGTTTTCCCCTACTGAGCGTTTGAGCTCACAAATTTTTTTCCCACTTTCCTAGGAAATGATATACATGAATATGTATAGAATGAAGTGTTATGTAGAGATGTTTGTGAGAGATGTTGAAGAAATAATGTGTAATAATTTTTTTTTGTAAATAATATACAATATTATAAACCTTTAGGTTCTGGGACAACAAGATTATTTATGATATGTAATATTTATATTACAAAAATGACGTAAATTATATCTATGTTTATCTTGGGTCAAATCAGTTGGTATCAGAGTAGAGTTTAGTTATTTTTTGATATTAGGTTAAGAAGTATAATAGAAACTAATTTAAGGAAACCTAATTTGAATAAAAAGTGAATTTTAAGTATCCTAGTCCAAGAGTAAGATGCATTAGAGTAAAACATTCGTAATATGGGATATTAAAATTGTTATGGTTGTTCACTATGATTCTATTGTGATATTAATATTTATTAATCATATTAATAACTTTTGGTTTTATTAAATGGTTTTAACCAATATAAACTGATTTAAAAATGGGTTCAAAGGATAATATAGTGATTTTCCCCCTGAACAACCAAATGGGATGGGATTTGGAGTACAAAACCTTGGGTAAATTCTCACTCTACTGTCTCAAGCAATGATGAATAATATGAACCATTTTGAGATCATGAATGAACTAAGTAAGAAGAAACTTGATATATATTCCTTCATGTATAAACATCCATATTCATTTAGCGGGCCTTCCAACACACTAATATTCATGAAATGAATTAATAAAATAGATAATATATATTTTTTCTCTGGTGATTGAACTATGAGAAGTTTTTTGAATTTATCCATCGCTTATAATCCAAGGTCATCCAATGGTTGACCCTCATAAATAATACTATGAAAAAGTAAAAATTTACTCTATGGAATGAGAGGACTTAAATAAAATATTCCTTGCTATATATTTTCCCTAAACTCTTTTTATGAAAATAGAGAAATAATTCATAGAGTTAAAACAAAAGGAGGATAAATCCATTAGAACCTATTAAAAAAACCTCATGATACTCACAAGAAATTCCTATGAATTTATTATTGAATCTGAAATCAATATCTATTTTTTCATTAGAGACTTAAAACAAAGTCTTAAAAATAAATTAACCATAATAGATTTTAATAGCTATGAATAAGTTGTTCAATGTGAACTTAAGGTGTAAATAGGAGTTAGAGACTCTTATTATTTTACAGGAAATAAATTTAAAATGGAGTTTCATAGAAACTAAAATGATAAATCACATGGAGGAATGTAATTTAAACCACCTACATTCCAAAAATGTGGGAAAAAGAACCAAATATCTTTCCAAAAAGGAATAAAAGAATATTTTAAGTGTGGAATGGTTGTCCATTGAGCTCATAACTATCAAAGTGGGATGAAAATATGGTCAATACAATTGAGGAGAAGAATTCCCCAATTAATTCACCACCCACAATTCAATGCTTCAAATTTAAGAAGTATGGGAATTATGAAAATAAATGCTTCTGTTTATGTGAAAATAAGGATAATATATAACAAGAACCTCTTAGATCAAGGGAATAAAGAAAAACATATGAAATCACTACTACTAAAATGTATCATGATAATGAAGTAATGAAATGTAGACTTACTATCCACACCAAACCTGTGAATGTATTATTTGATTATAGTTCTACCCATTATTTCATTTCATGTATGTTTTCTAAGAATAATGATCCAGCATCACAAACATCACATACTGAATTATTGGTGAAAACACCTAGTGGTATTTTGATTATATCCAATGTATAAAACTCATCTCCAATCAAGGTTTATGGGAAGATAATTCCTAAAAATAGAGTTCTTATTCCCTCAGTGGAATTTGATGTGATATTGGGAACTTATTAACTATTTATATACAGATATTATATCAATTTACAAGATAAGGAAGAATAATTTTATATCATAAATCATACCATTTTCAAATATCAATGCAAGGATGATTATCAAATCCATTTGGAATCAAATTAAATAATATAGATCATGATACCCAATAACGAGGGAATATTAGATAAAATAGATGGAAAAGAACTCATCATTGATTATATGCCTATTGTATGAGAATATTTTGATGTATTCTCTAATGAACTACTTGGCATCCCTAAGAACATAAGGTTGAGTTTCCAATTAAATTCATACCATGTTATATACCTATATCAAATAGTCTCTATTGAATAGAAGAAATATAATTTTAATAATAGAAGAATAAAATTTATGATAATCTAGATAAGGGTTTTATAATACCTAGTGCTTCACCATACGGTGCACTGGTCCCTTTTATCAAGAATAAGGATGGACCGATGTAGCTTTTCATTGATTATCACGAAATTAAAAAAATCACGATGAAGAATAAGTATCATATACCCCATATTAATGACTATTAGATCAAATTATAGGGGATTAGTACTTTTAGAATATTTAATTTCAATATGAATATCATTAATTAAGGTTAAAAAGGAGAATATACTCAATACAACCTTCCGTATGAGGTATGGACACTATAAATTCATAATGATGACTTTCATACTTAAGAGTGTCGAGGCACTTCATCCAGCGAGTAGTGAGAGGCCAGGAAAGGTGAGTCATCCCCTTCCATATTGCTGATGCGCTTTCAAACATGGGAGTTAATCAGGAGATGATGTGGATTGATGCACTCCCTCTTGATCTTTTTCAGCTTTATGACAATGATTATAGGAAACTTCCATCATTTCGACTCTTGTAACCTTTTTTTCTATCCTCAATAAATTGTGCCTCGGTCTTTTACCGAAGCACTACCTTTAAAAAAAATAAGATAAAGGAAAAGTATGACAATAATTTGAGGACTGCATTGAATACATTTATGAAGGAAAGATTGTATAAATTTTTTTAGAAAGTTTGAATTTTGGTTATATAAGGTATCATTATTTATAATGTAATCATAAGAGATGGAATATATATAGAATTTCATATATGGAGGTCATTGAGAAATGTCCTAGACTTACCACTGTGATGGAGATTCATATATGTCTTAGGTTATATGGATACTATCGATGGTTCATGAGAAATTCCTCATGATTATCAAATACACTAACAAAGTTAATAAGGAAAGGATTATAATTCCTATGTACTGAATAATGTGAATAAAGATTTATTGGTCTTATGAAGAAACTATTCACTACACCAATACTTGCATTAACCTTTAGTGGGGAAGATTTTTGTAATCTAAAGTGATGATTCAAAGAAGGGCTTGAATTGAGTTCTCATGTAAAATGGTAAAGTAATAGATTATTCCTCACATAAAATAAATTCCTATGATAAAATTACTTAATGTGTGATCTAGAGAAAGAAAATTTTCATTAAATGTTTTGTGACATTACCTTTATGGTGAAAAGTGTGATATATATAATGATCACAAGAACTGAAAGTATATATTCACATATAAGGAGTTTAAAATGAACCAAATTAGATGGTTGGAGTTTATCAAAGATTATTATTTTTCAATACATTACCATCCAGGGAAGGAAAATAAGGTGGAATATACTCTAAGAATAAAAGATTATATTTCCCTATCCTTGATGAGGATTTAAAGGAACCAAATATTTATGAATTTTTAAAGTATGAATATAGAAATCATAAAGTATGGGATAGAAATATAACTATCCCAAATGATTTCTCAACCATCCATATATGTAAATATTAAGTAATCTCAGAATCGTGATATGGTGTTATAGAATAATGTAGAAAATATTCTAGAGTTCAACCTTGATAAAAATGGAATTATAAGGTTTTAAACCCATATATGTATCCTATCAAAACTAGTATTAAATAATGAAGGATAATACACATAACCCATCCTTATATATTCACCAAAGAAGCTAAAAGATGTATAAATATCTCAAGAAACACTTTTAGTGAGATAACACGAAGAGGGATATTGAATAGTATGTATCTTGGTGTTTGGTATGTCAACGGATAAAGGAGGAACATCAGAAATATATGGGCATGATGCTACCATTACCTATACCAGTATGAAAGTGGGATAGAATAAATATGGATTTTTTCATTGGCCCACCTAAGACTCTTATATTGAATAATTCCAAGCGGGTATTAGTGGATCGAATCATAAAGTTGGCATACTTCTTTGTTATTCATGAGGATTTATCACTCTATCAACTTTCCAAGTTATAAATAAAGTAAGTGATAAGGTTTCAAGTAGTATCACTTTAAATTGCATCTTATTGAGATCCAAGGTTCACATAAAAATTCTATATGAGTCTATAATAATTAATGGATACATATCTAAACTTTATCATGAAATATCACCCTTAAACTATTGACCAATATGAAAGGAATATTAACACATTGAAGGATAATTTATGATCCACCTCAATTTCTTTTAAAGAATTTTGGGATAACCATACTTTATTGATTGAGTTTTCATATAATAATAGTTTCCACTATAGCATCCAAATTGTAATGCATGGGGATCTATATGTGAAAATATATAAAGCTCTAATATGCTGGGATGAAGTCGGGGAGTGGAAGTTGTTATGACATGATCTTTTCTAAGAAATTATGGATAAGTTTCAAACCATTTAGATACATATGAAATAAAAAATTTTATATAAGAGATAAAATGATAATCATTGATAATATCTTGAGTTTGGAGTTAGTGATAATGTGCTACTATAGATATCTCCTTATTATAAAGTTATACTATTTTGAAATAAGATGAAGTTGAGCCCTAGGTACATTAGTTACTTTGATATTATTGATCATGTTAGGGTTGTGTCTTATTGCTTATAACTACCTTCACATATATCACAAGTACTTATGTGTTCTATGTATCAATTTTGAGGAAGTACATACTAGATCTATCACGTGTATGGAACTCAGAAGTTATGTAATTGGAACATGATCTCTCTTATGAGGAAAAACTATTAGAGTTCTTAGATTGAAGTGATAAAGTATTGTGGAACAATACCACCCACCTAGTTAAAGTTTTGTAGTGAAATAATAATAATAAAGAAACTATGTGGGAACTTTATTATGTAATGATAAAAAATCACCCTCATGTGTATTTATCTATGTAATATAATTTCAAGGATTTAATTCATTTTAAGGAGGGAAGAATATAACAAACTAAGATTTTAGTATATATATTTATTAAATAAATATTATTAAATATATTATCTCACATGAAATACTGATATAAAACAAAACCTTATACATTTTATGATTACTAAATATGACCTTTATAATATATTTTTTGAATTATAGACTACAAATAGAAGTAACCACATTATGTCAATTATAACAATGACATAAAGAAGTAGATGCCTTACTTACAAGGTGTATTTGTATAAGATTATAAAGGAAGTGGAATAATTGAGGTTTTAACTATACCAAGACCAATTTTAACTTCAATAATTATTACTTGAGAGATATTACTTTTAGGAGAAGTTCACCCTCATGAAAGTCACAATGAGATCCATACAAGCTGAATCACTTCTTGTGACTGCCACCATTACTTATTTTACTATTAAATCTTATACAATTGTTTTTATGGGTTTTTATATAGAATTTAAGATAATATAAAAATGTAATTATGAATATAATAAATTTTTATTAATCATTTTTATAAAAATGTAATGATAAAATTCATTTTATGTTTAAAAATATTTTTTTTTCAAAAAATTGTTTTCTGAATTATTTGTTCTTATATTAAAATTAATTTTTTATCACTTTTAGAATTTAAATATGATGAAATTAACTTAATTTTTATATTAATAATTTAAAAATTATCTTAGATTCTATTTTTTGGGTTTTCTTAAAAAGATGATTTTAATGATTAATAAAAAATAGTTCTTACAAATACCATAACTTTTATGACATAATTATAATGTAACCATGACTTAAAAATATATGGAATTTTTTTATAGACCAAAAAACTATTTAACGATTAAAATAATTCATTTAAAATTAATATGTTGAATTTATAAATCTATTCTTGACTTTTTAGAACCTAAGATATATTTTATTCCAATAAAAACTGTTTTGATTCTTTTCCTTTAATTAAGTATTCACAATGATCCATTAAATTTGGATTTATTTGGGATTAAAATAACTATTATTTTTAATCATAAACCAATAAATATCATGGTAATAAATAATATACATTATTTTTATGAAAATTCATTTTTATGCTGAAAATTCATTTTTCTAAAAACAATTTTTATTGCGTTAAGTTTAATTTTATTAAAATGAATTTTTAACACCAATATAAATTTAATATTATAAAATAGATTTAAAATTTTGAATCATAATGTTCAATTTAGGTAATAAGGTCAATTTAATTTTTAGTCATAAAAATAATTTACCATGGTAAAGGTTAGTCACCACGGTAAAGGATAAAATAAGGTAAACGTGTTAAATCAATGGTTAAAAGATTTAAAATATCACAAAATATTATCTTATATTAGGTTAATATAGGATTTATAAACCTTAACCTTATCTATTTTCAATTTTTATCCATTTTGGATGCAATTTCTATGAATATAACTTCCCTTTTTATATTAAAATTTTAATATTACAAAAATGCCACTCCTCTAATTTATAAAAGGACCCCTTCACCACCCCACTTGTCTTCACACATAAACCTTCCTAAATTAAGAAAAATCTATCTAAAAATATCCCCATAACTTTTACCCATTTACTATATATTTTTATTTCACCAAAATACCAATCTAATATGGATTAAGGAGAGGCCCAAATGAGGATATCCATGGAAGAGGTAATTTTTTTTACTGGGTTCTTTCAAGTTTATTTCTACTTATACCTCCTCTAAATATTATATAACCATACTAATATAATGATATAATTATAATTACAATACTAAAATGTTATTATGTTTATGTAATAACCATTATGTATTTTTCATTTCATTACATAGAAAATGAAAATGTCACTCGTGTTACGTGCGGACTACCGCCTCTAAGAAACAACATATTTATTTTTTTATCACCACCTTACTTGGATGGTTATAAAAAAATATTTAATAAATAAATATGATATTTATAACATTATTATGATTATTTAAATATAATTCATCCATTATATTAATAATATTAAAAAATAAATGTTCATTGTAAAACTAACTGCCTAAAATGAGAATACTGAGACACTTTTCTTAATTTGAATCTATTTTTAACAACCTATTAAACTGTATAAATTTTGTGCTACTATAATAATAAATAAAATATTTCTCTATATTATGAATATGATGAAATTATTTTATAATACCTTTTACCATGGTCAATATACCAAAATAGTATTTGAGGAATTTACTAAACAACCACAAGTGGTCATGGAGAGAAAAACATATACAATAAATGAATGCCATATGATACTAAATGCGATGGTTCCAAATGTAGTAAATGCATGTGTTTGGTCTAATTGAAAACTCTATTTTGTCATATTTTATGGATCATTTTCATATTGTTCAAGATATAAAAAACATTAACAATTTTTTTTCCAAATAATACTAACAAAGAAGTTTATCAGAACTAAGAGAAGATCTTTTCCCATCAATTTTATAATTAATTTAATTACATAAAGAAATATCTTGATATTGAGTTCTTTATTTTATGTAGGTGTTGATCATCTAAAGTCTGTTCAGTTGTATTCTTGATACATTGATGGGGACCCCAAGTAGATTCCATCTAGAGATGATCCACATAAGTTCATTTGATCTCAAAATGTCACTGACGGTATTCTAGGTTCAAGTGTGGTGGTACCATTCATATTTTATCACTACTTTGATTGCAATCACGATCCCTTTATTCTGAAATAATCATCTCTTGATGTATCTGACTTGAGGGAAATAGATGAATATAGAATCTTTTGAGCTTGAGAGAAAACCCTAGAGACTTTCTTCATTGAGAGATAATTCTTTAGGGATGATAATATTGTGCATAATGACCAACTAGTCACAATTCTCATAATATTCTATTTATAGACCCAGGGTTAGGGTTACATGTTTATTAATTTCTCAAAGGCCCTTAATAATATATTAAACCCCAAAGGAACCCTATTCTATGTAAAATAATAATATCATTATTTATTCCATGGAGTGAACTAACTGAAACAATGATAAATATTATTTTATAGTCCTACAAATTAATATTTAGCATAAGACTTGAAACTTTTTCTGTTCATCCACTTTATAATTTATTGAATTATTGAATAAATATTTAAATAAATATTATTCATTCAATAAATAAAATGAATATTATATTCATAGTCTGGTGAATAAATATTTATTAAATCTTTGTGTATTTGAATAAATTATTCATTAATAATTAATTATTAATTTAATACCTTTTGAATAAAAATATATAAATAAATATTATATATTTATGTAATAATACAATTTCCTTATGAATAAATATTTATTTAATATTTATGATTGAATAATATATCTTGAATAAATATTACTTCTTAGTCTAAAGAATATTATTTATTCCATTTATTAAAAAAAATTAACTAAGATCAACAGAAACACTTTTTGTGTGACCTTGTAAGACTCTTCCTTAGTGGTATTAGGGGGGTTTACCTAAAATTAAAGAAAACTATCTAGAAATGGGTCAAATCACCAATAAAGAAAAAAGGTGTGTTTCAATGACAACAACTTCATATGAATACTCACTCTATAATATAATATATTTGTTACAATATCTCATCAAGTAGGTTACACACCCATGTCATCAACCTATATGCTTGATACATCTTTCTTTGAAAGTTTTAAATGAACTCATAATTACACTATGTCTATGAAATTTAATGAAACAATTACATTTAAATCAAAGGGACAAGATATAAACTTATATAATGATGTAAGGGACAAATCCTTCATCGAATTATTCATTAATAACATATCATTCATGATGCACCCAACTTCTCTATGAACTATTATCATAATGGTTTATATAAATACATAAAAGTATATGAGTCCTTATATATGTTAATAACAATCATAAATTCTAAGAATAATTACCCATTCTTTCAGACAAAAATATCTGATGATACATAAAAATGAGAAATTTTTATAAGAATGCTCATTCTCACAGTTTCCTCTATTAGAGATTTTCAAGGTTGAACTTCATGAGAAGAAATATTAATTTATTATGAGACTCCTACCTCTAATGGATTGTGTCATCTGTGTCCCTAAAGTGATTTCATACAACCATAGAATATATATTTAAGAATAGTGTTATGAACTTCAAGGTTCTCATCAAGTGGGGAACTGTATTAACCTTTAGTAAAGAAAGTACTCTTTGGACTTATCACAAATAATGTCACATAGAATAATGCTCAAGGTTTGATAAGAGTTAATATTCAAATTCATGAATATGTATATAAAACCTATATTATAAATTAGTTGATTCTAAGGCATAAAATCTAACAAAATACCACTTGAACTAGATCCAACTGATAACGACCAGTTAGTTATCACATGTTAAACATGGTTCTATTAAGTATGAAAATAGCCACTACACCTACCATGTTTCTGTGACTAGTTTTAGTAAAGAAATATGTCTATGTGGTGAATCCTCTTACTAAAAATTCACTTTCTTGAGAGAAAACCTCAATTTGTGACATCACTGAGTATCCATATTTTATTACCATTTTAGGAACCTAACATTTTGATTAAGTCCATAGTCAAAACTTATCATAATAATAATAAAAATATTTCTTTTAGTATAACCCTAAATAAGAATAGGATTTTTCTAAACCACTTCTTAAGCTTATTTAGAATCCGAAACATACTCAACTATTATATATATATAAACCACTAGTTTTAATAAGTGTTTCTTACATATTACTTTATCCTTACTATGATACTAGATCAAATTGAAATAAATAGAGACAAGTGTTAAATTACCTCGACCATTATAATTCCTACAACTCTAGACACCATGAACTCATCCATTTTTACTTTTCCAAGTATTATCATATGGATCTAACTACAAGTCAATGATGTTATGTTGGATATATTTTATATTCACATACTATGCATCATGAATTAGTTATATTAAATATTATTATATATATGAGATAATTTTATAGCACTTATTCTTGTGAAATTATTTAAATCTCAATAATCTTTTCATATGACCATGCATGTTATACTAGAAGGAATATGCCAAAAAAAAATCAGTCTTGAATTATTTAAACTTGAATTTCAGTAATTTGTTAATATATGTACTATGAATGGATTCCATAGACCCATGGATCTATTTTATAGATCATTTTCCCTAGAACATAGTTTCTATCTTAAGTCATACTTAGAGAAATTCATTATTTAGTCTTAGAAAACCGATAAGGTATAACATTTTTTCCATATTTTATCAACATATATATCTTGAAAACTCATAGAGCTCCCACTAACCTATTAGAGACAGGTGTCACACATTTGTTTCTAAATAGATATTCTAATATCACTATGCATGATTTATTTATAAATAAGTTTATGTAATCTGCATATCTTATTGGAATTTTTTTATTTCATTGACCATTTATAGTTATACCTTGTAGACATATACCACAGGGTCTCCTTTTTAGTTGTTTCATATAAAAACATTCTATAAGTTTTCCTCAGAATGATGTGTCCTTGAAAATCAGTAGCCCAATATGATGATCATTGAAGTATGTTTTAGAAATTATAATTCAAAAGGATTTTGGTTATGATGATTGATGTATAGGTTTTTTTCATGGAATAATGCTTTCAATAATCAATAATTCTTTATTTACACTGTATTGTACCATCCATGTATAGTTTCTCTTGAATACTCACAAGGAGTATTAAGTCTTAGAAACATTCAAAATATAGATTCCATGAATCTTGATACATGTATTCCATTACTTGAATTTATACATACATGTCAACCTTAACATATTTCTTTCAATAATTATTTATATGAATAATTATTATTAAAGAATAATATATGTATCACCCACCATCGTGAATGTAAACCATCTATTTGGTTATGAATTCCTATGCAATATATGTCTTTGGAACCAATCCTCCCATAGAGCCTAGTGAAGACCAACGTTCCTATGCCAACTCATGTGCATATAGATAATTTATCCAAAGAGTTTAAGTTTACTCCCACTATCTTTAAATAGATAGGATTCCTTTATGTAAATGTTGTCATTATTCACTAGACGTTAATATCCTTAATGGATGTATGATTATTAACAGAGATGTACTAAGTGTTTCATGTCCATTTATAGATAAAACTATCTTTTAACAAATATTTTTCAACAAACAATTGAGGTTGTGACCTTCAAAATTATTATCATATTATAATTGATATGATATCCATCAGTTAATAGAGTTGGAAAATATTTAGTTATAGAACTTTTACTTGAAAACATGTCTTGGAAGAAATTATGGAAGATTTTCAATATATATAAGACTCATTATTGATCTTTCTTTTAATACCATAATGAAAATGATGTATATAAAGAAATATGAGTTTTTAAATACCTTTAATCAACATGTATGATCAATGATTTCTTGGATAAAATGTTTTCTTACAAGATAGGTTCGAGATTCATCTATCTTTACCAAGTACATGCATTTACTTCATTGAGCATTTCTAAAATTTCCAAAAGGAATCTCATGATGTATATAAAGTTCCCTTTAGTTTAAATTTGGAATAGTTCATTCTACATATCTAAATTAACTATTGAAATTTGATGTCATACCTTTATATCTAATGGTTTCTTAGTCTAAAACATAAGCATGTCATATAATTAATTATTTTAGCTCTATAGAGTCTAAAAATCATTCTTGGTATATCAAAAATTTTATTTTGATGGATAATTATATTTACATAAATGGGTATGAGTCATATATTTATATTCATCATTCATTGTAATGGATATTTAATATTTAAGAGTTATTGAACCAATAGTTTAGTATGAAGTACCATAACAACATTTATTCCAAAATTGTGAAATAATGTCTTATTATGACATAATAAGATAAATGTTTTGGTAATAACCATTACAAAAATGAATCAATACATTTTTGAAATCATAATAAGTAATATACCCTTAGCTAACATAGGAATCTCTCTTTCTCATCTCATTTTGAGTTCATTCTATAACCTTTCTATTCTTGTTCATTTCCTTTATTTAAATAAATGTATGTTGAAATCATATTGTATTACTCAAGTGGTGAATAAAAACTTGATGGATATACATGAAGTGGATACATCTATTTGTTTCTTCAATTAATTGAAATTTATTTTCCATCATCCATTATTTCTACATAAGAAGAAAATAGCCAAATGTTCATTCTTCTGCCTCTGAATCCTTTGTCTCTTTGAAGGACACTATAAAGGATATTTTGGATTTATATCAGGAATGGGATATTCAGTATCGTATTTAAATATTTTCACCATAAGGGGTGGAGAAACGTGTTTCAACCAATCCTTAGACGTTAGGTGGAGTATGGTAAAAATATTCCCTAGCAACTTATCTATTTCGTTTATCTAGGCTTGAATGAATAAATGTAACATCCCGACCCAACTGACCACTAAACTGGTAGTCGTTACAGTCGCCACATGGCCCGAAGAACATATCCTCATATTCTAGAGGCTGTCGACTAGTAGAAATGGTGTAATAGTGGTATGATGGGAAGCATATACCCTCATTATCATAGTCGTACAATGCTATAGTAGGTGAAAATCAATAAGAAACAATAGTAGAAGTAGTAAATAAGAAACAATAAAGAATTGAATGAAAAATTTAATAACTGAAAGTAAATGTGGTGAATTCCAAATATACAATGATTCATGTATGTCCAATAGATGATAAAAGTACAAGAAGAAGGAAATAAAATAGGTAGGTACAATAAAATAAGAGACTGGATTCCCAAAGGCTAGCTGTACAAGCATCCTGAGCTCCATCTCAGTCTTATGCTTCTAACTCCCAGATATAAGAAAAATAGTATAAAAAATCATCCATGGTACTGAAAACATAATATCTACTTGGGTACCTCAGTGTAATGGAAGATCAAGTAGGGTGTGAGATATAAATCCCAGTAGTCCAGAACCCACAATGTCTAGGACAATCAATTTCGTGCAATGTAAAATAAGTTCTGTTCTATAGAAATTAAATGAAAAGATGAAATTAATTAATTAATTAATTGAAATTGGTTCCACTTGGACACCCATCCAATCTACATGCTTCATCCCAAGTCAGAGAGTTTGATCCAAAGGAACCTGCAAGTGTAAGGTAAGTGATGATATATAAGAAGTCAGGATGTCCTCCATCTTGTGCTTGGTCTTAGAGGAAACACCCCTATGTTTTCCAAACCAAAGAATCAAATATATTTTTAAAAATAATTAATTCTATCATAATTTCAAATTGAAACCTCTTTATAGATTATAAAGAGTCACCTTTATCCCATTCTTAACAATCTTGAAAGACTTTATAAGTATCGCTCGAGAGGATCGATATAAGTCCAATGCCAAAGAGTCTATCCAAGGTAACCCAAGAATGAAGTCCCAAATGTCACTTCAGCATGGTGTGAAAATAGTCAAAGTCTAATAGACCTTTAAGTCCGTGCCTAGTATTGCACATAGAGGCCCGAGTCTCACTCATGGTATGGTACAACCAATCATGACATCGAGACAATCTGAGGGGTCTCCCATATGGAACCGGTGTCACTCATCTAGAAGAAAAAACTAACAACACATAGAGATCCTATCTCAAGCATAACTTATATCACCCCATATATTCTTACAAAATAACAAAAAGTCTAACCAAGGAATGAGAGTCTGTCCAAGGGGTCCTTAATTTCAAACCCCTTGCATCACTCCGACACTAAGTTGAAGCAGCTGAACAAGAAACACACATATATATACATACATTTATATTATAGTAGAGGAACCCCATTCTATAACATCAAATAATTCCATGTATTAAGAATGCTATAACTCTAACAACAACAAAGGCATAGGTAAACTCCCATACCATAAATCCAGTCAAGATGAAAAGAACTAATTAACACCTTGTAATTTTAGAAGACAACACACCTCAATAAAGGGATTTTATTATAAAACATGTCATTGTTTATCAAACCATCCATTGATTATATTTAATCATAAAATTCAAGATCCACAATTCAATTGAATTTTAAAGGTATTTTAAAAAAATCAATCATCAAGTAAAAATCAATTATAAGTCTTAACATGGAACTTATAAGGTGCTATTATCATCTAAGAAATTCACTACAAGGAGTAATTCCATTATCAACCAAATATGAATGATTAGAAGGAATTTATAGAATTTAATCAATTAAATATAAATTGAAAATTAAGCTAGCACACCCAAGGGGTGTCTATGATCGAGGTTGGAGACCTAAATTTATGAAACAAGGGTCAACAAGAGTAATACCAGGTGCGTATACCAATTTATATTGAAGAAATTTTTTTAAGGGAACATGTGAAAAAGGATGGCATGCAGTGCAACAACGCTAAACTTGAGAAAAAATCCATAGAACACCTAACTCATTCTTAGGAAGTTTCACTCATTCAATATCAAGGTTTTATTTAGTCTAGTTTGAGAGAAATAGATTAAATAGACCAACACCCAAAAAATAGGGAAAAAGATATTGCACCAAAATAGTGTAGTGATATGGAAGATAAAAAAGGAATGAATGGAAGAGGAATGAGAAGCTTACCGAGAGTAATCTATAGGGGATGATGATTCTCGAATCTAACAATAGATGAAAGAGATATCTCCATGCCTAAAGGAGGAGAAAAAATGGAGATAGAGCGGGAGAGGGGTGTTTCACGTGCTTGGAAAGAGAGGAGGAGGAGAAGATATGTTTCAAAATTTATTAAGGTATAAATGGTAATTTCACCATAAAACTAGGTTTCATGGATTGGATGCATGGTTTGGCTAAACCACGTGACAACTGTGCACCACCAACTACCTTGGAAACCCACCTCATAGGGTTCTTCCCACATGGTTAGCCTAACTGTGATCCAACAGTGTGATGAATAATGATTAGGTACTACCTAAGTGGCACTAACCATTCATGATATATTAATGTTTTGGGTAAACCGTGCATATCCCATGTGACAAATTTTGCTCAACTAAAATAGGCTACACGGTTTGCTACCAGGTTCTGCACTATTTTAGACAAACTGTACACCCTGTGTAGACCCTTCAAACATGTGATTTTTAGGGCCCGAGGCTTCCAAAACATAACAATACACATGGGGAACCCCTTAGGACTTTACCCAATTCTAGAAACAACACATTAATATGTTTAAAGTCTCAAAATTCCATTTTAAATAACGGTTTATAAAATAGACAATCCACCACAAGACAAAATTCAAATTCCCATAGAATTCCATCTCGTAAAAAAATATAGGACACTATGATCTCCCCATCTTATAACTTATGATCCCCAATAAGCCATGAGAAAATGAATAAAACATCAATCAATCTATTCGATTCATGAATTATTATTTAAATGGCTTTTTTGTGTTTCCAAACACATAACACACCTTTAAACACCACCTTAAGATGCATCACATAAACTGTAGAAAATCAAGCCAATGATTGTTTCTGAGCTAAAACCTAGAGAAGAAGCTTACCTGATATCATCAAACTAGAGACACAATCTACACATAATCTCTTTAACCAGACTAACTATGGACATTCCACCATATATTCTAGAATTTAAGGATTAATTCTGAGTCACAGTATCTCTATCATCAGAATTGTCTTTAGAGATGTGCTTGTAGCGTTCTAATGATGACCACGATATGAGATATGATTCATGATTCGATTAAAGGGTTGATTCCAAAATGACCTCATTTAAACTGATCGTATCATAATTTCCATGAAAATTTGTGGTTGACAGTTACATCACACTCGTCTTAACCTGATGGAATTCCTAAAACAGTTCCACACTGATGTGTTTAATGAAAATAGAATAAAACAGGTCAAACCACTACTGAACAACTATTTTCAAAATACCTAGCTTATATATCCATCACATTTTAAAAGCTAAACCTAGTGGCTATAGATGATATCACCTCGAGGCCTCACCAATCATGCTCACCTAATCCCATAACTAGATTTTGGTGACGTCTCTAGCCAAAATGTCCTTTTAAACTGTCGTGCCCCATCACAAACATGGAAACATTTCTTGATCTAGAAAATTTGGATTATCCTAGTTAAAAAACTACCTAAGAGACCAATATAAATTTAGGGTAACCATGGAGTCAACAACTGGAATCCAAGGATATCATTGAAGGAAAATCACAATTGGTGTTTATGAGAGGTACAACGGTACGAGGCTAAATGTTCTCTATCGAGAACATTGGATAAAACCCAAGAAGAAACCACCTGAAATTAAATTTGAGAGGAAAAAAGGTGGGTTCCATGAGTCTATACATGGAATCCATACTTGGGAACCCATGTATCAATTAGTACAAATCAGACCTCATTAAAAAACCTTGATTCAAGAGTACACTCTAATAGAAACCACCCGTACAAATCCAACGGCCTTTAAAACTTTATCATGGTATAATCCCAATGCTCTCTCAGTGTACCCATATGATACCAAGATAGGGGAAATGGTCATCCTTATGTATAGAGCACACTAAGAGGCTTTAGACGTTCTCCAGAAGGTATTTGAGATACTTTGAACATAAAGAGGGTGAAGTGCTTAGTATGTTTTCAAACCAGCACTACTAAAAGAAGAAGGAAGGAACCTATCGAACCATTTTAGGTCTACATTCATAGAAGAGATCTAATACTCTTACCGACATATCTACATAAACTAATCACGATTTATTTACCACATAAGTTATTCCAACATGCTTAAACACAACTAAGGAAGTGAATATCCGACCAATAACATTTTAAAAGGTTGTGTACAATACCAACCAATTAATTATTGTGATCTCGAGAAAGAACTGACTTAAATAAAGGATTACTAGCCACATGAACTTTGATCAAGTATGAACAGTTTGAAATGGTCCAATAGGTTGTGCTCCTTCTACTTGGAAGGACACTATTAACTAGAATCAATGTGACACTCCCCACCTTAGGAGTTTCCTTAACATTGGATTCAATAGAGAATGGAATTTCAATCCATGACACATGCTCCATCGACCACTAACCATGGGTCCTAGAAAAGGTTATCATCATTTAACAAGAGTTTAATAGAAGAGATAGAGAAAACTAACCACTGAAGATTGTTGTATTAGATTCACACCAAGACAGACATGTGATGCTTCTCCAAGTCACTTTCACACCCATCAAGGCATTAGGCGTAAAGTCTAAACAACTGAACAATGTGTTAAATAGTTTATTCTTATTAAAACATAATACCAAATATTAAATGAGCTGGGAAATTTATCAATGCCCAGGTCACTCTACTCTAGATCTGATTGGCACTCAAATCATAATAGATCAAATATTGAATGAGTACCATTGAACATAAATGGTTCACTGCATGATTATCAAGATGACAAGTACCACGTATATCGATGCATACTACCCTAAGAGTATAAGATCAAAAGATAAATCCTTGATACTATCTATAAGATTATTATCCATATGAATTCAATTATCTTATGATCCATAATAAGGATTTAACAAAGAGTTACATGACTCATACAACTGTAGAACAAGATAAAAACCTCCCAAGTCACCCCACACTGAAAATAAAGGAGAGGATAGGTCATAAGACATACTAAGAGGTCAATAAAGACCTTGGAATGTATATGCCACTTGAATTGAGAATTTCAGAATAATCACACTCAAAGAAAGGGTTAAACAACACACAACCACCCATTTAAACAAGGGTGTTGTTTTATAAACTAAGATTCCTACACAAGACTATGGAACCTAAACAGTACCACTTAAGATAAACCTCTTACAATCAACAAGAAAGGGTTATAATGATCTGAGGGTGCTATCTAAAATGAGTTGTCCCCTTATGAAAGCTAAGAGCGTTGAACAAAATGAGGTCATGCTTATAAAAGGTCACTAGGATAAAAGGCCTATCATTTATATTCCATCTTAGGAAGGAAGAATCCTATTAAAACACCCATGTTCTATTTAAGAGAAAAAATAACGAAGGATTAAAAATACCCTAACATGAGGGTCAAGGCTAAGAACACTACTTAAGGCTCTATTTTAAGGCATTAAAATGGGTTCCATTTACTTATTTAACCCTTTAAAGGTGTAGTTTTAAAGGAAGAATAATACCAGTCATAATACAAAAACATCTAATTACATATAGAAGGAAAAATAGGTAAGTTATATTAAAATTCATTTTAATCATTATTATTTAGTGAAATCCTATTATAATTTGGCCATTTTATCACATAACCCATTTTACACACCATTCACTGATTTATAAGGATTCAAACAAAATGAGATCAAGAAAAGAAAAGGAAATATATTAATAAAAGGGGGGTATTGACCAGTAAGAAGGAACCATAAAGTGGACACTTTAAATGAACACCTGTATATAGTATAACTTACCCCCATGGGGTTTGGAACTGAGGCATATAAAATAAAAGGCGACTTACTATAGCCCTACCTAGCCATTTTGGTTTCATCCAAACAACCCAAAAAATTTAACCATTTAGATTTTGAAAGCACCATGGTTTGTTCAATTTTATTAACAACAAGACCCAACTGAACTACTTAGGTTTAGTTTTTTATTTTATGAAATTAGCCACATAGGTCATTAAGCCCAAGAAACAGAGGTATAAGCCTCAATGAAGAGATTAAAACATTAATGGCCAAAATATTTTATATTACTCATCAGTCTCCAAGGAAAGACCCATAATATATGGTTCAGCTTTATGGGATACCTACCTTCAACTTATAAATTTCCCATACACCATACAAGTTAGAGGAGGCTCCCATTTAATTATAACCACATTGTTCCAAAATGAGAATAAAGTTTCAAAATCTTAATATTCAAGAAAAGTATTTAAATATAAAAGGTAAAACCATTATGGTTTGATTATATGGGTCACCATATTCCAATTCATAAAGTTCCCATACACTTTAATAATTGGAAATTAGTTCCCGTTTAACCGAATCCAACTTAATTAGGATAAAAAGGAAATTTTAACATCTTTAACATTCATAAAATAATATTTAAGTATATAAAGAGCATCAAAAATGGTTTGGTTATATGGGTCATCACTTTCCAACTTGTAAAAAACACATACACCTTATGAATTTTAATTTTACTCCCATTTAATCGCATCCATAATCTTTTAGCTAATGATAAACAACATAGAAGCATTGAAATTTTTAAACAAGGACTCTAAATAAGAAAAAACATGTAATGTAACACAACAGGATAACACAATTACCTAAGAAGCTAAAAGATAAACATGTTTATGAAATCCCTAACATGGAATTTAAATGAAATATATTTAAAAATATAAGGCACATCAACAACTTAAAGTAACCTAAAAATGAAATCTATATGGCATGAAATATGCATCGAATGTGAATTCATACATTCCTATAATGATTCATGTAATGCGTATTCCTTACTATACCATACTAAGGGTAATATAACATAAATCTCATAAATAAATAAGTAGAATAAGGTACACCATTCACTCAATGTGAAATCATAATCAACTATAATAGTAAGCAACAAAAGAAATAATCCCAACCCTGGTCACTTGGAATTTTCCCCATGGGTGAGGTGATCAGTCCTAGACCTGGCTATTTACCAAGATCTGACACATTACTAGTCTCCTTTATACCATCCCAAAATAGTAATACAAAAGAAATGAAACTAATATAATACCACCTTTTAATTTTAGAAGATAACACACCTTAATCGAGGGGTTTTATTAGAAAACATCTCATTGTTTATCAAATCATTCATTGAGTATATTTGTGCATCAAATTGAAGATAAAAAATTAAATTAAATTTTAAAGGAATTTTATAAATACTACCCATCATGGAACAAACAAATATAAGTCATAACATATAACTTAGAATGTTTATGTATCATCTAGGAAATTTCTTACAAGGGGAAAATCCATTATCAACTCAAGCCGAATGCTTATAAGGTGTTTTGGGAATTTAATCAATTATCTTTAAAGGAACAAATAAGTTGAAACACCCAAGGGGTGTCCATGATTGAGTTTTGTGGCCTCAATTTATGAAAAAGGGGTCAACATGAGTAATAATAAGTGCATATACCAATTTATATTGAATAAAAATTTTTTAAGGAAACAAACGACAAATGCCGACATGCGGCACAACGACACTATTTTCAAAATGAAAAAAACTTTAGGAAAAATTTATATTAAAACCAAATAATTATTAGTACATTATAATCTTTAATTATGAAGGTATTATTTGATCTGGTTTGAGAGAAATTAAAGAAACAGACCAATGCCATGAAAATAGGGCAAAAGGGCTCACACCAAAATAACACAACAAGAGGGAAGATAAAAAAGGAAGTAAATTAAGAAGAATGAGGAGATTATCTAGAGAAATAAATAAGGACTAAAAACACTAAAATATTACATCAAAATGAGGAGATATCTCCATGCTTAGAGGAGGATGAAAAGTTGAGCTCGATCTGGAGCTTGGGATACTCGTGGAGCTAGCCTTTTGGCATCCAATCTCTTATTGTATTGTACTTACCTATTGTATTTCCTTATTCTTGTACTTTAAGAATATCTTGGATATAAATTAATCATTTTAGAGTTGGCGTCGGCTATATTTACTTTCAATTATTATATTTTTCATCTGCTACTTTATTGTTTCTTATTTACTTCTTTTGCTATTGTTGATTATTGATTTTTACCTATTATACCACTGTATGAATATGACTATCAGGGTATAGTCTCTCCACTGGACCACCATTACACCCTCTCTTATAGTCAAAATAATCTGGCATATGGGGAGGCATACTTGAGGGAATATGGTGACCGATCCGGCTACCGGTTTAGTGGTCATTCGGACTGGGACTTTATAATAAGTATAACCTTGGTGGTACGGATAATAAAATAAGATTAAGGGATAATTTGTTATCTGAGTGGAAGACTAATTTTTCTAATTGATCAATATACCACAAAATTTTGAAACCATGATCAATAGTTATATTCACATATTTCAGTTTATATAAATATAGTGTAGTGATAATATTATTTATTTCAAGCATTTCCTTCTCTTTCTAAAGAAAATTTAGATGATATATTATGGATTAAGAATCCACGTCCTTATATGGTATCATCAAATCTATGAACATGGTTGATAATATAATACAACATACATATGAATCATCCTCTACATATCTATGGTAGGCATCATTTTCACCTTTTCTCACTTTCTGGGGCGGTGGAATGGGAATAGGGGATTCAAGTACATAATACTTATTTTATGATAATAATGAATTATATAAACGATTTTACCATATCAAAAAAATTTATTTATAATGACATACCCTTAATTAAGGAATTATAGTGTTGTTTTCATGGTTTCACTTTCCATTCTTCCTATAATAATAAAAGAAAGATTTTAGTTTTATCTTGATTACTAATTATACAAGACATAATAATTTCAATTTTTATTATGTCTCCCACTATTTTATAAAGTCTCAAAGGCCCTCATCATTGAACTTATAATGTCTATAAATATTAGAAATTCTAGTGGAAAGGATCCATATTTCCCTCCTTATGATATATATTGTGGCCATGAAAACCATAAGATGGTGTTTAGGTGGGTGGTCTTTCCAACTATGGGCTTACAAAACCTTGTTCTATTGAGTGGACTCCCAAATCCTAAAATCATGAATTGGATTTTCTCAATATTGACCATAAAATTTTCATTGAATAGACTATGGTCATTAAATTCAATACACGTTTGTTTAAGTAGACCCATCATCTTAGTTAATATATTCTGATAATTAAAAGAGCCTTTGATGGAGGCTGAATCGATAGTTTAACTACAAGTTCATCTTAATTTAGATGATGTAAGGCTTATTATGACTTAATATTAAGTTGAGGAAATTTTATTTATTATGCATAATGATTTATTTTTTTCCTTTACATGTATTTTTAATATAAAATGGATTTTACTTTTGGGTTTAACCATGTTCTGATAAAAAATTTATGCATAATCCATTTATTTTAATACCATATTTTCATATTTTTCCATTTATTTATGTAGTCATAGTATTTAATCCATAAAATAAATTATAAATAAGATAGAAATAAAATAAATAAATTCCTGACTTTATCATGATATTTATCAAATGGTTGATTTATTGAGTAGGAAAAAAATCAACCTATAAACCTAGGGAAAAAATTCTTGTACAAGTCTTGGATCGAGTTACAGTAGCCCACCTATTCACCTATGTAAAACATGAGTTGGATTCATCTCAATTTCATCTTAAACCACCTCCCCCTCATTTACACCTTGAACCAAATCCATGCACCTTCAAATACTCCTTTTATTACATATTTTTTATAACTCATATGTGGGTGAGGGGAACCAATGAATTAGTTAAGGGGGATTATATAAAATAACCTTGGACACATAGGTTATACATAAAAAAGAGGGAGGGATGAAACAAAATCCATAATATTTAATTTAATAATAAATAATTACAAACTCATACAATTAAATTAAATTAAATAAAAAAACACATAAATAATTGTGTTCCAAAATCATTATCAACCATACACATGAAATGACTACACATTTAAAACAACTAGATGACATTCATTTCAATTTTTTCTTAGATAAGATAAAACACACATGAATTACTCAGATTAATTATCATATTAATCAATTGATTTATTTTATATTATTCTATATATTTTTTATGAATATTCTCATCCACTTTGATTTTAAATAAAAAAAATGATTAATTTTATTTAAAATTTAATAAAATAGTACAAAAATTTATACTTGCAAGAATCTTGGTGAGTAGCTGTCCAAATAACACTATAATGTTATAATTGTATAAAATTAACTCATAAATTTTTTTGTTCATATGAAATGTGTCATAATTTCATGGCATGTACAACCAAATTAATGTGACATGGAACACATGAATATTAAATTTCCAATACAGTTTTATTTTTTGAGTGTTTAGTATACAATTACTATACATAAATTATAGTTTTGAATATTAAAAATAATTAATTATGAATTAAATATCATATAAAAACCTATCATATAGAGTGTATGAGTTAAATTAATGACAAACAAAACACATAATGATGAGGTTTATGGAGTAATAAATTAAATTTAATATTTATAAGTAAACTGGTAAAGTACATGATGTGTGCAGGCCGACTATACAATGTGAACTTTACTTTTGAATATATTTTAATTACACACATAGGGATTCAATGTATAATTATAGTTTAAATTTATGAGGTACATGGCATTTAGGAAGGATACATAATTAATACTTCAAGTTGCATGTCTTCCAGCCTATACACATCATGTATGAAATACATGCTATGTATTGATTATATTATGTGTCTTGAAACTATGTTTTTTTCTATTAAAACACATGGATTACACAAAATATAATAAATCTACATGGTGTGTAAAATGAAAAATCTGTGTGCCACCCCGGCCAGTCAACATGCGATACATTTATTGCATGTGGCATGTATTCACCACATAATGACCTGGAGTCTACATGGGTGTCCTAGTGTAATGAATAAGGGTACACAATGTGTGATAAGAGATTACATTCCATGTATCATTGTTTTATCCAGAAAAAAATTATTTGTATATCTAGATGGGTTCTTTATAAGTATTATTTATTAATTATTAACCGATCTGGGTTATGTGAGTGAGAAATGAACAGGAGGAAGAAGCGATATTGATGATCAGATAAAGAACAAATAAAAATTGAAATGAAATTTATCTTTTAAATGTGCAGTGATTAAAAATAAAATAAATAATTATAAATTTTAACGTGACCCCTTTGATATCACTTGATGGTTTCAGACACAGTAGAAGCACGTTTTTGGGATAATTTCCAATTCAATTTTATCTAATTCGATTGATCATTTTCATATTTTTCAAGAAATAAAAATCGTGACCAATGATTTTTTTCTAAAGAATAATGACAAATAAGTTCTCTAAAACCAATAGAATATCTTTTCAAATTTATTTTATAATAATTTAATACAATGCAGAAATACTTTAATCATGATTTATTTCTTTGATATAGGTGTTGATTGTCTAAAGGCCATTCATTTGTATTCTTGTTTCATTGATGAGGACCCAAATCAGAGCCCCTCTAGTAGTGATCCATCTTTATTCCTTTGATCTTGGAATATCACTGATGATACTCCCGGTTCAAGTGCAGTGGTACTATTCATCTTGCATCACTCCTTTGATCATAATCATGATCCCTTTGGTATGGAATAATTGTATCTTAATCTCTATGGATTGAGAGAAATGGAGGAAAATAGGATCTCTCAATCTTGAGAGAAAACCCTAGAGATCTTCTTTATTGAGAGATAACTCTCTAGGGATGAGAATACCATGCACAATGACCAACTAGTCACAATTCTCATAATAGTCTATTTATATACCCAAGGTTAGGCTTTCTTATTAATTAATTTATAAAAGGAACTTAATAATATATTTAAACTTAAATTAACTAAATTCCATGTAAAATAATAATACAATTATTTTATTCTATGGTGTACACTAACTAGTGAAATGATAAATATTATTTTATAGTCTTGAAAATTAATATTTATCATTGGACATGAAACTCAACTTGTTCATTCTCCTCATCATTCATTCAATCATGAAATAAATATTTAAATAAATATTATTCATTCAATAAATAAAATGAATATTTTATTCATAGTATGGTGAATGAATATTTATTAAATATTCACATATTTGAATAAATAATTTATTACTGAATAAATATTCATTTAATACCTTTTTAATAACAAGATATAAATAAATATTATATATTTTTTTAATAATATAATTACTTTGAGAATAAATATTTATTTAATTATTACGATCGATTAATATATCCCGAATAAATATTACTTCTCAGTCTGAATAATATTATTTATTCCATTTATCAAATAAATTTAACTAAGATCAAAAGAAACACATTGTGCGTGACATTTTGGGCCTCTTCCTCATTGGTATTAGACAGAATTTTCTAAAGTCCAAGATTACTTTGTAGAAATGGTTCAAGGAACCCACAGATGAAGAAGGAATGTCACAATGAAAATAATGATATATATATAATCACCATATAATATAATATATTTTTGATAATATCTTATCAATTAGGTCTCACATCCCTGTCATGAACCTATATGTTTGATATGTTTTTCTTTGACAATATGAAATAAAGTCATCATTACACCATGACCATGGAATTTAATGTGATGGTTCCATTTAAATCAAAGGGATAATATATCAACTTCTATAAATATGGAAAGAAAAAATCCTTCATCAAAATTAGTAACATATCATTCATGACTCACCCATCATATCAAACTTCTCCATGAAATGATATCATCATGGTTAACAATAATACATTTAAGTGTGCAAGTCATGAAATGAATTAATAATAATTTTAAAGTATAAAGATCATTACACACAGTCAAAGAAAGGAATATCTAATGAAGCATAAATATTCATAATTTCTATAGGTGGGTCTATTATAAAAATCTCATCTCTTGGATATTTCTAAGGGCGAACTTCATGATAATAATTCTAAATTTCTTATAAGCCTCATACCCTTTATATCTTGTAACATTTATGTCCCTTAGATGATGTCATCCAGAAATATAACACTTTAAAGTTCTCATAATCTATGTAATTTCATTGAACTTTAGGTAAATAAGTACTCTTTGGACATATCACATATAATGTAATGAATAAGAATGATCAAGGTGTGATAAAAGTTAATATTCAAATCCATGAATATTTATAGGAAATATAAAGTACAAAGTAGTTGGTTCTAGGGAACCAAATCCAACAAAATAGACCTTAAAAAATGAAATAAACCTTAAAAAGGTTCCTAATAAAGTATTTAATAAACTTAATTTGGTTATTCACTAGGTTATACATATGAAATAATATTATTGGGACTTAAGGTAAGGGTTTTTTATCTCAATTTCACTTCATTGAGACATGTTTCATATTTTATACCTATTTACATTTATATCATGTATATATTACCTCATTGAAATATTATATCATGAATCTAATTATAAACATGTAATTTTAAGTTCCTTATTAAGTTATTTCTTTTAATGGGTTTCGGCTCAAAGGTTACTAAAGTTGTAAGAGATTTTATTTTAAATCATTACTATAAAAGTTCTAAAGTATTTCACCTAACCCTTTTTCCTCCATATCCATATTAATTATAATATTTCAATAATTTTCTTATCTATATTTCAATGATTGTGAAAGGTCATTTTCAACTACATTTTACTTTTTTCAAAGGTTTGTAAATGAATATTTTTGATGTTTTCATACGGATCATTTTTTGACTTTGTTTATAAAGGGTTGAAAAGAATATTTTTTAATACTTACCTCTTGATAGATTTTTTCCATCGTTATGTATGTTCTTTGTTATTAATCTTCCTTTCCATGTTTCCATGTGTTTTTAACATATTTCCATTATTATGTGATTTTTTTAAAGTTACCAAAATAAAAGGATATATCTTCTTGTTTTTCAAATCACATTTCTAATAATTTTATAAAATTATTTTTTTTAATTCTATGAAACATAATTTAATTATTTTTATACTTCAACATGTATAATATCTAATGATACCATCAAACTTATTTCTCTGGGTCTCTTATGATGATGTTTTTAGGAAATTATCATGAAACCCACTTCTTTTACATGGGTTAATTAATCTATAAAGGAATGATGAATGCTCTTATGTTTTTATGGTATACATAAGTGTATGTTTTATCATTATGTGATGGGTTAGATCCTATAAACCACTAAAATGAATTAATTAATGTTTATATATCATGATATAAAAAAAAATTTCATGGAAATTATTTTCTTCTAGCTATGTTCATAACTTTGATGTGGACATGATGTTGTTTACCTATGTTCACAACCTTGTGTGTGTACATAATTGTTGTTTATCTATGTAAATATTTTTTTCATGGATATGATTGTTTTTATCTATTTTCGCAATGTTATAATTTATTATGCCTATGTTTATGCCATATTATTTTTTTATATTTGTATATTATGTTAATGTTGTAAATTTTATTTGTATTTTATTTGTTTTGATAAATTTAAAAATATATTCAATCAAAACCCTTCATCGATAAATTGTAAAATTATTCATTTATATTTTTCATTTTTAAATTTCTTCTTTTAAAAACATTATTTAAAAATATCAATTGAAAATCATTTAAGTGTATCATTTTAATAATTGATTTTTATTGTTAAAATTTTTAATCATCTGTCTTTTGAATCAATGTTTTATTTGATTAATTGCAACTTATACAAACTATTTATTTTGATTGGAATTAAATGTTAATTATATTTTTTCTATGTGATGAAATAATTTTTTTATATGTGCTAATGTTGTAAATAATTTTTTATATGAGTTATCTTATTTTATTTTAGTAACGCATGTGATAATTTTTTTTTATTCTTGAAACTTTTTTATTTTGTTTAATAAGTTTTTAACATTATAAAATACATATTTTATATATATTTTTATTTTATTTACATAGATACATATATATATATATGTATATATATATATACATATTTCTACATATATATTATACATTGTATCTCTTCTTCTTCAGGCTTC
This sequence comes from Viscum album, assembly GCA_963277665.1. Classification (NCBI taxonomy): domain Eukaryota; kingdom Viridiplantae; phylum Streptophyta; class Magnoliopsida; order Santalales; family Viscaceae; genus Viscum; species Viscum album. The sequence goes on along the minus strand of OY728160.1, from coordinate 251,385,859 downwards.
ATCTTCACAGTTGGTCACGACACCATGACAACACCTCTCTGGCTTGACCATCGAAACAACTTGTGAACCTCCATCCTTGTGATACTGGCAATGAATCTAACTTCTCTAACTCATGAATCTCTATACTTCATACTTTTTCCATGTGAACAATGTTTTCTTAGCATCATGACAAAACCATGGTGGGCTTGAAAATCATTTTTCTCAAGAATTTTCATCCAATTATTCATTCCGTAAATGGAAACGACATCAAGCATTTCCATTGGAGTAACCTGCCATGAAACACCCTTCAACTTTCTGTGAAGAATAAGTGAACCTACCATGCACTTAATGAGTTTTATAGTTATCATGAAGCTATTATTTCAATTTATTGTAATGATCATAAAGAGTACCTACCATGAAGAGTACCTACCACATGTTATAAGTACCTACCACATGTTATAAGTACCTACCGTGAGTTCACTTTTATAGTTAGTGTGAGTTAATTAGCACAAGTTATAGTACCTATCAAGAATTAATTTTTTATAGTCACCATGCAGTATTTTTTATACTGAAATAATGTAGTATTTTTTATATTGAATTTCTGTAATATTTTTTTATACTCACCACATTAATTTCTTTTACTGACAACGTGCACTATTTTTTTAAAGTGACCGCATGAAAAAATTTGCCACACGGTCAGTATGCCCACCACAAGACTATTTTGGTCACATAGTATAATAACTGTACAAACACGGTAATTATAATGACCACAAGGTTTATACCTCGTATGATCAATTATCTACTTTGTTTATTCTTAAAAAAATTATATTTTCTAGAATATTCTGTATTAGAATTATTTTAATAAATTTATTAATTACGTGTTTATTGTATTTGTTTTAATTATTTTATTGATTTATAAAATAGATGAATATTATAAAAACTACAATATAAACTCTTGAATAAAAATTATCATAGAAATTGGTATGAAAATTATAATTATCATATTATTCATTTCATACTACGTTTTTATAGTTTTTGAATTATTAATTTACTTCCAGTTGATAAGATTTATTTTAATGATTTAATTTATATAAAGAATTTTCATTTATTCTAAAAAATATTATAAGTTTTTTGAATCATTTTTTTCAAGAATAAAAGTGTATAGAAACTTTCTAATAATGAGTATGAGGTATTAATAGGTAATGATGTGTTTAAATATTTTAAATATTTTTAACTATTGTTTGGAGATGATAAGTATAAGAAACTCACCCAAAAAGAGTTCAAAGATAACCATTGATGATTAGTCGATAAATATAGAACAAGGGAAGTTGTTAAAAGAATAGTTGATGAATTTTTGAATACTAGATAAATTTTTTGAATACTCGATGATAAGAATGATTTTCTTGAATCTCGATGATGTTTTTATATGAAAAATGTTTCATTGTTATGATCATAGAAGAAATTAAATGTTTAAATCTTAACTACTGAAGTGATGAAATATCTTTAAAGATACATCGTATTCATTATTATTTTTATCTCTATTGGTTTTATTGTTTTATATTTTATATTTTTTTATTTTTCTTTCTTCTATTCATAATTGTTAGTGTCAATTTATGATTTTCTTAATCAAAATAAATTTTATATTGGTTATTATACCATACAAAAAGAAGTTCTTGTGTTGTGACTCCTAAATAAATGTTAGGTTGAGATTAGGTTATGACTCCTATAAAAATTCAAGGTTAAGAATTCATGTATTATAAAAGAAATAGTATGTGAATAGGTTATCACACCTTTGAAAGCGAGTTTCTCATAGTAGGTACTGATCAAATTCTCACTGAGTAGAGAAGATTAAAGAATTGACTTGGATCATAGTGATCCAAACAACTATAAAAATATAGTGTTCACATTTTATTTTCTACTACACCGAATCTTGAACACTGTACTATATTTTTTATTATTCAACAATAAATTTATGATTTTTTATTTGTTTTAATTTTTTTTAGAAGACTATTCACACTCATATAGTCTGTTTTTCATCAATATCGATCAAAAAATTTGTATCATAGGTTGTTATATGATTAGTTAGTACCCATGGTGGTTTTAATATGATGCCAACAAATTAGTATCTGGTCATAGGACCTTATGAAAGATAGTATTTTTTTGCTGTTTATTTTTAAATATTGTGCTAACCTGATCCTAGACACAATAGTATAAGGAATAAAAGATTAGTTCTTTAAGATGGTAGGTGTTAATACCAATAATTAAAGGATACTAAAAATCCCCAAATTTTTTATGGAAGTGAATATGGGTAAAGGTAATACCAAATGGAATATTACTTAAAATAGTTAGCTGTAGATCATTAGACTATCATGGAGAAACCATATAAATTACTAGAAGATGATCTAAAGAAACTTTTTGGTACTGATATTGTAAAGTATGTTTTGAATTATATAGGGAACAAAATTTTTAACAATGTTATTAGTATAAGTGTATATAGTCATGTTTCAGCATGTAAGAAAAATAGAGAATCCTTCAAGTTACTCACTACGGAACAACCAATCTTAAAATAACAAATATGGAAATAATATGAGTAGAATACTGGGGTTTCAAGGTGGAATAATATGAGTTTGTCAACTAGATTATCCATTAGTTTACAAGCATCAAAAATAGAATGGTTGTACATGGTGAAGTACTGGAAAACACAACTTCATTTCAAAGAGTACTGATATGTATCTGAAAAATATGGCATGAAAAGAAAGTGGAAATTGACCAAATTGATAATTATAAAGAGTGTAATTTAGATGAACAAATTGGATATAAGAATACTGTTTTATTTTATATCTGTTCATGAAATTCTCTTTATTTCTTGATATAAATCATATTAAATGGGTTTTTTTGATAAATAAATATCACATATTTTTTTTGTAACTATATATTTTTCAATATTCTTATCTTTAAAAAAATATTAAATAGATTGAATGAGATTTATTTTTTTTATATTTTTGTAAAATATTAAAAAAGGGGATAAAATTTGGTGTTTTTTAAATAAAATTTAGTTTTGAAATTTAGAAAAGGGGAGAGATTGTTAATGTTGGTAATTTTATTTATATTTTATTTGTTTTGATAAATTGAAAAAATCCCTTTATTCAAAATGCTTCATTGATAAATTGTAAAATCATTCATTTAAATTATTCATTTTTAAATATATTTATTTAAAAGTTATATTTAAAAATATCAATTGAAAATCATTTAAGTGTTTGATTTCAATAATTGATTTTCATTATTGAAATGTTTAATCATTTGTCTTTTGAATCAATGTTTTGTCTTATTAATTATTAGTTATAATTTTTTTTATTTTGATTAGAATTAAATGTTTATTATTATTTATTTTTCTATGTAATGAAATAATTTTTTATATGTGTTAATGTTAGAAATATTATATATATGATTTATCATATTTATTTTGGTAACACTTGTGATAATGTTTTTTTATTATTTATTCATTTTTAAATTTTTCAATTAGTTTTCAACATTATGAAATACATATTTTATATATTTTTTTGATTTACCTATAAATATTGATATATTTGTATATATATACATACATATTTTAAAATATATATTATAAATTTCAACTCTTTATATTCAAGATTCATCTTTGCAATGGTTTGCAATCCCATGAAAACACCTCTCGGGCTTGGCCATTTGAGTATCTATTGCACCTTTATCCTTCCAAGTAGCAACTTATCAAAATAATTCAAAAACTCCATGGACATACACCTTGTTCTATCCATGGAGTGCCATGCACTTCATTGCTAGTTCTGGCCTTCAAGCATGAAATATCATTAGCAGTTTTGCATTAGTGGATTGAATATACTCATTCATTGACTACACTGTACAATGGTTTCAAGAACGCCTCTCTACACAATAGCGGCACTGCAACTCCAGTTCATCAGAAGCTCATCTACAATGGGCTTCTTTGTCCATGCGAACCAGTGCAACACTAAAGGAAAATCTAGATTCTCTAACTCATGATCTCTATACTCCATACTCATTCCCTGTGAACAACATCCACATAGTAGCTAAAAATAACCATGGATTCCTCACAGAGCATTTTTCTTGAGCATTTTCATATGAGCATGAAAGAATCTCATTCATTCTGTACATGGAAAATGCGTCGACCATTTCCAATGGAGGAACCTATCACGAAGCACCCTTCAACTTACCATGAAGGAGAAGTGAACCTACCATGTGATTAAGAAGTTTTATAGTTACCATGAGGATATTATTCCAAGTTACTGTAATGACCATAAAGAGTACTTACCATAAATAGTAACTACCAAACATTATAAGTTCTTATTGTGAGTTCAATTTCAAAGTTTCCATGAGTTAGTTACCATAAGTTATACTACCTATCATGAATTATTTTTTATAGTCACCATACAATATTTTTTATACTAGCTACATGTGGTATTTTTATACCGACCACACATAATATTTTTTTTATGCTGACCACATTAATTTTTTACTAATCGCATGATTTTTTTAATGTGACTGCATGAAAAAATTTCTCGCACAATCATCATACCTACCACATGACCATTTTGGTCATACGATCACTGTAACATCCCGACCCAATCCACTAGGTCCAAGATGGATGCAATGTGACCTCATGCGTGTCTCCCCATACATAAGATGCTACTAACTAGTAGTGAGGGTCTATTTCCAATATTGGGGAGACTATACCCTTCGTATCATGTCATCAAAAAGGATAATAAACAATAATAATTGGAGAAAAGAAAAAATAACCAGATAAAACCTAGAAACTAAATATGGAATACATGGTATATAAATAAGAGCTACTAAAGTAGAAAGCTATCTAGAGTAATTAAAAGAATATAATAAATAGAATAACTACAGGGTTCCCTGGTGTCTTTCCTAGTCTTCTCCAACTCCATTCTCAACCTAGTCATCCATCCACCATAGGTCCCTTTCCCTTCACCGAGTCTCTCATTGAATCTACAAGTGCATCGAAATGCCCAATTAGAGTGTGAGTACAATACTCAAAAGGACACCCCCAATTTGTCCTTACCTAGTGTTCTCAAGAATACAAGTTTATTCCATAATAGTAATCAATGTGTAACAAGCATATAACCATATGAATAAAAACTTAGTAGTGGTATTCTATCCAAGCTGCCACAAACCCCGACCATACCTAATTCAGATCCATGATTTAATTATAATCCTGTAATGTCTCAGGGATCATGGACCAATGAATGGTTCTCAGAATCCATCTCTGAATGGACTATCATATGGTGCTCAAAATTCATCTCTCGAAAATGTCAGTATTAACCAAACTAGTCACTAAGATAGTACATTTGTTTCTTAATAAATTCATGGAATTATGTTTACATGAAACTTAGTTCACCTTGGGCCTCAAGTATGTAAAGTTATTAAGAATTTATGAATCGATAGTTCCACTCACAAATCAACCAGACATCAAGCAGTATGCTTGCATATCAACTAGGCATCGACTGGACTACTCACAAATCAACTATACATTGAGCAACCAAATACTTGGATTTTAGTTACCTAAGTGCATAAACAACATAACTATATAGTATCATCATATCTTCAACCTCAAGTATGGAATAATTCTTGTAAAAAAAATATTCATCGAGTACGCCACTCGCAAATCAACTGGGCATTGAGCACACTACTCACAAATCAACCAAGAATCGAGTGCACTCCACATAAATAAACTAGGAATCAAGAAACTTGATACTTAGGCATCGATTATAGCCTCAACATTATAGTTCATCATATCTACACCCTGTGCTTGCGTTCGTCATCTCCAAACAATGAAATTCAAGCATACTCCCCTTCTAAGGGGTAAACATGTCATAATGATCTACCTATTCCGAGAACCAAGAATGGTACCTCCAAAGAAAAGAAGCATACATTCATTGTATAACATACAATGTAAATCATATCATAATATATTATCATGAGAAATAAATCATAAAATATCACATCGTGTGATAAAAATTAAACATGAAAATTATAAACTAATATCACTAATTGAATCATAATGGGTTTCATGATCTACACACACACACCCACATGCGATAATAATCAAGCACATATATCAATTATGCCAACACATAAAGTATAACATAGAAATATTTGTAAACATGAGCCCATGTGGAAAGGAACTTCCTACCTTATAGTTTTCCAAGTTGATGTTGAGGTTTACAAAGGCTTTCGTCACCCAAACCATGTTCACAACTAACTAGAAGATGTTCTCACACCAAATAATCCTTTCCACTTTTAAAAACAAGCTTAGGAATAAATTTCTACTCATCAATATGAATCCAATGGAACCAAAAACTCATAAATATGATCTATATCAAATGAGATATTGAGGAGATAATTTTAGAAGAAAAAAATAAAATAAAAGAGAGAGAGAGAGATTAAGATAAAGGAGGGAGGTGTGATAAATAATGTCCTTCCCACCCATTCCATGTACACCACCCAAAATTCAATTTATAATACTCTTTCATCAATTAATTTATTAAAATTTATTAATTGCATCACTTATTTATTACTATCTCCTATTAATTACATGCACCAACCCATTATCATATTGGGTGATTCGTAGACCTACACCACAAACCCAAATTAAATATCCAACATTGGTCTTGAAATGACCATCTTAATGTCAGGTTCATACTATTGTTGACGGTTCATCAATCCGATACTGTAGGAAAAAGTTACGGTCAAATTAAGGTTTTATAACCAAAATGAAATAATAATAATTTGTATTTTTTAAAACCTATTTAAAAAGGTGACACACCCAACCCCATTATTCCACATATCCATGCGCCCCTCCCTCTATACTTATCAATGTGGTGCCGCACCTTATTTACCCTTTTGTTTTTATTAATTTAATTCCCCAAATTAAATTACTTCAATTTATATATTCAACTCCTCACAATAAAATATTGTATTTTTGAAATTAATAATAATCATAACAATAATTTGTTATTATTAAATATCATAAAAATTTCCCCAAAAAATTTAAATATACATTATTTTTCAACAATATTAACAAAATAATTAATAATTTCACACACTAGCGTTTATTTAGCATAAGGAATAACATCACTATTATTACTTGGTCTCCAAATAAATATTCACCATAGAGAAACACCACTCATCATTTAAGTGCATTAAAATTAGTTTATTACACATGTATATTTCCATTTTATTTTTCTTTAACATAAATAATAATAATAATATAATTATTATCATCATTATGTGTGATGTAACCAAACATATGACACACAAAAAACTTATACCCCACCTAGGGTAAACCTCGTGTCCCATATCTGACGATGGTCTCTAATTTCCTATACAACGCACCATTTGAGCGATATCAATTATTTATTATTTAAAAAACATAATAAATAAATAATTAAATTTAAAAAGATTTTTATCATATACGATGTTGGAAAACACCCGACACACATAAATGTTATGCCCCGTCTAGGGTAAACCCCACGTTTCACACCCAATGGTGGTATCATATTTCTCATAAGAATCACTGTTTGGGAGATATTTAATTATTTTCAGAAAAAATATAATAATAATTATTAATTAACTTATTTTCATGAGTGAGCCATCCAAAAATATGATTCTTACAAATGTTATACACTGCCTAGGGTAAACACCACATCCCAGACCTAAATATGGTCTCAATTTTATCATATGATGAACTGTTTTAGAGTTATTAAATTATTTTTGAATGAGTCATGTTTATGAAATATAATATATTTAATACTTTTATTCTGTTTTCACTGAGGTTTTACGGGCTTCAGAATCTTTCACCAACTCAACACCTGACTCTGAAAAAAATATTTAATTGAATATTCCAACTTTCTAACTAGGCTTTTACCCTTAAATAAAGCCTTTAAAACATTTATTAATTTATTTTTATTGAAAAATTAAATTTTCACATAAAAATACTTATAAATTATATGAAAGAGGTTTTTATTATATTAAATTGTAAAATTAGGATATTAAAATTCTCCCCCTCTATCAACTTCTCATCCCCAAGAAGTATATCTAGTGGTATTTCTCAAGAAACTTAGACCACTGAGTTCGAACATCATACTCCCACTTTAATGTCTCCATAATAGGAGGAATATTATGACCATAACATGTCCTAGCCAATCTATGATACAACACAATTGATTCCCTAGGATTATACCTACAACCCAAGGTATAACCCTCCTATCTCTAACCCTTGTCTTCATCGCTACACATTAGTCACAATCATCATATATATAATAACACAACATTATGCTCTGATCACCTAATTAATTCCAATAAAGATATATCACAACAACATGCATCATAGATATATCACACAAAGAGAAACTGTCCCAAACATATAGTACAAATCAAGGCATTTAATTAATAAACTACTATGCACTGCAACAACAAGTATATATACAACATGTGAACCTACTTGTTTAGTAATTATGCATAAATGAATCCAAAATCTCATAAATAACATATTATAATCGTGTGTATAACCCAAGTTTAATTTAATCAAAGGTAATAATAAAACATAAATTCCCATTTTATGGTAACTTAGAGGTCTAGTACACAGTGCTGGACAAACACTGTCATAGTTCCCCTACCTATGTCTTGGTCATTCTATCTACTTTCTATCTTATTCCATCCCAAGATAAATAGAAGAACAAGTTAGTGAATTCTAATGCTCTGACACTATTTTGTAACATCGCAACCTGAACCAACAAGTTTTATTTGGATGCAACATGACATCATGCGTGTCTCCCCTTATGCAAGAGGTTCTCGACTAGCATTGAGGGTATATGTGTGACAATGGGGAGACTATACCCTCTGTATCATGTAATAATGTGAGATGATACATTATAATATCTTGATAAAAGAATAAATAATCAAAGTAAATGAGGAAACTATAGATGGAACACATGGTATATAAACTAGAGCTTCCAAAGTGGAAAGCTATCTAGAGTAAAGAAAATCAAATAATAAATAGAAGAACTACGGGGTCCTCTGGTGTCTATCTCGGTCTACTCTAGCTCTATGCTCTACCTGGTCATCCATCCACCATAGGGCCCTTTCCCTTCTTCGAGTATCTCATGAAATCTATAAGCGCATCGAAATGCCTGAGTAGTGTGTGAGTACAAGACTCAATAAAACACAAACAATGCATCAATACATGGTGTACTCAAGTAAACAAGTGTATTCCATAATAATAATCAATGCGTAACAAGCATATAAACATACAAATCAAAATCGAGCAGTGGTGTGCTAACCAAGATACCACAAACCCTTGATCGCGCCTGCTTCAGATCCATACTAGAAAGATAATCATGGAAAGACTCAAGGTGCATAGACCAATCCATGGTTCTCAAAATATATATATGAATGGACCAGTTCATAGAACTCAAAATACATCTCTTTGAAAAGTTGATATTAACCAAACTAGTCACCAGTCTAGAACATTTTTTTCTTGGCAACTTAATGGCATCATATGTAAATGAAACTCGGTTCACCCTAGGCCTTAAGTAATATATGTTGTTCAGAATCTAGGCATTGAGGGAACCACTTGAAAATAAGCGAAGCATTGAGCATACTAATCCTAGATCAGCTAGGCCTCGAGTGCACTACTCAAAAATCAATTATACATCGAGAGACATGATACTTGGATTCCAGTTACCTAAGTGTATCCATAACATGACTCCATGGTATCATCATACCTCTGGCCTCAAGTACGAAATACTTTTCACAAAACAAACAGTCATCAAGTATGCTACTCACAAATCAAATGGGAATCAAGCACACCCCTCACAAATCAACCATAAAATAGGTGCGCTCCTCACAAATCAACTAGGAATCGAGCAACCCAATACTTAGGCATTAAGTACAACCTCAACATGAAATTACATCATATCTCCACCCTATTATTGGGTCCATCATCTCCAAACAATGAAAGTCAAGCGTACTCTCCCTCTCAGGGGTAAATATGTCATGATGGCCCGCCAGTTCCGAGCACCAAGAACGAAACCATCAAAGCAAGGCAATATACATACATGGTATACCATACAATGAAAAGAATATCATAATATATTATCATGAGAAATAAATAAGCAAAGATCACATCATTCGATAACAATAAAACATGAAAATGTTACACTAATATCACTAATGGAATCACAACAGGTCTCATGAACTACACATACGCCCACATGAGATCATAATGAGGAAAAAATATTAATTATTCCAACACATAAAATATAACATAGAAATATGTGTAAACAAGATCCCAAGAGGAAAGTAACTTCCTATCTCATGGTTTTCTAAGTCAACATCAAGGTTTATAAAGGATGTCATCACTCGAACCATACTCATACATAACCGAATGATGATCAAATTTTAAGGAATACTGTCCTCCTTTAAAAAAAATCTTTGGAATAAATTTATACTCATCGAGATGAATCCAATAGAACTGATGACATGTAAATCTTGTCAATATAGAAGAAGATATTAAGGAGAGAAGTTTGTAAGAGAAAAATAAAATAGAATAGAGAGAGGGGAGAGAGGTGTGAGAAATAATGGTCTTCCCATACATACTATGTGTGCCACCCCAAATACAATTTATAATACTATTTCCTCAATTAATTTAGTAACATTTATTAATTCCATAACTTATTTATCACTCTCTACTATTAAATCCATGCACCAACCCATCATAATATTGTGAATTTTATAAACCTACAATATGATCCTAAATTAAATATCCAAAATTGTTATTGAAATGACTATCTTAATGTTAGGGTCACACTTCCACTGATGATTTATCAATCTGATATCATATGAAAAATTTAAAGACAAATTAATTTTTTATAACCAAAATGAAATAATAATAATAATATTTTGTATTATTATTTTTTAAACATCTTTACAAAGGAGAAACACCCAACATCATTCTTTAGCAAGTCCATGCACCCCCTTTCTCCTTCTCAAGCTGGAACCCCACCTTATTTATGCTTTTGTTTTTATTAATTTAATTCCCCAAATTAAACTACAATTTTCATATTCAACTCCTCACATGAAAATATAGTTTTTTCCAAAATTAATAATAATCATGACAAAAAAAATTATTATTAAGTCTCATGCGACATTACTCCAAAAAATTAAAATATACATTAATTTCCAACAATATTAACAAAATAATTAATAATCACACACACCAGTGTTTATTTAGAATAATGAATAATATCACTATTATTACATAGTCTCTCAAAAAATATTCACAATGTAAAAACATCACTCATAAATTAAGAAAATTAAAATTATTTTATTACACATGTATATTTTTATTTTTTTATCATTAAAACAAATAATAATAATATAATTATTATTATCTTTACGTGTGATGTAACTAAACATCTGACACACACAAAGTTTATGCATAGACTAAGGTAAATATCACATATTGGATCTAATGGTTTTCTCAAATATCCCATACAACACACTATTTGATAGATATTAATTATTTATTATTTAAAAAATTGAATAAATAAATAATTAAATTGAAAAATATTTTTATCACACACAATGATGGAAAGAACACAATGCGCATAAATGTTATGCACCACCTAGGGTAATACCCATGTCCCGGACCCAATGATGGTCTCATATTTCTCATAAGATGAACCATTTTGGAGATATTTAATTATTTTTGAAAAAATAATATATTAAAAATTATTAAATAACTTATTCTCATGAGATATCCATCCAAATGTCCAATGCTTACAAATGTTATACTCCTCATATAGTAAACACCACCTCCTAGACCTAATGGTGGTCTCACTTTTCTAATACAATACACCGTTTTGGAGTTATTAAATTATATTGAATAAATCACAAGCTTTATTTAGCATGGTTTAAATGTTTTTGGTTGGTAGAACATCTAAGGGCTATCCGAGGATCACTTTTTTCAAGCCTCGTTCAGTGGTTCTCAAGAAAACATTCCAGAGTGAAAATCAAGGGAATTTTTTTGGCTGCTGGTTGATGGAGAATTTGGATTTCCTGAAATAAGGTTTGACATCAGGGGTTTCAAAGATCATCCTTGGCGGTTACAACCAGGGTATGATTCCTAGCGGTGGAGCTGGAACCTTTCCACAGAAGGGGATAATTCTTTGTTTTTTAGGACACTCTTGACTAGAAGGGTCTTGTGGTTCTCATCACACATCTATTTCCCTTAGGGCAGTTGGGTATAGTGGATCTTTCTATCTCAGGGTCTCAAAATTAATACCAATGGTTTATGTATAAATGGCCAGATGCATGGGGTGGGGTAGTTCGCAATCAGGAGGGTTTTGTAATTATTGCCTTCAATGAATTCTTCAGTCCAGGTGATTCCCTCTCGACCGAAGCTTCTTCCATACTCAATGGATTAGAGTTATGCCTCTACCATGGCATCATGCTTAATGGGTTTGAAACAAATTCTTCTATTCTATATAGGTCCTTTAAGGATGATTTATAGGTTCCTTGGTCTATCATTTACATCGTGCATAAATGCAAAAGAATTATTCATAGTGGTTTCAATATTACTCACACCTAGAGGGAGGGTAATATATTGGCCCACTTCCTCACCTCTCAGAACTCTCCAAATAATCCATGAAATATTTTAAACTATATTGGATCTCTGACCCTTATTGTGTTAAACTTGTTAAAGTTGATGCTTTGAGGATGCATTAATTTAAACTACCCTAAAATTTTCAGCCTTGGACCTTCTTCAATAAAAAATTCTTAATGTTGGATGGAAATAAAAATACTTTTAAATTACCAATAATAGAGTTTTTATTATCTTTAATTTTAAAATCGGGATATTTCAATCAACATACCAACCATGAACACATGATAAGCATACTGAACATAAGAATTATGCCTCATAAGATCATTTTGTTTGTTTTTTTATTCTTGATTTTTTTTTATTTTCTAGAATACTATATATTAGCATTATTTTAATAAATTGATTAAATGAATTTTTAAAAAATTTGTTATAATTTTTTTATTGATGTGTAAAATAAATGAATATTATAAAGACTATGCTATAAAGCGTTGAATAAAAATTATCATATAAATTGGTATTAAAATAATAATAATTATATTATTCATTTACTACTCCGTTTTTATATTTTTTGAATTATTCATTTACTACAGGTTTATGGAAGTAATTTTTATCATTTTGTTTGTTTGAATAATTTTCATTTATTATAATGAACATTTTAGAGGTGTTTCAAAGATTTTTTTTATATATTAAGAAAAGAGAGTGTTAACTCTTTGATAATGAATGGGAGGTATTAATAGGTAATGATTTTTTAAATATTTTAATCCATTGTATGACAATGATAAGTATAGGTAACTCCTTCAAGAAAAGTTAAAATACGACCAATGATGATTAGTGAATAAATAGAGAACAATGGATGTGGTGTTAAGAATGGTTGATGACTATTTTAATACTGGATGAATTTTTGAATACTCGATGGTAAGAAAAAATTTCTTGAAACTCGATGAAGTTATTCTATGACTACTATTCCATTGATGTGATCATAGAAGAACTTAAACATTCAACTATTCACCACTCAAGTGATTAAATATAATCAAAGCTACATCATCTTAAATATTTTTCGATCTTTGCTGGTTTTATTGTTTTCTTTTTTTCCATCATTTTATTTTTCTTTATTTTTTTTGTAATCATTATTAACGATTTGTGCATTTAACAATCAAAATCAAGTCTAACTTGTTTATTATACCATCCAAAAGGAAGTTCTTAGGTTTTGACTACCAAAGAAAATTCAGGGTAAGACTAGGCTTCAAATCCTATAAAAATTCCGGTTTGTGTCTCTGGGTATTGTAAAAGGAAGAGTTTGTAAATAAGTTATCACACTTTTAAAAGTGATTTTCTCTTAGTGGGTCCCAATATTCTCACCGAGTAGATAATATTGAAGAATGGAATAGGATCTTAGTGATATGAACCACTGTAAAAATACCATGTTTAAATTTTTATTTTTACTGCATTGAATCTTGAACATCACATTGCACTATTAATTATTCAATAATAAATCTCTGATTGTTCATTTGTTTTAGAAAATTTAAAAAGACTATTCACCCTATTCTAGTCTATTTTTCCATCAATCTCGATTCAACATATTATGATCCATATATCATGATTATTAACTCTTGATCTTTATTCTTTTATAATGGTACATGTTTGATCATTTGAGATTATATATAAGGACATGACCTTAAACATTAATTAATCTAATGTATTTAAACTAGATTTAATTTTCTTCCATTCCCAAATGTATTTTAGGTTTATAATTTTTGAGAGTTAGGTCATAAATATTACATAATAATCTCATATATTATAAAGAGAAAACTTCTACTTAGTATCCATTTTTTCACAATATAATACTTTTAAAGTAAAACAAGATTTCTTTTAATGAAAAATCATTACAACTTTTAACCCGAACTCTTCCTTTCCCTTACCCATCCTTAATCCCATTGATTTTTTTTAAAACATGGGATGAGAACAAATAGAAAAGTAAGGGACATAAAAAATAAAGAAATTAATTGTTAGTGCATGAATACTTATAAAAAAAATTCCTTTTTCAAAATAAACATTCAACTCAAAATATAAAATTTATTACCCAAGAAATAACATTCTCTTCCCAAAATTTTCATAAAACATTTCATAAGAAATATTAAAGAGAAAATAAAAATATCGAAGGATACTTTGAAAATATGAAAAATAATAATAACTTTATCACAAAGGTATACTTTTTTACCCTATGAAGTTTTATATACTTTTCTTTACCTTGTAAAATCATAATATTTCCATAAAACCCATAGAAAGAATTGATAAAACATGTAGGTAAATTGAGGCGTCATTTTGATATCACTATTACTTACACATGGAATAACCATCATGATTATACTTGGTGTAACCATCAAAATTACACTTTAAATAACCATCATGGTTATACTTATAATAAACATCATAATATATTCCCATAATATCTTAGTAGAAACCTAACAGGCTAACTCCATCACTTTACCCAATGCATTGGATAGATATAACAGGATCACCTTACCTTGGTTTATAATGTAACCACCTATCACCCTAAACAATTCCCATGAACCATAATAAAATACATAAAATCTTTCATCCTAAAAACATTATTTTCACCTATTAGAAATCATTTTTAGATATTGAAATATCTCTTTTATTTAAAAACCAATTTTCAAAACTAAAATTACCGCAATGAAATGAAATAGGGTGTTTTCATTGAATAAAACATGGATTCTTATAAATAATTCAAAACATAAAATATAAATTATTATGGTGATAAAATTCATTATTTCCCTATATGTTAAAATATAACATTCATTTTCGTATTTTTATAAAGTAAGTTAAAACATTTTTTAAGAGATTACTTTTGAAAACCTTTGAAATAAAATCAAAAGAAACATAAAATGTCCTTTATAATTCACTTATATCCATATAAATACACCCATAAAATATTTTTAAAAATACAGATATATAATAATAAGGCATTTTTAAAGGAAACATTAAACACGAATTTTTAAAATAATGTCTCTTACCTTGAGTTTGACTCATCACATATGTTATTTATCTTCCGGAATAATAAACATCGGTTAAATATTTAATTTCTTAGGAACCATATTTATTTTTATTATTTATTTTATTTTATCTCTTACCATTCTATATTTAATTTTTTAATTAAATAAACTCATGTCGGACGTTTTGATGATATCTGTTTCACAACTCCAAAATGGATTTGATAGGTCTACTATAGTAAAGCGGTCATTATTACATTATATATAAAATAATAATAATGATATAATTATAGTTTTTAAATATCAATTATAATTTTAAAATCAATCATGAAATATTTTTATGAAAAATAAACTATGTTACAATCATAAAGATGGTAGGTCGTACGTATGCATGAGTAATGTTTCCATTTTTCAAGGATAATTATAGAAAGAAGGTAAGTATCATATTATATTTACAGAATGATAATCATATAATAAATATAATATTAATTATTTAATTATACTTATATACATCATCCATTTGATATGGTGGTAAAAAAATTAATCACACCATTTCTCAGAGGTAGTAGTCCACACATACGCATAAACAACGTTATCATTTTACAATGAATAGAAAGGTAAGAAATTAAATGATATATTATGTAACGCCCCAACCCCAGTTACCCAGAGTCGGTGCATTATTACATAACATTGGCATGATCACAAGAAAGATTAAATACCGATAAGTTTAGTAGCCTTGGAATAAGTAGATACATTAATAAAGTTTACATTACATCATAAAATGAAAACTACAACAATATATTCTCCATAGTCCACACTCTTATCCCCTCATACTATCCCTACAGGTCATTCATAAATTACTTCTTCACATCCTGGGAAAAATAAAACATAGAAAAGGGGTGAGCTCAAATGCCCAATAAGGATAATAATATAGCAGAAAATTTCATAAATAAGAATAAACATTTAAGGCAATGTATAACTAAAACAAAAGCCTTTTAAACTTGAACTTCAACATAGTATGAAAAAAATAAAATGAAATAATGCCATTTACTTATTCACATGGATATTCTACTAATCGAATACTCACATGCAATATCAATAACCACTTTCATAATGATGGAATGCATAATTCCAGACTATCATAACCACATAGCCAAGGCCTCGTGCCAAGACTACAAATAAGATTTTGTCAAGGCCTTGTGCCAAGACACTAGTTTGTCTCATGAGACCTACCGATGCATCGAGGAGCTATAGAAGGCTCCACCCGTCACTTATTAAGTCCAATTCATTCCCATATGAAAAGGTTCAAACATAATATAAACATTCGTATTAAAACTAGAATACAAAATGTAAATACTTCATCCATAAACCACGAATGGTATAATAATAACACATCCACAGTCAAACACATCACAAAAACTTCAAAAAAATATGGAAGTTTTGTATCATAACAAATCAACTTCAAATAAACTTAAAATCCATCAAAGGATGTTGACATAGATGAAATTAAAACTATTTGAGAGAAATATCTCTTTTTTGAAATGATTTAAAAGTCACACATTTATTAAGGAAGTAATTAAAAGAGATTTTTGAATCAAAGTGTCCCATACCACTTCGAAACTTTTGAAAAGAAATATCATTTTAAAAAATTTATTTCCATAGAAATAAATCCTTAAAATAATTTTGAAAACATGGACATTAATTAAAAATATTTAGAAAGATAAATCTTTAAAACATTTAAAATTCTGATTTTGATAAAGACTACCTTTCAGAAATTCTTAAAATATTCATTTTTAAATCATTTAAAAGTCACATAATTATAAAATAAAACAATTACTTTGAAAATATCCTTATAAGCCTGTAAGGGAAGGTTTGAAAATTTTATAACGGCGGAAAATAGACGCACCCGCCGTATAAGTTAAAAAAACATTCTTACCTTAATTATGTCGAAAAGGATAAAAAGGACCTTGTTTGGAAAACGATGGAAAGATTCCTTTATAAACTTCTTATAAAAAGTCAAAAAAGGGTATAAATGACTTTAACCCATATTCTGTAAAATATTAATAATGTTTTGAAAAACATTTTTAAGAAACATGGATGTGGATGATAAAGAGATCCCAGTAGATTATTACGTATAAACAACCTCAGATAATGAAGAGATTGCGAAATAAACCCTTACCTTGTAATTTTCCTTGGTTGGGGGTAGGTTAACCTCCTGTATAATGGTGAAATAATTGTTATTAAATTATACAATAATCATATACATTAATATGATATCATATATGATCTTTTAACATTGCTTTGTTAATAATATCTTAGAATTATCGTCGTTTCGGGTGTTAACTTACTCGTTTTCTTTTATATGTTTTGTTACATATGCCATGTTTGTTATGGATAGGTTGTATATTATTCATATCCATAATGATATCAAGTCCTTAAACATTATTTTTAAATCATCAAATGATAATTATACTTGAATGGATACGATGGAGAATGAATCTCATCGCGTTCATGGAGACGGTAGTCCGTACGTACGCACGAGCGACAATATCATTCTTTTGATATTAAAATAATATATAATCGGAAGGTATATCATATATACAGAATCATTATCATGTTATATTTATTATTTACATGAATTAAAAATCATTATTATACCCATCGAAATAATAATATATTGAATAACAATTACACCATGACGTGGAGACGGTAAGCCGTACGTACGCACGTATGGTGACATGTCATTAAAAGGATGGATATAATACTGAATATGGTTGTACCATATTTAAAATAATATTAAATTATATAGGAGATACTGGATTCATTATTTTAGAATGGGAATAACAAAGAAAGAATAAGTTGAAGAAGAAATGAATTTGAAAAAGGGTGGTGAAAACATTACCTCTTCTTCAGGTTCTTCCTTTTGATTTGATCAAAAGGGATCTTTAGATTGGCTTTCTGATCAAACTAAGGCATCTAGGTTGTATTTATGGAAGTTTAGAGAGTATATGGGCAGGTTTTGGCTGAACAAAAAGGCTTTTAAGGTGTGAATTAATGAGAAGGGGGATTTCCCTTTTATAAGAGGGGTGAGAGGCACCTTTGGAAAAGCTAGAAATATTATTTTATAATAAATTCATATTCAGTTTCTAATGGATAAAAAGTAGATTTTTTAAATTTTAAGGTGGGGATAGGTCTAAAAACACTCAACCAATAGGATTTAGACAGGTTTGGGTTACTATATTAACCTTATTATTAAGTATTAACTCTTAGTTAATTAGTTTCACTTTTACAATGTCTCTTTGTATTTTTATATTATATGGTTAATAAACTTACTATATACATCCAAGAGACCCCCAAGTGGTCCATTAATAATACACATATCATGATATAAGTCTCTTGGCCGAAAATTATATTTTTAGGAATTTAATATCAATTAATAATATAATATTTGTTTTAAAAAGTCTTTTATGTCAATTTTGACACTATTCAATAATTGATTTTTGTAAATATCATAACAGAATTATTACTTAAAAAAAGGTTAATTAAATCAATCCTAACATGTCATATTATCCTATAAAATTATTTTTATTTATAAAAAGTCTCAAATTACATTTATTTGGGTATTTATAAAATCAATTATTCTAATTTTTCATTAATTAAGTAATTACTGCATCATCATTGTGTCATAAATAAATTACATTATATAGTGTCTAAAAATTATAAATAAAATACCATTATGTATTAAATATTTTTATATTTCTAATGAATATTTATAATAAAAAATACAACATTTATAACCCTATGTAAAAATTGTTTTTCTAAGATATATATTCTTATGTCATTTTTGTATTTATTTTAACTTAATTAAAATAAAGTGTCCATATCACCTACAAGTGGCTCCATGGGGTCCCAAAATCGACCCAAAGATGCCCATGGTCGGAAATATATCCAAAAATAATGTTAGGACACGTTTTAGGGTAATTTAGTTTTATTATAATATTATTTTTTAACCCTTATTTACCGAATTTTACCCTTTAACCATGGTAAATAAAATATTTACCGAAGTAATTATTCAAAATGTCTAAAAATAAAAGTTTCCTATTTACACAATTTGGACATCCTGATTCCAAATATGGAATCCATTTTTACAAATTCAAAACACAGAAGTGGAAGAAATTAATTTAAAATTAATTCCCGCAGTCAAAACAAAAAGCGTGTTTTTAAGATACAATAACTATCAAAAGATTGATACTTGTTTATATCCGGTTTAATTGTGAAATTATGTACAATGACCAACATTGTATTAAATGGTAAAAATGTATTATAAATATACTTTAAAACCACTCAAATTCATAATTTATCACAATTAATTATTTTGATTAAAAAAGTTATTTTTAATTAAAATTTAGTAATTTTCACTATTCATCAAAATATTAAAGTTATCCGAAAAGTACGAAAATTTCACCTTAGGCTAAATTCGATACTCCAAATAAAAAAATGAACTCCATTTTGAGAGATAAAATATATAAAATTTCAAAAAGTAGGTATTACTATTCATAACGGCTAGTTTGATTGGTTGTGGGGTGTGTTAGAACTTGAAGTTGCGTACAACACATGCTACTGTATTATTCAAAGGAAAGCCTACCGTGGAAGCTTGGGATGTTTCATTGTAAATTTTTTGATGTCCCCATTCTGAAAAGTAAATTTATTTCATCAAATTGAATATATAAAAGTTTAAAATATTGGATTTAAAAAGGGTTCACTATTAAAAGTTGGTAAAAGTGCAATACTGAAAATGAATTTGTTCCTACATTATGTCTAAGAAACTCATAATATGGATTATAAAATTATAAGGATTATATAAAGTTTAAAATTTAGTTAATACTATTCATAACCTCTTTTGAACGGCTTTTTTGGTAAGTCATGGTGCGCTTGAACTCAGTGTTGCGTGTAGTGCAAGTTATTGAATTAATTTGAAGAAATAACACACTATGAAATCTTGGGGTGTTACATTCTCCCCTCCTTAAATAAATTGTATCCTCGCAATTTGAAATTCTTCTTCGAAAATAAAAGGTTGAATATAGAAAATATCTTTGTGGGAAAACCCACATCGGAAATTGGGTTAATAAAATTTAGTCTTAATAAGAGGAAAAGAGAAATCAAAGGGTCACCACCAAATTATGATCTCTATTCGGAGAAAATTGGTGGAAATTAGAGACATATAATTGGAGGAAAAACGTAAATATTTATAGGTAATGATTGAGGTCATAAATCAAAAACAAGTGTAAAATTGAGGGCCTTAAATTCATTAATCTATGATGATTTAAAATACCATCGGTTCAGCAAAACATATGGTATTAGGATAACACATTTTTTTTGTTTTAAGTTCCCTTCACTAAAGGATAAGAATTAATTTCTTCATTGAATAATAGAAGAAGAAAAATATATACTTGACATGTAGAGTCTCATCCTTTAACTAAGTTCTACCACAAACTCATCTTTCACTCTAAAAGATAATAGAACTTAAAAATAATATTCTATTTATCCTATTCGTACAGGGTTAAAAAAATGAATTTATAATTAATCTAGAAGAACCATTAAAAAAATGACATTATTCAATCCAGGACATCACGTGGGTCAGTGGTAGGTGATACACCCTTGTCTCCCTTCGGTTGTGGGTTCAAGTCTCGCGGCCTTGTCGGACGCGACGGGTTGCCGCCCGACCATCGGGTTGTCCTTTTATGGAAATCCAAAATAATCCAAACTAGAACTATCCAAAATACTTCAGTCCAAAATTTATAAGGAAGGTAAACACAATGAAGATCCTTTTTTCCACATAATAACTTGTGAACACCTTCATCATTTATTCTTTTAAAACACTGCAACATCCTGAATTACCATAAAACCTTATTGATTACATTCATGATCCCTTATTCTTTAAAGAATAATAAATACACTCCTTCAATCCAAAAATTTTGTAAACCCCAACAATGATGGAATATAAAAATCATTAATCAGTTTAAAGGTAGTCAAGAATATACAATATAATTTATCCAAATCAATCATGTATTATTCTAAAATCACTACCACGGTATCGGAACCATATTATGGTTTATCTTTCTCTCAACCATACATTTTCCAAAAATTTAACCTGCTATTGAGTCACTTTTCTTTGTTCCACACAATCTCAAGTCCTTAATGAAATATTACTGCAGTACAATCCTTATATACTCCATAATTATTATAACAAGTACATTATTGATACAACACTCAAATGACATAATCAACATAAGAACTCTAATCATTCCTCTTCATCTGTGGTATTATCATAACTTGATTATTATCCAATAGCATCATTTGAGGCATAGTCTGATGACTGGGACATAGGTTCGCGTAGTGTCCAAACTCCTTGCAAATGAAGTATTGTAAATTTGAAACTATTTTCTTACCCTTGCAGTCACGTACTTTGTGCCCTTTTCCTCGACACTTATAACAAACTCCCATTTCTTTCAAGAAAGTTCCAGGGTGTTTCTTCCCATAATTATCACATATAGGAAAATTCTTCTTTTCCCTATTCCCTTTATCCATCTTTCTCTCTTCCATTATTTTCTTCTCTTGCTTCCCTTCAAAGCCATAGGACTCAGTAAACTCTTTACTTATCTTATCAACACATGATATTATTTCTTCATATGATGATAATACATAGGAGACTATTTATCTTATAAATTCTGGATTAAGACCATGAAAGATATGATCCTTCTTTCTCTTTGGATCATGTGCATTGCTGGAGTTCTCATTCCTTCTACTAGGTTCCATTTCTAAGCAATGGCATACACTAGATTAGTTTATGAATAACAATACCGAATCCCAAACTTTTAAAACACATAACATAAATTAAATAGTTAATGGATATAATCCATAATCATAAAAATGTCTCCTTTGAGGAAGTATATACTCATAAACCATTCATAATGGTTTGTAAAGAAAATGGGAATTATCCTAAGCATATCCCCCAGGAGTGTCGTAACCAAGAGTGCAGCAAGGCCCGTTGTCGTGCACCAGTTCCCGTTCGAGTCTATCTCAAAGCGGTGTTTTTGGGTTTTACCCTTAGGTACATCTGTGCCAGAGCCGCCTCTACTTGCTCGTATCTAGACAGGGATGTATTGCTCGGAAAACCCACAAAATTTCTACAATACCAAAATTCTAGGAGGTTCTTCTATACTTATCCTCAAATTCTATCTTAGATCTATGTGCTCTAATCAGAGTTTATCTAAATCTAGCTTCCAAGGTTTGTACTAAACTTTCTCTGATACCAACTGTAACGCCCCAACCCCAGTTACCTAGAGTCGGTGCATTATTACATAACATTGGAATGATCACAATAAAGATCAAGTCTCGAAAGACCGATTAGTTTAGTAGCCTTGGAATAACTAGATACATTAATAAAGTTTACGTTATATCATAAAATGAAAACTACAACAATATATTCTCCATAGTCCACACTATTATCCCCTTATACTATCCCTGAAGGTCATTCATAAATTACTTATTCACATCCTGGGAAAAATAAAACATAGAAAGGGGTGAGCTCAAATGACCAGTAAGGATAACAATATAGCATAAACTTTCATAAATAAGAATAACCATTTAAGAAAATGTATAACTAAAACAAAAGACTTTTAAACTTGAACTTCAAAATAGTATGGAAAAAATAAAATGAAATAATGCCATTTAATTATTCACATGGATATTCTACTAATAGAATAATCACATGCAATATCAATAACCACTTTCATAATGACGGAATGCATAATTCCATACTATCATAACCACATAGCCAAGGCCTCGTGCCAAGACTACAAATAAGATTTTGTCAAGGCCTTGTGCCAAGACAGCAGTTTGTCTCCGGAGACCTACCGATGCATCAAGGAGCTATAGAGGGCTCCACCCGTCACTTATTAAGTCCAATGCATTCCCATATGAAAAGGTTCAAACATAACATAAACATTCATATTAAAAATAGCATACGAAATGTAAATACTTCATCCATAAACCACGAATGGTATAAGAATAACACATCCAGAGTCAAACACATCACAAAAACTTAAAAACAATATGGAAGTTTTGTATCATAACAAATAGACTTCAAATAAACTTAAAATCCATCAAAGGATTTTGACATAGATGAAATCAAAACTATTTGAGACAAATATCTCTTTTTTTGAAATCATTTAAAAGTCACACATTTATTAAGGAAGTAATTTAAAAGAGATTTTTGAATCAAAGTGTCCCATACCACTTCGAAACTTTTGAAAAGAAATATCATTTTAAAACATTCATGTCCATATAAATAAATCCTTAAAATCATTTTGAAAACATGGACATTAATTAAAAAGATTTAGAAAGATAAATCTTTAAAACATTTAAAATTCTGATTTTGATAAAGAGTACCTTTCATAAATTCTTAAAATATTCATTTTGAAATCATTTAAAAGTCACATAATTATAAAATAAAACATTTACTTTGAAAATATACTTATAAGATTGCAAGAGAAGCTTCGAAAATTTTATAACGGTGGAAAATAGCTGCACCCGCCGTATAAGTTAAAAAAAACATTCTTACCTTAATTATGTCGAAAAGGTTAAAAATGACCTTGTTTGGAAAACGAAGGAAAGATTCATTTATAAACTTCTTATAAAAATTCAAACAAGGGTATAAATGACTTTAATCCATATTCTGTAAAATAGTAATAATGTTTTGAAAAACATTTTTAAGAAACATGGATGTGGATGATAAAGAGATCCCAGTAGATTATTATGTATAAACAACCTCCGATAATGAAGAGATTGCGAAATAAAACCTTACCTTGTACTTTTCCTTGGTTGGGGGTAGGTTAACCTCCTGTATAATGGTGAAATAATTGTTATTAAATTATACAAAATCATATACATTAATATGATATCATATATGATCTTTTAACATTGCTTTGTTAATAATATCTTTGAATTATTGTTGTTTTGGGTGTTAACTTACTCGTTTTCTTTTATATGTTTTGTTACATATGTTGTGTTTGTTATGGATAGGTTGAATCTTATTCATATCTATAATGATATCAAGTCCTTAAACATTATTTTTAAATCATCAAATGATAATTATACTTGAATGGATACGATGGAGAATGAATCTCATCGCGTTCGTGGAGACGGTAGTCCGTACGTATGCACGAGCGACAATATCATTATTTTGATATTAAAATAATATATAATTGGATGGTATATAATATATATAGAATAATTATAATGTTATATTTATTATTTACATGAATTACAAATCATTATTATACCCATCCAAATAATAATATATTGAATAACAATTACACCACGACGTGGAGACGGTAAGCCATACGTACGCACGTATGGTGACATGTCATTCAAAGGATGGATAGAATACTGAATATGGTTGTACCATATTTATAATAATATTATATTATATAGGATATATTGGATTAATTATTTTAGAATGGGAATAACAAAGAAAGAATAAGTTGAAGAAGAAATGAATTTGAGAAAGGGTGGTGAAAACATTACCTCTTCTTCGGTTTCTTCCTTTTGATTTGACCAAAAGGGCTCCTTAGGTTGGATTTATGATCAAAATAAGTCCTCTAGGTTGTATTGAGGGAAATTGAGAGAGTATTTTGGCAGGGGTTGGCCGAACCAAAAGGCTTTGAAGGTGTGAATTAATGAGAATGGGGAGTGCCCTTTTATAAGAGGGGTGAGGGGCACCTTTGGAAAAGCTATATTTATTATTTTATAATAAATTCATATTCGGTTTCTAATGGCTCCAAAGTGGATTAAAAAAAATTTAAGGTGGTTATAGGTCAATAACCACTCAAACAATAGGATTTAGAGAGGTTTGGGTTACTATATTAACCTTATCTTTAAGTATTAACTCTTAGTTAATTAGTTTCACTTTTACAATGTCTCTTTGTATTTTTATATTATATGGTTAATAAAATTACTATATACATCCAAGAGGTGTTCCATTAATAATACACCTATCATGATATAAGTCTATTGGTCAAACCTTAGATTTTTAGAAATTTAATATCAATTAATAATATAATATTTGTTTTAAAAACTCTTTTATGTCAATTTTGATACTATTCAATAATTGATTTATGTAAAAATCATAACATGATTATTACTTCGAAAAACGTTAATTAAATCAATCCTAACATGTCATATTATCCTAGAAAATTATTGTTATTTATAAAAAGTCTCAAATTACATTTATTTTGGTATTTATAATATTAATTATTCTAATTTTTCATTAATTAGGTAATTACTGCATCATCATTGTGTCATAAATAAATTAAATTATATAATGTCTAAAAATTATATATAAAATACCATTATGTATGAAATCTGTTTAGCTTTATAATGAATATTTATAGTCAAAAATACAACATATATAACCCTATGTAAAAATTTTTTTTCTAAAAGATATATGCTTATGTCATTTTTGTATTTATTTTAACTTAATTAAAATAAAGTTTCCCTATCACCTACAAGTGGCTCCATGGGGTCCCAAAATCGACCCAAAGATGCCCATGGTCGGACATGTATCCACAAATAATTTTAGGACACGTTTTAGGGTAATTTAGTATTATTATAATATTATTTTTTAACCCTTATTTACCGAATTTTACCCTTTAACCATGGTAAATAAAATATTTACCGAAGTAATTATTCAAAATGTCTAAAAATAAAAGTTAACTATTTACACAATTTGGAAATCCTGATTCCAAATATGGAATCCATTTTTCCAAATTCAAAACACATAACTGGAAAAAATTAATTTAAAATTAATTCCCGCTGTCAAAACAAAAAGCGTGTTTTTAAGATATAATAAATATCAAAAGATTGATACTCGTTTATATCTGTTTTAATTGTGAAATTATGTCCAATGACCAAAATTGTATTAAATGGTAAAAATATATTCTAAATATACTTTAAAACCACTCAAATTCATAATTTATCACTATTAATTATTTTGATTAAAAAAGTTGTTTTTAATTAAAATTTAGTAATTTTCACTATTCATCAAAATATTAAAGTTATCCGAAAAGTACCAAAATTTCTCCTTAGGCTAAATTTGATACTCTGAATACAAAAATGAAGTCCATTTTGAGAGATAAAATATATAAAATTTCAAAAAGTAAGTATTACTATTCTTAACGGCTAGTTTGATTGGTTGTGGTGTGTGTTAGAACTTGAAGTTGCGTACAACACAAGCTACTGTATTATTCAAAGGAAAGCGTACCGTGGAAACTTGGGATGTTTAATTGTAAATTTTTTGATGTACATATTCTGAAAAGTAAATTTATTTAGTCAAATTGAATATATAAAAGTTTAAAATATTGGATTTAAAAAGGGTTTACTATTAAAAGTTGGTAAAAGTGCAATACTGAAAATGAATTTGTTCTTACATTATGTTTAAGAAACTCATAATATGGATTCTAAAATTATAAGGATTATATAAAGTTTAAAATTTAGTTAATACTATTCATAACCTCTTTTGAACGGCTTTTTTGGTAAGTCATGGTGCGCTTGAACTCGGTGTTGCATGTAGTGCAAGTTATTGAATTAATTTGAAGAAATAACACACTATGAAATCTTGGGGTGTTACATATTATCTTATAAAAATGATATATATTTTATTAATATAATATATATACATTAAATCAATCATTATATAAAGTATTGAGAGATGGTTATGGAAAATGAATTACATTGATTCGTGAAGTAGTAGTCCACCGTACACACAAATGATGAATTTCTCTCTAATTTGATGGAGGTTGGAGATGGATATTGGTTATGAAATTAAACTAATAACATATTAGTGAATTTATGATACTTATTTCATTATTGTATGATGTTTTAATAATATTTTAAGTAGGTGGAAGAAGAAATAAAACTAAAAAATGTGTTTAAAAACTATACTACTTCTTTGGAAAGTCTCCTTTGATTAACACCATAATCCCTCAAAGGTTGGTATTATTCCTAAAAAAATAAATCTATAATGAGGGTAGGTATTATAGTAAGATATTTGGATAATAATTAACCTAAAATGTGTTTTTAACTGTTAAGTAAAGGGAAGAAGAGATTCTATTTTATAAGAAAGGGG
Organism: Viscum album; assembly: GCA_963277665.1. Taxonomy (NCBI): domain Eukaryota; kingdom Viridiplantae; phylum Streptophyta; class Magnoliopsida; order Santalales; family Viscaceae; genus Viscum; species Viscum album. The sequence goes on along the minus strand of OY728160.1, from coordinate 251,357,988 downwards.
AGCGACACTTTTGAAATTTCTCAAAATATTAAATTAATAAAAATTAATTTTACATTAAAATTAGATAAAAAATGATTTATTTAGAATATATGATATTTATGGATATAAATAATATCATTAAAAAATAATTATATAGGTTTTTACAATTTTTTTACCTTTATCTTTTTCTTTTTACCATTTGTTAACTCTTTTGAAAATTAACGCAATATTAAAATTTTATACACTTTAAGGGTTAATAATGCTACTATAAAATAAAAATGGCCCATAAATGGAAAAAGGTTGATTAAATTAACCATATAAAATTAATTTGGCAAAATAAATTATTTTTAGGAATTTTATATCATTTAATAAAATATTATTTTCATAAAATATTAATATTTTCAATTTTAGAACTATTCATTTAATTTTTTTTATAACATCAATACAAACAAGTAATTAGAATCTAATAAATTAAAATATCAAAAAAATGTTTTTTTAATCTAAAAAATTCTTGGATAATATTAATTATTTAAAATTATATTACTTTTAATGTTTTTAATATCATTTATTTTATTTTTCCATTAATTGAATAATTATTGCATCAACATTGTGCAAGTAATTAAGGTAATTATTTTTTCACTAAAAATTTAAAATAAATTACCATGATTAATATAAATAATTTATATTTCAAAATAATATTTATAAAATAACATAGACTATAATTATCCCTATGTTAAAAATATCACAGTTATTAAAAAAAGAGTGTGACATTTTTGAATTTTCTTTAAATTAAATAATATAAAGGTTATAATCACATAAAAATGGAAATAAAAATCCATATAACTAAATATTATGTGATAATTAATGAAATTGAATCATCTGAATAAAATTAAAGCAAGTTTTAGTGTCATTTTGTAGTCCTTATAATTTTATTTTTAACTTTAATTACCCGACTTATCCTTTACCATGATAAAACAATTATTAAGGTTACTATTCTATTGACAAAAAATAAAAGGGACCCACTTATTAAATATGAAATCCATTTTTAAAAATTTAAAAAACATAGGTGGTAAAATTTAATTTAAAAAAAACATGAAAATTTCAATGGAAAATGGTTTTTTTCAAAAAAATGACATTTTTAAATATAAAATGTTTTTTATACTGAATTAAAGTGTAAAAATCATTTAAAAAAACCCAATTGTATCATATTAAATAAAAAGTAACAAATTAAATTTTAAAACTTATCTAAAATATATTTTGAATTTATAAAAACATTCAAAGAAAATATAGTTTTTAATAAAAATCAATATTTTCATTATTCTTTGGAAAATCATAATTTTTGAGAAAATTATAAAAAATTAACCCGAAGATAATTTTGAAATGATGTGTTCAAAAGTAAAATTTTATTTCTTCAAATTAAATTTTTATAATTTTAAAATTATACTTTTAAATAAAATAAAATAGTAAAATATTTTAATAAAACCTTTTTTTTATTTTAAAAAATTATAATGAATATAAATATCTATTGTATGATTGTTATTAAATATGAAAATAATTTATTTTATCATTACCTGGGTTGTTACTTTATTCCACTTTTATAAATTGTGTCCTCATAATTTTACATACTTATTAAATAATTGGGGATACCTTTCCCTTATAGGATTTTCATACTCGCATGTTGCTTCTTTAACTGTATTGTATTTCCACAAAACCTTTACCTGGTGAATTGCACTTTTTTGCAATACCTACTCTCTATGGTCAAAAATTTTAATAGTTTGTTCCTTATAAGAAAGGTTATCTTCCAACTAAGCTACCTCAGGTCTAAAACACATGAGATGAATTTGGTACATACTTTCTTAACATCGAAACATGAAAAAAATTGTCTACCTAGGATAAACTCAGTGTCAAGGATACTCAGTAAGAATATGATCCAACATTATTTAGGATTTCATATTGTCTAATTAACCATGGATTAGATTCCCCTTTTTACTAAAACACATCAAATTTTATATGGATATAATTTATGAAAAACATGACTACCTACCTCAAAAGAGAGATACATTCTCCAGTTATCTACATAAATTTTATTCTTACTCTAAACTATGATCATATATTATTGAATCAACTTCACCTTATCAACCATTTAATCTATCAATTATGGTATCATCAACTTCCTTTCACCAACTTCATCCCAAAAGCTGGAGTTTGACATTGCTTTCCATATAATGCCTCAAAATGTTCCATTTTTATATCGGTATGAAAAATATTATTATAATAAAACTCATCTAAAGAAATATGTTGTTACCAAACTCCTTGATAATTCATTGAACATTCACGAAGAAAGTTTTTATAAGTTTAAATTATTTTCTCATATTTTCCATTAGATTGAGGATAAAAAAGTCATACTGAAATTTAATTCAGTACCTAATAATTTCTAGATTCCTTTCCAATAATTTGAAGTTATCCTAAGATCACGATCAGATATAATGGAGTGAGGAAATCCAAGTAACCTAACTATCTCCATAAGATGTAGCTAAGAAATTGTATTTAAAGATAGAGTATCTTGAATGGGAAGGAAATGTGAAGATTTAGTTTGTTGATAAAAAATAACCCAAATCACATTATTACCTTGAGTATTTTCTGATAATACCTCTACAAAATCCATAGATATATTTTCCTATTTCCCCTTTATCACTGAAAAAGACTAAAGCACCCCTTTGGTAATTTTCATTCTTCTTTAACCAGTTGAAAAGTTAAACATTTCATGGTAAATTCAACAATATCTCTTTTCATTCCATCCCATCGATAAAACTCCTAAAGGTCTCTATACATCTTAGTACTACCAGGATGAATGGAAATTAGGGAACCATGAGCTTTACTCAACAATTAACTCTTCAAATGGGAATCACAAGTCACACATAATCTCCTTCCAAATCTTAAAACACAATCTTTATCAATGTTAAATTTAGGAAACTTTCCCTTCTTAACCAATTATACCTTTTCCTATAACTCATAATCTTCATTTTAATCTTGCTTAATTATTTTTGATATATATCATTTTAGTGACACCTAAAACAAAATAGATCAAGTTCTTGCACCGACAAATTCTAGGAAAAAAATAATCAAATCATTAACTGAAGGGTCATGTTCTAAACAAAACATGGTTAAGGAACCATTATTTTTCTAACTCAAGGCATCACTACTTTGTTTTATTTTCTAGGATGGTAATGAACTATGCAGTGATAATACATTACTTGTCCAATACCTCTCCTCTATATAATGTCCAAAAATTTAACAGAGAATATATACTTTAAACTTTTATGATCACTATATATTTCACAATTGGATCCATATAAATGATGTCTCTAAAATTTTAAAGTAAAACCACAATAGATAATTTTAATTAACTCATAAGGTTTTAGTTTCCATGAAGCATAAGAAATTGAATAATAATTCTATAGTAGTTTACAACCAATTACTTTTAATGAAGCATCACTATATATGAAAAATTAATCATTTCTATAATATAGGTCCAAAACTGAAGCATTCACCAATCTTCATTTTAGTTCCTGAAAATAGTCATCACATTCTTTTTTTAGATAAATTTAACACATTTTCGAGTTAACTTAGTGGGATAGATAATCATTAATAGTTTTCAAAAAAATTCTAGTAATATCCTACTAAGCCAAGAAAACTACAAATCATAGTAAAAATTTAGGTCTTAGATATTCATCAACCACTTTAGTTTTAACATGATCAATTTTTATGTCATATTTATTTATAATGTGTCCAAGGAATGAAATATACTATAAATAAAAATAAGATTTGCTAAATTTTCTTTATAAATTATTTTATTTTAGGGTTTTCAGAATAATCCTAATCTTTTTTCTTGATGATCATAAATTTTTAAATAAATCAAGATATCATTAATAAAAACAACCACAAAATTATCCAAATATTCCTATAAGAATCTATTCATAAGATCCATAAATATTATTGAGGCTTTTTTTTGACCCAAAGGGAATAACCAAAAACTCATAATGCATGTATATCTATCCCAAAATCCTATTTTCAGAATTTCTTCCTCCTTCACCTTAAGCTGATATTACTCATACCATAGGTTAACCTTTGAGAAATTCCAATCTCCCCAAAGATGACCAAAAAAATAATCAATATAAGGAAAAAAAATACTTATTCTTAATAGTAATGTTATTCAAATCTATATAATCAATGAAAAGCCTTATAGATACATCTTTATTTTTAACAAAAAAATAGGATCACCCCATGGTGAAGTGAGAGGATGAATGACACATTTATCAAGAAAATATAGTATCTATTTTTTCAATCCCAGAAGTTCTAGTTGAGTTAGTAGAGAAGGGGGATTTGAAATTATCTTTTAATTAGGAACTAAGTAAATAGTAAATTCAACTTATCGATCAGGTATAACACCAAAAAACTCATCAGAAAAAACATCCAAGTATTCTTTTACTAACGACATATCATTAATATATACATTTCCCTTATTCTCAGTAATATCTATAAGACAGAATTCATTTCCATATTTAAATACTTTCTAAGCTTTTTAATATGTTATAAATGGTATGGGTTAATTCTTATATAGAAACTGAAATTATTCTTGAAAAATAAATTCTTTATCTCTACAATTTATCTTAGCAAGTTAAACAGAATTCCAATCCATACCCAGAATAACATTAAACTCTATTAAGGGTAAGACAATAAGGTTTGTGATTAATTTATTTCCATAGATAACGATAAGAATATTATTATAATTTATTTTTCTCTTTATAATTACCCCATGTGTTTTTACTATAAGTTTCGTATTCATTTCTTGAGGTGGAATTTCCAATTTACCATAAAATTTTGCATAAATGAAGAATGTGTAGACCCTGAACCAAAAAAGACATTAGCATAATCTGAATAAACAAGTAATGTACCTTATACCATATAATTCAATGACCCAACTTCCTATGAAGTGGTTTAAAAGGATTTGAACACAACTTTTTCTTACAGTTTGGACGTTTCCCATCATTTTGGCTCTTCTTTGGATACTCATGTTCATAATTACCCATCTCATTACATTTAAAAAAATTTATTTTCTATTTATAAGAATTAGTCCTACCACCACCATATTTTTTTCATTGAAATTATGATCCATATTCCCCATCTTACTATATCATAAGCACTTACTAGACTTTATAGGGAATTCCATAGTGTGATTTATAACACAAATCTCCCAAATCAAAAACTTAATTTTCTTACCATCATATTTATATAATTGATTATTTAATTTTTTCTTCCACCTATACCACTTTTTCTACTGGTTATGATCATCTTCAAATTCCATTTCCACCTCCTTAGCACATTGAAAAAATTTCTCATAATTTTTGAATTCACAGGAAGCTAATTCCCTTTAATATCATGACTTAAATCTTGAGTTAAAACGATTAATATTACTATCATGATCAAAGATAAGATTTGGTGCATACCTTTCCAATTGAGTGAAGTTTGATTCATACATAGCCACTGGATATTACTCCTTTTGTATCAATTATAAAAATTTATTTTCCATCCTAATTCAAACAACTTTAGGAAAATATTTCTCTAGTAAGATACTCTTAAAATCATCTCATTAGAAGCTATCAATATCTTAACTTTTTTTAATATTCTTAAAAATTTTACACCATTGATCAAATTCACCTTCAAAATGGTAAATATCAAGAATTACCTTTAAATAATTCAAACATCCCATGACATCAAATATCATTTCTAGGGATTTAACCCACCTTTTATCTAACATTGGGTCATAAGATCCACTAAATTCAAGAGTGAGTTTCCTCATAAAATATTACACTATTGACATGTTCCTTTGTGGTATATCTAGATAATATTTTGAATGGATACCGCCAAGATTTTTACCATATTTTAAATAAACTATAAAAATAACAAACTACTCTATTCCAATTCCAACCATTCCAGGTTTATGATTCTAAATTATATCATCCCTTTGGTACCTTCCAACTTCAGCTTCCCTGTTCCCTTTATGGAAAAACATTCTGAACATACATATTTTAGATAAATCAATATGGTAATATTCAAATGATATATCATTTAAAATAAATAGTAATGTAAAATATTTTAAGGGTATTCTATTAACATTATACTAACCTATAATGTTATCCAAACCTTTATCTTTTACCAACAATAAGGACCCAAACTTAAACATTACTTAGTGTCTTTATAATAGATTTCACTTTCTATCATTCCAAAATATATTTTAGGTATATAGTTTTAGATATTTAGGTCATAATTATTACATAATAATCCCATATAAAGAGGACACCTCTACCCAATATCAATTTTTTTTCACAATATTAAACTTTCAAAGTAATGAATAATTTCTTTTCATGAAAAATATTAATGACTTACAAAATAAATTCTTATTTTCCTCTACCCATACTTAACCCCTATGATTTTTTTAAAACATGGGATGATCATAAAGATCTCATTAAGGGACATAAAAAGAAAGAAATAAATTGTTTTTCCATGAATACTTATAAAAATTTTCTTTTCTCAAAATAAAAATTGGAATCAAAATAGAAATTTTCTTACCCATGAAATCACATTCATTGCCAAAATATTTTCATAAAACATTTCATAAAAAATTTTAAAATAAAAAATAAAAAATAAATGTTTATTTTAAATCATGAATAACTCATAATAACTTTGTGAAAAATTTATACTTTTTAACCCTATGAAGTAGCATATACTTTCCTTTACCTTGATAAATCATGATATTTTCATAAAAACCCATAAAAAGAATAGATAAAACATGTAGTTAACTTGAGGAATCATTTTCATATCACTCTTACTTACACATGAAATATCCATAATGTTTTTACTTAGAGTAACCATCACAGTTACACTTGAAATTACCATCATAGTTATACATGGAATAACTATCACATTATATTCCAATAATATTTTAGGAGAAACCTATTAAATTAAATCTTTCCCTTTACCCAATGCTTTTTAGATCTATAATGGGATCACCCACACCTATTTTAGAATGAAACAACTACCCCCATAAACAATTCTGAAGAACCATAACAAAACACATAAAATATTGCATCATAAAAATATTCTTTTCACCCTTAAAAAAGAATTTTCGGATATTGATATATCATTTTTCTTTATAACCCAATTTTCAAAGCTAAAATTTTAAGAATAGAGGGAAAAAGGTTTTTTATTTAAAGAAAAAATGGATTATTTTAAAGGAATCCAAACATCAAATAATAGTTATAGTGGTCTGAAAAGTCATTGTAACCATATATGGTAAAATAGAACATTTATTTTCGTCTTTTCTAAAGGACATTAAAATATTCCATAAGAAATTCCTTTTAAAAAGAATTGAAATAATTTCAAAAGAAACAAAATATTTTCTTTATAATTCACTTATATCCATAAAAATACATCCATAATTTTTAAAAAAAAATAGATATGGAATAAAAAGATTGTTTTTAGGGGAAACTTTTAAAGCGGATTTTTAAAATAAATTCCCTTACCTTGAGTTTGAATCATGAAATACGTTATTTATCTTACTCAATAATATACCTAGTTTAATTATTTTATTTCTTAAGATTTTTTTTTAATTTTATTATTCCTTTTATTTTATCTCTTACCATGCTATATTTAATTATTTATTTAGTTAAATTCACATTAGATGTTTTGACCATATTCATTTCATAAGTTCAAAATAGAATTGGTAAGTCAAATATGGTCAAAGAGGTCATTATTAAATAATATCTAGAATAATAATCATAATTTAATTATGATTTTTATATATAAATTATACTTTTAAAATAAATAATGAATGATGATTATGAAAAAAAGTACATTACAATCATAGAGATGGTATGCCATACATACGCATGAGTAACATTTCCATTTTTCAATGATAATTATGTAAACAAGGTGAGTATCATTTTATATTAATATAATGATTATCATTTAATAAATATCATATTAATTATTTAATTATACTTATATATATCATTCATGTGATGCGGTGATGAAAAATAAATCACATCACTTTGTGAAGGTGGTAGTCCACACGTATGCATGAGCGACGTTATCATTTTCCTATGAATGGAGAGGTAATAAAGTAAATGATATATTATCTTTTTATAATGAAAAATATTTCATTAATATCACACACAAATATATATACATATAGACACACACACACACACACATATATATATATAAATAAATATTAAATCCATCATTATTTCTATTCTTGAGAGATGGTGATGGAAAATGAATTACATCAGTTCGCAAGGCCATAGTCCACCATACACATGAATGATGAATTCCTTCCCCATTTGATGGAGTTTGGAGATAGATATAGGTTATTTTATTAACATAATAAAATACCATTATATAGAGTATATAACATCCTCCAATCTAGTACTCTCTCAAGTGGCCATAAATGGTTGTTTATGATACCTCAAGTGCACCTCCCCATATGGTAGAGGATGTTGACTAGCTGTGGGGCTGTGATACGTATAGTGCAAAGACTATACCACTGGGATTAAGAGTTTAAAACATAGTGAAATAATATTAAATAAAAACAAAAACTATCAGAGTGTGTAAATAATTGAAATAATATAATATAATAGAAAAAAACAATATAACCCAACTAAATAATCCAATAAATAATAACGTAATAATGTAATGATGTGATGGAATGTAACTAAATTTCATGCTAGAAATAGTAAAAGTAAAAGAATATCATACTCAAATAAATACTCAACAGTATTTCTCCCCAAACCGCACATCGGTCTGATCTCCAAGCTGCAACCCATTTAGCAAGACAATCATCAGCAAGGTCCTTTTCCCTTATCCAAACCTGTATCCATAAAATTTACCCAGGTTCCAAATGATGGCCTGAATAGGGTGTGAGTATAACTCAGTAGGATAATTCCACTATGTATAAACAAACCAGTCTAATAATAAGTGTATGAAATAAAGTGATAAATAGGTGTATTAATTAATTAAACAATTAATAAAATACCACATCGGCCTGTTTCTTCTGCATGTCAGAACATCTCTGAGCATGTCTCACAACCATGAAAACCAAAACCATATAACCATGGTAAAACAACATGCCTTAATGTCATGCCCAAATATCTCTGATCATGTCTCACAAACCTTCCAACCAGAACCATATAACCATGTTAAATAAACAAATTAGGTCAAAGTACTATAATAATTAGAGCATTTGAGTAAAATCCCTAGAATCATTACAACATAAGAATGAGAAGAGCCTTCTCTCTATAATAATTACAACATGGGACTTGGCCGAGGCCACTTAATATCATCGTTATAGTATATAAGTGTTTATGTTCCCAGGACATTCATGATATTTAAGCATTTCAACATAGATATCAAGGTCTTTTATGAAAACATGGAAATTATAATATCACATCATAAGACACCATGGTTAATTATGAGAATTACCATTTTTCATTCATTTAACCATTTCATTTATATCACAATTGTTCAATAGTTAAATCAATAAGAAATAAGATATAAATTAGGGATTCTATATCCAAAAACCACCTAAGGTATCATATCATGCTAAACACACTTTAATACATCATCCAATTCAATTATATTCAAGGTTTTATCACCCAATGGGTATCCATAAGCCTAATCAAAAACCAATGGAATCCAATAGACTGCAAAGAGTAATCTCTTTCAGAATTTAATTCATTTTGGTGCACGTTACATTGGAAAAATCACAATATCGAATATAATTGGATATTCTCATACCATAGGGTTAAGATTTAGACCCCCAAACTTTAATCAATGATGAACACAATGCTTCCAAAAAAAAACACCCATGAGGAATAAGGTTAAAATGATCACCAAGAGGTTCCAAGATAAAAAATGATCAAGATAAAAACCAATAATGCACAAAGTCAAGGGATTAAACTGAAATGGTAGTAGAACTAAGGGATATAAGGGAAAAACCTAACAAAAAATAATTAATAGGGATTTCTCAAATAAATGGGATGTCCATAAGGTAGTTTTGCACTCTAAAATCACATGGACGATACCTTATTATCGAGAGGTGAAGGATGAAATAGAATAGAATAAAATCAAGATGCACAAAATTATTTGAAATAGTAAGTTGAGTAATTACAAGGAATATAACATAGTTACACATCATGTAAATATATTTAATGGTAAATGCCAAAAAACCAACCACCTTAGATTATTTTATTAAAAACACCTGAAAAATTACATGACATGTAATCCATTTACATGGCGTGTAAATGTTCTACAGATGGATTTTTGTCCCATTTTCCTTATTATTCAACCCAACCCATTTTAAATCTTATAAACTCACCAAGAACCCATGATAACACTTGACTCATTTTACCTGGACTCCATTAGTTCAAACAAACATACAACCCTGAACTTTATGTCATTTCCCCCTAATAATGGCTCTCCACATGGATCCTATACACTTTATCACAAGTTTCCTCATAAGACAATATTATATTTATTCAAATGAAATAAATCTATGATGAAAAAAACCTAAAGAAAAGTTAAAAAACACTCAGAGAGAGATATAACTGGAAAAAACAGGATCCTACAACCTCCCCATCATATAACAGCTTGTCCCTAAGCTGCTCCAAGCATCACTGTGTGGTCTCAATGAACAAGTCTAGACACTATTTATGAATATCAGAATACCACTCCTAGGTACACTCCTGAACTCTCCCATGCTTCCACTACACTTGAACCAATAGTATAGTCCTACCACAAATATATTTCTTATATGATCTAAAACCCATTAAGATGCTTCTCAAAGGATGCATCGACACAAAGATTGAAGTTTGACTCTTCTATTACATGGGAAGGGTCTAGGTGATATCTCTAAAGCTACAACAGGTGAAACATGTCATGCATGTCACTGTAGCACTATGTAAGGGAAAAAAATTATTCCACTAGAACAATCTTTTCTACTATCTCAAACAGACATACAAACCTAGGTACTATCTTTCCCTATAACCTGATATAAAATTGTATCAGTCTTGGTGACACCCAAAGTAAAACATGATGAACAACCTCAAATTCCAGATGTCATATCCAATGGTCAGCATGCGATCTCTTCCTGCTCTGCATTTTCACCGATTTCTATCTAATCAACTAAACTTTCTCAAACATATAATACATGAGACTAGTCCCAACAAGTGTTGACTGATATGACTCCAACCAATAGAGAGGTGAACAGAATGAACAACCATACAAGGCCTCAAAAGTTTCCATTTGGATAGATTTCAAGAAGATATTATTATATGAAAACTCCACGAGTTCTATATGATGCTCCCATGAACCACTAAAATCCAAAACATAGGATCATAAAATATCATACAAAACCTGAATAGTCCTTTGAGATTGACTGTTAGTCTGAGGATGATAGGTCGCACTCAAATGAACCTATGATCCCAGGACCTTTTGAATACCCTTCTAGAAACGCGATGTGAAATTAATATCTCTATCAAAAATGAAACTCCTCAGCACAATGTGTAGTCTAACAACCTCATGCACATAAATATTTCCCAAATAATCAAATGTGATGGTCTCCCTAATAGATAAGAAGTGGGATACCATTTTCAGTTGATCCAAAATCATGCATAAAACATCTTTCTTATGGGTTTTCTTAGGCAATCCTATCAAAAAATCCATTGTGACATCATCCAATTTCCACTTAGGAATGGGTAAAGGCTGCGAAATACCAGGTGGATTCTAATGCTCGACTTTCACCTACTGAAAAGTGAAACATATATCCATGAAGCCTACAACCTATTTCTTCATTCCTCACCACTATTACTTTATATGAATATCACAATACATATTTTTCAAAATAGGATACACCACCCATCTAGAATCATGATACTCTTTCATTAGCTCTATATGGAAGATCATAGGAACCCATAATCGAACAAAGAAAATACAACAACTTTAACTAAAAAGAGACCATCCATATGGTATCTCCCCACTATATAAATTTTCTCTTAGAACTACACCCTCTAGATTAGATAACTACTCAGTCTTAATCTGGTCTAAAATCAAAGGTATAACAGATGTCAAAAATAGAGTTACTCATCCCTGAGACTCATGAACATACAAAAACATGTCTGAAAAGAGGGCCATTATCTGCCACTCATCACAAGACTCCTATAATTCCTCTCTCTATGTATTTTGACTCAACAAATTAGCAATGATTTTCCATTTCCCTATGTATAAGATAACTCGAAGTTGAAAGACTATTGATATTCGACCCACCTCTTCTGCCGAAGCTTCAGGTTTCTCTAAGAAAATATGTAAATTAGGCTATTGTGGTCCATGTATACTAAAAAACTTTCACCCATGACATAGTGTCTCCATAATCATAGGGCATTTACCACTACTTATAACTTTAGATCTAAAGTAGGTTACTTCTTATTATGCAGTCCCAGCTGCCTGGAACCATAAGAAACCACTAAATCCTTCTACATCAGAACTACTCTGAGTCCAACTTTGGATATGTCATAGTAAAAGTTATATTATTTACCTAGAATAGGTAATGTAAGGATAGGTTCTAAGGTCATCCTACATTTCAGATCTTGAAAAGATCTCTCATAAGCTTCAGAAAAAACAAACTTCAACCCTCTCTTGCTCATCCCTGACATCAGTGCTACCAAACAATAGAAATCATGCATAAAGTGATGATAATAACCTACTAAACCCATAAAGATACAAATCTCAAAGACATTATTAGGTTGTAACCAAGATACAAAATCTATAACTTTATCTAGGTCCACTAACACTCCTACCTATGAGATGACATGGCCCAAGAATTGCACTTTATTAATACATAAACTACATTTGGTTAGCTTGGGGTAAAGTTGATGCTCTCTCAATGTACATAGGATGAATTAAAGTTGTTTTGAATGATCGTATGCTGACTGGGATACACTAATATTTAGTTGATGAAAACAACCATAAAACAATATAGAAAAGGATGAAATATCCTACTCATAAAGTCCATGTATATTTCAGGTGCATTATTCAAACTAAATGAAATCACTACAAAATCATACAAACCATACATGCTCTTAAAATCTGTAAAAGGTCTGGACATTGGTATAACCATTAAATGGAATTAAATTGATCTCAAATCGATCTCAAATAATATCTCAACACCTCTCAACTGATCAAAAATAACATTAATGCATGGAAGGGGATACCAGTTATTGACCTTCATTTAGTTCAACCTACAATAATACACACATAATCACAAAGATCTATCATCCTTCTTAGTGAAGAGAACTGGATAACCCCAAGGAGATTTACTCGGCCATATAAATCCTTTAGATTACATATCTACTAAATAAACCTTCAACTCTTGAAGCTCTAATTGTTCCATTCTATAAGGTGGGATAGAAACTGGCTCTGCTCCCAACACCAACTCGATCATTAAATCAATATCTCATTCAGGTGTTAACCCATAAAACTATTTAGTAATTACACCTTGGAAATGGTCTAACAATAGAGGAAAATAATCTAGTGACATTCCACCATCATCTAGAGAAATACTGGCTATCTGAGCCCTGAGAAAATCTAATCTGCACTGAATTGGACCTACATGACTAGCCTAAATATCCCACTCACCTTAGTGATAATAACTACCCCTTATTGAGATAGAAAGGTAACCCTCCTCTTATACTAGTTGATATGATCTTGGTATAGAACTAACCAACCCATACTAATAATCAAGTAAAAACCTATAATTTCCATCATGAATGGTTCTCAAAAGAATCAGTAACTACCAATCTCTGGAGAACACACCTTGCAACATTTGATATTCTCTGACCACACTCCCAATAGTGTGTCAATGGTAAAAGTTCCATCAAAACTCTCTAAAAACAAGAAAAAAAAACATTTACAAGAAGATAAGATTGAAAATAATGCAATTCTTCTGTATAGACCAAAGAACAATATAAGGTTGATGATTCAAGAATTGTACCTTTGACGGTAGATAGTCCTGCATCCACAGTAGATGGAGTAGTCTTCATAACATGAAAATAACTTTTCCCTATGCACTAGGATCTAATCTAAATACCCTGAGATATTTCCCTTTCTTAGTAATATTTATTATGCAATGGGTCACCACATCCACCACCTCATCTTGAACAACCAGTAGAACTACAACCACCAACCTGTTGAGGGATAGCTAAGCCCCTTTTCGACTCAAGTGTGTGTCCTGATCCCCTACCACTAGTATGTTGTTGAAAGTTTGAATAGAACCTATGAAGATGAACCAATATACCAAAAATATGACACTTGACATTGGGGTAAGGACGCTACGGGATATTGTGTCCAAACTTTACAAACCAATAGCAATAAAACGGAAGACAGTCCTGAGATGGCTATCCACTACCCTGACTGATCTTCCCACTACTTCGTTAGAGAAAACAGTTATAGTGATGCTTCTTGATTCCCAAATAAGATCTCCATGTTCACCCTTCTAAAACAACCTAGCCACTACTTGGGGACTCTCTTAGATTCCATTCCCTAATGAGTTCATATTTTATCACATCCTCAAAACTATTCAAACAAAACATGTTCAACTGTGACCTGTTCTCATAGAAAAGACCATCCTGAAAATGTCTCACCCTAGAGATCTCATCATCTACCAAATATGGCACAAAGAACTCTAGGTTAGTGAAATTACCTGTATAGTCCAAAAATAACATGCCCTCCTGCATCAGATGCATAAACTATTGATATTTGTCACCCCTTGACATCTTGGGATAGAAATGGATCAGGAACTTTATCTCAGATTCTTTACAAGATATCTCATCATACTTCCCATATTCCTCCAGAATATACCACCAACACTTGGTAGGTCAACAAAGCATATATGCAGCAAGATTCATCCTCCTATCCATGGGTGTCTCAAGATACTTAAAGATTTTCTAGATGGACTTGATATTGAATTCAACTTCCTGGGGTCCTCCTTCCCCAGTAAACAATGGAAGATGATTATTCTGAAACTCTCCTTTCAACTAAAACATTAAAGGAATTTCACAAACAATATTCTTTTACATTATCACATGAAACTCATGAGTTTATTGTGAATATGAACATCTATATGATCCTTATGAACTATAAGAAGCTTTGGATCAGCTATGTTAGGAGTGTACTAAATACCACTCTATTAATGCTCAAGTTGAAGATAAAGATGATGAATTTTCTCTATAAGACAAACACGCAACTTAGAACATTGGATAACAACAAGGTCAACCTCAACATGTGACTACAATCGAGAACACTGACCCTTTACCTTTCTAGATATGGATTATAAGTGTTTTAGCATGAAATAAAAACCCATTTAATTTATTAGGTAGAACATATATCTCATATCATAGTTTAAAATGAAAGTATATATCACATGAAAATAAAAATTTCCCTATCATGAATAATGTATGTCAATATATCCCTATGTTCCTATTATGATGCATGAATAATCATCTTGTGCTATACCGAGCCATGAGTATAAATCTCAAGAACTAATACATCATAAAAAATAACCTCACACAATATGTGAATCACTCTGGGTGAAATAAAATCAACTATAAAAATAAAACCATATAAACAACAATCCCATCCCCGACCACTCGGATTTCCCCCTGTACATGAGTTAGCTACTCCCATGAAAAATATCATTACCAAGTCACAACACATATTACTCTATTTATAACTTTCATAAATAGTAATATATTAAAAATAAACCCAGTTTCTTCTAATAACACTTTGTAATGCCTCACAATATAGAACTCCCTCACATGGAAAGAAAGGGTTGGTTACGAGACCTCAAGCGTGCCTCCCCGTACACCAGAGACTTCTGATTAGCAGCAGGGGTGCAATAAATATAGTGGGGAGAATATACCCCCTAGATTCAGAGTTTAAAGCATAAAAGAATAATATTAAATAATAATGTAAAAAAATTAGAGTGTGGAAATATTGTAAACAATATAATACAATAGAAACGAACAATAAAATAAAACTTCACAATCCAATAAAAAAAAGAAAAATTTAATGGGATTCAATAATGTAACTAAATGTCATGATAGAAAAAGTAAAAGTAAAAGACTTGAAGAATCAAATAAAGACTCAAAATTACTAGGTCTTTAACCCCACATCAGTCCTATATCTAAACTCCAACCCATCCAGTAAGAAAATCAATAACAAGGTCCTTTTACCTTATCCAAAATTGCATCTATATAATTTTTTCGGGTTCCAAACGGAAGCCCGAATAAGGTTTGAGTATAAATAAGTATTTAGATACCACTGTATCTAAAAAACTATTCTGATAATAAGTGTATAAAATAAAGATATAAACATGTGTATTAATTAATTCAAAAATTAATGAAATACCACATCAACCTGCTCCAGATCCATGCCAGAATATCTCTGAGAATATATCATGAACATTCCAAACACAACCATATAACTACGGTAAAACAACATGATTCAGGGTCTTGTTGGAATATCTTAGAGAATCTATCACAACCATGCCAACCACAACCACATAACCATGGTAAAACAACAGACTAGGTCAAAACCCTATAAGCATTACAACATCTGGGTCAAAGACCTTTAGGAATTATATCATGAGACTAGAAATTGAATGCTCTCTATAAGCATTACAACAAGGGATTGGGTTAATCCTACTCAATATCACCATGAAAACATATAAGAGTTAATGTGTTTGGGACATACCGATATATAATAATTTCAGCATAGATATCAAGACCTGTCAAAACATCATAAATATCAAAATATTACATCATAAGACACAATGGTTAATTATATGAATTACCATTTGTATTACACTTACCTATTATATTTATATAAAAATTTATAAACATTCAAATAAATAAACAGTAATCCATAACTTAGGTATTCTATATACATAAATCACCTAAGGTCTCATTTCATGCTAAAAAAACTTTAATCCATTACCCAATTCAATTATATTCATGGTTTTCTCACCCAACAAGTATCCATAATCCAGGTTATAAAACAATGGATTTGAATAGAATCCAAGGAATAATATCATTCACGATTTAATTAATTCGGCAAATGTCATGTTGGCACAATCACAATATTTCTTATACTTGGATATTATCAAACCATAGGGTTAAGATTTAGACACCTATCTTTAACCGACAATGAACACAATGATTCTAATGGAAAATACCCAGGAGAAAGATGGTGGAGATGATATCCAACAGGTTCCAAGATTAAAACTGATATAGATCAAAACCACCAATGAAAATGGTCAAGGAATTACACCAAAATAGTTGGAGAACCAAGGGAGAGAAGGGAATAACCTAACAAAAAATACTTACCAAAGATTTCTCACACAAACGGGACATCCAGAAGGAAGGTTGGCACTCCAAATTCACCTAGAATATTCCCTAGGGTCAAGAAGAGAAGGATGAAGTGAAAAAAAAAATTCATCCACATGAAATACTTTAAAATATAAGGTTGGGGAATTACAAGGGGTGTAATGTAGTTACATGTCATGTAAATTTTTTTAATGGGGTACACTAAAAAACCTATCCCCTTGGATTATTTTATTAAAAAAAACAAAAAACATTAAATTATTTTTAATCCTTTTACATGTTATGTAAATTTTCTTCATATGTATTTTCATCCCATTTTCCTTATTAAAAAACCCGAACCCATTTTAAATATTCTAAACTCACCAAGAACCCATGATAACACTTGAACCATTTTACATGGACTCCATTAATGAAAAAAAACATACATCCCAAAACTATAAGTCATTTTCCCCAACAGAATCTCTTCACATGGGTCCTATTTGGTTTTTCTCAAGTTTCCTCACAACCTAAGACTGCATTTATTTAAACGTAAAATGTCCACGATGGAAACACACTCGAAAGAAAAGTTAATGAAAAACTCATAGAGAGACGTGCCTAAAAAAATTTGGGATCTGATAGAGGATATTGGTGTTAATATTTTATCATGGTGGAAGAATACTTTAAGGAGGTTTAAGAATAAATAAAAAGAAAACATGTAGTTAAAAACTGTAAATCTTATTCGTAATGTCTCCTTTAATTAACAACATAATCTCTATAAGGATTGTATTCTACCTATAATGAGACATATATAATTAGGGGAGGAATTATATGAGGGGATTCAGGTATGTATTGGCTGAAAAAAATGGGTTTTGAAGTGTAATGTAAAGGTAAGAAGATATGACCTTTTATAAGAGAGGGGAGGGACACTCTTGGAATTTCTCAAAATATGAAATTAATATAAATTAAATATCAATAAAAAATGGATTTATATAGATTTATTTATAATATAGGATGAGTGTGGATTTAAATACTACCATATAATAAAAATTAGATAGGTATTTAAAATGTTTTTACCCTTATCTTTTGGTTTTAACCCTTTGTTAACCCTTTTGAGAATTACAGAAATATTAAAATTTTATACATTTTAAGGGTTAATAATGTTACTATAAAATAAAAAAAGACCATAAATAGAAAATGGTTAATATAATTAACCATATATAATTAATTTGGATGAATATAATATTTTTAGGAATCTTATATCATTTAATAAAATATTATTTTCATAAAATATTAATAATTTCAATTTTAGAACTATTCATTTACCATGATTTTTTATAACATCAAGAAAACCAAGGAATTTGAATATAATAAATTATTATATCCCTAAAATATCATTGTTATCTAAAATATTCATGTATAATATTAACTATTTAAAACTATATAACCATTAATATTTTTAATATCATTTATTTTATTTTTCCATTAATTGAATAATCACTACATCAGTGTTGTGTAAGCATGTAAGGTAATTATTTATTCACTTAAATTAAAATAAATTACCATGATGAAGATAAATCATTTATATTTCAAAATATTTTTTATAACTGAACATAGGATCTGGTTATCCATATGTTTAAAATATTATAGTTATTAAAAATAAGAGTGTTATTTTTTACTTTTATTTAAATAAAATATCATAAAAGTTTTAATAACATAAAAATCGAAATAAAAGGTCATATAATTGAATATTAAACGAGTATGGGAAAAATGAAATAATAAAATAATATTAAGTCAAGTGACGTGGTCATTTTTTAGTTCTTATCATCTTATCTTTAACATTAATTACTCGATTTACCTTTTAGCGTCATAAGAAAAATTAATGTGGTTGAAATTCCTATTGAAAAAGGAAAGTATTTTCCAAATTTTTACCCAATGGTTTAAAATATGGAATAAGTTTTTTAAAATTTAAAACATAGAATTGGAATAATTTAATTTAATATTAAACCGAAAAATGCAATGATAAATGGTTTTTTAGAAAAAATGTCCTTTTTAAATATAAAATGCATTATACTTTCAAGTATAAAATTGTAACACCCTGAGATTTTATAAGATATATTATTTTTAATTTATTTCATATCTTCTGTTGTACGCTACACCAAGATTATCTTGTGCTATAGGCAACACCGTATTAGCTTGCAGTATACGAAAAACTAATCTTGGATCGTGTTACACACAATTTCAAGTTTGTTTGATAGTAGTTATTCTACGCAACATTGAGTATATATATACATATATATTCAATGTATAAATGAAATATGGTTGTATTTTGTTAAACGTAACAACAAATAAGTCTTTCACAACACGCAACCCTGACTTGGCTTGAATTACACGCAATCGCGACTTTCCTCAACAGCGTGTGTTATACGCAATATCAGGTTTCACTAAACAATGATATATGGTTATAATATTATTATGAACTAGCCGTTATGAATATTATTTACTAAATATTGAAAGTTATAACATTATTATTTCATCTTACTCATTTTCTAGAACATGGTATGTGAACAAAATAAAGATTTTAGGTAAAATAAGTATTTTTCAAAAAATGCAGTTTTTCCGCCTTTTAATGGCGCACCCACATTAAATCTTGTTTTTGACATGTCTACAAGTTCAATTTGACAAAATAAAATTCTTCTTTGGAATCAGGATATAAAAATTTACTTTGGATAAAATTTTCATATTATTCTGATAACTTTCATATTTTAATGAATAGTAAAAACATGATATATTTTAATTAAAAACAACTTTTTTCATCGCAATAATTTATATGGTTATATTACCTTTTTAATTGGTTTTAAAGTGTAATTATAATATATTTTTACCATTTAATCCAATGTTGTTCATTGGAATTAATTTCACTTTGAAATTGGATATAAACAAGTATCAATCTTTTGATTGTTTTTGTTTCTTAAAAACACACTATTTGTTTTAATAACAGGAATTAAATTTAAAATTAATTAATGCCACTTATATGTTATGAATTTGGAAAAATAGACATCAATTTTGAATTCGGAATATCAAATAATTCTTAGGCTGAAATTTTGGTATTTTTCTGAAAAACTTCAATTTTTGATGAATAGTGAACCCACTTAATGGTAGTTTAAAAACTGACTTTTTTAAATTTAAATTAAATTTTACCACTTCTGTGAATTTAATTTCAAAAATCCGAGAGACACGGTTAATATAAAGGACTAAAATGTGGTTCAATGAGATGAAAATAATTTTTGGTGAATATTAACTTTTTTACTTTTATTTACCACGGTTAAAAGTAAATAGGATAGTTAAGGGTAAAAATGTATTATTATTACCCTAACACATGTCCTAATTATATTGGATAAGTGTAATTGGACAAAAAACAACCTTAGGAATAAAATATGACCATTTATGCCCACTTGGATTAGATGAGGACATTTAATATTAATTTATTTAAAGAAGGGTTAAAATAGTTAAAATCAAAGTTTAATAAGTAAATAATTTTTAATACAGAGTTATACATAAGATAAATTCGACTATAAATATTAATTAGAAAGATAAAAATATTTCCTACATAATTGTATTTTATTTATAATTTTTAGACATTAAATATTTTAATTTATTTATGACACAAAGATGATGCAATAATTATCTTATTAATAAAATATTGACATAATTGATGTTACAAATACCCAAATAAATGTAAATTGAGACTTTTTATGAATTTAATGATTTTATAGGTTAATATGACATGTTAGTTTTGATTTAATTAAATTATTTTGAACTAATCATTCTGTTATGATTTTCACAAAAATCAATTACCAAATAGTGTCAAAATTGACATAAAATAGTTTTTAAAACAAATATTATATTATTAACTGTTATTTTATTCCTAAAAATATAAGGTTCGGGAAAATGACTTAGATAAGGTTATATATATTAATAATAAACAACTTGGGGTTCTTTTGGCTTGTTATAGTAAGTTTATTAACCTTATAGTGTAAGAAAACAAGAAGACACGGTAAAAGTAAAATTATTTAACTTAAGGTTAAATCTAAATGATAAGGTTAAAATAGAAACCGAAACTTGTCTAAATTATATTGTATGAGAGTATTTAGACCCATACCAACATTATATTCAAAATAAATCAATTTTGATCAATTAAAAACCGAATATGACTTTATAATAAAATAATATTTTTAGTTTTTTCCAAAGGTGCCCCTCTCCTCCCTTATAAAAGGGCACCTCCTCCATCTCTTCCTCACACAACTTTGAGCCTTCAAGCTCGGTCAAACCCTGCCAAATTCTCTTCTAAACTTCCATAGAAACATCCTAGAGGTTCTTTTCTTCTTAAAATACCAATTTTAGTTCCCTAAGAGGAGGTCTCAAAGAGGCGCTTCAAAGAAGAGGTAATGTCCGTTACCGGTTCTTTCAACTTTATTTATTCTTCCACTTCTTATTATTTAGTTGTTTCATTATGAAGTAATAACATCAGTATAACTCATATAATGATATGTTATTATAAGTATGAAACAACCCTATTTTACCATCTATCTATCCTACGGAAAATGAAATCACCACGCGTGCGTACGTACGAAATACCGTCTCCACACCGTGGTGAAATCTGTTTTTCCACCAACAGCTTACATGGATGGGTATAATGGTGTAAAGAATAAATATATATGGTTATTATAAGATCATACTGATTCTGATATATTATTCCATCCAATCCAATTCTATTCAATAATTATGGGAACGATATCATCGCTCGTGCGTACGTACGTACTACCGTCTCCACGACGCGATGAGATTCATTCTCCATGCTAACCATACATGAATGATCATAAAGTTTATATAATGAATAATAATGAAATATATAAAATAATAATTCTACTGGATTTATGTATATATATATATGTACGTCATCTATTTAGTTTCATTCAATTCAATAAGGAAACGAAAACAGCGTTCATGCGTACGTACGGCCTACCGTCTCCATGAACAGTGTTTTTCATTCCTTTTATCGATCTATAATATATATATGTATATGATGAATATATATTATCTATAAATATTTTTTTACATTCTGGAATTATTTAAATCAGGATATAAGTAATAATATCAAGAACGGCAAGTCGAAACACATACGATAAATGAAATGATTTTACCCAAAACGCTGCTTTAACATGGAATTTACAAAAGAACGGGTAATATAAAGTCATAAGTGAAACATATATGATATAATAACAATGAATATGATTCTGTAATAAGTCAATGACATTATTTAAATCATTATACAGGAGGTTCGGATACGTACGAAGCATATCGGACCTAAGGTAAGGGATAATGTTGCAATCTTGATTGTTTTCTATCCGAGATTGCTTATACATAAGTATTTACTGGGGTTATATTTATCATCTATGTCCAAGTTTTATAAAAATGTTTTCATGTATGTTTAAAGTACTTTTTACCCATTTTTTACTTTTAATACATGGTATGTATGGAATCTTTCTTTTATGAGGTACTTTTTGACTTTTTCGGCAAAAGTACGATAAGAATGTTTTTTTAACTTATACGACACGAATGGATTTTTACGGTTTCATAACGCCTTATTTTCAAGAAGCTTACTCTACAAGATTTCATGATTATGTTCAAAAAAATCCTTTTCTTTTAAAATTTCATGGCATTTTTTGAAAAGAAAATGATTTTGAATAAGAAAGGATATTTTCCTCAAGAATTTATTTCAAATGTTTTATCAAAACCATTTTCCATATTAGATGATATTATTTCATATGTGAATGTTTCAAGTATAATGTCTCCATGATTTACATGGTTTCAATTCTATGTGATGAAATGATATCCATTTGTTTTATATGGATTATGTTATGATGGGACGATTTTTATGAAACCCATTTTATTCATTGGGTTATAATGAATGATGTATGATTGTTTTGTGGCACAAGTAAGAATGATTTCAATATGAGATGGGTGGGACCTATATCTCCCTCCAATGCATTGGGTAAAGATTTATATCTCATGAGATAGACATGGCTGGAACAGTAAGTTAATCCAGTTCAGTATTACAGGACTAGAACGAGGAGTGAACTCGATTCAGAAAGGGACTTTGTCCACTATGATGGTCTTGGTAGAAATGCCTTGGCTAATATGGAAATCATATCATGTTCTTAATGGTTTCCACAATTACATGTTTTATTCCTATTCTAATTTATCATGATTAATGTTTCTTCATGATCTATGCCTTACGTACTGCCATGTTTTATGTCATTGCTCAAGATTTTGATGTTTAGATTTTATGCTCATGTTTTTATTACATTCAAATGTCTAAGGATTATTTTATGTTCTCTATGCTTACCCTTACTGAGCATTTGAGCTCACCCCTTTTATGTTTTCTTTTCCCCAAGATATAAAGACATGTTTTAGGTAAGAAAAAAAAGGGGAAGATCTTTATGGGAGATGTTCAAGATCTTTCACCATGATAAGAATATTATATTCTGATTTTCCAAAGACACTAAACTATTACGTTCATTGTGTGTCTGTTTTTATTATGTATTAATTATTCCGCAAAAGTAATGTAATGTCCATGTATGTCAATCTTCGGGTCTCTACAGTTGGTATCAGAGGAATGGTTTAGTCAACCTTTGGAAACTAGGATGCGAGAACTTTAGTGAGATCCCTAGAGATATTTCTAAGGTATATCTAGGGATGTACTTAATGTAAAGTATAAGTATAGGTTATAGTCCTAGAATTACGATAAAGATCATAGAATTAAACCTAAGATGTTAGATATTGAAGGTACTCCCCCTTTATTATGTTGTTTTTTCCTAACATGATTTTTGCCTCTCACACTATTCTTTTTGGGTTTTAGACGATGGATGGAACTCGAAGGAACCTTTTGATCAATGAAATGGACAATGCAATGATTGTCCTCCTGAACAAAAAAAATGTTATGGGAGATGGAGTGAAAAATCTTATTGCTATACTTACACAAGCTATGAATCATTATGGACATCCAAATGAGTAGAGAAGGGAACAATATTCTATTGAGTCCTTCATGAGGCAATGTCCACCTTCTTACAGTGGGTCTTCTGATCCACTTGTTGCTGAACAATGGATCATTACCACTAAAAAGATATTTTCAGTTCTTCAATGTTCTGAACATGATAAAGTCATCTTAGCAGTATATCATTTGGAAGGTGAAGCTGATCAATGGTGGAATCTTATCAAGAATACGTGGCCAAGAGATGAAATTGAGTCCATGGAATGGGAAGAGGTCAAGAACTTATTTTTCAATAAGTACTTCCCTCGTATTATTTGAACAAATATGGAGAATGAGTTTCTTGAACTAAAGAAAAAGGATGATGAATCTGTTGGTGTATACGAAGTGAATTTTACAAGGCTTTCAAGGTATGCATCTGGCTTTATCATCCAACCTGAAAGTAAAGTTTATCGATTCTTCAGTGGCTTAAAACCAAATCTTCTAAGGGCATTAGCTATAAGAGACTTCAGTAGCAATGAAGAAATTGTGCATTGTGCTATCAAGGTAGACATGGAAGTTGGTGTTACTTATCCATCTTATGGTTTTGACAAGAAACAAAAGATGGAGTTCAAGGAGAAATCTAAGAATAATGGTGAAAAGAAGATGAATGTTTCCTTATGCTCAAAGTGTGGAAAGAAGCATGGTGGAGATTGTATTAAAGGGACTAGAAAATGTTTTAAGTGTGGAAAATAAGGTCATCGAGTAGCTGAGTGTCGAAGTAATGAAAAAAGGGTTTCTAATGATGTGAATAAAGAAAAGACTGCAAAGAACGCACCACCAACACTTCAATGCTTCAAGTGCAAGGAAATGGGGAATTATGCTAATAAATTCCCAAATCCAATGGTTAGTGATGATCGAAATGAGCAACCACTTAAGGAAAAGGACAAAGGGAAGTCACATGCGATCACTATTGGCGATTTTGAATATGAAAACGATGTGGTGGAATGATTAAGTGTTTATGTAATGGGATTCCAAAATAATGTTGTATATAGTATCATGGAATAATGGAATATTTATGTATTGGTCTATTGTGGTTTTCAATAATTTTATGGTACTGGTAACCATGGAAAGTGATTGAGATATTTTTGGAAAAATAGATGATATGTGCATAATGAAGGGATAATAAGAAAATGAAATGTTTGACAGTATTCATGAGCTCATGACTGATATAAGGAAATAGTTATATCATGGTTTGAGTATATAGAATTTTGGGGTTTTGGTATGTGGAAAGAGTTAACTTTTGACAGTACTCATGTTTTCACTAATATTCAATGGGTATTCATTTTTTCAAGAGAATACACGATTAAGGCCTCCGAATGTTTGGAATGTGAACAAAAAATCATATCTTTTGATATATGGGGATCAACGATGGTATTAACATGCTTGTTATATGAAATCTCTGGTAATCGTTTTCACTATAATATGAGAGTGGACTGCAGTATTATTGATAAGCCTAAAGATTGGAATGGATTATGTTGGACATAAGTTAGTATTGTTTAAGGATAGAAGTTTTTTCGATAGTATTGATGGGATGTTATGGTAATGTAGTTTTAGAAAAAGGACAACCTGTAGGATGGGCGAAAACCCATCGCATCAGACAAGGCTGTGGGAATCGAACCCACAACCAAAGTGCGACTAGCCTTTATCGCCTACCACTGGCCAACAAGAAGTCCCTGTTTAGTAGAAACTAGTTTTATTATTTTAAGCAGTATGATATATGAAGTATAAGTCCATTTTAGGAAGCATATATGATTAATCTCACTATAGACGGACTTATGTATTTTTGATAACTTTTATAACCTTTTGTTCAAGATAGATGGAATGACCCATCATTCTATCACATGATCTGCTAACACTTCATGAATGACATATTCAATTTCATTTCTTTAAGAGATGAAGTGGAAATTGTCCAAAGAACGACCAACGGTGAGACTGTACCAAAATCATGAAAGTATTTCTTCTAATTCCAATTTCATAAACTTTAGGGAAATGATCTTGAAAACCAAAAATGTTGTCCTAGTGCCCTTATATCCGATGAATCAAATGGTAGCTTAGATCATCACAAATCTATGGCTTTGTGATTGATGGCTTTTTCATAACCATGTTCTCTACCACTCTCCATCAGAACTTGATGGTTAGATTTTTCTTCCATATCCATATTTTCACCTATGTTCTCCTGTATGAAAACCCAGTGATGAGTTTCTTTGGGTAATCGTTACATTTCATACTTTAGTTTTAAAAATTAAGTTTTTGGTATTCCCTTTTTATGATGTGGGTTTCTATAAATAGTAAAGGATTTATAACCCCGACGAATTTCGAGGGTGAAATTCATTTTAAGGGGGGTAGAATGTAACACCCCAAGATTTTATAAGATATATTCTTTTTAATTTATTTCATATATTCTGTTGTACGCTACACCAATATTATCTTGCGCTATACACAACACCGTATTAGCTTGCAGTATACGAAAAACTAATCTTGGATCGTGTTACACACAATTTCAAGTTTGTTTGATAGTAGTTATTCTACACAACATTGAGTGTATATATATATATATATATTCAATGTATAAATGAAATATGGTTGGATTTTGTTAAACGCAACAACAAAGGAGTCTTTCACAACACAAAACCCTAACTTGTCTTGAATTACACGCAATCACGACTTTCCTCGAAAACGTGTGTTGTACGCAATATCAGGTTTCACTAAACAATGATATATGGTTATAATATTATTATGAACTTGCCGTTATGAATAGTATTAACTAAAATTTGAATTTTATAACATTATTATTTCATCTTACTCATTTTCTAGAACATGGTATGTGAACAAAATAAAATTTTCAGGTAAAATAAGTATTTTTCAAAAAATGCAGTTTTGCCGCCTTTTAAAGGCGCACCCACATTAAATCTTGTTTTTGACATGTCTATAAGTTCAATTTGACAAAATAAAATTCTTCTTTGGAATCATGATATAAAGATTTACTTTGGATAAATTTTTCATATTATTCTGATAACTTTCATATTTTAATGTATAGTAAAAACATGATATATTTTAATTAAAAACAACTTTTTTCATCGCAATAATTTATATGGTTAGATTATCTTTTTAATTGGTTTTAAAGTTTAATTAGAATATATTTTTACCATTTAATCCAATGTTTTTCATTGGAATTAATTTCACTTTGAAATTGGATATAAACAAGTATCAATCTTTTGATTGTTTTTGTTTCTTAAAAACACGCTATTTGTTTTAATAACAGGAATTAAATTTAAAATTAATTAATGCCACTTATATTTTATGAATTTGGAAAAATAGACATCAATTTTGAATTTGGAATATAAAATAATTCTTAGGCTGAATTTTTGGTATTTTTCTGAAAAACTTCAATTTTCGATGAATAGTGAAACCACTTAGTGGTAGTTAAAAAACTGATTTTTTTTAATTGAAATTAAATTTTACCTCTTCTATGAATTGAATTTCAAAAATTCAAGAGAAACGGTTAATATCAAGGACTAAAATGTGGTTCAATGAGATGAAAATAATTTTTGGTGAATAGTAACTTTTTACTTTTATTTACCACGGTTAAAAGTAAATAGGATAATTAAGGGTAAACATGATATTATTATTACCATAACACATGTCCTAATTCTATTGGATAAGTTTAATTCGACCAAAAACAACCTTAGGAATAAAATATGACCATTTAGGCCCACTTGGATTAGATTAGGACATTTAATATTAATTTATTTAAAGAAGGGTTAAAATAGTTAAAATCAAAGTTTAATAAGTAAATAATTTTTAATACAGGGTTATACATAAGATAAATTAGACTATAAATATTCATTATAAAGATAAAAATATTTACTACATAATTGTATTTTATATATAATTTTTAGACATTAAATAATTTAATTTATTTATGACACAAAGATGATTCAGTAATTATCTTATTAATGAAATATTGACATAATTGATGTTATAAATACCCAAATAAATGTAATTTGATACTTTTTATGAATTTCACTAATTTTATAGGTTAATATTAAATTTTAGTTTTGATTTAATTAACTTTTATTTTAACTAATCATTCTGTTATGATTTTCACAAAAATCAATTACCAAATAGTGTCAAAATTGACATAAAATAGTTTTTGAAACAAATATTATATTATTAATTGTTATTTTATTCCTAAAAATCTAAGGTTCGGCCAAATTACTTATATAAGGTTATATATATTAATAATAAACAACTTGGGGTTCTTTTGGCTTGTTATAGTAAGTTTATTAACCTTATAGTGTAAGAAAACAAGAAGACACGGTAAAAGTAAAATTATTTAACTTAAGGTTAAATCTAAATGATAAGGTTAAAATAGAAACCTAAACTTGGCTAAATTCAATTGGATGAGATTATTTAGACCCATACACACATTAGCTTCTAAATAAATCAATTTTGAGCTATTAAAAACCGAATATGACTTTATAATAAAATAATATTTTTAGTTTTTCCAAAGGTGCCCCTCTCCTCCCTTATAAAAGGGCACCTCCTCCCTCTCTTCCTCACACCACTTTGAGCCTTCCAGATCGGAAAAACACTACCAAATTCTCTTCTCCACTTCCATAGAAACATCATAGAGGTTCTAGTATTCTTAAAAGACCAATTTTAGTGCCCTAAGAGGAGGTCTCAAAGAGGCGCTTCAAAGAAGAGGTAATGTCCGTTACCGATTCTTTCAACTTTATTTCTTCTTCCACTTATTCTTATTTAGTTGTTTCATTATGAAGTAATAACATCAGTATAACTCATATACTGATATGTTATTATAAGTATGAAACAACCCTATTTCACCATCTATCCATCCTACGGAAAACGAAATCACCACGCATGCGTACGTACGGAATACTATCTCCACGCCGTAGTGAAATCTGTTTTTCCACCAACACCTTACATGGATGGGTATAATGGTGTAAAGGATAAATATATATGGTTATTATAACATCATACTAATTCTGATATATTATACAATCCACTACAATTCTATTCAATAATTATGGGAATGATATCATCCCTCGTGCGTACGTACGGACTACCGTCTCCACGACGCGATGAGATTCATTCTCCATGTTAACCATACATGAATGATCATAAAGTTTATATAATGAATAATAATTAAATATATAATAATAATTCTAATTTATTTATGTATATATATATATGTACGTCATCTATTTAGTTTCATTCAATTCAATAAGGAAACAAAAACAGCGTTCATGCGTACGTACGGCCTACCGTCTCCATGAACGGTGTATTTCATTCCTTTTATCGATCTATAATATATATATGTATATGATGAATATATATTATGTATAAATAATTTTTTACATTCTGGAATTATTTAAATCAGGATAAAAGTAATAATATCAAGAACGAAAAGTCGAAACGCATACGATAAATGAAATGATTTTACCCAAAATGCTGCTTTAACATGGAATTTACAAAAGAACGGGTAATATAAAGTCATAAGTGAAACATATATGATATCATAACAATATATATGATTTTTTAATAAGTCAATGACATTATTTAAATCATTATAAAGGAGGTTCGGATACGTAAGAAGCATATCGGACCTAAGGTAAGGGGTAATGTTGCAATCTCAATTGTTTTCTATCCGAGATTGCTTATACATAAGTATTTACTGGGGTTATATTTATCATCCATGTCCAAGTTTTATAAAAATGTTTTCATGTATGTTTAAAGTCATTTTTACCCATTTTTTACTTTTACTACATGGTATGTATGGAATGTTTCTTCTATGAGGTACTTTTTGACTTTTCCGGCAAAAGTACGAGAAGAATGTTTTTTTTAACTTATACGACACGAACAGATTTTTACGGTTTCATAACGCCTTATTTTCAAGAAGCTTACTCTACAATATTTCCTGATTATGTTCAAAAAAATCCTTTTCTTTTAAAATTGCATGGAATTTTGTGAAAAGAAAATGATTTTGAATAAGAAAAGATATTTTCCTCAAGAATTTATTTCAAATGTTTTATCAAAGCCATTTTCCATATTAGATGAAATTATTTCATATGTGAATGTTTCAAGTATAATGTCTCTATTATTTACATGCTTTCACTTCTCTTGTGATGAAATGATATCCATTTGTTTTATATGGATTATGTTATGATGGGATGATTTTTATGAAACCCATTTTATTCATTGGGTTATAATGAATGATGTATGATTGTTTTGTGGAATAAGTAAGAATGATTTCAATATGAGATGAGTGGGACCTATATCTCCTTCGAATGAATTGGGTAAAGATTTATATCTCATGAGATAGAAATGGCTGGAACGGTAAGTTAATTCGGTTCAGTATTATAGGACTGGAACAAGGAGTGAACTCGATTCAGAAAGGGACTTTGTCCACTATGATGGTCTTGGCAGCAATGCCTTGGCTAATATGGAAATCATATCATGTGCTTAATGGTTTCCAAAATTACATGTTTTATTCCCATGCTAATTTATCATGATTAATGTTTCTTCATGATCTATTCCTTACGTACTTCCATGTTTTATTTCATTGATCAAGATTTTGATGTTTAGATTTTATGCTCATGTTTTTTTTACATTCAAATGTCTAAGGATTGTTTTATGTTCTCTATGCTTACCCTTATTGAGAATTTGAGCTCACCCCTTTTATGTTTTCTTTTCCCCAGGATATAAAGAAAGGTTTTAGGTAAGGAAAAAAAGGGGAAGATCTTTATGGGAGATGTTGAAGATCTTTCACCATGATAAGAATATTATATTTCGAGATTCCAAAGAAACTAAACTATTACAGTCCTTGTGTGTCTATTTTTGTTATGTATTATTTATTCCGCAAAATTAATGTAATGTCAATGGACGTCAAGCTTCGGGTCTCTACATTTGGTATCAGAGGAAAGGTTTAGTCAACCTTTGGAAACTAGGATAGGAGAACTTTAGTGAGATCCCTAGAGATATTTCTAAGGTATGTCTATGGATGTCCCTAAGGTAAATTATAAGTATAGGTTATAGTCCCAGAATTACGGTAATGATCTTAGAATTAAACCTAAGATTTTAGATATTGAAGGTACTCCCCCTTTATTATGTTGTTTTCCCTAGCATGATTTTTGCCTCTCACACTATTATTTTTGGGTTTTAGACGATGGATGGAACCCGAAGGAACCGTGTTGATCAATGCAAAGGACAATGCAATTATTGTCCTCCTGAACAAACAAATGTTATGGCAGATAGAGTGAAAAATATTATTACTATACTTACACAAGCTATGAATCATTCTGGACTTCCAAATGAGAAGATAAGGGAACAATATTCTATTGAGTCCTTCATGGGGAAACGCCCACCTTCTTTCAGTGGGTCTTCTGATCCACTTGTTGCTGAACAATGGATCAGTACCAATGAAAAGATATTTTCAGTTCTTCAATGTTCTGAACATGATAAAGTCATATTAGCAGTATATCGTTTGGATGGTAAATTTGATCAATGGTGGAATCTTATCAAGAATATGAGGCCAAGAGATGAAATTGAGTCCATGGAATGGGAAGAGTTCAAGAACTTATTTTTCAATAAGTACTTCCCTCGTATTCTTTGAACAAAGCTGGAGAAGGAGTTTCTTGAACTAAAGAAAAAGGATGATAAATCTGTTGGTGTATACGAAGAGAATTTTACAAGGATTTCAAGGTATGCATCTGGCTTTATCATCCAACCTGAAATTAAAGTTGATCAATTCTTCAGTGGATTAAAACCAAATATTTTAAGGGCATTATCTATAAGATACTTCAATAGATATGAAGAAATTGTGTGCTGTGCTATCAAGGTAGAAATGGAAGTTGGTGTTACTTATCCATCTCATGGTTTTGACAAGAAACAAAATATGGAGTTCAAGGAGAAATCTCAGAATAATGGTGAAAAGAAGATGAATGTTTCCTTATGATCAAAGTTTGGAAAGAAGCATGGTGGAGATTGTCTTAAATGGGACTAGAAAATGTTTTAAGTGAGGAAAAAAAGGTCATCGAGTAGCTGAGTGTCGAAGTAATGGAAAAAGGGTTTCTAATGATGTGAATAAAGAAAATACTGTAGAGAACGCACCACCAACACTTCAATGCTTCAAGTGAAAGGAAATGGGGGCATTATGCTAATAAATTCCCTAATCCAAGGGTTAGTGATGATCGACATGAGTAACCACTTAAGGAAAATGACAAAGGGAAGTCACATGCGATCACTATTGGAAATGTTGAATATGACAATGATGTGGTGCAATGATTAAGTGTTTATGTAATGGGATTTCAAAATAATGTTGTATATAGTATCGTGGAATAATGGAATATTTATGTATTGGTCTATTGTGGTTTTCAATAATTTTATGGTACCGGTAACCATGGAAAGTGATTGAGATATTTTTGGAAAAAAAGATGATATGCGCATAATGAAGGGATATGGAGAAAATGAAATGTTTGACAGTATTCATGAGCTCATGACTGATATAAGGAAATAGTTATATCATGGTTTGAGTATACAGAATTTTGGGGTTTTGGTATGTGGAAAGAGATAACTTTTTTTAGCACTCATTTTTTCACTAAGATTCAATGGGTATTTATTTTTTCAAGAGAATACATGATTAAGGCCTTAGAATGTTTGGAATTTGACCAACAAGACATATCTTTTGATATATGGGGATCAACGATGGTATTAACATGCTTGTTATATGAAATATCTGGTAATAGTTTTCACTATAATATGAGAGTGGATTGTAGTATTATTGATAAGCCTAAAGATTGGAATGGATTATGTTGGACATAAGTTAGTATTGTTTAAGGATAGAAGTTTTTTCGATAGTATTGATGGGATGTTATAGTAATGTAGTTTTAGAAAAAGGAAAACCTGCAGGATGAGCAACAACCCATCGCATAGGACAAGGCTGTGGGAATTGAACCCACAAACGAAGTGCGACTGACCATTATTTCCTACCACTGGCCTACAGGAAGTCTATGTTTAGTAGAAACTAGTTTTATTATATTAAGCAGTATGATATATGAAGTATAAGTCCATTTTAGGAACTATATATGATTAATCTCACTATAGATGGACTTATGTATTTTTGATAACTTTTATAACATTTTTTTTGAGACAGATGGAATGACCCATCATTCTATCTCATGATCTGCTAACACTTCATGAACGACAAATTCAACTTC
This sequence comes from Viscum album, assembly GCA_963277665.1. Taxonomy (NCBI): domain Eukaryota; kingdom Viridiplantae; phylum Streptophyta; class Magnoliopsida; order Santalales; family Viscaceae; genus Viscum; species Viscum album. The sequence goes on along the minus strand of OY728160.1, from coordinate 251,324,212 downwards.
ATTTCTTTAAGAGATGAAGTGGAAATTGTCCAAAGAAAGACCAACGGTGAGACTGTACCAAAATCACGAAAGTATTTCTTCTAATTCCAATTTCATAAACTTTAGGGAAATGATCTTGAAAACCAAAAAAGTTGTCCTAGTTCCCTTATATCTGATGAATCAAATGGTAGCTTAGATCATCACAAATCTATGGCTTTATGATTGATGGCTTTTTCATAACCATGTTCTCTACCACTCTCCATCAGAACTTGATGGTTAGATTTTTCTTCCATATCCATATTTTCACCTATGTTCTCCTATATGAAAACCCAGTGATGAGTTTCTTTGGGTAATCGTTACATTTCATACTTTAATTTTAAAAATTAATTTTTTGGTATTCCCTTTTTATGATGTGGGTTTCTATAAATAGTAAAGGATTTATAACCCCGACGAATTTCGAGGGTGAAATTCATTTTAAGGGGGGTAGAATGTAACACCCCAAGATTTTATAAGATATATTCTTTTTAATTTATTTCATATATTATGTTGTACGCTACACCAATATTATCATGCGCTATACACAACACCGTATTAGCTTGCAGTATACGAAAAACTAATCTTGGATCGTGTTACACACAATTTCAGGTTTGTTTGATAGTAGTTATTCTATGAAACATTAAGTGTATATATATATATATTCAATTTATAAATGAAATATGGTTGGATTTTGTTAAACTCAACAACAAAGGAGTCTTGCACAACACGCAACCCTGGATTGGCTTGAATTACACGCAATCATGACTTTCCTCGATAGCGTGTGTTGTACGCAATATCAGGTTTCACTAAACAATGATATATGGTTATAATATTATTATGAACTAGCTGTTATGAATAGTATTAACTAAATTTTTAATGTTATAACATTATTATTTCATCTTACTCATTTTCTAGAACATGGTATGTGAACAAAATAAATTTTTTAGGTAAAATAAGTATTTTTCAAAAAATGCAGTTTTGCTTCCTTTTAATGGCGCACCCACATTAAATATTGTTTTTGAAATGTCTATAAGTTCAATTTGACAAAATAAAATTCTTATTTGGAATCAGGATATAAAAATTTACTTTGGATAAATTTTTCATATTATTCTGATAACTTTCATATTTTAATGAATAGTAAAAACACGCTATATTTTAATTAAAAACAACTATTTTCATCGCAATAATTTATATGGTTAGATTATATTTTTAATTGGGTTTAAATTGAAATTAGAATATATTTTTACCATTTAATCCAATGTTGTTCATTGGAATTAATTTCACTTTGAAATTGGATATAAACAAGTATCAATCTTTTGATTGTTTTTGTTTCTTAAAAACACGCTATTTGTTTTAATAACAGGAATTAAATTTAAAATTAATTAATTCCACTTATATGTTATGAATTTGAAAAAATAGACATCAATTTTGAATTCGTAATATCAAATAATTCTTAGGCTGAATTTTTGGTATTTTTATGAAAAACATCAATTTTCGATGAATAGTGAAACCACTTAGTGGTAGTTCAAAAACTGACTTTTTTTAATTTAAATTAAATTTTACCACTTTTGTGAATTGAATTTCAAAAATCCGAGAGACACGGTTAATATCAAGGTCTAAAATGTGGTTCAATGAGATGAAAATAATTTTTGGTGAATAGAACCTTTTTACTTTTATTTACCACGGTTAAAAGTAAATAGGATAATTAAGGGTAAAAATGATATTATTATTACCCTAACACATGTCCTAATTCTATTGGATAAGTGCAATTCGACCAAAAACAACCTTAGTAATAAAATATGACCATTTAGTCCAACTTGGATTAGATTAGGACATTTAATATTAATTTATTTAAAGAAGGGTTAAAATAGTTAAAATCAAAGTTTAATAAGTAAATAATTTTTAATATAGGGTTATACATAAGATAAATTAGACTATAAATATTCATTAGAAATATAAAAATATTTACTACATAATTGTATTTTATTTATAATTTTTAGACATTAAATAATTTAATTTATTTTTGACACAAAGATGATGCAGTAATTATCTTATTAATGAAATATTGACATAATTGATGTTATAAATACCCAAATAAATGTAGTTTGAGACTTTTTATAAATTTCAATAATTTTATAGGTTAATATGACATGTTAGTTTTGATTTAATTAACTTTTTTTGAACTGATCATTCTGTTATGATTTTCACAAAAATCAATTACTAAATAGTTTCAAAATTGACATAAAATAGTTTTTAAAACAAATATTATATTATTAATTGTTATTTTATTCCTAAAAATATAAGGTTCGGCTAAATGACTTAGATAAGGTTATATATATTAATAATAAACAACTTGGGGTTCGTTTGTCTTGTTATAGTAAGTTTATTAACCTTATAGTTTAAGAAAACAAGAAGACACGGTAAAAGTAAAATTATTTGACTTAAGGTTAAATCTAAATGATAAGGTTAAAATAGAAACATAAACTTGTCTAAATTATATTGTATTAGAGTATTTAGACCCATCCCTACATTAGCTTGAAAATAAATCAATTTGGAGCTATTAATAACTGAATATGACTTTATAATAAAATAATATTTTTAGTTTTTCCAAAGGTGCCCCTCTCCTCCCTTATAAAAGGGAACCTCCTCCCTCTCTTCCTCACACCACTTTGAGCCTTCAAGCTCGTCCAAGCCCTGCCAAATTCTCTTCTCCACTTCCATAGAAACATTCTAGAGATTCTGGTCTTCTTAAAAGACCAATTTTAGTGCCTTAAGAGGAGGTCTCAAAGAGGCGCTTCAAAGAAGAGGTAATGTCTGTTACCGATTCTATCAACTTTATTTCTTCTTCCACTTCTTCTTATTTATTTGATTCATTATGAAGAAATAACATAAGTATAACTCATATAATGATATGTTATTATAAGTATGAAACAACCCTATTTCACTATCTATCCATCCTACGGAAAACGAAATCACTACGCGTGCGTACGTACAGAATACCGTCTCCACGTCGTGGTGAAATCAGTTTTTCCACCGACACCTTACATGGATGGGTATAATGGTGTAAAGAATAACTATATATGGTTATTATAACATCTTATAGATTCTGATATATTATACCATCCACTCCAATTCTATTCAATAATTATGTGAACGATATCATCTCTTGTGCATACGTACAGACTACCATCTCCACGACGCGATGATATTCATTCTCCATGTTAACCATACATGAATGGTCATAAAGTTTATATAATGAATAATAATGAAATATATGAAATAATAATGCTACTGGATTTATGTATATATATATGTACTCCATATATTTAGTTTCATTCAATTCAATAAGGAAACGAAAACAGCGTTCATGCGTACGTACGATCTACCGTCTCCATGAACGGTGTATTTCATTCCTTTTATCGATCTATAATATATATATGTATATGATGAATATATATTATATATAAATCATGTTTTAAATTCTGGAATTATGTAAATCAGGATATAAGTAATAATATCAAGAACGAAAAGTCGAAACACATATGATAAATGAAATGATTTTACCCAAAACACTGCTTTAACATGGAATTTACAAAAGAACGGGTAATATAAAGTCATAAGTGAAACATATCTGATATCATAAAAATTAATATGATTATGTAATAAGTCAATGACATTATTTAAATCATTATACAGGAGGTTTGGATACGTACGAAGCATATCAGACCTAAGGTAAGGGATAATGTTGCAATCTCAATTGTTTTCTATCCGATATTTCTTATACGTAAGTATTTACTGGGGTTATATTTATCATCCATGTCCAAGTTTTATAAAACTGTTTTCATGTATGTTTAAAGTCCTTTTTACCCATTTTTGACTTTTACTACATGGTATGTATGGAATCTTTCTTTTATGAGGTACTTTTTGACTTTTCTGGAAAATGTACGAGAAGAATGTTTTTTTAACTTATACGGCACGAACGGATTTTTACAGTTTCATAACGCCTTATTTTCAAGAAGCTTACTCTACAATATTTCAAGATTATGTTCAAAAAAATCCTTTTATTTTAAAATTTCATGGAATTTTGTGAAAAGAATATGATTTTGAATAAGAAAGGATATTTTCCTCAAGAATTTATTTCAAATGTTTTATCAAAACCATTTTCCATATTAGATGACATTATTTCATATGTGAATGTTTCAAGTATAATGTCTCTATGATTTACCTGGTTTCACTTCTCTTGTGATGAAATGATATCCATTTCTTTATATGGATTATGTTATGATGTGATGATTTTTATGAAACCCATTTTATTCATTGGGTTATAATGAATGATGTATGATTTTTGTGTGGCACAAGTAAGAATGATTTCAATATGAGATGGGTGGGACCTATATCTCCCTCCAATGCATTGGGTAAAGATTTATATCTCATGAGATAGACATGGATGGAATGGTAAGTTAATCCAGTTCAGTATTATAGGACTGGAATGAGGAGTGAACTCGATTCAGAAAGGGACTTTGTCCACTATGATGGTCTTGGAAGCAATGCCTTGGCTAATATGGAAATCATATCATGTGCTTAATGGTTTCCAGAATTACATGTTTTATTCCCATGCTAATTTATCATGATTAATGTTCCTTCATGATCTATGCCTTACGTACTGACATGTTTTATGTCATTGCTCAAGATTTTGATGTTTAGATTTTATGCTTATGTTTTTTTACATTCAAATTTCTAAGGATTGTTTTATGTTCTCTATGCTTACCCTTAATGAGCATTTGAGATCACCCCTTTTATGTTTTCTTTTCCCCAGGATATAAAGAAAGGTTTTAGGTAAGAAAAAAGGGGAATATCTTTATGAGAGATGTTGAAGATCTTTCACCACGATTAGAAGATTATATTCCGAGTTTCCAAAGACACTAAACTATTACAGTCCTTGTGTGTTTGTTTTTGTTATGTATTAATTATTCCGCAAAAGTAATGTAATGTCCATGTACGTCAAGCTTCGGGTCTCTACAAAAATTCATTTAAAAAACCATAATTGGATCATTTTAAATAAAAAGGAACAAATTAAAATTTAAAACTAATCTAATCTAGAATTTGTTTTCATAAATACTTTGAATTAAAATACAGTTTTCAATAAAAATCATTATTTTCACTATTTATTGAAAAATCATACTTTTTAGAAAATTCTCAAAAATTTATCCTAAGATAATTTTTACATGATGAATTATGAAATTAATTTTTTCAAATTAAAATTCCATAATTTTAAAATTAATATTTTAAATTAAACCTTATAATAAAATAGTTTAATAAAACTATTTACTTTTTGATTTAGAAAAATCTTTAATGAATATAAATATCTGTCGCATGAATGCTAATAAATATAAAAATGGTTTATTTTATAATTAATTAGGTTGTTACAATTTATGTTCTTATATAATTCCTTATGAACAACCTTTTTCTTCCATATTCTTTTAATCACATATTCCCCACATGCTCATGTTATCTTATATGATTATTATCTAACCCCTTTATGAATCATTGATAAATTTTTCATTTATAAGAATTTTTTCGCACTCCTTTTGTTTTTAACTTTTGAATGAAGTGTAATGTGGGATTATGTGTAGAAAGTGGTGTTATAAATTGATGATTGTCTGAAATTTCATCATAATAGTGTGTAATAAGTTTATGTAGAAAATATAAAAAGACACTAAACATCTTGGTTCTAGTATTGTGAGATTATTTATGATTTTTAATTTTTAAATTATAAAAAGGATATAAAATATATTCATATTTAGCTTGGGTCACCTTACTAACACCTCAAAACCAGAAAGTAAATAATTAAGAGAATATAAGCCTATATATAAGGGATTGAAGATGGGGTTCCAGGTATGAGATAACCGACATAGATCCAAAGAATGAGTCACTAGTGGGGGGGGTTAGTTATGGGGAACTGAAATAATAATGGTATTGATAGACCCATACTCACATTAATGTATTGGTAATAATTATCACAAAAAATGAGTTAAGGATGGATCATTAATAAAGACCTTGATGAAGTAATGATGATTGTAAGATGAAAAACAATCACCAATTGAGAGGTTAGTGAACTGGTTATTGGGTCAGGAAACCAAAATTATCAATGTTAATCATGAAATGTAAAATATAATCATGAATACCAGCATCTCTGAGTGAATAGAGTTATGTTGATAGTGTGTTATAAAATCAAGGAATGGAAGGGATAGGTTATATGCATTATGATTACAATAATTTATTTACTTGGATAATTTTTATCAGTTTTTATTAACAATAGAGGTGAATATTCTTTATATATGTTTCAAACCACTCACTACCCTATATTTAACTAGAAATTTAATTATCGAGTTATTATTATTATTAAAAAATGATAAAATAACATTTTTTACATGAGTGACATCTATTAATATAAAAATTATTCATCATTTGAATTATATCATCATCATCATTATTATTTTTATTCCCACTCTTTTTTATATTATGATATATTATATTATTAATTTGTTATATAAAATATATTTAGTCTCATATCATCAATTTTCTATACCGGTTTTTATTGTATTCATATTAACACTACCTCTTTTGATAATTTAGTAAAATAAAACAAATGATTTTATAATTTATAAAAGGAATAAATTAAAAGAAAATATTATCATTTCTCCTATTATTCTTGAAAATAAATTTACCATTTATCTTATTATTTTTATCTTTCCAAATCACCCATTCCAAGAGGGCCCTAAACATATTTTCGTAAATTATCTCATCATTTTTAGCTATTATGCTATTGTTTGAGGACCATCTTGCACTCTCTATGAATGGTAAGTACTAGATTCTCCTTTATAGCTATAGAGGTTTGTGGATTTATTATAAGTTTTAATGGACTTTGTTATAAGGATAGTATAATAAAATCATACCCACCAAATTATATACAGAGGCGAGCCTCATTCAGCTATGGAAATGCACTAAAAATGATAGTGGAGTTATCTCGATTGTGATCGTCAATGTAGGACCCATGTGTCTTGTTCTCTCTATAACCCTCAAAAAAATTTGTATTTTAATTATTAATTTTTAAAACATGGTTCAACTTACATTTTGGTATGATTTCCAAGGGACTTGAGTTGGTAGATTAATTCTTTTCATTTTAGATAATTCCAAAATCCTAAACTATTTTTTTAATTCACATTTCTTATATTATTTAGTTATTTTAATTACATTAACTATTCTCTCACGAAGTAAGAATGTCTGTTAGGGTTGTTTCATGCAATCAAAACTATAAGGAAACTGTTCGATTTTGTAATTGTTCCCTAGATTTGAATTCCAAAATTTGATCAATTTTCATCATTATATGAATTTATTGTTTACCTTTAGGCATCATTTGATACATACATTTAGTAACTATAATTTGAAGTGATCATCTATAATGTGAATTAGTATTGAAATTTTTTCTATGCACGGTAAAACTTCATTCTAATTATAGTAAAAGTAATGATGTAATGTTTGATATAAATTCACTTTACATGTAATGTTATTTAAAATTTCAAAAACTTATTTAAATATAAATGTTAATTTAATATAAATAAATAAATAAAAATATATTTTTTATATGATATAAAGGTAGAGATAGGGGATTAAAGGATATTCTAGGTATTTTATAATCAGACTGTCAATATTACTTTCCAATGGGGAGTGACTATAATCGAATTGCAATAATTGACTACAATTACTTTACATTATTAATGTTATTCTAAAAATGAAATTTTCACTATCAAATATTGTTTAAGTGATAAATATTTTTTAAGTTAAACTAAAAATTTGTTTAAGTCACAATATAAAGCGATCTATTTGGTAAAATAATAAATTACATTATGGGAAATAATTAGCATAACCAATCAACATAAGACAAGAATGTGTGATAAACCTACCATACATTTGAATCTTATTACATTTTGATGCAAAAATAACACACATATTCTTTAATATAATGTATTTTTCTACAAATTTTGATTTTTTTAATTACACTGAATTTAATTTTTTAGGTTTGAACTATATTGTTTTGGAGAAAAATATGAAGCTTTCCAAACCCCCAGATGATCATTTTGTCAATAATCAAACCATGAAGGTGGAATTTATCATATTAAAGATTCATTTTAGATGGTATTCAAGTATCATTTTAAATTTTAAATACATTATTTATTTCCTTTTATGTAGATTTATTGGTAAGTTTTCCTCAAATTGAATGAATTTACTGAAGAGATTCAGAGATCTAAACCATTCGTAGATATATAGAGAAGGTTTATTTACTATACATCACTCTCTGAATTCATTCTTGGGTCTACTAATAATATAAAACATTAATGTTTTCTTCATGTTTCTAACATGCCTATATGCTACTAATATAGAATCAAAATCAATATTAATTTTCACCCTCCTTGATAAATCATGCAGCCATAAATGTATCTTTTGTCTTGTGCACATTTGTGTGTGTGAATTCAAGAATGAATGAATATGTCTCATGAAATTTATAATTTTGAATATATTTTTATCAATCTATGAACTTTATCTATAATTATACATGTAACATTTCTGAATTTCCATAGGATCCATTTGAAAATGATCATTGAAAATTGATTATATAAATTATAACTTATGATATGTAGTTTGAAAAAAAATAAATATTATTTCTTATGTTTAGTAAAGAACTGTAAAATTTAAATCCCTAAAGAAAATCACTTTTAGGTGTTATAAAATCACTTTTATAGTAAAAAATCTATAAAAACTTATACATCAGCACTTGGAATAATTGATAAGTGCTATAATTAGTTTTCAATAAGTTTTTTCAATTGTATCCTTAAAAAAATATAAAATAATAATTCAACTATTTTTTTAACATTTATCTCTAAATTTCAAGAAACTTGAATTTTTAATCTCAATGGAACACTTCTCCCCAGAAAAATTGAAAAAAACTATTTCTCAAGTAGGTTGAAGTGATCAAATTCCATGGTCTCACTTCCAATGAACAAGAAGAGCGTAGTATTGGGCCTTGAAAAGTAGGGTATATTTTAATTGTCCATGAATGTGTATCTATTGATTCTAGTGGTTCTCATGTTACTGGTACCGAATCCTTTCTCAAGAGGGAATATTATTAATATAGATATTCAATTTGAATATATTTTTGGTGCTGATGGTGGTGGAAGAACTATGAGAAAGCTTATATAAATGGGAATAAGTGATGAGATAGAATTACAAAAAATTATTAGTGTCCATTTTTTGAGCCTAGATCTTGGGAAGTAATTTCCCAATATGATACATGGTATTCTATTTTTTATCTTCAATTAAAAAACTATAAGGGTTTTATTATCATAAACTCTAATATGGGGAACTTCTATTGTAGGTAATACTAAATTTAGACTCATTTGGAGAACACTAATTGAAAACTTCTTATAACACTTAAACTTATGATAAATTATTTTATATAAGTGTTTCATAATTAAGCCTTTATTTGAAAGAAACTTATCAAAAAATACTTATAGAACATACTACATGTGAAAAGTTATTATGTATAGGCATTTCCAGATTGATTATCAAAAGACTTATTTTTTTCCATGAAGTGTACAAGAATATATATGGATGAAATACTTAAAAGTTGAAGTTGGGTCCATTTTGACCAATTATTGTCATGTAATAAAGTAAAAGACACATAATTAGCACAAAATGTTTACAAATTTCATTCCTAGTGTAGGTTACTACGTCCTTGCTATGGATGATATCATTTATATCGTATTTTAATCCACTAATATCATAAAAAAATTACAAATATCATCAATCCCCCTTGATTAATAAATATCTGAATTAAAAAAATTCTGACCATGTTATGAAGAAAATAATCAATAAATCTCAGGACATTCCTTTCATCAAAAAATTGATTTTCCTTTTAAATTTAATGTTAAATTAGTCCAAAAAAAATCCTTCCAAGAGTGAAAAAAGTAATTTGTCTAAATTTCTATTTATAGAAAAACTCAACCATCTCAAATATCCAATATTTATCAATGAATTTCTATATGAGTGTTAATTTTTTTTATTTTTTATTTGAGATCACAAGTCAAGGGATAAATCAATTTGGATCCATATAGCACATAATAAATCAAAACTCACCATTATTAATTACTCTAAATATTTTGACAATTTAATTCAAACCAACAATATCTTTAACTATATTTTCAAAGTTAATTCATGTTTAATATTCCATAAATATATAAAAACTTACATTTCCATCTTCAAACCATCTTTAAAAAGTAAACATAAGATTTTGAATACCACACTCAATATTTTGTGTGAGGTAAATAATTATTTTCTATTGGTATCATTTTTTTCTTCATGTTGTGTCCATTAGAAACATAATCTCTATTTTTTCACATCCGTGATATTATTTTGAGGAATTATTTTTTTTTATTTTTAGTTTGGTATTTATCCCGTGGGTTCCCCATGGGTTTTTGGTGCAAAATAGAGATTTTGTGCTTGATAACAGGTTGTGTATGATTGGAATACACTTAAGGAAAATCATGTTCCCTCACCCAAGTAAGCGTGTTTCTAAATTCCATTTTGGAAAGTGGTGGAAGAATGGTTGGTGTGCGATTTGTCAAACCATGCGGCCTAACTGTGTGACTTGTTCCTCTTAGATAGTGAGGGACACATGGTTTTCACACAGTTTTTCAAATCATGTGGGATAACCGTGAGACCAGTCCTGATCATTAAAAATATAAAATTACCTTTATAACCTCTTTGATTTAAACCCTAAATCACCTCACATATACCCCATATAAGATTTAAATCCATGGGATACTCCTCCTAGCTTTCTTGAACCTCTTTATCTTCAATCCTTGGGTGGTTTTGGTGTGGTAACTTTAAGGAATCTTCAAGTATGACTATTCTCACATGATTTATCCCTCTTTATGGAGTTTATCCTCACTCCTTTTCAAGTTATTATTTTCGAGTGGGTTTTTTGAACTAAGGAGGGATTGATATTTTTTGTTGGGTAAAATCTTTATGTGTATTATTACATCTTGCCTTGATAGGATCTTGTGGTGGTGAAGTTGTAATTTCACAATGATTTCTGGAAGTTTCCAAGTATGGGGTAGGTGGTTCCATGATTTTACATTATTATATGATTTTGATATTCTTTATTGGGTGCTTAAGTATGTTTTATGAATTAATTGTGTAGTGGGAATTTTCTTGGGAAGGTTTTGATAAGTTCATGTGATGAAAATGGGTTTTCTAAATGAATATGGTTATGTTTCATGTGTTATTTTTGCGGTGTTTCTTAAATATGTTTTATGCCTTGTGTAAAAGGCAAAAAATGTGTTTTAAAGAGATATAAAGGTGAAAATGTGATAAAATTGGATTTTTCAAGTGAAATGGATTTTGTTACATGTTGGATTCTTTGTTGTGCACCTTAAATGTGTATTTGAATTGTGAAAGTGTTCTGAAGAATGTTAGAAAATGGTTTTGATGTGAATATGAATTTTAAAGGGGATTTTCTCATGGAAATTGTTGGATTATATATGTTTTCTTATAGTTGTGTTTCTAAATAGTTTTTATAAATTGTGAAAGTGGAAAAAATGTATTTCCAAATGGTTTTTGTGTGCGTGTGAAATGGAAAGTGGTTTTGTTTGTGGAAAATGGTGGTTTCCATGTGAGTTTTGTTCATTAGATCAATGTGAAAATGTGAAATATGTGATTTAATTGTGTAATTATTATTAATGGAATGTGAATGTGAAAGTGATGAATTATGTGATATGTGAAATTGGATTTGATAACAAAGGTAATCTTGAGTATCAAGATTGGTGAGATAGAACTAGTATGCTAGTTGATTCGAAAGTGACAGCGGCTCGAATTCATCTAGTATGATTGAAAATTGCAACACTAACTAAACATGTGATATGATCAAAGACCACTAGAATTTTGGGATGGGATCCACTCTAGTAGATCAATAATTGGAATGTTATTTTTATTTGATTATGATTTGGAGACCACTGGAATCTTGGAATGGGATCCCATCTAGTGGTTCGTGATTGGGAATTATATTGGTAGTTGAGTTGGAGGATTTTGATCACCAAGGTATGAGGTTCTTAGCATCCCATTTTCACTAGATACCTATAAATATTTTTCCATGGTTCTATCTTGTGAAATTATTCTTACGTTATCTGTTTCTAGTAGTCGATATATGGTATACCTTATGTACAATTTTATTTCAAAAAATCTTATTTGTGAAAAAGGGTTTTCCTTAAAAAGTGTATATTGAGAAAGTTTTCTTTAAAAACGTTTTATAAAACATGTTTCAAATATTATTATGTAAATGTGCATAGTTATTTATCTTCTAATTTTATATCATGTAATCTTTTCTTTGGGTGGAATCCAGATGGGATTTTTCCCACACCATACATGCACCTTTGGGTGTGTGTATACTTTTTCATGTATGACCTAGGTAAATGCAAGATGTTTCATAGTGGTGATGGTGGATCTGATTTCTAGTGTTACACCTATTCTATGTGTTTTCTTATAGTGGATTGAGGGTGATTCCCCTATTGTTACATTGAGTTTTTTTTTGATAGTTTTGTTGTTCCCATTTTGTTATAATACTTTTGGTCATGATTGAAATTTAAAACATTGAATCTGAAAATTGTTGTACGTTTTTTTGACTTGTTTATCATTTATTGTGATGCTTACTATTGTAGGTTTTTTATGATCATATAAATGGGTGAAATTGTTCCCAAAGTGTATTGTTGATAGCCTAGTAATAGTTTCTAGCCTGTGGGGATTGAGAACACTCTTCAGGCCTTGCCATGAATCGGGCTGGGTGTTGGGTTGGATGGAACCCCAACTTGGTTTGTTACAAAATGGTATCAGAGAAGGACACTCTCCTTTGGGGAAAATTTATTTGGGATGAGTCTGGATAGACTAGAGCTAGGATGGTTGGGGATTGAGATTCAGGTTGTGATTTGGGTGTTTGGACAACACAACTTGTGACATGACTCGAGTCTCCATATGATGTTGGGATTTGGTTCGACTTCCCCTCCAAGTGAGATGTACATGCTGCAAAAAATATATGGAAACTGGGTGGGGGTGGATTAGTTTTATATGGATTGTTATTGTGATGGATTTATTTATGTTTGGATTTATGAAAGTGTTGGTATTTTTTGTTTTTTCTGAACATTTTCATAATGAATTTTGTGGTTTTTATTATGGTTATTGCTTATTGTAGTAAAATGCCTCTGCGGAGAATTCCTATGCAACTACGGGAAGAGGCCAGAGAGATTTCTCCCTCACCAACTGATCAATGATTAGTGGAAGTTGTGGTTAAGGCTGTACAAGCTTTAGGATAAGGAGTAGGTTCTAGTCATTCTTAGGTTAGATAAACTGAACTAGGTCTTAGAAAGGACAAAGCTCAAAAGTTCCTAAAAACAAGCCTTCTTCCTTATGAGGTAGCATGAAACCCCAGTAAGGGGAGGGGTAGTTTGAGAATATATAAAGGATGTTCAGATTTCTCGATACTCTTTAGGTAGTTAGAGTGTTTTGTGCTTCATTCATATTGGAAGGTCCTAGTTGGACGTGGTGGGGCTTAGTGGTGCAAGCTGGAAAGAATGAGCTGATGGGATGGAAAGATTTTAAGATTGTCTTCCAAGAGTAGTATTTTCTTGATATTTTAGATTTCTCTAGGTCCTATGAATTTTTAGATCTTAGAAAGGGATAATAGATCATGGTAGATTATGCTAACCACTTTACAGAGTTAGTTTGGTATGCACATGAGATAGTTTCCAATGAGTATATGAAAGATTAGACATTTGAGATGGGTTTGTGACTAGAAATCCAATATCTAGATTTATTATTTAATATGAAAACCTATGACGAGGTGTTAAATCATTCTATAATGGTCTAGATTGATCTTGGATGAAATTATTGTTTATTTAGAGAAGTGTAATCTATGGGAAGTGAATGATCATCTAAAAAGAAGAGAAAGAAGGGTGAATAGGGGAAGAAGGGAGGTGGTAGTTCATGCCATACTTTATGGATTTCTTCATCTGAAACTTCTAATGATGGTTCAATTGTGTGAAATTAGTGTGGGAGGGTAGGGAAATGCGATATGTGTGCTCATCTACACCCAGATCTTGTCACCAATGTGGAGCTATAGAGAAATTAAAATGATTTTTCAGAGTGGAGCAACCATATTAGAGTGGTGTAGAATCTGGAGCTTCTAAGGGGATGTCAACCTGGTCAAAAAAGTCCAGAAAAATGGGTTCTCATTTTGGAGACTGTGGTGGAAGGTCTAGATCATCTTCCAGGAAAAGTCATTTCAGGGAAGAGCCACGGGCTAGTGGTCATTCTCAAGTTTAGGCTGAGATGAGGAAACTTCATGCCATATAATAAGATCTAATTTAATCATATGTAGGGCCTAAGATCATCTGAGATACCATTATTATTTCATCATCTTTATCTTTTTTTCTGTTTTATACTGGTGATTTAGTTTCATTTATTTTTTCTTATCTTATGGATTTTCTAAATTTTACAACTAAAATTATTCCATATGTGATGGAGTTGGTAACGCATCTTGGTAAGAAGCGAGATTAGGGTTTCATGTGTCTGTCTTGTGCATTCACCATGTTAGGGGTCAAGATACAATGATATTTTATATTTTTGGGTATGTACCTATTTGAAATAATCCTTGGTATGTATTTTTTTTGGTGATTTTCAGGTAAACATCAATTTTTATAGGCGACGAGTGTGTTTTGTGGCACCTGATTGAATTAAAAAAGTTTTTCAAGGTGAATGGGATCCTCAGTCAGGATTTTCTAGACCTCCACTTCCAATGTTAAGAAAACATGTTTATTATATCTCATTGCTCATTTTTTGAGGATGATTTTGGTTATCCTGAGGGTGCATTACCTCTTGTGGTGGATGAGTTCCCAAAGGTTTTTTCTAGAGGTTTTATCAGGTTATCCTCCTGAGTGTGATGTGGAGTTTTCCATTGATTTGGCACCAGAAACAAATCTGATATCTACTCCCTCATACCTTATAGACCCCATAGAGTTAAGGGAATTAATGTTATAATAGAAAAATTTGGAATTCAAAGGATTAATTCACCCAAGCATCTCACCATGATCCACCCCAGTTCAGTTTACGAAAAAGGCTGATGCATATATTCATTTGTGTATTGATTAACGAAAGATGAACAAGGTAATAATCAAGTACAAGTATCATTTTCCATGAATTGATGATCTTTTCAATCAGCTTAAGTAGGCCAGCTAGTTTTCCAAGATTAACTTTTATTCTGGGTATGTTAGTGCGGTGGATGTTCTAAAAAGAGCCTTATAAAGAAGATAAAACCATTTTGAGTACTTGGTGATGCCCTTTAGGTTGAAAAATTCTCTAGTGGTTTTTATGGATCACATGAATATGGTGTTCCACCAGTTCTTTATTCCTTTATTGTGGTATTCATGGAAGATATCACTATCTATTTTGGGACTGAGGAGGAGCATGAGAGACATTTAAGAATTGTGTTAGGAATGTTTCAAGATCATCGTCTCCATGAAAAAATTTATAAGTGCACATTATGGATTAGATAGATGAAGTTTCTGGGCCATGTTATCTCAGAACAAGGGGTTTTGGTGGACCATGAAAAGATCGGTGCCATGATTTCATGGGAGTATTTGAAGAATGTGTTTGAAATCAAAAACTTTTTCGGCATGATAGGGTATTATAGGTAGTTTGTTTGGGATTTATCCTATCTTTCTTCACACATGATATCACTTACCCAGAAAGGGGTAATGTTTGAATGGATCCCAAAGTACAGGAATCCTTTGAGGAGCTAAATCGGTGGTTGAACACCGCTACTGTTTTAATTTTTCTGGAGTCCAGAAAAGGATATGTGGTCTATTGTGATGAATCATGTATGGGTATTGGGTGTGTACTAATGCAAGGAAATCATTCAACGACTTTTGGTTTGCACGAACTCTGACCACATGAGATGAATTACCCAACCCATGACATTAAATTAGCAGTGGTGATTCATTCCTTAAAGATGTTCTGACATTATCTTTTTGGGGAGAGGTTTGTAGTTTTTTTGGATCATAAGATCTTATCCTACATTTTCTCCTAGAAATATCTGAATTTACGGAAACATAACTAGGTTGATTATATTTAGGGGTTTGATTTTGATACCATGTATACCCCAAGAAAGCATAATGTAGTGGATGATTCTTTGAGAAAAAAAGTACCAGTGAAAGCATTGAAAAATTCTGGTGATGAGTGAATGTTGATGGGTCTTTTCACTCAGATTCATCCTGAGACCACGAAACATAGTGGATGTGTGTTTTTGACCAACATACAGTTGAAACCTTTCTTTGGAGTTAATTCATCATGATAAATTGAGTGATTCACTATGACAAAATTCTATGCAATTTATAAATGGTGGGGAGGTGCCTTGTGAATGTTTTTTGTCTCTAGAAAGAGTGTTGTGCTTTAAGGGTTACTTCGGGGTGTTTTTGTTATTGAGGAAGTTGGTAATAAAGTATAGCCACCAGTACCAGTGGGTCATTCATCCTGATTCTAACAAGATGTACTATGACATGCATCGTTAGTTCTATTGGTAGATATGAGGTGATATGTTGTTGAATTTTTTATCATGATGTTATACATGTTAATAGGTTAAATCAGAGCACCAAAGGCCCTCTAGTTTTCTTTAGCCTCTACCTATTCCTACCTGGAAGTGGGGTGATATCACTGTGGATTTTATTTTTGTATTTCCTCATACAACCCGGGGGAGGAATTCCATTTTCGTATTTATTGACCATCTGACCAAATCATCCCATTTCATTCCAATTAAGAATTCATCCAAAGTGTAAAAGTTGGGTCGGTTGTATATTTAATAGGTTGTGAGGATTTATGGCGTGTCATCATAAATTTTTTCAAAAAGGAACCCCCATATTACATTGTGGTTTTGCTAAGGACATCAGAAGGTGATGGGGTTGTAAGAAAAGTTGATCATGGCATACTATCCTCAAACAGATGGTCAGACAGAGTGAGAGAATCAAATTTTGGAAGACATGCTCCAGGCATGTGTGTTGTATTATAGTGTTTTGTGGGATATCCATTTGGGATTGGTTGAGTTTTCATATAATAATAGTTATCAATCCTTGATTCAAATGGATCATTTTAAGGAAATTTATAGTCATCCATGTCAGTACCCTTTGTGTTGGGATGAGGTGGGTGAGACCACATTTTTTGGACCGACCCTTGTGTAAGAAACTTACGATAAAGTTATGTTTACCATGAAATGGTTGTTTATAGTGAAAAGTCACCACAATTCTTATGATGATTAGAGTCTCCAAGCACCAGAGTTTTATATGGGTGAACGTGTGTTCCTAAAAGTTTCACCTCACTTGGGTCATCATTCTTTGGGTAAGAAAGGTACCTAGTGCTGAGGTATGTCATACCTTTTGATATTACCTAGAGAGTTGGTAAAGTGGAATACATGTTCACTTTTCCATCTTAGTTGATGTCAATTCATGACATGTTCCTTGTATCTTAGCTAAAAAATTATAACCCAGATCTGTCTTATGTGTTGAATTGGGAAGAGTTATAATTGGAGCTTGATTTGTCTGTGTTTGAATGACCAGTACATATTGTGGTTTCTCGGGAGAAATTACTTCATGAGAAGTATATTATATTGGTCGGAGTTCTTTGGAAGCATGGAAATGATATGCATGAGACGTGGGAGAATAAGTATTTGGTTGAGAAGGATTACCCATTTTTGTTCTCTGATCAGGATTTGAGTAGATTTTCCCTAGGTGGAAAGTTTTCATAGTGGGGAGAATTGTCACATTCGTGATTTTATTTTGAGGTATTCCTTTTTTATTTCTGTTATGGTATTTATCCATTGGTTTCTCCATTATTATTTTTTTAAAAATGGATATTTTTGGGCTTGACAGCTTGTGGAGCATGGTTGGAGGATGGTTAGAGGAAACTATGCACCCTCGCCTAGGTAATAGTGTGACCAAATTCCATTGATAATGGAAACCACATAGCCCAAAAATGATTTGTCAAACAATGTGTCTTATTCCACTTATAATGTGAGGAACCCATGGTTGCTGCATGATTTGTCCAACTATGTAGGTTAATAGTGCAAATTTTCTAGGTCATTAAAAAGTGAAAAATTACATTTATTCCCTCTTTAATTTTAACCCAAAGTCGCCTACCATATACCCCATTCGGGTTTTCCGCCATGGGAGTCTCCTATAAGCTTTCTCATAACCCTTGACCTTCAATCCTTGTGTGTTTTTAGTACAGGAACTTGAAGGAATATTCAAGTAAGCCTATTTTCTCACTATTTCTCCCACTTTCTTGGGTTTCTCCTCCATCCTTAGTAAGTTATTATTTTATAGTGGGTTGTTTGACCTAAGTAGGGTTTGATATTATGTTTTTGGGTGAAATCCTGAGGTTTTTTGTTCAATATTTCCTTGATAGGGTCTTGTGGTGGTGCAGTTGTGGTTTCACACCAATTTTCAGAAGTTTCCAAGTGTAAGGAAGGTGGTTCCAAGATTTTAAACTATTAGATGATTTTGATATTATTTCTTAGGTCCTTAAATGTGTTCTATGAATTAATTTTGTGGTGAAAAATTTTTTTGGGATGGTTTGGAGATGTTCATGTGATAAAAATGGGTTTTCTAAAGGAAAGTGGTTATGTTTCATGTGTGGTTTTTTGTGGTGTTTCTTAAGTATGTTTTATGACTTGTGTGAAGGGTGCATAATGTGTTTTTAAAGATACATAAAGGTGAATATGCAATGAAATTTTATTTTTCAAGTGAAATCGGTTTTGTTACATGTTTTATTCTTTATTGTGCACCTTAAATGTGTCTTTGAATTGTGAAAGTGTTGTTAAGCATGTTAGAAAATGGTTTTCATGTGAATATGAATTTGAAAGGGAATTTTCCCATGGAAATGGTTGGATTCCATATGTTTTCTTCTTGTTGTGTTTCAAAATGGGTTTTCTAAATTATTCAAGTGGTGTGAAATGTATTTCCAAATGGTTTTTTGTGTGCGTGTGAAATGGAATGTGATTTTTGTGTATGGAAAATGGTGGTTTACATGTGATTTTTTATCATTGGATCAATGTGAAAATATGAAAGTGGTGATTTAATTGTATGACTATGATGCTTGGAATGTTTCTGTGAAAGTGATGATTTATGTGATAAGTTAAATGGGATCTAAGAATAAGGGGAATCCTATGTATCTAGGTGGGAGAAATAGAACTAGTACTCTAGTTGATTTGGAAGTGGATGAGGCTCATATTAATCTAGTAGGATTGACATTTGCAACACTAACTAAACATGTGGTTTGATTATAGACAACTAGAATTTTGGGATGAGATACCATCTAGTGTCATGTTCATGGGAATACTGTTTGTAATGGATTATGATTTGGAGACCACTCAAATTTTGGGATGGGATCCCCTCCAGTGACTCATGCACGGGAGCACTGTTGGTAGTTGAGTTTGAGGATTTTGATCACTGAGGTATGAGGTTCTAAGGGTACCATTTTCACTAACTACCTATATGAATTTTCCCATTGTTCTCTCTTATGGCATGATGCTTATGTGATGTGGTTCTAACTATAATTATATGGTAGAACTTGTGTACAATTTTATTTCAAGAAAGATTATTTGTGAAAAAGGGTTTTCCTTAAAAACTGCTTCTTGAGAATGTTTTCCTTAAAAATGTTTTTAAAAAATTATTCAAATATTCTTATTGAAATGTGAATATTTATTCATACTATAATGTTATATCATGGAATTGTTTCTTTGGGTGGAATCCTACTAGGATTTATCTCGCACCCTATATAAACCTTTAGGTGTATGTAGACTTTGTTATGTATGACCCAAGTAATGGAAAGATGTATTGTGGCATGGATAGTGGATCTGGTTGCTAGTGTTCCACTTCTTGTAGGTTTTGTTGGTCGTGGATTACATGTGATTCCCCTATCTTTTCTTGGAGGTTTTTGGGATAGTTTTTTTTGTTCTAATTTTGTTTTATTACTTTTGGTTTTGGTTAAAATTATAAAGCTTCGAATCTGAAAATTGGTGTACCTTATTTGGTAATGTTTATAAATTATTATGATGCTTATTATTATTGGTTGTTTGTGATCATATAAATGGGTGAAACCATTCCCAAAGTGAATTTTTGATACCCAATCACAAGTTTCCATTATGTGGGGATAGAGAATGCCCTTCAGTCCATGCAATGAATCAGGCTGGGTGTCGGGGTGGATGGAACCCCATCTTGGTTCATGACACTATTAATATTAATAGTTTAATTTTGTTAAAACATCAGTTCTACCATATGCATCTCAAAAATATTAAATTTTTATTTTGATTCCACCTCTAAACATATTTAAATTTTCAACATTACTTTAAAACACTTTAACTTAATAAAAATACCTTTGAATCATCAATGCCACTTCATTTTCTCATCATAATAAAATTAAAATATTATTTGAATGCAAACATTTTTGAAAATTATAAATTTTATGTTACTTTTTACATATATTATGTTCTTCAATATAATGTTTGAGGGGTTGCCTCATTTCTTTTCACTTCCTTGAAACTGTTCGATGCTTCTTCCATGTAAATGTTTTGAGCTATAAAATTTATTCTATTTCAACCTCCCTCTATCACATGTTCATATATACATAAAATGAAATATTTTTGTCACTATTTTATTCCAACTTTAATGTTTTTATATCTTCAAACCTTTCAAACTTTTAAAAATTCTTCCATTAATGATCTTTATATTTATATTTTCTCATAATTCACACTAATAAAATGTTTAATATATGTTCTATATAATAAAGTAAATGTTCCATTCTATAGAGTAAATATATATTGGTTGTAATATAATTTTCCTTGCTTCCTTTTGAAAAATATTCAACTCAATATATGATTCATAACACATTAATTTTTTATAAACATTTAAATAATATGTTCTCAACATAATTTACAACACTCAATAATAAAAACATGTTCTCTAAACTTATAGTTTGTGTTCTATTCACATAAAACTTATTCCAATTTTTTTTTATAAAATATAGTGCTGAATAAGTCAATATAATTTCATTATATTCAAATGATTTTTCATTTCTGAAATGTTCTGTGGTTTTCATACATTTCAAAAAAAAATTCTAATAAACCAACTTAAATTTCTTATGAATGAATCAACTTATGTAAAAAAATTTATTAACAACAATTGAAATATTTGTCATTATATGGGAATTTCATGCCATTTAGTTAATTCATTCTCTTTAGGAATTTATGTGTAATAAAACTTTCCTAAATAGAAAAAATAACACTTATTTTTTCAAATCACTTATCTATGGGTTGACAAACCACCCAATGTTTGGGGTGAGATTCTCGTTACAACCACGATATTCTTGTAACTTGAGTGGAAGATGATAAAGAAGAGAGAGATTTAGCTTAGAAGAATCCATCAGAATAAAAAATGTAATTTTCATGGATTTTATCCTATTTTTATCATCCTTGAGGAAATTCCCCAAGCCTTCTATGCATTTAATCATACATTCATAATGTATGAGTAAATGGATTATGGTTACAAACACTTTGTAACCCTCAATTCATCACAATATCCCAAAGGTTTCATCATATAAAATGCTTATAACTGTTGATATCATGTGTGGAATATTCTCTAATTTTAACTCTTAACATTATATTTCCATGTTAATTGTATTATAAAATTAACTCATATCAATGCATAATGATATGACATATCATATACTACAATTGTATATAAAAATGGTGCAACATCACCAAACCATACCTTACGATATTCATATCCCAAGGCATATAACATACCTTAGTTTTCCATATGTCGCATTTTATGACTCATACATATCATATAGAATGATATAATCTAAAAAATAATATGTTTTATATTGGTTTTATGGAATTTCTCCATCAATATCCCACATGAACTAAAACCTAATAGAATTTTTTCCATTTCACCTGATATCATAACATATATAATAACTTGTTAAATCATATTCAAAACTCAATTTAGATAATTCCAAAAAACTTTTTGAAATTTATCACTAACTTCATTTTTCATCACAAAATATGCAAGATTTTTTGAATATACATAAAAAACACATTTGATAAAATTTAAAATATTTTTAGAGAAACTCTATAGGTTTCATAAAACAAAATTCATATGTAGTAAACAAAAAAGTTTTCCCCCATGAGTCTTTATATAATTTATAAAAAATATGAATTCTGAAATTAATAAATGTAATTAAAGATCAGTATCAAGAAAAATATTAGTGCTACTTAATCTATAAAGGGATCCAGTGTGATCTATATCAAGCATGTGTATCTCTATACATGTGTTCACTCCCTATATTATATACAAGAATGAATTTTCATAGAATACTTTTACCTAATACATTGAGTAACCACAAAACATAATGTCTGTGAATCCCATATAAATACTCATAAAATATCAATTTTTTTTAGTATATACTGATCAAATGGATGAATACATCACACATCATTCACGTTGATGGAATGGAACATCACATACCCATCATCTAATAGATAATCACGTAACATTCACCTTATCTATAAATCACCATAAAATTCCTAAATCTATCATAGTAGAGGGTCCAAATTTCATAATCATCATATGATAGAAAAAATTCCATCATGGATAAATGTCAACTGATGAAATGAATCAAAAACATATCCAACCACCCTATAATTATCTTAACATCAAGGCTAGTGTAAGAAAGGTATCAAAATATGAAGGTTCTCAAATTTAGGTATGAGGATTTGTTATAAAAAATGAACCCTTAGTATACTAAATATATAGTGCATGAAATTCCATGTAGTATAATTGGTAGGTCATACAATATATAAAAAATCCTTTTATGTCTCATAATCATATTTCATATATCTATATGAAATATTACCCATGATAACCTTAAAATTTAATATCAAGATATAGTAATTCATGATGAACATAAGTTAGGGACAAATGAAAGTCATACTTTTATATTTCAATTATCATTACACTTCAAATAATATATGTCTCAAAGGTGAAAGAATAATAAATTAGAGACTACCGTTTATATAACATGATACATTTTTCATTCTTAAAATATTTTAAGAAAGCCAACAAAATAATTCATCTAATCATATCCTATATGATAAAACACTAGATACGTCTTATGTTTACTTCATTTTTACGGTTTTTTCTAAGGTCATTATATCTCTATATAATTCTTTCCACATTTCCATGTGACCATCTGATAAAACTCCCACTAAACACTTTAATGGGACTATATATGAAGAATTGTTTTTTAATAATTGGAAAATTATAAATCATATTACTAATGTTCAACTCATCAAACAAGTAATAACAATCTTTTAATTCAAAACATCCAATGTTATAATATTAATAACTTCTTTTATCTAAATAAAAAATATTTCTAAGTTCATCATCATCATCTTTCAGAAAATTTCCACTCAAACTTTTCCTTTGAGATTACTATGGTAACAAAATGTAACCCTTTACATTATTTATTTACCAATATACCCTAAAATATTTTAGGATATAAAGTGACATTCACTTTGAATTTTAAATAGTATAATTATTTATTTGTTAACTTTTAAAGTTATCTAATTATACAACACAACATAATGAATTGATCCCTTACTGTAATAATTCAAACCTTTAAAATCAAATTCCCTCTGGGAATAAATATGTGACTTATAAAGAAATTTAGTTATAGAAAAAAATGAACCACTTTGATAATTATAATTTTATATTTAAATGACCATTTAACATCATAACCATTGATAATATAGTTTTTTTATATTGACCGTTAATATTATTATATATTAATGGTTATGATAAAGTTCAATTTACATATACAAAAGAAGTGATAACCTAAAACCAATAAGATCATACCATATGAAGCCCATTTATCAGAGATTAAGAGGGATATGGAATCACTTGGGCTTTACCATTGACCAAACCCAAACTAAGATTCAATAACTAAATCTTGATTGAAACTGTTTATGGGAAAGTTCAAGGTTATAGAGATCATGTCCAAAACCATGTTCACCGAACCACCCCAAGAAAGTACACCATTACACACCCTACCCATAGGGCATATGTTGATGTAATAAGGGTACATATATTTAGACCCCAGTAGTATGAATTTACATATTCTCCTTTTAAATAAAAAATTATTCTATTTATCCCTTTTCATTATTAATTTATATATAAAATTATATATTAAATTATATTTTGATACGAAGAAACAAAAATTTTATTTCTGGAAATTATATTATTTTAATTAAAATAATCCTTTTGATAAATTCAATAATTTTAAAATAAATGATATTTTCAAGAAATATTTTTATTAAATAATATTTATTTAAATATAAATGATAATTTAATTTAATGAAGTCCAATATAATCTTTATAAGGGTTTGAAAATTGTTATTGTAAAAAACAGCATTTTACAATAAATGATGATTTTTTATTTAAATAAGGAAGTTATTATATTTAATGAATTATTTTGGTAAAATAAATATTATTTTTAAGTAATAATTTTGAAATTATCCAATGGTGAATTTTTTATAATTTTTCATGAAAGTCAAATTTTTGGGTAAAAATTAAATAGAGTATAAAAATACGATATGTATTATGACATCATAATAGCCAAAAAATGATGTAATAAATTAAATAAATGATATACATGACCAAATATAGGTTCCGCTTTAAAATAATGTGATCTTTAGGTTATTTGATTAATTTTATAATCCTTTAATGAATCCTCCAAAATATATATTTTATATAGGGTTTTAAAATCAAATTTTTATGAACATGACTCATTTGCACATGACCAATGGTATTGTTTCAACATGTTCAGTAATTTTTATTATAAAATAATTAAAACCAATCCTCTTTGGTAGAAACCATGGGAGAAAACCAAGACAAGTTTTTTGTTTTTGATTATTTTATTATATAGATTCCAAAACCTATGTTTAGAAATTA
Organism: Viscum album; assembly: GCA_963277665.1. NCBI lineage: Eukaryota > Viridiplantae > Streptophyta > Magnoliopsida > Santalales > Viscaceae > Viscum > Viscum album. The sequence goes on along the minus strand of OY728160.1, from coordinate 251,299,034 downwards.
ATAATGAATCCCCCATCTTTTTCTATAAATACTAACCCAAAATCTCATTACTCTTATCTAAAATCCCATTGAGAATCAATTTTTTCTCTCTATCCATCTATAAAGTCCTCTCAAGGTGTTCCCTAGATCTTAAGAATCTGCTTCCATGTTTTTAGAATCACCCTCTCAATGTAAGAGATCTCTCTCTTCTTTTCCATTCAAGCACCTTCTTTCTATTTATCCTTTTGAATCTTAATTGATTATGTTTAAATTTTTAAATATCCCTTTACTATAAAATTTATGTTATATTAATTAGTGATCATTTATCCCATATGTTTATAACCTTTACCTAAATCATTACTATGCTGATGTAAGAGATTCTCTTCTCCTCCTCTTTATTCAAGAATTTCCTTTGAGTTGTGCCTTTTGATTTACAATTATTCTTGTTAGAATGTGTTTTTACACATACATTTTTACTATAATTATGATTTATAATTAATTATAGACATCCTTTAACTTTCATTAAATACTTCAATGATTCATTATGTACACCTGTTATTTTACCAAAATTATCCTATAGTTTTTCCATTCAAACATTTTTTGTAGTGAATACCCTCCCACATTTCCACCCAAGGGTATTTACCTAGATCTACATATACTTAAATTATTGGGAAATTCCATATATGTAACCTAAAATTATTAATCGTTAAATTAAATGTTATTAAAGATGTTTTTGTGTTATAGGATCTATGTGGAACACTAATGAATATACATGATATGAATGTTATAGGTGAGCCTAAAATTATATAGACCTCCAATGCATTAGGTAATGTTTTTATCTCATGAGATACCATGTATTTTGAATGGTAGGTTATCCTAAGAACATGATGTTATTATTTTTTGAAGTTACACTTAACTTATGCTTGTAATATAATGATTTATATTGTTTCCATATTCCTATGTTTCCTTGATTCTATCATTTAATATCAAGACTCGATGTTTGAGTTTATGATTCCCACCCATTTTATAATACATTGATATTCCTCTTGACTAACATGCATTAATTTTATTATGTTAATATTTTATTACTCATTTAATAGTATTTATAGCTCACCCCTTTCTTATGTATACACAAAGGTTATACTATGTTATTTTAGAAGATCGAAGGAATCCAAGGGCATGTTATGAGATTTTTAAATAATGTTGTTGTGTCACAATTTCAAGTTATTGTTTTATATATCTAATTAACCAAAGACACTAGACCTTTCGAAATTTTGGGATTGTATTAATTTTATCTTTATGTAATAAACCATAAATTAAGGTGCATTAAAGATATGATTTTTCATATTTTGTATCACATAAATTCGTAGTTATTTTTATCATTTAGGATTATAGAAACTTAGAAAATACTTAGAAATAAGACTAAACATTGGAAAACATTCCTAAATTTTGGTAAAGTATAGAGTAAGTGGTTTTTACAAAATAAAATCCCTATATATCTAATATAAGTCGATGTGGATCTATTATAGTTATACAAGGGGTAATAACCTCAAAAGGGAACATTGGGTATTAACTTGATCATCTCCTGGTGCACAATAAAGAGGCCTTACTGTACACTTGGTTTGAAAGTTCTGAGGTACATGTTTTGGTAAATTCAAAACATCTTTATGATCAATTATGAATTAAATAAAAAAGACCATAGAATTATATATTAGGTAATAAACCATCGATAACATAGATTAAAACCTAGAAATTCACAGGTTAAGAAATGTATGTCATTTATGAGTTATCCCTTTAATGTTCATTGTTTTCATTTTATGTGTGAAATAGTATGAAAATTATCATCCCCAAGTCTATTTTCAATGATGTAAATGATTAGAACCAGAATCAAATAGTAAAATGTTTAATTATCATCCTTTCATGAACTTCAAATGTTCTATGTGACTATGGTCTTATGCATTATTTCATATGACACAAGTTTAGTAGAACTATTCAAAATCACATGAAAACATGGAAGTGTATCAATCTGTGAAAATAAAAAATTGGGAAATTATTTCATCCTAAGTATATAACTTATATCCTATCCATATTTATGGGTTGAAATTCTCAATGAACATTGTGATACTTCCTTTAGTGGGATTTGATGTAATTTTGGATACGAATTGACTTTCCATATATAGAGCCAACATAAAATGATAAGAGAAGAAAATCACCCTCTATATCATGAATTTACCTCTAATTATATTCAAGTGAAAGGGGAAGGATGAATATAATTTGATATCACCATATTAGGCATTAATATTTCCTATGAGAGATCATATGTAGCTCAAGTTATTAGGACTAAGGAAAATATCATCCTTGATGACATGCCTATTCTAAGGGAATATGATTATGTGTTTCCCAGGGAACATCTTGGTCTTCCTCCAAGATGTGAGGTTGGGTTCTCAATAAATATTATACCTGAATATTTTCCAATATAAAATACTCTATATTGAATTACCACTATTTAAATTGAAGAGATAAATAATAAACAATAGAAGAATATGGATAAAGAATTTATTTTCCCAAGTGCTTCACCATGGGGTGAGCTGATACTCATTTTCAAGAATAAGGTTTGGTCAATAATCCTTTTCATTTATTATCATGAACTCAGTAAGATCATGATAAATAATAAGTATCATCTTCCATAGATTTAGGACTTGTTTGATTAGATACGTGGAGCCTAGTACTTCTCCAAGGTGGATATTTGACCAGGATATTATCATGTAAAGGTAAAGAATAAGGATATCCCCAAGATTGATTTTTATACAAGGTACAAGTAGTAAAAGTTCATAAAGATTCTATTTGAACCCACTAATTCTCTAACTATGTTCATGGACTTAATGAATAGACTCTTTATGGATTACATCAAAAAAAATTGTGGTAGGCCTTATAGATGATATTCTTATCTACTGTAAAAGAAATGAGGAACATGAGGATCATTTTAATGATATAATGAAGAAATTGATAAATTTAAAGTTGTACGTGAAGTACAGTAAATTCTAGTTTTGTATGAACAAAGTAAAATTCCTAGGTAATGTTATCACCAACAATGAGATATCTATAAATCCTTCAAAAATATGATGCAATTGAAGGATGAACCATACCAACATCCATTATGAAGATCCATAGTCTCCTTAGGCTATCTGGGTACTATCATTGACTTGTGAGAAACTTATCATGATTTTCAATCCCACTAACCAAAATTACTTGGTAAGTAGTGAAGTTTGTCTAGAGTGATGAATGTGAGGAAATATTTAAAGAGTTAAAGAATATTCTAATCACTACACCTATCATCACATTATCCACTAGTGGGGAAGGAATTATGATATAAAAAGATGTTTAAAAAAAGGTATTAGGTTGTGTACTCATGAAAAATGAAAAGGTGATAGCCTATACCTATCTCCAATTAAAGATTCATGAGTAGAACTACACAATACATGATCCGGAATTTGATGTGGTGATCTTGGTGTTGAATATTTCATGACATTATCTCTATGTGGAAAAGTGTGGCATATATACAGATCATTAAAGACTCAAGTATATATTCGCATAAAAGAAGATAAATATGTGCAAACTAAGGTGGTTATATCTGATAAATAATTATTATTTTTCAATCCATTACCATATTGAGAAGGAGAATAGAGAGAAAAATTCTTTGAGTAAAAAAGACCCGACAACCCTATCCATGATGAGGATTGAAAGTGATATAATATTATTGGACATGAAAAGAATGTACATGAGAATAATAATTGGATATTTATATTACTTTTATAAAATAAATTATCAACCATCCATTATTGAGAGGATCAAGAATGCCCAAAAAGGTGATTAGATGCTATAGAAAAAGGTAGTGAATATTACAGAGTTCATGTTTTCTAAAGTCAGAGTTATATAGTTTGGAACCTGGATATTTGTCCCATAAAAACCATAATTGAAAAGTTAATTTATATATTATATTCACAGATCATATTTATCTATTCATCCAGGTTTTACTAAGATGTATAGATATCCAAAGCGAAAAAAATTAGTGGGATAACATGAAGAGGAATATTGCAGAATCTGTATCTCGATACTTAGTATGACAACAAGATAAGGAAGAAAGATATAATTATAATGGTACGATTAAACCATTTCCAAAAAAAATAATGAAAAATAGGAAAACATAACCATGTATTTCATCATAGGACTCCCCTGAACATCCAAAGTCAATAATTCCTTCTTGGTGGTTGTAGATCACCTTACAAAGTCAGATCAGTTCATTTCTATCAAGAAAGATTTCTATCTTGACTAAATCACCAATATATACATAATGAAAGTGGTAATAATTAATGTATTTCCACTCTATATTATATTTAATTGAGATCCAAGGTTTACCTTGAGGTTCTAGAGAAGCCTTCAACAAGCATTGAATAGAGAGCTAAGTTTTAGTACTACCTATCACCATATGATGAATTTTCAATCTAAGAGAACCATTAAAACTCCATAGTATATGATAAGATCATGTTCTATGGATTTAGAAGGATGTTGGGATCATATCCTTAACCTAGTGGAGTTCTCATATAACAAAAGTTTTCATTATAACATTCAAATGACACCTTATGAGGCTCTGAATGGGAAGAGGTGTCGAACTCCAATATGATGGGATAAAATTAGAGAGAGGAAGATTATGAGACTTGATCTTATATAAGATATTACTGATAAGGTTTCTACCATTAAACATCAAATTAAATTTACATAAAGTTTATAGAAAATATATGTAGACAATCATTGATGAAACTTGTAGTTTGAAGTTAGAGAAAAGGCTTTTGTATTTCATCGTGGAAAAAATCCCTGAGGTTTGGGAAGAAGGGAAATAAAAGTCCAAGGTACATCACACACTTTGAGATCCTTTATTGCACTAGATATATTCCCTATTGACTAGAACTCCCACCTAATATATCTTAAGTACATGATGTGTTCCATGTACCCCTCTTGAGGAATTACATACCAGACCCATCACATGTACTAAATCCAAAGGTGGTACCATTGGATAATAACCTTTAATATGAGGATATTATGTTAAATATATTAGATTATAGAGACAAAGATCTACAAAATAAGACAACTCACTTAGTCAAAGTGTTATGGTGGAACCACAGGTTTGAGGAAGAAACACTGGAACTGAAAGAGGTGATGAAAAAAAGTACCCTCATCAATTTTAGTGTATGAAATGGAATTTTGAGGGTAAAATTTTTTAATGGGGGGAAAGTGTAATGAATTGAACTTTTAAAAATTTAAATCCACTTTTTGAATTAATAAACACCTTATTTAATAATATAGTTATAGAAAACACATACACTACTTTGGTTCTTATCCTTTCATATTTAAGACCATCAATCATCATAACTGTTGATAATGTTTCCATTTTACAATGACCATTAATATTAGTATATATTGAGGGTTATAATGAAGTTAAATTGCATTAGATGAAATAATCGATGACCTTAACCAGTAGGATCATACCCTATGGATCCAATTTATTTGAGCTTCTAAGGGATATGACATCACTGAGATTTTCTCTTGACCAAGCCTAAAATGAGATTCAAAAACTAAAGCTCAATATAAACTATTTATGAGAAAGTATCAAGCTTATTTCCATCATTTCCATAACCTTGTTTACCTAACCACCCAAAGAAACTACTACCATCTCACACTATAACCTTAAGGAATATGATGGTGTAATATGGGGTTATATACCTAGAACCTAGAAATATGAATTTGTATACTATTTTTTTAAATAATGATTATATTTATCCCTTTTCATTACTAATTTATATATAGAATTATATATGAGTTAATGGAAATTATATTTTGATATAAAGAAAAAAATATTATTTTTGGAAAATATATGGTAATAATTAAAACACTCCTTTTGATAAATTCAATAATTTTGAAATAAATTATATTTTCATGAAATATTCTTGTTAAATAATATTTATTTAAATATAAATGATAATATAATTTAATGAATTCCAATGTAGTTCTTATAGGGGTCAAAAAATTATTATTATCATAAAAAATAGTATTTTTTTATAAATAAGGATTTCTTATTTAAATGTGGAAATTATAATATTTAGTGAGTTATTTTGGTAAAATAATTTTTTTAAATACACATGTTTAAATTATGGTGAAATTTTCATAATTTTTCAAGAGTCTATTTTTTGGGAAAAAATTAAATATGATATGTATTAAGGCAACATAATATAGCCCAAAAGTGATGTAATTAATTAAATAAAGGGTATCCAAACACACACACACACACACAAACATATATATATATATATTCCATTTAAAATAATGTGATTTTAAAGTTATTTGATTAATTTTATAATCCTTTAATGACTCCTCCAAAATCTATATTATATTTTAAGTTTTTAAAATCAATTCTTTATGAACATGAATAGCTTCCACATTATCGATGGTATTATTTTAATATGTTAGATTATTGAAATTATAAAATATTAAAAACCATTTCTATTTTTTATAAACCATGAAAATAATCATGATAATGTTTCTGGTTTTGATTATTTTATTATTTAGAGTCCAAAACCTATGTTTAGAAATTAATAGATAATTCCTCTATCTTTTTCTATAGATACCTTCCCAAAATCCCATTCCTATTCCCTAAAAACCCATTGAAATTTTCTTTTCTCTATATATCTTTCTCTAAATATTTTTCCAAGGTGTTCCCAAGCCCTTAAGAAGCTCCTAGAAGTTTTTAGAAGTACCCTCTCAAGGTAAGGGATCTCTCTCTTCTTTTACATTCAAGCCCCTTATTTGTATTTAGCCTTTTGAATCTCAATTTATTATATTGTGATATAATTGTAAATACAACTTTAATATCCAATGTATGTTCTATTAATGAGTTATCATTTGTCCAATCTCTTTATAACCATTATATAAGTCATTACTATGCCATAGTAAAGGATTCTATCCTCTTTATTCAACCACTTTATTTGCGTTATGCCTTTTGATTTTCAATTTTTCTTATTATAATGTATTTTTAGACATACTTTTTACTATCATTATTATTTACAAGCAATTATAGATCACATTTAATTATTATTAAACCCTTTCACGGTTCTTTATGTGCACCCATTATCCTTCCAAAATTATTCTATGATTTCTCCATGACCAATATTTATGTAGTGAGTACTCATCCCCATTTAAACTCAAGGGTATTTACCTAGATGTACCTATAATTCATTGATTGGGGAATTCAATTTATGTTACCTACACTCCTTTATCCTGGGATTAATTGTTATTAAAGGTTTTCTTGAGTTGTATTATTTATGTGGCACACTAATGCATGTACATGATATGAATGTGATGGGTGAGCCTAGAATTATATAGCCCTACAATTCAATGGGTAATATTTTTATCTCATGAGATTCCATTTACGATGCATGATTGTTTATCCTAATCAAAAAAAATTATGATGTCTTGGTGGTTATCCTTGACTAATGCTTATGATGTTAGGTTTTCTATTATTTCTATATTCTTATGTTTCCTTGATGTTATCATTTTATATCCTAATTCGATGCTCATTTTTATGATTATAAACCCTTTTATGTCACCTTGATATTCATATTGAGTAACATGTATTAATTTAATCATTATATTTTTAATTATTTCCTTAGTGAGATTTATAACTCACCCCTTTCTTATGTACGTCCCCAGATTATCCCATATAGTTTTAGAAGACCAAAGGAATCTAAGAGAATTTTATGATATTTTTAAATAATTATTTTGTATCACTATTTCAAGTTATGGTTTTATGTATCTAATTACCCAAATAAACTATTCCTATCTATCTTTTTGGATCTTATTAAGTGCATCTATATGTAATAAATCACGAATTAAGTTTTATTAAAGATTTGGGTTGTCATAATTACATGGAGAACTTGGGGGAACACAAATATTCAAGAGAAACATATTTAATAATTTTTTTAATATCTCCAAAGATGGTTAAAATTGAAAAACAACCCCTATTTATAGTACTAAACCCAAGAAAACTAAAATAATAATCTACCCTTAATAAAAATTAAACTAAAGAAATTAAATTAAATAGAGTTGGTTCATTGGTGCTGAGGGTGCAACAACCTGTGTTTTAGTAAAGTGTTCCTACTTAAATATATATTATATTCGATAGCTTAATCCACACAAAAAAACCATAAGAGATCAAAACACTTTTTATTAATATAGATATTGTCTAAAGTATGGTAGTTGTTTAATAAGAGAGAACAAACAGTTATAATCAACTTACGAAATAATATGCCCTTTTAATATTTTTTTCAATAAGTTTATTTAAGAATATAATAAAATATATTTTATGCTTAAAATATATTTTCTAAAATTAATACTTCTGAATTTTTATACATTTATTATTATCACAAATTCTAAAATAATTATTAATACACCAAAAAATGATTTCCTATAAAAAATAGTTTTTTTACAATATTTTATGATTTTATTTTAAAGTCAAATTTATAAATTTTATTATTTTAATGTGAAAAAATCAAATTAATTTTTTAAATTATCAAAAAAATATTAACTTAATATTAATTTTCAGGATTTTTCTAAAAAGATTTAGTTTTTAGAGAATAGTGAAAAATAACCTTTTTTGTAAATAACATGACTTTTATGACATTATTAGTATATAAGTACAAATTGGAAATTCAGGAATTATTTTTACAAGGAAATCTATGTATTTTATAAGAGAATTTAGTGTTTTAAACAATTTGGTTTTTAATTTACAAACCCATATTTTATATTTTAGAACTAAAATTGCATTTTTCAAAAAATAGTTCTTAATAAATTATACATTTAGTATTTTATAATTAGTTTTTATAAATTTTAGAAAGTTAATATAATAAAATTAATTTCAAATTTTTAATCATTAGGTCCAAATTATTTAATGAGGACCATTTATCTTCAAGCATAAAAGATAGATTACTCGGGTAAAAACTAGTTACCTCAGCAAAAATCTAAAGGGGTAAAAAAGATTTAACCAAGAGGGAAAGAACAAAATATTGTTTGGTAATGGTTTATTGATGTATTTATTTAACTTATCCATTCCCATATTCATTTCCCTCTAATTATTGAGATAATTTTCGTTTTTATTTACCTCTCATTATTAATAAGTTTTGAGTACTTTAAAAATGACATCCCTTTTCACTTATAAAAGAGGCACTTATCTCCTCACTTACCATCAAACCCAAAACCACTAATTTCAGCCCAAAATTTTCTAAAACATGTCCTAAATATTCTTATACACCTTAACTAGTTTATATTATTCTGAAAATACCATCCCTAAAATGAATAACCCCCTATGAAAAAGAGATAATCTAAGAAGCGAGGTATAAGTTTTTAACCTCTCTTTCTCGTTTCTATTTCATTTTTTGAACTCCTTTAAAAAAATTCATTAAACCATCTTAGAATGATAGAATTTTTATCCTTAGTATTATTATATTTTATTATAATGACCATAAAATCATTAACCACCTTTTCATTTTTTTCATTAATAAAAGTGAAATTGTGAAATGTGTGCATGTGAGAACTACCACCTCCACAAATAAACAAGTTTGTTTTTCATTACCTCCTTTAAAGTATGGATCTAATAATTTTTATAAAATATAAATATTATTTTTATTATATATATATAATTTTTTTTAATAAAAATTTATTAATCTATAAATGTAATGAATGATAAAAAATTATTATAAAATTGACTTTTTTAAACGAGTGAACCAATAGAAAAAAATTATTCATATAGTGTAATAGTTTATTATCCATTGATTATTTTAATAATTATTTATAATTATGTTATATCACACTGATCAAAAATAAATTATATCATTATTCTACCAGTATAATGATATTGAAACTAAATCACTACATAATCATCCATTAATCATTATATGTTCATGTTTGGGTAAGCTTTACCACATACTTAAACAATGATATGAAATTATATCATGGATGATTATGATAATATAATTAGTGGTTTAATATGATATAAATATTTAAATAAATAGTTTTAACTAGTTTATTAAGGTTTATATAAATATTTAATTCATTAATTAAGAAAACACCCTTTATGGGTTTAAAATCACTGAAATATGCTTGTTGTTGATTTATTCTTCTATAATAAATAATAAATCACTCATGGAAGGAAATTTAAAATTAATAAATAATTATAATAAATAAATTATAGTAAATTTAATAATCTTGTAAGTATGAACTTTTAAAGAATAATGAATATTGACACCTCTCCTACGAAACAAGTATAAACCGTTAAAATTATAAACACTCGATGTTGGAAAATAGGAAACAACTAACTAATATATATATATATATATGTAATGATTATAAATCTGGGGAATAAATGGTTATAGTTATTAGTAAGGTTATTGGGTATGTAATTAATAAAATTAATTTAATTATTCAGGATTTTTGGTGCAAGTGAAGAATGAATCAGGACCAAGGTAAAAGTTTTCATCTGAAATTCATCTCATTGAGGCATGTTTTGGTATTATGCACCTAATTTATTTTATGCGGTACATATTATATAAAATTGTGACATTATATCATGATACAACTTTTATTAACAGTAATTTTAGTTCGATTTGAAGATCTCTATTTAAATAGTTTTTGATTTAAATGTTCCTTAATTTGTAAGAGTTTTCTTGTTCTCAATTATAATTATTTGAGACATGTAAAATTTTATACACCATGTTTATTTGTTTTATGGTTTAATATTTATTTACCAAACAATTATTTTTTTATAAATTATTTATTTATACTTCATGGGATTTACTAATCTAAATCGATTTCTTTCTTTAAATGGATTTTATTTGGGTGTTAGAATAGTTGTAAGGGTTTCTACCTCAATCACCCTTCGTTGAGGCATATTTTGATATTATAGACCAATATTATTTTATAAATTTTAACTAATTCCCCTTAAATTATAATATCTTAAATTTTTTTGATTTTATAAAATAGACTTTCAGTTATAATCATCCTTGATTTGGACTACAATTGATATCTTCCCAAAAATATAAGGGTTTTTTTCATAACTCTATTTACTTTACTGAGTTGTAATGTTTCTTTTTAAGATTCATTGTTCATATGGTATACCGTATTTCTATATTTTTTTTATTAATTTTTAATAAATTATTCCTTATTAATGATTTCTCTTCCTTCTTGAAAATGAAACTATGTTAAGAATAGTTCCCATCCTCTAGAATGATGGTTTCCCCTCTTTATCCACAACTTTACTTCTCGTCAATGTTATCCTTTTAAATTGGAAAAATAATTATGTGTTATATAATTTTTCCTTCATATTAATCTTCTCATACTTTTTAAAGAATGTTTTATTATACTTTTTATTATGTATAATTTCAATAAAGGTATTTCAATATATCAAAAATTATTTTCCTTTCAAAATAAAATGTCCCATACTTGTCTTGCATTTTACTCTTTATATAAAGGGAGCTATATTCAATGAAGTTATATTTTATGAACCACCCTATAAAATATTTTATGAATTTAATCTTTTGTGTGATTAAAATTCGTATTTATTGATCTGGTTTATATGGTTATTTATGTGATAACTTTTAAAATGTAATGTGAAACCCATTATTATTCATAGGATTTAATAATGTGATGATTATATGTTTTATTATGGAACACATGTATGGTTAATATTTAAGTGATGGATGAGACCTATATATCCCTTCAATGCATTGGTTAAATATTTACATCATATGAGATAATGGTGAAAAGTGTAGTGATGCTTGACCTGTTGGAGTTTATGCCCTAGAACCAAATAATTTTGTGCTTATGATTACATGTATATTAAAATATGTGAATATTAATTTAAATATATTATCAAATATTGATTGTTCTTCTACATAATGTTGATGTGATAATTTCATAGAGTATCTATCTCACCAAAAAGGGCATAACAGTTCCACACTATGATGAGAACCTTGAAATGATATGAAAATATTCTTAAAACAAGTTCTACAAATGAATAACTTACATAGATTGTCAGGTGTGAGTAATAATAAGAGGATGCAACACATTCTCATGAAGTTTGCACCATATAATATCTAATATAGGAGATTATGAGAATGAACCCACCTGTAGTAATTCCACATGTTTTGGTTTCATATGATATTCCTATATTCAAGCATGTGTAATGGTCCTTAGACTTTAAGATTATCATTAATGCATGTCATGACTCACACACTTAGATTTACTAACAACAAACATCACACTATATGTTGGCAGGAATTAGGGTATGTTGGGTTCATCATGAATGACATGTTATTAATAGATAAGAAAATGAAGGATTTTTCCCATCCATCTTTATGGAAGTTTATATCTCATACCTTTGATTAAAATATAACTATCACATAAATTCCATAGTCATAGTGTAACAAAATTTATTACAAATAGTCAAAGAAAGGAATCTTAAGAATATAGGTTGCTGATATGAATGTGGAAACTGCTTAATGAGATATAGAGACAAAGGGATTATATTACAGTAGGAGTGTTTATACGTGGTTTCCAACATTGTGACATTAAGTTATTTTTATTGAGTGCCTTGACCCATTGCTAGACAGTAATATTAGACTTTAGGCATACCCTCCTAACACCAACAAGAAATAATCCTAGAGGTTCACACACCAAGTGTTTATATTGGTCTTGATTAAATTATGTTTGAATTTAATTAATGAAGTAAACATTATACTCATGACCAACGAATAACTTTATTCAAGTTTTATTGATTGTATAAATTAAACAAATATTTATTCACCAGATTATGAGTAATATATATATATATATATATTATTGAATATTTAATAAGTATTTATTAACTGGTTTTTTGATAAAAACATTAATTTATGAATGCAATTTTTATTTGGGTTTTCAATAAATGTCGAGGAGTTTGAACAGAGCAAGATTGTCATGACCCCCTCCCACCAAAGATGTTGCAATGAGGAGAGAGAGATGATGGCTCCCCATGTCCCACCTCCTGTAGGATTTAGGTTGGAAAATTGCAACATGGGTATAAAAATCTCATAGTATGGAAGAAATTACCAACTATAAATGAAACAATATCGGGAGATAGGTTAAACAATCACAAAAAAAAATCCAAAAAAATATAAATGTAAATAAAAATCCATCACACAATGTATGAATAAAGTAGAAAAGATACATATAAAAGTATCCAATAGTATACCAAAAGAAAAATATATGGAAACGACTCAATAGAATCCCCAACCGAGCTAATAATATCCATCTTGGTCCCCAAAGTCCTCTTAGAAAATTTAAAAATTGTTTAAATATGTAGGGTGAGATTAACATGTATAATCAGTAGGGACATATCCAAGGAATCGGGTGAAAATGTGGGTAGGTCATGCTAAAGTGCCAATGATCAAAAAATAGATAAAAAGAGTGTCTATATAGATCATATAACCAAACCTTTACTCAACATGGATCACTAACCAAATCATTCATCCTATATAATAATATAACATCAAGATCATAACAAAGCAAGGAACCCTACTGCACCTTCTCCATTGATTTTCCACTCTCACGCCCCAATGTAGAATGTCCTTTGATCCCATACCTTCGACATATACCACATCACATCAAATCAAATTCCACCCACATACACCTAAGATACAAATCACATCATATCACACACCATATCATTCAATTACCTTAGTAGAAACCCGAGACACACATCACATCACATCCCACCCACATACACCTAGGCCACACATCACATCCGAACCAGAGCAGTAAGGTATCTTGAATGTAAAGGAAATCAATATAGTGACCTCCTCTTACCATGCATGACCCCCACCACATATCAAATCACACAACATCATGTATCTCCCATAGAAACCTAGACCAACAAATCACATCACATAAAATACCATCCACAAACATATGGGCCACACATCACATCTATGTAATCTTCGACACCAAACCATATCACTACTACTAAAGGAAGAGTGGGGGAGAGGGAGTATCTAACCATTCATATCACTACCATTCTAGATGTTTGAAAAACACTTGGAACTCAGCACCTCTGAACATTGGTAGGTTATCCAACTCGGTTGGGGTACTTATAAAATAATATAAACATACATGATGTATAGATAGTACATAATACCCAACCTATGGGTTCACATCAACTGTACTAGTTCACACCACATCACCACCACTATACCACACAAAGAACATTATAACTAATTACACCACAATATGGAACATTAATGAACCACTAAAAAACAACACAACATTTCCCAATTTCTATTATAGGTTTCACTACATTATTTTGTTAACCATTTCATTCACATTACACTACTCATTAATTTATTCAATTTAGTCATCCAATTACCACACATCAATTTCCAATCCAATACTTTGATCTACAAACCTATTTTTTTCATTTATCATCATAGTTTATCCTATGGCTAACCAAGAAAATATCTCAACCACCCCATGCTACAACTAGACCAACTCATACAACTACCACCACAACACCACATGTCCAACTTTATCATCACGTCACATCACCCAAGCCCATACAACATGAAAACCTCACATCACACAACCACAATTGACAAAAACCAAAACCACTATGCCACAACCATATCTCATGACAAAACCACTACACACAGTAACCATACATCACCACAACACTTCATCACCACCATGCATCACACCACTGCACACCATAACCACATCAAAACTCTATGCACAACATCACACAACTACCCACATTTCATCCATGCTAAAAAAAGTCCACATCAAAACCCCACAAATAACATGGCCTAGATAGTCACCTCCATCACCATACAATATCCCAAACCATGTAAGGAAACAAAAAAAGCATAAGAATACACAATAGTATCACAAAACATCTTCCAAAATTATTCATGGGATTTAATCACATCACTTCTTTAATTAGCAAGAGTATTATCACAAAAACAAAAATCCATGGGAAACCAATTTATTAGACAAATATATGTTCCTTATCCTTTTATTTAGGGTGCGGTCACACAACAACACATTAGGATTCATTACACCATAAAAAATAAAATGAAAACAAGTATCCAAAAAACATTTATTTTTAGAATTGGAAACATACAGGCATAATATCATAAAAAACAAATATCCAAGCTGAAAATCATGTGGAAAATCACCATTCCCATAAATTCAACTATTTAAATTAATTATTTGATTACGTTAACCCTTACTACCCACCAAAAAGTAAGAAAAATCCTAAAAATACCATACATAACATGTAAATGGGTGGAGACGAGGATCCCCTACCTAAAGGAAGATTTTAAATCTCACAGTGTACCACAATGTGAAGTGGAAACTACCAAGAAGCCACCACCAAAGAAGGGAATCATAGATCAACCTACACCATACCAAAGAGCTATAATAACGTAAACCATAAACACCACAATCCGAAATCACACCACTTAAATGGATCTTTTAAAAATAATGGAATGAAAAACCATGGGGGAGAGAGGAAAACTTACCAAAAACCACCAAAGATCATTCACCAAAACCCGATGATCAAATAAGGAGAAGAAGGGCTGGAAGGTCCCTTAAAATCTCCTAGGGTTCTTCAAAAAATGATAGGAAGGAAGGGAAGATGAATGAATAAAAATTGGCCAAACAAAAGGATTTAAATACCTAGAACTCTCCCCTTTTATGTCATGCAACCCTTTCATGGTGTGTAATTGATGGGTTTTCCAAAATTATAACTTTCTCTGAAATTCATGTCACCTAAAACTTTATTTAATTACATGTCATGTAATACATTCATGATGTGAATAAATTTCATGGTTCCCCTTAGACTGAATAAAAAGTGTGAAACTCATAAATAACACAAGTCACGAATCACCAATTCATGATGTGAATCCAATTCACATTGTGAACCACAACCTGCAGTACTCCTACAGCTCCAGCTCCACCGATCCATCTAGAAATCCTCCAAATGCCTCCAATTAACCAAATGATAAACTAACATGTTAAGAAGGAACAAACTATTACATTATATAACTATCAAATGATTCTCATCCTCAAGAATCAAAACCAATCCCAAGAAAAGAAAGTGGTCCAGACAATCATCCCAAAATACACCTTTCAAGTAATTAATCATGCCTCAAAAATCCCCATCAACCAAACACACCTGACTTAAATTCCTAAAGAAACACCCAACACAACCACATCAACCTCAGTATAGACCAACAAGAAACTTTCAAAACCAACACATACTGTTTCACCAAACACATAAACAATGGAATTCCATCCTCCATGTTAATTTACTATCTTCTGTGGGAGGAATTGAATCACCCACATGAATTTTATCTCATCCTAGTATAATGAATATCGATTAGGAATAATGTCAACCTCTTTTCATGTGTCAAAAACTTTATCACACATCACTCATAATGTAGAAAAAAACACATCTCATAACATAAAAATATCCAAACATCACATCATCCAAAACAAAATAGAATAAACCAAGGGTCAAAGAAACTCAG
This sequence comes from Viscum album, assembly GCA_963277665.1. NCBI lineage: Eukaryota > Viridiplantae > Streptophyta > Magnoliopsida > Santalales > Viscaceae > Viscum > Viscum album. The sequence continues at coordinate 251,282,388 of OY728160.1, read as the reverse complement.
GGAACTAGATAAGAATCTTTATATCTCACTCCCAATTACTCCCCTCTAGAAAACAAAGACTCTAAAATATGTTAACCAAAAGAATGTTTCATCTATATATCAACTTCTATCAATAATCATGGATCTATACAAGCCAGTACATGAACACCACTTTGTCCTTGACATCCAACTCTCCCTAATCAATAATGTGTGATTCATCCTAATGATACTGATGAAGTTGAGACACATGGAAGACATTGTATATCATCTCTAACCATGGTGGGAATTCAAACTAATACACCACCATGTCAACACACCCCAACACCTCAAAGGGACATAATAAACTTAGAAAAAAGATTATTACCCCTGCCAAACCTCCACCACCTATTCCAAGTGGAGACTCTCAAGAACATAGAGAATCCAATTTTATACTTAATAGGATTCCACCTACAATCATCATAGGAAATTTTATGGACTTGGACCGCCCTCATCGACTCATTAACCAACTTAATATTATCATTCATGCTCTAAAACACATGAGGACGAAGAACTTCCAACTCCTAAACCTCCATCTAGTATAATAGAGAATGATAAAGTCACCCATAAAATTACTCAAACAAATCCATGTTGATGCAAAAGTTATATCTATTGTTTTATGAAAAATAAACCAAAGGCATGTGTCATACCCAATATTAAACAATGTCCAAGATGTATGTTTGAAAAATATCCTATAGCTTTTGGATGGTCTGCTCCATCTTCCCATCTTTCTGAGAGTGGAAAGCAGTTCTAAGGTGTAACTGGAAGTCAAAATAAAGATGACTGTAACGCCCCGACCCCAGTTTCCCAAAGCTGGTGAATTATTTAATTACATTGGAATGAATACAAGAAATTTGTATCTTGAAGGACTGAATAGTTTAGTAGTTTTGGAAAAATAGATACAAACATAAGTTTTACATTACAACTTGAAAGAAAAAAAAACTTTTCAACTCCATTAAAAACACCCATAAACTCTTAGATTATTCCCACAAGTCATTCGTAATAATATTCATCTTTACATACTATGGAAAAATAAAACATAGGAAATGGGTGTGCTCAGGTTCTCAGTAAGGCTAAGTAATAAAATGAAATATGGCATAAACATAAACACTAGGCAAGGTGAAAAACTATAAACACATGTATTTAAAAATATACTTGAGCATAATATGGCAAGAATGAAGTTGATTAAAAAAATCCATATAAATGATTATGAGAGAATGAAACATAACCATTTATATTGTACAAGTTGAATAAAAACATGGTCACATTGAGGGAATGCATAATGTTGTACATCTGAAACATATTGTCAATGCCACATCTTAGACATTTGAAAATACTAGGGTAAGGCCTCGGCCAAAACTCAATTCTATTTTGTCTCATGAGACCTACTGATGAATCAAAGGGCTATATCAGGCCCCAACCATCACATACTAATTCCAATTCATTCCTCATATGAATTTGTATAAACATAAACAATATGAACATATGAAATGTAAATAACTTTCCCCAATATTTAATCATAATCACTAACCAATCTGAGTAGTATGGTGAATGGTATCAAGATAGCACCTCCATAGTCAAACTGGTCATAAACCATTTAATAACATATGTTATATTAAAATAATAATATATAAATCTTAATAAATCCTAAAATTTTATAGATGTGTTTAAATATATGAAAATACTCTAATAAAAAATATTGAAAAATTCTTGAGAGAAATACCCCTTATACTTTTCAAAGAAGTGTTCTTTTGAAAAAATCATTTATATTTGACATAATTGTCTGTATAAAACCATTAATGAACGAATGTAAATTTTCATGAAAAAATTATTTATTTTACAAAACTAATGGTTTCTTAAAACATATTATTGATGGTACTTGAAAATGGGTAAGAAATTGGGACATTCCCTTTAATTGGGCTTGTGTATTGGGAAGAATTGAAAAAGGAACCTTGAAAAACTTGTATTTCTTATAAAGGAAATAAGAAATGATCAAGAAACATGAGTTTGGGACGTATAAAGATAATTTATAATATTTTATGAAGATAATTAAGAATTAAATTTTTGTATAGATTAATAAAGCATAACTCGAATGAAAATAGAGGTTCGAGAAGAAAACCCATATTTTATGTCTGAATGTGTTCTGTACTTGACCTTAAAATCATGGATAGTCAAATTAAATCCATTAATTTATTAATTTATAACCTTTTATACATGTATTTTATTTATTATAATTTTATTAAGTTAATTTATGGCATTTTTTATGAGTTATAAGATAAAATTTTATTTCTTGGGAATGTTCATTTCCTTGGTTTCCACGATTAGTATACTTGTATATGAGTATAGAAGTTCATGAGGAATGAGTATAATTATTCATAATTAAATTTAGATGATATTAATGAACTATAGATTTTTAAATGGTTATATATAATAGTTTTTATATGTTATTAGGATGAATCATCAGATAAGTCATTTAGTGATAACTGTGTACATTATTATGAAGGTTATGGATCATAACAAACCCATTTTGTTTTATCATTTAATATTATGTAATTATATTACATATAGAACATAATAAAGGTTGTAATTTATATTTTATTATCTTGTTTAACCATTAAAATTGGTATCATGACCAGCATTGAGGAAGAAATTAATGAATGAAAGTTCATCTTCCATGAAGGTTATAAATCAACACATCTCGAATGATGATTTCATTTTTAAATTAAAAGAGAGAGAGAGTAAGGAGATTGATGATGTTTCTTATAATAGAATGATATAATTATAGTATATAAATTATACTGGAGTTATCATGATCATTTGGTAGAGGCGGTGAGGAGAGAATAATAAAATAAATAACTTGAAAAGAAAATAAAAGGAAAGGGAATATGAATTTACCTCTTGAATACTCCTCCATGAGAATCTCCTTAAGGGGATTGATTTTGATTTTGGATAATAATAAGAGATTATAGACATGGGGTGGGATCTTGGGAAGAGTATTGGGTAGAAATTTTACAAGTCTCAAAGCTTGAAAGGTGTGAGGAGAAGAGGGGCTGACGGGTGGTATTTATAGTGGAGTAGAGGAGTGATTTCTCATTATTTTATTCATTATTTTATTATTTTGCTCAAGAAAACCAATAATATTGATTTTTGTGACTATATATAGTAATAAGTGCATGTGAGTTCGAACCAAGGGTTCTTACATCATTCAAACATCACCTATGACTCAATAAGTCATGTATTTATCATTTATCATAAATTATCGTATTTTACTATTTAAAAAAAAATCATGTATTTTAGAAAAATCACAAAAATTAACCATAACCATTTTTCTATGTGTATAATTAATAAGTGAACCCCATTTATGAAAATAATTTTATAAATATGGGAAATTTAATTTTTAATTAAAATTATAATTTACTTGAAAATAATGATTTTAAATCTGTAACTGATTTTATAACATTTTCAAAAAATTAACTAAGGTATCATAAAAAATATTAATTTATGCATACATTTTATATGAATATATTTTCTTTTAAATCATTTTATTAATTATAAAATTGTATTTAAATATTTATGACTCCCAAAAATACCAACACTTAATTAATAATTTTTAAAATATTCCTTCTCTTATACTATCATATAATTATATCATACTTTCACTTATAAGGTGCCTAAATTTTATTTATACTTTCATGGGAACATTTACAATTCATTAGGATAATTTACTATTCATAAGGGTCATATTACTATTTCTAAGGTCAAGTTACTATTCACCAAAAAATGTATGTTGATCCTATCAGACTCTAAATATATTACCAATCATAATAATGTATGTCTTTTTTTCAAAATTTAAATCATATAAGTAGAAAAATTATTTTTAATGGATAGATTATAACTGTCTCCTTTAAATAATAACAAAGTGTTATTTTGTATAGACTTAGTGTTTCATGCATTAGATTCAATATTTATTTGTATAACACTGGGGGGTTACAATGAAATACCCTCTAAAACCATGAGGTAAAATATGGATTCTAATAATAGATGATGTTCCTCAGTACCCTATAAATCCTACCCCTATCTTCCATGTACCGCCTTCCCAAAACATTCACGACACTTGATTCACAGATCTTCAGGAAGTGAGCTGATTTATTCCACCATTCCACTATCACCCAAGCTACTTCATATCCTCCCTGATCTTTGGGAAACCCTATAATGAAATCCAACACTATTTCATCCCATTTCCACTAAGGGACTCCAAGGGATTCAAAAAACCTCTTTGAACATGGTGGTCAATTTTCACCTACTGACAAACCAGATTTTTTTTACAAAATTTGTTACTAACTATTTCATCCCTGACCAAAAAATTTGTCTTCTGAAGATATTAAATATTTTTTTCACACTAGTATGTGTCACTAAATTTGATATATTAAACTCACAGAGAAGTCCCTCACACATCACCTACGGGAAAAACAACCTTCCCTATAAAAACACATAGTTCTGATCATCCTATGACCATCCCTTAAGAGCATTAGAATGTCCAACACAATAATGAATCACCTATGCCTCAAAGCCTCCCCACTAAGACTCCTCCATTTGTTGCATCAAACATGACTCCACAATCATATTATGAAGACAAACATGGTCACTTATTTCCCCAACATCAAGATGAATCACTTCAAACTCTTCAATTCCTTTCTAAACATCCACAGACTCCCAAGAAACATCCTCTTTGGATTTTTGACTCAACACATCAAGAACTACATTATAAATCCATAGGTGTTAGAAATATAAAAAAATTAATCCTAAATAATCTCTATCCACATCCGTTGGCATAGATTCATATCCGGTTGAGTGAAAACATATCTTAGGATATTATGGTCCATGAAAACCACAAAATGATCATTGATGAGGAATTTACACCAAAAATTTACCAAGAACACAAATGATACCAACTTTAGATCATGGATGGAAAAGTTACATTTGTGGGGACATAATTTCCTAACCACATAAGATATCACTACTCTCTACCGCATCGACACACATCCCAAGTCCAAATGGGACGAGTCACGAAAAACCTCAAAATACACACTCTTAGAAAATTGAAGCACTGTAACACTAGCAAACTCCTATTTTAGGAAATTTAATATTGTCTAGAACTAATAAGTCCATTCAAAATCTCATCCCTACCCAGTGAACACTTTCAATGGGGATTCATCTCAAGAAAAACTAGGCACAAACCTGTGACAATTCCCATGAGACAAAGAAAACTATGGGCCTCTTTCATGTTATTTGGTGCTTCCCAAGAAACAACTACTTCGACCATTGATGGGTATATTTCCACACCCTTCTGAGACACTACATGCCCAAGGAAATTCACCTATCACATCTAGAACTTATATTTGGTTAACTTTCCATAAAATTGATATTGTCAGTGAACCCGAAAAATATCTCTAAGATGATCAACATGATCCTCCTCTGACTTGGAGTATACTAAGATATCACCAATCAATACGATTACAAACCAGTCAAAGAACTAAAGGAACATAGAGTTCATAATACCCATGAACATGGTTGGTGTGTTTGTAACACTGAATAACATGAATAAAAACTCAAAGTACTCATACTAGAATCTGAAGATAGTCTTTAGGATATCTTCATTCTTCACCCTCAATTGGTGATATCCATACCAAGATCTATCTTTAATAAACAACTATCCCCTCTCAACTAGTTGAATAAATCATCTATCCTTAGAAGAGAGTAACGTTTTTTTTACCGTTACCTGATTAAACATCTGACAGTCTACACACAACCTCAAAATGCCATCCAACTTCTTTGAGAACAACACTAGATAACCCCATAGTGGAACTCTAGGTCATATGAAACCAAACTACATTAGATAATCTACCTATAAAATCAACTTGTGAAACTCCATAGGTTCCATTCCATAGGGATCCATGAAAATCAGAGACTCCCCTGGATAAAACACTACCCTAAATTCGATATCATGTTGAGGTGGTAGTGTCATAACCTCATCTAAGAAGATATCAAAGAACTCCTACACAACCCCATGGACACCCCCAACCCGAGATTGTAATGAATTCTCTATGAAATGTGATAAAAGAGGCTCCATATTTATACCACCCAACTGATAACCTCACTCTCCAACAAACTTTCTCATAGGACATCCACATGATAAAATGAAACTTTTCTATAAAATTATTTTATGACTGCACACATGAAATATAGCCAATACATCATAAGGATAATACCATATGGAGTTATTTTTAATAAGAAGAAGTCCCCCACTAATTGGTGCTACCCCATCACCAGTCTACATCCCTGGTACACATCAAACAAAGAAGCTTGACATCTAACTGGTGTAGATAACACCGAGAGAACTAGAAGCCCATCCACGTATATTCCCAACATATGGACCAAAAAATGGTGAAAATTAGTGAGAGGATATTTAATCACATAAATAACACACAATAATAGACAGTAAAATTATCTTACCTCAAACAACTCCCAACTCTACTAGAAATACTACCTCTATTGCATGCATGTAACCACACTCAGCTACTCTACCTCTCCCATTCCAGTCTCCACGAATATTCTCTACACTAGGTCCCTATGGTAAGGTACCATTACAAGGATTCTATATGAAAAATCCATCAGCTCTTGGAAGTAGGATAAAAAATAGAAGTCTCTAATAGTAAAAGTAGCTTAGAGAAAACTACTGCCGCTGAAAAGGGGCTTGAATGCCTATCTGAAACTGAACATAAGTGGTTAGACACTATTCCTAGAAGTTACCATATCTACTAAAGATATGGAACATAAAAAAACACCCATATAAGGCACAAAAAAACCACATATCCCTGTTGTACGAGAAAGAAACTACTGAGGTTGGTTTCCAATTAAACGAAACCTTGAATGCTTGAACACCCAAGACCCACTACCTGAATCTATGATCCTTTAGATTCTATACTAGATAACTTTATGAGGCTAAAATCTCGAGGAAATCATTAGATCTACAGCCTCAACATTTTTCTATACCTTCAGATACATCAAGATCATAAACAAAGTAATCAATTACCTGATAATTGGGTACAAAGCCTCCTCCAGACTAATGGTTTTGGGCGCATAAGAAGCGTATGGAGGTGGGAGATATAATATTAAAAATTCTTTTAATATTTTTATACCTATAAACCCAGTAGAGAATCTTGAGAATTAAATTTATTATCAATTTATTTAGATCATAATAAAGAAAATAACATGAATTTGGATCTTTCTTTGATGTGGATGTTGATTATCTGAAAATCCCATTTCAGATTGCCTTCATTTCATTGTGAGGATCCAAGGATAGAATCCCTATAGAGGTGATCCACACCTGATAATTTTATCTCAAATAAATGCCAATTGATCTATGGGTAATAGTACAATGAATCGACTTTTCTATGTTATTTGTGCTGATCACTCGTCCTTCAGTCTTGAAGGAATATATCTTATGTTTCTTATTATTTAGAGGGAGAGAGAAGAAGGATTTGAGAGATAATTTTTTGTGTGAAACAATTCTCTATTTTTGATTTTTTACTACACAGTAACCATAAAAGATTATTTATGGAGCTAGGGTTTAGGTTAATAAATATTTTAATTTCACCCAGACCCTTAAAATAATGTCATTTTTTAAATAACCCCATGAAAAATAATAATTATAATGATATTATTATTTTTCAATGCCCACTAACACATCTATATGATAAATATTATTTATCAGCTTGTAAATAGATATGTATCATCGGAAGCATTCTTGGTAAATTAAAACTCTTCAACATTTTTTGAATAGCTAAATGAATATTTTATTAAAAAATAAATTTTTGCGATTGATAAAAAATGAATAAAATTATTCCTCAGACTTGATAATAATATTTATTATATTATTTAAATTTACTTATAATTTAATCTAGAACATCAGTAACACTTAGTGTGTGATCCTCTAATATTATTTCTCATTGGTATTAGGAGGTATTTCCTAAAGTTTAATATTAATGTCTAGAAATGTGATAAGGAACCCAATATAAAGAACTTAATGTCACAATAATGACAAAAACATACAAATTCTTAGTGTTTAATATAATCCCATTACAACAATATCTCATTAAGCAGGTTTCACATTCGTGTTATCAACCTATATGCTCGATAATTTTTTATTTGAATATCTAAAATAAACATGTTATTACCATCATATCCAAAATTTCAATAATAATATAAATATCATATATATTCATTATATATGTATTTATATTAATCCATAAAATATATATATAGAAAAATTAATTACACCATTCATGGAGATAGTAGGTCGTACGTGAGCTTGAATGCTATTTTCAATTTTTGATGAATGGAATGAAAGAAAGGTAAATAATAATTCACCTTTAAATAATAATTATTATATATATATCATAAATATTTATTAAATCTACCCATATTACCATCCATGTAACGCATAAATGGAAAATGAATCACATCGCTTCATGGAGGTGGTAGTCCACAAGTATGTATGAGCCACATTATAATTTCTCATTTCATAGACAAGAGGGTGGATAATGGTGGTTTCATAATCATAATTAATTTAATATATTTAGGATAATTAATTTATTATATTATTATAAACACCATATTTTTTTAGGAGGTAAAATAAGAAGTAAAAAAAATTTCGGTTAGGGAGATTACCACTTATTTGAAAGAACTCCATCAGATCGCCTCTTAAGGGCCCTAGTGCTGGACTTTTGGAAATACCATAAACTATATAAAAAATATAAGGATTTTTATAAGGGAAATGGGTATGGATTTTTTGAAATTGTTTTCTAAAAGTGAAGTAAGGAAGATAGGGAAGGGGTGTCCTTTTAAAATAGAGGGAAATGACACAATTGAAATTTATGAAAAGATAAAAATATAACTAAGTCATTCTCAAGAAAAATGATTCTAAATGGAAAAATATTTAAATATAATATAGGATATGGTTTAAATATCATAAAAATAATTTTTAAGGGTTTAAGCTGTAATTTAAACCTTATCTTTTTGTTTAACCTCTTAATTAACCCATTTTAACCTTAACTATGCTAATGACTTTTTCAATCATAAATGGTTATAAACTTACTTATAAGTTAACAATTGGATCATAAATATAAAAGGGATAAAATTTTAGACCATATATTTCCCCCCTTTTCATTTTTAAGATTTATATTATTTTTAATCAATTTATTAAAATATTGTTTTCATAAAATATCATTATTGCAATTTTTGAGACTATGAATTTAATTTGACATTAAAAACAACAATACAATAATGGAATTAAAATATGATAATATAAAAAATCACTAATATGTTATATTTATCTATAAAATTCATGTAACACTATAACTAACTTAAATTAATTTACTTTTAATATTTTTAAAGTCATTTATTTTATTTTTCTATTAATTGAAGAATTACCGTGTCAGGGTTGCGTAAGAATGTAAGTTAATTAAATAATAACTAAAAATTATAAATAAATCAATATAATGATAATTATTTCATTATTCTCAAAATAATAATTAATATTCACAAACAAACTTATTTTATCCCTATGTGAACATATAAGAGATATTTAAAATTAAAAGAGTGACATTTTGTATTTTTATTTTCATTAAATATTATATAGGTCTTTTTCATGGAATAATAATCTCTTAAATAACTAAATTTTGAGCCTAATATGATAAAGTTATAATTAAATTAATTAAAAAATTATTAAGATGAAAATATTTGACCATAACACTTAGTTTTAGCCATGTTTAACATGATTTATCCATTATCGAGGTGAGAAAACCTATGTCTGTTACTTTTCATAATGATAAAAAATAAAAAGGGTTCTATTTACTAAATTTTAACCTCCTAATTCAAAATATGAAATAAATTTTTAATGATTTAATTTTCAATAAGTAGAATAAATTATTTTAAAAATATGTGTGAAGATACGACGAAAACAACTTTTTAGAAAAATGATGTTTTTAAGAATAAAACTGGATTTATTATTATCTCATGCCTATAAAAAATATTATATGAATGATAAAAATTTTACTGAGTGTAATATATATATATATATTATATTTCATTAAAATTGTTCACCAATAGTGATTAGTTTAATTTATTAAGGTAAAAACACATTGTGCGCATAAAAATAGATTTTCAGAAAAGACATTTCTTTTTTACTTTCAAGTTATTTTTATTTCCATTTTTAATAAATTGATAACCAAGGAATTAATTATATACATGTTTAAACTACACATTTTTCATAATTTATTCAATCCTATTCATATCCTCCAATCTAATTTCTTGTCGATAACTATCCTATTAAATAATAATATTTCAATAATATATTGTGGTTCATTTAAACATGGTGTTTCATGTAAAGTTATAAAAGAATTAATATTAGTTAAAAAATAAATATATTATAAAAAATTATGGTGTTAGATTATACCCCCATTAAAATGATTTTCACCCATGAAATTATGTCACTCTGATATAAAAAATTGAGGAAACTTCTTCCTCATCGCATCCCCGAGTTCCAACATAGATTCCTAAAATTTATGGGTTCTCCACAAAAAAATAAATGGTGAGTGGTATTATTTCCTATCACTTTATCTCTAGTATCCATAATCTCCATCAATAATTCCTCATAAGAAATACATTTTTCTTGTGGTATGAACTCTAAGTTTAGTACATGTGAAGGATTAGGTATGTACTTCAATAGGAGATATACATAGAAAATATCATGAACATGGGAGAGATTTGGTGGATGCAGCAAGTGATAATATACCATACCGACATGATCAAGAATATTAAAGGGGAAAATATACCTAGGGAATTAATTTACCTTATTTTTTAATATCATTACATTCTTATGAGAATAATTTCATATAAATACCTTCTAACTAACTTCAAAATCTAGATATCACTGATGATTGATAGTATATTTTTTTTGTCAACTATGAGATATACCTATATATCATTCAATGAATATAACCTTATATTCCATTTCCTTAACCAGATAAGATATTAATATATTTCTTTCTCCATCTTTATCCCAACACATTAGAGTTTTGCACTTCCTTCCATAGTGGTCTTCATAAAGAGACATCTAAATTCTTGAGTGAAAGATATTTTTATAAGAAAATTCCACCAATGGAATATATTGATCCTAAAAACCTTCAAAATACATAGATAAAGATATAAATATGTATTCTAGAGTTTTAATGGTCCGCTTAAACTGACCATATTTCTGAGGATGGTAAGTGGTACTAAAATTAAACTCTATTTTTAGAGCTCACTGCTAACTTTACCAGAACATTGCGGTAATCCTTAGATCCCGATCAAATAGAATATAATGGGCTACTCCATGAAACCTTACCACATCCTTAATGTATATTCTAGAAATATAACCAAGAGATATATCATTTCTGATAAAAATGAAGTGTGATGGTTTCATAAGTTGATCAAATATAATCCAAATAGCATTATATCCTTTTGATGTGTTTGGGGAGTTTGATGAATGAATCCATGGTGATGTTTTCCCATTTCCATTATAGTATGGGAAATGGTTATAAAATATCCATATATATTTTTGTCTCTCAGCCTTAACTTACTAAAAAACCAGGCACCAAGATACATACTCTATAATATCCCTCTCCATGTTTTCCCATGAGAAATTCCCTTTTATATCTCTATACATCTTTGTAATTCCATGACAAATAAAGAATTTTGAAATATGAGATTCAACCTGTAGTTCCTTCTTCAGGTTTGTTATTTAAGGTAAACATACACATTTCTAAAACCTTATCATTCCATCACAAACAAAGTTTAACTTAGGAGAATTTTAATCCTTTTTCTATAGTTCTATATCTTCCTTTTTCACGTATTTTATCCTCACATGGATAGATAGTTGAACAATCATCTGAGAAAGATAATATTTCTCCCCTTAATTTAGGAATTTTAGATCCATCATATGAAAATCCAAAAATATTTGATATTTTGTGATCCTCATCATAGATAAGCTAGCATGATATTTTTGACTCAGAGAATCAACCACCTCGTTTGCCTTCCTAGGTTAGTAATTTATTGAGAAATCATAATATTTGATCAAGTCTAACCATCTTATTTGGTGCATATTCAATTCATTCTTTGTTAATATATACTTAATTATTTTATGATCAGTATATATATCATATGTTTCACTATATAGATAATTCCCCCACATATTCAATGAAAAAATTAATGCTTCTAACTCCAAATGATGATTCATAAAAAATTTTCTCATTAATTTTTAATAGGTGATATGCATATGCTATCACCATTTCATTCTATATGAAGATCCATCCCAATATCTTATTTAATTCATCACTAAATATCACAAAACCTTCTCAACTACAAGGTTGTGTAAGAATATATGCGCTAACCAACCTTATCATTAGTTCTTTCAATCACTCTTCACATTCATATATCATTAAGAAATTAACACCCTTTAGAGTCAAATGGGTGATTGGATTAGTTTATCATGATAAATCTCTCAAAAAGAATCATTGGTATACATCCAACATATGAAAAATACGTATTTTAGTTATAGTGGTTGGTCTTGTCCGTTGACCAATAACTTCTATATTTGAAGGATCCACCAATATACCCTCAATTTAGATTATATGACCCAATAATGAATCTTTATGAAGCCTATAAAATCCTGGACTAGATTTTCATTAAAATAATAGCCAGAACGGTGGGTCACATGGCATCAAGCGTGTCTCCAAATATGCCAGAGGCTGCCGACTAGTAGTGAGGGTCTATGGAGGTGATATTGGGGAGACTATACCCTCTTATTAGAGTTTTAAAATGGTATTATTAGAGAATAAACAACATAAACAATAGAAGAAGAATTTAAATAGTTTACAAATAAATGGAAGGAAGATAATAATCATTTTATAAAAGTGGAAAATTCCAGTTTACACGATTGATGCATGACATGGTAATGATACATAAATAAAATTAGTTATCATACAACATGATTTTCACAATAGAACAAATACAAGACTCAAATAAGGAAAAGAACTAAAAGGTCATAAGAAAAAATCCATGAGCATCATGAGCTCCAGCTAAATCATTTTCTCATAACTATAGGTACGATCATTCAACAACAAGCAAGGTCGAAGGTCCGCAACCCTGCAAACAAGAAGGGTCTACTCGGGCACCCCTTCTCAATGGAGGACTGAGTAGGGTGTGAGATATAAATCTCAGTAGGCTGGAAACACTGGTGTCTAGACCTATCCAAATGATGTAATATAAATTTAACAGTTTTTAGGTATAAATCATTAATGATATAATTGAATAAATAAGTAAAACCCATCCAGGTTCCTAAGGGACACTTGACGGTGATACTTGCTTCAGCCCTTGGCTGGTGTGTTTGATCAAGTCACCATGTATATATATATAGGTTGTCACTGGGGCAAGGTAAGAATGCCTCTCATCGCTTTGTGTCTGTATATATATATATATATATATATATATATATAGAGAGAGAGAGAGAGAGAGATAGAGAGAGATTATCCTTGGCACAGGGAAAGCAAGCTTCTCTTCCAAGGGAGACTATGTAAATGCAATGAGGTAAGAATACATCTCATCCATAAGAAATAGTGGAATGGGGTAAGAGTGCTTCCTTTCCACATGTTAAATAATGGTATGGGAAATAAATGCTTACCATCCACATATAAAGTAATAGAGTGGGGTATGAATGCTTCCCGTACACATATGAAGTAATGGAATGGGGTATGAATGCTTCCCGCCCACATATGAAATATTGGCACGAGGTATAAATGCTTCCCGCCCACATATGAAATAATGGAACGAGGTAAGAATGCCTCCCACCCAAATTTAAATAATGGAATGGGGTAAGAATGCATCCCACCCACATGTAACTAATGGCATGGGGTAGGAATTCCTCCCACCCACATGTAAATAATGGCATAGAGTAAGAATGCCTGCCACCCACATTTAAATAATGGCATGGGGTAAGAATGAATCCCTCCCACATGTAAATAATAATAATGGAATAGTTATAATATAATGCATATTGAATTACCTCATATGAATTTCAGATATCCATACCATATACACAAAAATATCCATGTTCATGATTACTTAAGGAAAACCATCTTAAGTATTTCAATTTAAACATTAACATGTTAATCACATTCATTTTCATTATATGCGGTAAAGGCTTATCATGAATTCTTTTATCCATAAAAAATTACGTTCCTAGGAAACCATTTCATTTACCCCTTTAATATAGGGTAATCAATTCAAAATGACATAACCACTTGATCTGAATCACGTCTTTTAATGTAAGTTCCTTATTCAAGGTCATCTCATCCAATTTTCCTAGACATGGAAAATTGGTTTTAGGGTTAAAGTTTTTTGGTAATTCCAATTAAATGATGTCACTTCCTCATTTAGCCCATACTAATTAAGTTCATTAGATCCTCATGATGAAAAGAAAAATCCATTTAATAGTTAAGTTAGAACAATATATATTTTCAAGGAAACAAACATTAGACCATAAAGGGAAACTCATTTTTTTGGGATATCCATAAGGGACATGTTATAAACATGCTATCATACTTTCCATAAAAAAGTAGTAAGAATAGAGGAATACCAATGAAATATTCCAAACATGTATGAAAATCTATCTCTAAATTTTAGCTTGATGTTAGCACACCTCTGTTGGAGGGGTTTTATCAAGAAACCATGAATTTGTTAACAAACAACCATTTATCTTATTTAAGAATATATTCCATTTTACCATAGTGGATCATTTATGAGAAACTACTATAAATGGAAAATATTTAATAAGAATGAAACAATTAACTAATTAACTTATGATTTAATAAATTAAAAAGGGCGAGGAAATGGAACCTACCTCAAAGTGGAACTAAGCCATCCACTTCGGATATTGGAGATTTCTAACTAAAAGTTGCTTCTCCCCCAATGAGCATATGCTCCTTCACACACATTCAAGGAAACATATTCCCTATGTACACACCCACATGGCCATGAGCATGTGCATGGGTATCCTTACACATATAATTATTTGGATATACCCGTCTCCACTCACCTATGCATGAATTTATATATATATATATACATGGGAAC
Organism: Viscum album; assembly: GCA_963277665.1. Taxonomy (NCBI): domain Eukaryota; kingdom Viridiplantae; phylum Streptophyta; class Magnoliopsida; order Santalales; family Viscaceae; genus Viscum; species Viscum album. The sequence continues at coordinate 251,267,142 of OY728160.1, read as the reverse complement.
ACCTAGCCCCATAAATGTGTAATCATTGCCATGAATTATTATACACATAATGGGGGAACCCACACATATATATATATTTACTTACCTATACACATGTAGGCGCGTCTCCCTTGACTCGATGACTCGAAACCATGATGAAGAGTTCAACACAATACATGTTAAATACCAAGGACTCATAAATACCTTAAGGTACTAAAATAGGTAGTGTGAAATAATGCATAAGGTGTAAGTATTACCCTGAAACAAATCCTGTGGACCAAAACCACCCAAACCACCTCGCCTTTAGCAGTAGTTACCAGAACAAGCAAGAACAAGACCCGAGAGGCTGCTTGCACACCCTATCGAAGGACGAAACACAAAAGAACCAAGTTACACCTAACCATAGGTTTTTTCGAACACCATAGGAAGAAGGAGAAGCCCAAATAGGACAAAACAAAGCATGAGAAGGAGGGATAGAGATGTACCATGGAGTTTCGAACTAAGATCTTGTGGAAATCTGTGAGGAATTGGGGCTGTAGAGGAGGTCGTAGGTGAAGAGGGTTGTGCATCGAAGGGGGAACCCCTTTGGGGGTGATGCACATGATGGGTTGATAAGAGAGGGGGTGAGGGAATGTTATTTTAGGTTTTATTTTATTTTAATTTAATTAATTTCATAAACATACCCAACCGCACAATTTGACCCACACAGTTTTCCAAACCATGAACAAACTATGTGGGATGCCTTGTATAAGATACTCACCTCGGATGGGATAGGTGAACATTTTGGGAAACCATGTGCAGCCCGTGTGAAATGCCTCTACCCCCTTAATTAGGGTTGCATGGTTTCAGACAAACTGTGTTCCCTCTACAGTTTTCCAAAAACCCTGTTTTTCAGGTCTGGTGCTCGCAAAACCCTTCGATCCATTCAGGAACCTTAACAAGACTTCACCCAAGTCCAAAAAAATCACTTTGAAGTGAACCAACTCTCAAAATTTCGTTCCGAGGATAAGTTTTTAAAATGACCCATTCAGTAGTTGAAAAAGTTCAAAAACATTCTATTTTTAGTTCAGTCCACAATGTGGATTATAACAAACTTTTCACCTTATAACTTATCATCCTTGAGAAGCCTTATGGAATAACGTACACCTCAACCGACCTACAGGGGTCAGGAGGCTTTTTTCAGACCACTGTGTTAAATTTATGAACACCCAACACACTTTGAAACTCTTTATAATAATATGATCCCTAAGCCATCAAAACTTGAGCCAACACTCATTTCCAAACCGAAACATTGAGATGACACTTTCCCGATCTTGTCTGACTAGAGACACTGTCACATCATCATCTCATCAAGAACCTAGACAAAGGTACTTATCACCTTATTCTTTAATGTTAAACAACCAAAACCATACTATGACTAAAAATACATTAGAATTTTCATTACAAGAACACCCTTAATCATTTTACAATGCTCCTGGCATGATTTTAAAACGATTGAATGGTCAATTTACCATTAAACTCGAAGCCCAAGTCGAGTTATCTTTTCTTGAGAAGTCCCTGCTGACACTAAATGCACTTGTCTTCTCCAGATGATGTTCCTTAAAATGGTTCTTCACCAACTGTAACCATTTAAAAAAAGGAAAGAGTCAAGCCACTTTGATGATTAGTAAATAAGACGCTTGGTTTAGATGATCAATGCTTTTTATAAGCTGAACTACTATGACTTATCCCAAGGGAGCTCTCTTTTTTCACAAACACATTCACTGAAGTTTACACTGAACTACTGATGAAGTTTCTAACCCAAACACATAGGAAACCCTACACCCCACATGGAAATCCTTAAGATAGCCACCCAAACAATCCCAACAACTTAAAGCACTAGCACAGTGTAAGATCAACACTCTCTTAGTGCATCTAGGGAAAAGACAATATGGGGAACATACTCATCACTTATCATAATACACTAAGAGTATTTTTAATGGATACCAATCAAACATACCTGATTATATGGAGGAAGAAGATTTGATCCACAATTGGTAAACTTCAAAGAGAAAACTCGACTTCACCTGTTGATGCACCATCATTCAAACTAATCACGATGTTTTTTCAAATCGAAAAAATTATGTGATCATTCAAACTTACCACTGATGTCTAACTACAACCAACTGTGTTTACTAGGGGCTACATACACAACCAAAACATATCAAAATGGCCCTTCAAAGTAAACACCATCATGTATTTAAAAATCTAAAGCCTCAAAGGCATCCAATCACGATAAACCATTACCAAAAGGTAGTTTAGGTAGTGTCCCTTCTACTTGGAAGGTCACATTTACCAAATTCGACATGACACTCTTAGGAGTGTCTTAGCTTCCAAGGGGATGATAACTTTCCACTCACGAGCATGCTAGACCAAAACAACAAAAAAGGATGTGTGAAACTCCTCTGAGCTATCCTCACCATGTTAAACATAAAAAGAAGATCAAGGCCCAAATGAAACCAAAACCAAAACGACCGATATATCAAAACACCCAAGTATTTAAAAAACCATCCTAAGAATTGGCACAAGCCTATTTATTTAACACTCAAGTCACTCAACCTGGAGATGACCCAAGAACACACTCAAATGCAAAAAACTCAATGATTTAACCAATCTCAACTGGTTCATTATTTAATTTAACACTCAACAGTACCACATTTATCAACCCATACTACCTAAGGAAAAGAGAAGGAATCAAATGACCAAAAGAGTAGTTGAATATGGACAAATCATGTCTAACCTCCTTAAAATGATAATTACCTGATGCTCAAGCCCATAAAAAGGTCAAATAAAGACATGACCACTAGTCCAAATAAGGTTGTCATTTAAAAATTGAAATTCCTACCCAGGACAACGACACCCGAACGACACCAAACAATAGAAACTCACAAGTGTTAGCAAGGCACAAAATATCTAACGGTGATACCTACCACGGGCTAGCCCCTAATGAGGAAAAAAATTGACCCAAGAATTTTTCCATGCTATGAAATAGTCACAAGCTCAATAACCTAACATTTAATTCATTTATAAGAAACAATGCCTATGAAAAAACACCCACAATTCCGTTATAAGGAAACCAAAAAGGAAAAGCTCAAGCTAAAAATTGGTAAAAAACCTTTGCTTTTTAGTTCAAAAACACCCACAATTCCGGGTTTAGTTCTCCCGAAACCCTTCGAGACACCCATGAAACATAAAGGGCCTTCAAAAAAGTTCAAAAACATCACTTTGAATTGACCCAACTATCAAAAATCCATTCCAAGTCTCTCCGTTAAAAAAACCTTTTCTGTAATTGAAAAATTTAAAAAACCTTCTCTTTTTAGTTCAGTCCAAAACGCGGATCATTACAAAGCTAAAACTAAAAATTGGTAAATTTTTCATACAACTTATCCTTACTTAGGGTTATCCACACAACTCTAAAATATTCTTCATGAAATTCCTTATTATTTGAATATATAAGAATATAATTGATAAATACTACCAAAATCTGGTCAAGGTAATCTATAAATACTCTATTAATTACATCCATGAAGATAAAAAGAGAATTGGTAAGTCCAAATGAAATTACTATGAATTAATAATGAACATACCTTGAATGAATAAATATATTTAGTATATCCTCCTTCTTTATCCTTAACTGATGATATCTAGATAAAAAATCATTCTTGAAAGAATATATATTTCCTCATAATTGATCCAACGAATCATCAATACTGGGTAGATGATGTTTTTTATTAATAATGATCTTGTTAAGTTCTTAATAATCAATGTAAAGATGCATTGAACTATATTTCTTCTAAAAAAAGAATATGTGCACTCTATGGTGAAGCACTAGGCCGAATGAATCCCTTATCTAGATTCTCCTAGAGTTTCTTCTTCAATTAATACACCTAAATCTAGGCCATTCTAAGTAGATTATTTTAAATAGGTATATCACTATGTATGTGTTCCTTTGAAAACTCAAATTAACTATTTGGGTAAAGACTCATCAAATTCCTCCCTAACTATATCAGCATATTCATAAAAAAAACATGAAAATTTTCAATGTTGAATTTATCCCCATACATTTGAGATAAATATCCCTAATGAATAGGAATTAAAACCCATATGATATATGTCATATCCATTAGGTTTTTAGGTTTATCCTCACATTGATAGATGGTATATGGTTGATTCAAAATATCAAATGTAACTTCCATTCTATGAAAATTGATAAAGGATATATATTGAGAGATCCAATCTATACCAAAAGTTTCACTGAATTCAACTTGAGGAGGTATAACAAGATTCAAAGGATGAACATTTCTAAAAAATTAAATTGGAAATGAGTTATTGACTTGAGATATAGTCATCCTACCATTATGAGTTTCCAAATATAACTTAATATCTAATCACTGATGTGGTGATGTGATACCCTTATAAAATTATTCATATATAAAAGAGTAGGTAGAACAAGGATCAAATAGAACATTTATAATCATAGAGTAAATAATAAGTGTACCTTTCACCATGTTGTTAGGAACTTCCACAGAAGCTGTAGTATTTATATAATATTGGCTATCAACCTTTGGTTTCTTTTGTGGAAATTTCCCTTAATGTTTTGGGAATTGGTTGGAATAGTGCCCCATATCCTTATAGTTTAATCATTATACTTTTATGGATTCTCTCTTACCCTCAAATTCCTGAGCATAATGGAATTTTTATTTTCAATTGATGAAAAATCTATTTCCCTTTAAGAATGTACCAAGAAGTTTTTTTCCACAAGTATCACATGTTGGAAAAACCCCTTTCTATTCTTACCATTATAAATTTATTTCTCTTCCATTCTCTTCTTCTCATTTTTTAATTTGAATCCATAAGACTTGAACATTTCATTCTCTATTTTCATATAACTTGAAAATATATCCTCATATGATGATAATATTTGGGAAAAAAGTTCCCTTTGAAGGATTGGATTAAGAAAATCAAATAAATGATAAATATTGGTATTTGGATTACTTACCTAGTCCACTGTATAATTTTATATACTTATAAAGTTATCTTCATACTTAGCAGCATTTTACTCTTCATTTTCCCTTAGAATCATGAATTTTCTCTTCATATCTTCTCATTGTACATGAGGAAAATATGTTTCCAATAAAATTTCCTTAAAATCATTCTATCTCATAGTTGTTATTTCCTCATCATCCTTAGTGTTTTGAATTAATGGCCACCATTGATCTTTATCCCCACATAGATGATAAACTTACATGATAATCATGACACTTTCATTATATCGCAAAGTGAGAAATACATTCTCAAAGTAAAATATCTATTTCTCAGCTACAAATGGATTGGTAGTCTCATTGAATGACGGAGGTTTTTGATGCATGTAGTACTCCAAAACTATTACACTATTTTATGGATCAACAGACTACTCCATATGGGAAAGTTTATTGGTTATAACCTAATATAGATTTCTTAATATAGTTAAAATTTGTTTAGCTCCAGCTGTAGCTTCAACTCTTGCTTCATCATCTTTCCCCAAAGGGAAATCCTTATAAGGATTATGTGTATTGATACAATTTCCATGATTTCTTATAGGTTACACTTATATGAAATGGAATAATCTATATTTGATCATAACATTATGAATCATAATGTATTATTTTGAAAATAGTGAAACACTTATCATAAATTGAAAAATTTATGCATAGCTAATCTCCTAATCATAAATCTGGTTTCATTAAAAATATTATAAAATCATAAAAATATATCCAAATAATTTATAATGGTTTGTAATTAAAATAAAAATTAACCCAAGAATATCCCCTAGGAGTGTTAAAATAGGTGTGCAGTAAAGGTACACTCATGTGCACCAGAGTCAGTAGTTACTTTATTACATTAGTACAAGGTACAAGCGATCACATCCCAAATGACCAAATAGTTTAGTGTTCTTTGTAAACTATTTACATTATTGAATCCAAAATTACATTTTAAAACATAAAATAAATCATATATTTTTCTTTGAGAACACTGTTATTCCCCTTATAATATCCCTAAATATCACTAATAATACACTTCCTAGCATCTTAGGGAAAATAAACATAAGAAATGGGTGATCTTAGATGATCAGCAAGGGGATGCATACAAAGAACGATAAACAAGGCATAGATAATATGGAAGGAATAAATTATAATCATATAATTCCATATAAACAATTATAGGAGATTTAAACTTATACATGGATATCATAACTATTTAAATAATCAAATGGAAATCAAAATATGATTACATAATAATGAAATGCATAATAATGGACATCTGAAACTTATTGTCAAGGCCTCATGCCAAGACATATTAAATAAATGGGTAAGGCCTCATCCAAATACCAAATCTAGTTTGTCTCATGAGACCTAAAAATTACACAAGGGTCTATGTAATTTAGGACTACAGCCATCACATAATAAGTCCAATGCATTCATTATATTAATAAACAATACAACTTAATCAATATGCACTAAAAATAAATAATTTTACATATTAATTAGAATAACTAAAATATTAAAAAAAAATAATTTATCTAATAAAATTGACCATAAACCATACAAATAAATTTGGTGGATGGTATAATTTTTTTATATCATTAGTAAAAGATGATATTCAACAAAGTACATTGAAATATATAAAATTAATTTTAAATGTTCACTAGAAAAATTTCTTGGGGAAAATACCCTTTTCACTTTGAAATTACTTATTTAAAATATAAAAAATACCCAAATATTAAGGAAAAAAATTATTTGAAAATAACCTTGTAAAAATTTAAAGGATTATTCAAATAAATTATTGTTAATAATAGTGATAAATTCTTGTCATGGAATATAATTTAAAAAAATCCCTTTCACACTTTTTTAAAAAGGTAAAAAAGAACTATATTTGGAAAATGAAAAGAAGATAAATTTTAATTTTTTTAAAAGTATAAAATGGTTAAAAACGTCATTTAATAAATCAATTTAGAATATTAGAGATGTTATTTTGTCCAATTTAAGGAAAATATGTACATTGAAGAGAATGATTCTCGACCGAGTAGAAAAAAATGTTGGGTTTCCATAAAAACATTACTTCAATATATGGATTACATAAAGTGAGGAAAATGAAATGAAAATTTTCAATTTCTTTAAATAACCATATAATATTCTTTTTTTTAAGATATAAATATCACACAATTCCCCCAATGGGTAGTTAAACATAAACAATCACAAATAACGATGAGATTGTAAAATAAACCCTTACCTCTTATTTAAATTACATCATATGAGTTTGAACCACCTATATAAAAAATATATATTTATTATAAATATATTCTATAGCCATACACATACATAAATTTTAAATAATATCATATATTATTTACTAAAAATATTTTATCACCATTTTATTACAAATTAATTGTTAAAATCACTACTCAAGGTGATAACTACTTCATTTTTCATGTATGTTTTGGTTTAGTAGTTTTAGTACTTTCAATTTCACCATGATTACATAATATAAATAATTTTAATCATTATATAAATATCATATATATTCATTATATATTTATTTAGAGTAATCCATAAAATGTATAGATAGAAAAACAAATTGCACCGTTAATGGAGATGGTAGGTCGTACGTATGGATGAACACAATTTTCACTATTTGAAGAATGGAATGAAAGAAATTTAAATTATAATTAAACTTTATGAAATCATTAATATATCATATATATTATATATACATTTTAAATATACCCTTTTTTCATCCATGTGATGAGTAAATGAAAAATGAATCACATCGCTTCGTGGTGGTGGTAGTCCACACATACGCATGAGCGAATCTATCATTTTTCATTTGATAGAAAAGATGGTGGATAATGGTGATATAATAATATTAATAATATTTCATTATATTGAGGATATTGAAGTTATTATATTATGATAAATACCATATATTTGAAAGAGGTCACCTCTTCTTTGAAATGACTCTTTTAGATCTCCTCTTAAGGACCCTAGTGTTGGTATCTTGGGATGATACGAACATCTAGAACATGTAAAAGTATTTTTAAAAGATAAATTGGAAGTTATTTGTCTATATATGTATCTCTAGGTGGTGTAAATAATAAAGGCAAGTGGTTTTATTTTATAAGGGAGGGAAAGGGAACTCTTGGAATTTCTAAAAACATTGAAGTATAATTAAGTCATTCTCAATAAAAATTATTCCAAATGGGCATAGATTCTAATATAATGTAATATTTGGTTGAAATATCATAAAAAAAATAAAATTTGGATATTTTTACGTGGTATTTTAAATATTATATTTTGGTTTTACACCTTAGTATACCTATTTTAACCTTAATCGTGGTAATGACTTTTTAATCATAAAAAGTTATAATTTTACTTATAAGGTAAAATTGGATCATAAATAGACAGGGAAAAAAATTCAACCATTTATTATACCATTTTCCTCATTCAAGTTTTTTTCTTTAATTAATTTAATAATATATTATTTTTATAAAATATCATTATTTTCATTTTTGACACCATTTATTTAATTTGATTTAAAAACATCAAGATAAATATGTAATTATAATATAATAAGTCAAAAAATCAATAATATGTTATATTAATATATAAAATTAGTTTAACATTATAAAACCCTAAAATTTTGTTATTTTTAATATTTTTAAAATCATTTATTTTATTTTTCAATTAATTAAAGAAATATTGTGTTGGTGTTGTGTATGAATTTATGTTAATTATATAATCATTAAATATTATAAATAAATTACTATCATGAAAAAATTTAATCATTATCAAAATAACCATTAATATTTGTTCACAACTTTATTTTATATCTATGTGAATAGATAACAAAAATTTAAAATAAGAGAGTAGAATTTTATTAATTTTATTTTCTTTAAATATTATATAGTAAATTTTCATTGAAAATTATCCATTAAAAAAATAAATTTAATGATTTAGGTTATAAGGTCATGTTAAATTCATCAAATAATAATTAATATGAAAAATGTTGACCTTAAAACTTAGTTTTCACCTATGTTAACCAAATTTATTCTTTATCAGGGTGATAAATTTTACCAATGTTACTATTCATAATAACAAAAAACAAAAGGGGGTTATTTAATGAATTTGAAAATATTTAATCTAAATATGGAATAAAATTTTAAAGATTCAATTTCTATAAGTTTAAAATATTAATTTTTAAATATGTGTGAAAAACATGATGGATTTCTATTTTTAGAAATATATAGTTTTTATGGAAAACACTAGATTTATTATTATCCCATTCATAGAAGTAAATATTAGATGAATGATAGAAAATTTTATTGAATATTAAATACATATATTGCATTAAAATCATTCACCAATATTGATTAATTTAATTTATTTGTATAAAAACACTTTACATGCATAAAAATAGGTTTTTAGAAAAACATTTATTTTACTTTAAAATGATTTTTATTTTTATTTCTAATAAATTAATAACCAAGTAATTCATTTTATACATGTATAAACTTCAAATTTTTCATAATTTAGTTAGTCCTATTTATACCTTCTAATCCAACGACTAAGCAATAATTGTTATAGTAAATAAAAATATTTCAATAGTATATCATGGTTCATTTAAACATGACGTTCTGTGTAACCAAATTTATCAAAGAAATAATTTTTTTAAAAAATAAATACATTGTAAAGAAATATGTTATTATAATAATGAACACCATGTTTTCAAATTTCATGTAAATTATCATGAAATTTAATTTTGTTCATTATGGATAGATTTTTATTCATATATGATGTTTATTTCTTTGAAGTAGGTCTGTTACCTTATTCAACACTAATCCCACTTGATTTTGGACCTATTTAACTTCCAAATACTAATATATTATACCAGTAATTGATATCTATGTACCCAAATTTCTAATAACATCAATATCCTTATAATAATCTTGGTTTTTTTCTTATAAGCGCAGTTTGTCCATAATTACTTGTTTTCTAATTTTGGACTCGAACCTTAGCATTTTGAATTTCATTTGGTTAACATTTTATCTTGGAAATTATCACCTTTATCCTTGACACATTGGAATTTTCTCAAAATTTTTAGACTTAAAAATTTGTAAAAAATATTCTTTTTTCCTTCACTTTAGAAGATTCAGATTTAGTGCAAGCAGATTTAACTACATAGTGGGTTACATTTTTCCATACGGATGAGGTGGATACTTTTTCATATAATATCACAATATCTATATAGACTACATGAGTCTTTTTTGAGAGAAAATTAACTTATGAAAGATGAGTGGTATCAATTTTCATTAAATATATTTGGAAAGGTCTAATTTTCCAAGATTTTAGATTTCTCAATTTGATATCTAACTTAATACACATTAGATTGAATGTATTTTTCTATATCACAACTGAGTTCAATATATCTTCCTATTCACACTTAAAATTATGAATTTTTAATTCATTAAAGTTGAAACTTTAATTTATAGAATTTCTAATGACTTTGATTCTTCTAGATTTTTTTTCCAAATAAATTTCCTTGACAAAAAGTGTAGCCTTATGAGATTTTTCTAAAACATGGAAATTATATTCACTAATTTTACTAACCAAATTTTTTTCATAAATAATGATTTGAAAGTTTAATTAAGCCCTATAAAATTTCTCTCTACTAATATGTAAGGACTAATCCTTAGCTTTTATCTTCTTAATGATAGTGGTTCACTTCTACAACTATCCTTCCAATTCATTTTTCATGGCTTCAGCGTCATATATTAGTGTGATTTTCATCATAAAGATTCTAATTAAATCTAAATACATTAGAAACAATTTTAGTAGGGAATTTCCTCAAATACATTACAACCTCAAAATATAGGTAATTAATAGTTGTAATCCAATAAATATCATTACAACTAGAAAAACTAACTCCTCTATAAATACATTCGGTTAGTAATGATTCGTCTTTCATTATTTTGGTTCTTATCAGCTTCTAGGATTGTTTCTTTATTATATTTTTCATAGTCTTCGGATATAATTCCACTTGTGCAATCATAGGAGTATAATTAGATATATCAATATGATTATCTTAAATCTCAAACATGAAAAATATGAATTTCATTTATTCCTATAATAAATACCAAGGCAATTATAATTCATATTCAACTATAGGTGAACCTGATCCAATACCAATTGATATACTCCTTAGGATTAGGTGCATTTTATTTTTACCAATTACCAAATATTCTATAAATATTTGACCCCCTATGGTAATGAGCCTTGATTACCTGTTAGGATATGAATTAATATATTGACCTTTTATCAAATATGCAATAACTATATTCAATTAAAGTAGAGAAATAGAGATAGAATGTGATATTTTTACACAGTTTGGTACTAATACCCACTTCTTTATGTGACTAGTTATTCTATCTAACTAGGTATTCCCCACTATAATCAAATGTTGATTATAATGGGTTCAGTTAATCACCAAACTAAAATACCAAAATCTCACTTGAATTATAACTTCCTAATTTTAATAGTACCTCCACAACCTACTTCACATTGAATTCATAGCTTTGAACCATGTTGTCCCAAAATACCCTAATTCACACAGGTTCCATAGCATCCCACCATGTATATGAAAGTGTTGTCTATAAATATCCTTCTTTGAAGTAGATATCCTATTCAATACAATATGATTATACATATGAAAGATCATATCTCTTTCCTCTCATATTAGTGTCTTTGAATGCCAATTTCTATTCAAGATAATCACCTGAAAATCAGTCACTAATCAACTAATATTTGTAGACTTCAACCAAACATACTCATTTTGTTTTCTCACTTCTTCACCCAGACTTATCACAAAGAACTCAGGTAATATTATATCTTCATAAGAACATGACCTCAGTTCTTATAACTCCCTTCTTCAACTTTATCTCTATGATCAGTAAATAATGGATGGATTTCTTATTTTCTTTCAGTATGGAACACAAATTATCTATAACATAATAAAAATATCAAATTCCACTTTTTATATTCTATAATATGAAATGGGTCCTACTTATTCTTCAAGGGAGAGATATCTTTGATTAAAAATCTTATATGAAACTCTCGGTTCTTATCAATTAACTATCAAACCAGACACTAGAGGAATCTTGTTCCTCTTATTTTTTTCATTCTCAATTTACTCAATTTCTCATGTGCATGATTGAATTTATTTAATAAAATAAAATAGATCACATCATAATCAATTTTATTATATGAATAACGAGGAACATATTTTATTCTTATAGTAAAAAATATATATCATAAAATATCCACTTGGAGAATTACCTTTTTCTGCACCTTTATCTCAAAAAATATCTCCATAATGGGAAGTGTTTCCGCATTGATTTATCCAAGTACCGTTTTACTCTTTATCTTATCCAATATCCAACTTCAATCAATATTCACAGATTTTACATTTGTGAATTTTTTAAAGTATAATTATTATTCCTCTTGTATAAAAGAACTCGATATCACCATTTTATTCAACCTTTTTTCACAATAAATAATATTTTGAAAATAACACCACAAATTCATTATTTATCCCTTCAAAACTCAGTTAGAAACATTGAATAATTAGATTAATGTATTCATTTTAACTTAAGATAAGTAAAATAGAATCAAAATCACATTTTAGATTTAATATATAAACATTCTTCAATAATAAATTTAACAAACTCGAATTAATACCATGAAGCACTAATAAATAATATCTAGAGCTTTGATGGTACTTCATCAACATTAATTTTGAAAAACCAATAAATCTATTTTCAACATAAGTGAATATATATAGTGAAAATTATCATTTGATCTTACTCAAAACATGATTTGATCATGGATTTTCTAAGGATCATGATATTCAAAACCTGAATGCACAATATAAACATCAACATATTTGATTTCTATATAATTTATAAATTCTAGAAACTACCTTTATCATGTTTCTTTGATATTACCTTTCCATGGATGAATATTTTTTCCTCTTTTTATCAATACTTGGATCAAACAACCTTTAGTATTTTTGTGATGTTTGAATAATTGAAGAACATATTCATCATTATCCGAAATTATTTTCTTCTTGAGAACAAGGATTCTATAAATCTTATAATTTTTACTCAATATGTATACCGCTTCCCATATGTGAATACTAATGTGGAATTCACATATGTAAATATTGTTTATTTGAGGATATTCTTATGTGGGATAGAATTAACTCACATGGTTCAAATTTTCATATGTATCTGACACCATCTACACAACATTCTATTATGTGGTGGTTCATTTAGGTACATGGTTCCTGAATTCAGATACATTGTAGAATTTGGATATTTAAAATGCACACATGTGACATTCATCTACATTAATGAATTCATGTACATAGGTCTTTACATATAAAAATATTTATATATATAGTGACTTTGGCTACATGGATTCACCTATGCCACTTGAATTTCCTTACATGGTCAGTCCCATTTGTGGAATATAGACTTATGAATTTTTTCTAGATTTCATGAATTTAGAACCATAGATCCTTTACTCAATATAAATTCATTCTCATTAAATAAAAAACACTTCCAAACACATTTTAGAATTTATAACTCCTTCTCAGACCTTCAAAATAATTTCTTATAACTCTGAAAAATATATACTCATGTGAGAGTATCTTGGAAATTCAACTGTACTTCAATCTTCAGTCAACCCAAAAATATATTCATATGTGATTCATAATAAATTTTATTATGAATTGGCATAATAGGATGGCCTTCATTAAATTACTTGGGTTTTAAGACTCTAATTATCAAGCCTTTTTAACATTTATTATAATAACTTTTATATTTGTTTATTATAGAAAGCACTATTTCTATTCCAATTTGTTATAGATAGTGAGAGGGCCACATTGGGATATAATAAGAACTAATAGGGGTGAATCAGTGTTGGGAAATTTCTCACTCATTATAACTTTTATCCCTTTTACCTCTTATACATGGTAAGATATTGATTCTCTTATTCTCCTTTATTTATGACATGTAAGTTTATGAAAGTAGGAAAAATGTTACATGTTATTTTTACAAGGTTCATTACTCAATAGAAGTAGCTAGTCCATAGCATGGTATGAAAATAATCTATCCACACAACCACTAGAAAATACTTCTTAAATCATAGATAAAATAAGAAGGAAATAGACTTTCAATTTAATTGCACTATAATCCAATCATAGTGTAAGATTCACAACTCTTTGATGGATCTTTATACTACCTTTGAAGATAGAAATCACCTGTTATGTTTATTTTTAACACTAAAAAAGTCATCCACCTGTTAAGAAATCTAATGGATTTCATTGTTTTTCTTTTTTCTTATAATTTCCTCTTCACTTTTTATTTTCACAATAGTTGGAAAGAAAATATTATTTTTCTTCATAGTAGTAAACTAAAATCCACTATTTCTTCTTCTTTTGACTTCAGTCGCAAAAATATGAATATGTTGTTAACTGATAATCTCAGAATTATTCTTCAATTGAAATAATAATAACATATCTATATAGTATCTGGTTTAAAGTCACTTCTTCCTTCCCATACAATAAATGTATGGACTTTCTAGAATCAAAAAAAAATCCTTTGGGATTATTTTATCACTGAAATTTCAACTTAATACCATCAAAATAACTTCATTTTATTTTTTTCATCAATAAATAGCCTAGGATATTAAATTGCAAAGTCATATTCTAAATATATTCAATACATAATATCAAAATTGATAATTATATCAGTTATTTATACTTCTTGTCATAGAAAATATTTGAGTAATTGAGCTACAATATTCTTTAAATATTATTTTATGACCATTCATTACTCAATGCACCTTCACATTCAGTTATTATACCATGTTCATGAAAAAATTGAATATTCTAAGAATATTAATTTTTTTATCCTTATTATTTTATGTTCCAAGTCAATTCATTTATTGTTCTTAATATTTATTTAAATGTGTTTCACACATTTTCATGTGCATGAGGTCATGCATGGGTTTTTATCATTCGTAAAATCATACGGAACCAACTCTGTCCATATAATTCTCTTCACATGAAAAGGTTATATTCACATTAAATCTTATAAGTTATACTTTACTATATAAACCCATTCATAATGATAGATGAATCACATATCCTCACTGTTCCTATATTACTTTTCATGTACACTAAAATAAGTATGTGGAAATTCTTGTTCTTAATGAAATAAAAAAAATATTTGTAATCCCATTTTTTATAAAAGTGTTGAACTTAAGTGTGTGATATTTAATCTCTTTAATATAGACAGTAAGTGATCATATAATTCCATACACGTATTGAAGGATATTTATTTCAAACCATTTTGTTTTTGAAAAACCAATTATTCATGAAGCACAATAAGTATGTTATACTATATCACATAACTCAAAACATCATGTATCCTTGAAGGATGAAACTAATCATTAAACCATGTGAAAATATTATCTATGAAATTAGTGTATAGAAATGCCATACTCATGATGCTAAGGATGATTTACAAAACTTATGCCTATTTGTGTAGAGGAATGCTTGGAGAGTCTTTTATTATAAAAAATGATATCTACTATGAGATATGTGAATGGTAGAATCATATATTTGGTTTAGAGCATTAGTATTTATAGGAGAGTTCTATAATGCCTTGTACTTCCTCAAATCCTACTTTTTATGTCATGTTAATCATATCATTGAATGCCCAAATGTCATTGTGTTTATAATCATTGAACATGGTTTATGTGATTCTGATAATCAGGGATTCCCTTATTATCTAAACACCCCCTCAAGGTGAGTATATCTCATTATATTTTTAAATATAGAATTCATTCATGATTATAGGATTCTCAAACAGACTACTACAACTCCATTTTCAATCAGTAGTAGTGAGATCATAGACATATCAAATGCATGCATGAATTTGTTTGTTTTCATGGCCTTAGTTTGATCAACCTTGTCTCTATCCTTTGAAAAAGGTCATGGAAGATAATCTGAGTATCTTTTATTGAACATTATATTCACATTCAAACACTAGATACGAGAGGCAAATAAAACCTTCAGTGAGAGGTGGAAGATGATACACTTGGGTGATTAGATGGTCGTAATTAATCAAATCAGATGGCGTGCATTATGTACATATTTGTAATGGTAGAGAAATCACTACTAGAAAACTAACCTATACCAACGGTTTGGAACCGTTGGTATAGGCCTCTAAACCATTGGTATAGCCTATACCAACGGTTTGGAGAACCGTAGGCAAGTAAGTCGTTGGGATAGGTCTATACCAATGGTTTTTGGAAAACCGTTGGTATATACCTATACCAACGGTTTTGAAAACCGTTGGTATAAGTAATATGAAAATCTATACCAACAGTTCCTTAAAACCGTTGGTATATGTATTTTCAAAAAACAAACATTTGCTGGGATTGATCCCAGGACCTCCGGTTTTTCATTGAATGAGCTAACCACTAACCTAACATGACTTTTGTGAACATAATTTCATAAATATATATATGTATTATCATAATTATTTTAAATTTTTATTTATAGAATGTTATGGTTAAGAGGATCTGATAAAAAATCAACGGACCTATACCAACGGTTGTCAAAACCGTTGGTATAGGTCTATACCAACGGTTGTCACAACCATTGGTATAGGTCCCTGGAATCTTGGAAGGGATGTTGAAATATTGGGGACCTTTCCCAATGGTTTTTCCAAAACGTTGGGAAAGGGTGTCCACAAATTGGACCTTTCCCAATGGTTCTTCCAAGCCGTTGGGAAAGCCTACCCTTTCCCAACAGTTTGGGAAAACCGTTGGGAAAAGTGGCCACAAATTGGACTTTTCCCAATAGTTTGGCCAAACCATTGGCAAAGCCTACCATTTCCTAACGGTTTTGGGAATCCGTTGGGAAAAGTGTCCACAAAGTGGGCTTTCCCAATGGTTTGTCCAAACCGTTGGGAAAGGGGGTATAGAATTGTTAGGAAAGGTCACATTTCCAGTAGTGAATATTGATTATACATACCTTTCCCACATCAAATTTTAGTTTGGTTCAGTGATTCTTAATAATACTCAATGTTCAACCATGAAATCGAGACATCACCAGGTTTGACACCGAAACACACCTTCACAGACACCCTGTACATGACACACCTCACCTTGCGATATGAAAACCAGGCACCCTTCATGTTATGCGGCCCCATATGCACCCATCTATCCACATCATCTTGGATCTATATGTTGGGCGGAGAGTGATGGCAAGAGGGGGGGTGAATTGCCTTTTAAAAAATAATTAACAATTTAAAATCAAAGTAAAAAGTGCAGCGGAAATAAAAGAGGCAAGACACAAAACTTGATAACGGAGTTCGGCTTAAACCAAAGCCTACGTCTCCGCTCCCAAATCAACCATTGAGAGATT
This sequence comes from Viscum album, assembly GCA_963277665.1. Taxonomy (NCBI): domain Eukaryota; kingdom Viridiplantae; phylum Streptophyta; class Magnoliopsida; order Santalales; family Viscaceae; genus Viscum; species Viscum album. The sequence continues at coordinate 251,249,592 of OY728160.1, read as the reverse complement.
TACTACCGCTTGCTTTTTAATGGTTTTAGCAAGAAACCCACTAGACTTTAAGGTAGTCTAGAACCTATTACAGCTTGCTTTTAATGGTTGAGCAAGAACCCACTAGCCTTCTTACAGGTGAAGGCTAGCTCACCTATGACTCAGGCCTTTTAAAGGGAAGGCTTGACTAACCTCTTCACACCTTGAAGGTGGTGTGAAAACCCAAATGAAAGGAAGATGAGAGAAAGAGGGGTTTGTAGGCACAAACCCAAATTGATGCTCAAAATAATAAAACAAGAAAAACCGTAAGAGGAGAAGCCTTGGGCGCCAAAGGATTGATTGGTGATGATGAAGGGCACTCCCAAGCTTCTATGGTGGTGCTCCTTGGTTGTGGAATTGAGTTGGAGCAATTGAGGTTCCTTGAAGCAATCCGCCGGAGGTTCGCCAAATGATGGAAAAATGTTCTTGTGGGCTTCCTTGTGATTTCGGGGCTTCCTAGTCCTTTATTTATAGAGGGGGAACCCTCAAATGGCCTTTGGGGGTCTTCGAAGCCGTTGGAGAGGCCTTCGGAGCCGTTGGGAGTCAAGTGGGCAAGTCTGGTCAAAGCCCAACGGCTAGTTTGACTGGCTCCACCGGCTGACCGGTGCTTGGCCACCGGTTGGCCGGTGCTTTGGAAAAGGAGGGGCCTTCTGCCCAGGCTCCACCGGCTGGCCGGTGAGGAGGCCACCGGTTGGCCGGTGAGGAGGCAGTAGCTGTCCCTTCTATCTGGGTTCCACCGGATGGTCGGTGATGGGACACCGGTTGGCCGGTGGTCTGGACAGGGGATGCCTTCTGTCCAGGAACCATCGGCTGGCCGGTGGTCATCCACCGGTTGGCCGGTGGACTGAAAATCAGTCCACTTTCAGTCCTTCTTGGCCCAATTCCTTGGCAACCTTTTGCCTATCAACAAAAACACTTAAAACAAGATTAGATAAATAAGAGAGTGATTGTGATCATGAAAATTAAACCACAAGGGGTACGAGAGGTACAACAATCTCTCCCTATTTTGATGATCACAATCACCAAAACAAGCAATGTAAAAGATTGAAATGAGGCAAGCTTTAAATGATAAATTGAAAAGAAAAGAAAAGCATGAGAGAAATATTTCTCCCCCAATCAACCAAGAATTTCTCCCCCTTTGTGATTATCAAAATAGCACGGGGCATAAAACTTGATTGAGGGAAAAGTTGAAAAACAAGATAGAGTTTTTTTAAACCAATTGAAATTTTTGAAATTTGAATTGAAAGTTTTGAATTGAAAGTTTTGAATTGAAAGTTTTGAATTGAAAGTTTTGAATTGAAAGTTTTGAATTGAAAGTTTTGAATTGAAAGTTTTGAATGAAAAACACAAAAAGGTTTAAACAATCCTAACTCCCCCTAAATAAAAACAAAAAATCACTGGGGGGAGGATTTTAGAACCGAGACAAATTTTGGTCCGGTGAGACTCGATAAAAGGGATTTTTTAATCCAAACTTGTCTAGTGGCGGGTCTTCTCCTATGAAATTCATTATTAAAGGAAATGGTTTTGAGCCTTCCATACCGGGCATTTTTTCAATTGCACTCATAAATTAAGTGCCCGGGTTTTTTACAATAGTTGCAAAATTTATATTGGGAGCTCCCCCTTATAAAAATAGTTGGAGCATGGGAAGAGGAAGCTTGCTTGGAATAGCCAAGCCCTTGTGTGGTTCTAGATACGCATTGGGAGCCTAGAAATTTGGTCAAATTTTGTTCACATTGAGTGAACTTAGCTAGGGATTCCTTTAAATCCTTGATTGTTGATTCCATAGAATCAACATCGGGAAGGTTTTGGACCTTGAGGGACAACTCCTCCTTTTCTTTGAGAAGTTGTTCCTTTTCGGAAGAATTTTTTTTAAAATTCTTTTTTAAAGCAACAAATTTGGAAGAAAGTTCGTGAAAACCTTCCTCCAATTGATCTCTTGCATATTGGATATCCTCATAAGATAAATGATTGAAAGAATTTGAAGAACAAGAGGAAGAGGAGTCGGAAGAGGATACCTCATGAAATGCCATTAGGCATTTTTTACCGTTGTCACTTGAGGAGGAGGAGGAGGAGGATGTGGAGCTATCACTCCATGTGGCCTTGAATGCCTTCTTCTTTTCCTTTTGCTTGATCTTTTTCTTGTTGAGTGGAAAATCGGGCTTGTAATGGCCTTTCTTGCCACACCCGTAACATGTTACCTCGGGCTCGGATTTTTCGTTGGGTTGAGCCTTGTGGGATTTCTTCTTCTTGTGCTTCTTCATGAATTTGTGCATTTTGCGGGCAAGATTCTCCATTTCTGAATCGCCGCTTGAAGAGGAAGACGATGAGGAGGAGGAGCTTTCTTCTTTTTGAACTTTGAAGGCGATGTTCTTTGGAACTTTGATCGGTTTTCCTTCCTTTTCAGCTTGCCTCCTCATGGTGATCTCGTAGGTCATAAGTGATCCGATGAGCTCTTCGACCGGAATGTTCTTGATGTCTTTTGCTTCTTGGATTGCCGTGACTTTTGGTGCCCATGAGCTTGGTAGGATCCAAAGGATCTTCTTGACCATCATTTCTGCAGAAACATCATCACCAAGGGACTTTCTCCCATTGCAAACATCAGTAAAACGTGTAAACATTTCAGTTATTGATTCATGTGGGTGCATGGTGAAAGACTCAAAATCTTGATGGAACATATCCAATCGAGTATCCTTGACTTTGTTGGTCCCCTCATGGGTAACTTCCAAAAGTTTCCAGATTTCATGTGATGAGGTGCATGTGGAAACTCGATTGAATTCATTACGATCAAGGCCGCAATGAAGAGCGTTCATGGATTTTCCATCAAGATCGAAATTTTTAATATCGGCTTGAGTCCATTTGGATTCATCGGGAGAAGAAAGAGAATAACCATGCATGACAATTTTATAAATAGGATAACCTATACTTCTAAGAAAAGTGGTCATGCGGGTTTTCCAATAAGTGTAGTCGATTCCATCAAAGAATGGAGCACGACCCAAAGAATAGCCTTCGGGGGCGAAAGAAGTTGAGTCCATCACAAAGGATCTTGAATTTGAAACCGGTGAAGGTATTACTCAAACTTTGCCTCTGATACCAATTGTTGGGAGGAGAGTGATGGCAAGAGGGGGGGTGAATTGCCTTTTAAAAAATAATTAACAATTTAAAATCAAAGTAAAAAGTGCAGCGGAAATAAAAGAGGCAAGACACAAAACTTGATAACGGAGTTCGACTTAAACCAAAGCCTACGTCTCTGCTCCCAACTCAACCGTTGAGAGATTTACTACCGCTTTCTTTTTAATGGTTTTAGCAAGAAACCCACTAGACTTTAAGGTAGTCTAGAACCTATTACAGCTTGCTTTTAATGGTTGAGCAAGAACCAACTAGCCTTCTTACAGGTGAAGGCTAGCTCACCTATGACTCAAGCCTTTTAAAGGGAAGGCTTGACTAACCTCTTCACACCTTGAAGGTGGTGTGAAAACCCAAATGAAAGGAAGATGAGAGAAAGAGGGGTTTGTAGGCACAAACCCAAATTGATGCTCAAAATAATAAAACAAGAAAAACCGTAAGAGGAGAAGCCTTGGGCGCCAAAGGATTGATTGGTGATGATGAAGGGCACTCCCAAGCTTCTATGGTGGTGCTCCTTGGTTGTGGAATTGAGTTGGAGAAATTGAGGTTCCTTGAAGCAATCCGCCGGAGGTTCGCCAAATGATGGAAAAATGTTCCCGTGGGCTTCCTTGTGATTCCGGGGCTTCCTAGTCCTTTATTTATAGAGGGGGAACCCTCAAATGGCCTTTGGGGGTCTTCGGAGCCGTTGGAGAGGCCTTCGGAGCCGTTGGGAGTCAAGTGGGCAAGTCTGGTCAAAGCCCAACGGCTAGTTTGACTGGCTCCACCGGCTGACCGGTGCTTGGCCACCGGTTGGCCGGTGCTTTGGAAAAGGAGGGGCCTTCTGCCCAGGCTTCACCGGCTGGTCGGTGAGGAGGCCACCGGTTGGCCGGTGAGGAGGCAGTAGCTGTCCCTTCTGTCTGGGTTCCACCGGCTGGCCGGTGATGGGACACCGGTTGGCCGGTGATCTGGACAGGGGATGCCTTCTGTCCAGGAACCATCGGCTGGCCGGTGGTCATCCACCGGTTGGCCGGTGGACTTAAAATCAGTCCACTTTCAGTCCTTCTTGGCCCAATTCCTTGGCAACCTTTTGCCTATCAACAAAAACACTTAAAACAAGATTAGATAAATAAGAGAGTGATTGTGATCATGAAAATTAAACCACGAGGGGTACGAGAGGTACAACACTATACTCCTACATTATTTCAACCATGGATACCTATCAAGGTTTACTTCCTCCCACATGGTCTACCCAAGGTTCCCGCATATAAGGTTGAGGTGGTCCCTGATTGGTTGGTACATGCTTGATCCTATTTTTTTTAACACATAGAAATAATATCTAAGTGAAATATGAGAAACTCCAAATACAAATTCCAACCATACTCCGAACTTCATATTAAAATATTCTTTATGAAAAAAAATACTTCCATACAATTAAAAAAAATAAAAAAATAAAATACTTCATGGTCTTCTTTTAAATTCCAACTTCTTCTTCATTATGTAAAATATTATTTTTATTCTTCACTAGTCTTATTCATGAAAATTATTATTTGAATTATCTTAAAATTATATCCTTATGAAATAAATAATTTTTTGGGTTTATTTAATTATTATTATTATCTTTTTTTATTATCAATTCAAAATAAATATTCAACCTTAAGCCATCATTTTTCACATATTTATTATTGTAAATAGTGTGTCATATCAAAGAATGTAGTAAAACATATCAATTGAACTTATTATTAGTTCAATAATAATCAGAGTTATAAACTCAAATTCTTATAAATAAGTTCATTAAGATAATAAGACTTTATTATATTCTCCAACCATTCATCTAAGAAACATTTAACTATTTTATCAAGCTTGGATATCTTAGATACTTCATAAAATTATTTCTTTCAAACATCGTCATCGTATTGAAATCATTGAAATCGTTGAAATATTTATATTTAATTAGAAACCTTTGAAAAATAATAAAAATCATTGAAAAAAATACAACTCATACTTAAAGTAGGATCTTTATATAGTACATCCTATTATATTACATGTCATTCATGTGAGGACCATCTCTTACATGATTTAATAAGCTATTACCGAAAGTTATCAATCCAGATTTTAAGAAGAAACTATTCTCACCAAATTCTATTTTAAATATATAATATTATATTTATATTTCCAATAATAGAAACTTAATTTACCTTTTCTAATAATTCATTGTAATCACCTTCAATATCTATTTAAGGGGTTGATACAACAATCCATCAACTAAGTCTCGTTGAAGACTATTGACATGCATATTGACAAAAAACAAGAACAAAATCTAGATTTCACTTTAGATAATAATTTTTTCATTCCTATATAATTTATTTTTATTTAAAATATATTTCCTAATGATTTATAAATTTATCATTTCATTCTATGAGATTTTTAGTTACAACTCATGAAAATGAAACCGGTGATGTGCTTATGTCTGTATTTTTTAACAAACAAAAATAAGTAAGTTAATAATGATCTTAAATATTAATATTACTATTTAATAATCTTCATAATTTAATAAATGTAATTTTTTTAGTCATTAAATACATTTTTATAACCATCTATGTAATGTGGTGTCAAAAAATAAAATATTTTATTCGTGGAGGCAATAGTCTGATCATAGCATGAGTAACGTTTTTATTTCCTAGTGTATGAGAGGGAGATAAATAATGATTTCTGAATTAATTTATAGTATAATAATGATATTTATTTCATTATATTTTTATGGTTAGAATAGTTTTTGAGGGTAATGATATAGAAATGATGGATATGGAGTGGATGGTACTCACATTGAGGACTTGAATTATCTCTTGAAAGGATTCTTGGAAATGGGGGAATTGGGACACTTTATTAGACCCATGGGATTCCAAAAGTGTAATAACATTATATAAGAGGTAAACTATTTTAATTTTCAAGTTAATTATAAATCATATGTTTGGGATGAATAAGGTAGAAGTGATTTCCTTTTATAGGTAAAAAAGAGAGGCATTTCCTTAGAAACATTAGTTTAGTAAGGGGTAAAGATGAAATCACTTGGGAGTTAGGTGATTTAGGTAAATAAAGTTTTGTGTGACATGTGGGTACTTATTTCCAACTAGAAAAGGTTTTTATAAGGTCTAATCATCAATTAAATTATAAAAATTCAATCCACTTTAAGTTACCCATTTTATCAATATTAATTTTCATTCAATATTTAACATTGTCATTATTTTTTTACGAAAAATAAAATATGGACCCTCGTTCTAAATTTTCACATATTGAATATTAATTGCAAATAATTTTAACCTAATCCAATTTCTAAATATTAAAAAATTATATTTTAAATTAAAATATAAGTTAAAAACAATTTACAGGAAATTGTTTTTATACATTAAGTATATTTATTCATATTACCTTTAAATTACCAATTAAATAAGTGTTATAATATTTTTTATATTATTAAAAATTGAATTGATTTATTATTTAATATAAATAAATTTAATTTATAAAAATTAAAAAATATTTATAAAATCAATTATTTGGAAAATTATTATTTTATAATGGAAATTAATATTTATTTTGTAAATTATATTTATGTTAAAAATGAAAAAAATTCATTAAAAAAATTCATATTATAATTAAAAATATGAAAATAATATTTTTGGGCTCAATTTATAGAGTTTATAAAAATTATTTTTTATATGTATGTATAACACAAAGAAATAGTTTTTAGCAAAAATGTATTTTTTAGCATAAAATAATTTTTTAATATTCCATGAAAAGTGAAAAAATTAAGATGATCATTAATTAATTAATTTATATATATTATGAATATATTATAAATTATTTAGGAGTGGTTAATTGGTTTGAATACACAATATATAGATTAACTATAATTCTTTGAGAAAAATTCTTTTTGTTACTAAGAGATTTTATTCTTAATTATTTAATATTGGTTACCTGTTTAATTAGAATTTGTAAAAAATTATCAATACTTTAGTATTAAAATATTTCTCTGAGTTTTATAAATACATCAAATCATTATTTAATAAAATTAAAAATAATAATACATAATTCATAAATATATATTTCTAATATAACATAATTTTTTAGTTAAATACTATCTATCTATTTCATTATTGAATTATATAATTTTCATTCTATTACAAAAATTTACAAAAATTCAATATACCAATTGGATACATTAATATATAAAAACCATATATCCAATGACCATATTTCTATTGACCATATAAAAAACAGTAAGATTTCATTTCTATATATAACCTAAAATAATTCATCTAATCTTATTATACTTCCAAATGCCTATTATATTTTAAATTATCTTCCTCAATTTTATATTTGAAAAAGTAGTGATAATCATCATGGAGAATCTTAAGGGTAAATATTTTATGTTCATAGTATTATTATTTACTTACAAATTTATTCTGGGTGTAATTATACTAATTATGTTTCACATTATATTATCATAATTTATTAATGTTTATCTTGAATTTTAATGTTTTATATAAATAAAATGTATTTTGGTTTGTTTTAGTTCTCTTTTTAATGTGAAGAAAACTTTTCAAAATAGTAATTATTTAAAAATCTAAGGGTGTTACAATATGAAATCCATTCTAGGAGTTCTTTGGAATCATTGATTGTTTGGGAAGTTATTGAAGTGAAAGTTTCATACCCAAGAGGCCCATTTATTAGGATATATCATATCTTGGTGAGGAGTAGTCATAAACCCTTTTAGGATTGATGTAATTTTTTATTTGGTAGACCACAAAAAAATTGAATATGTGAAAAGTTTTGTTGGTCATGTGGGATATTGCTGGTGGGTTGAATCGAATTCTCTTAGATTTAAATTACTCTGAAGACCTTAATTGGGAAGGATTAGGATTTATTATAACTAAAAAATTCTAGGGTACTTTGTAGTATTCGAATGAGAAGCTATTTAATGATCCTTTTCTTTATATAATAGAGGAAAGTGTTGTGTTTTAGGTTTATTGTGTTGTTTTGTGTCTTGTAATAGGATGTTTCATGATGTAACAAAGAGTTTTTATATCTAATGAATCTATATAGTTACAAACTCATGAGTGAAAATATTACACTCATGAAATTGATCTTTCTATGTTTTTTTCACTTTAAAGTTGTAGAGACATTACCTTATTGGTGATAACATTATGGAATTTATATATCACAAGGATATGTGGTATATCTTGTCTTAGAAAAAATTGAATTTACAAATGTGATGGTGGATGGAATTATTATAGGATTATGAATTAAATTTTTCCTATATACTAGGTAAATTGAATTTTTTGGATGATTCATTAAACAAGAAGTCACACTATGATGTTGTGTGTGAGTTTGGTGATGATTGGATAATAATGGGGGAAGTCTCTGTGATTCACCTTGTTATGGGAAATTTTGATGATAGAGGTTTTCTTTTTTAGATGAAAATTTATTAATTTTTAGTGAATCAACTTGAGGAATCAAAATTGGGAGATTCTTAGATAAATGTTTGTAGATATTGAGTAGTTTTTTGTGATGCTCACATGGGATGGCCTGAGGATGGATAACATTGGGTTTTGTTCCATAGGATTCATACTATTTTGTTAGTAATGAAAAAATCACATATCTGTAAGTTCCAAAGTTATCCTTTTATAGTACATAGTAGTGTAGATAAGATTTATCATTAATTAATAGTTTATTTTTTGTATCCTAGGATGAAGTGATCATTTTCAGAGTTTGTGCCTCGATGTTTAGTCTGCCACAAGGTGAACACTACCCATCATGCTCCTGGTGGGCTGCTTCAGCTAATTGATGTCCCCTAGTGGAAGTGTAAGGACATATCGATGGATTTTCACCATTTTCCCTTGATCCTTAGGAGGATGTAATTTTATATGGGTGATTATGGACCAATTGATAAAGTCACCTCACTTATTAGTGATGAAGGATTAAGGCATAATGGAACTTTTTTCGAGGCAGTATTTAGAGGAGGTAGTGAGGCTTCACGAGGTTACAAAAAAGATATTCTCTGATCATGATCACAATTTCAGTTTTTTAGTTTATAAAGGTATATAGTGTTCTTTTGGATCTTACTTATACCTCATAACTTCTTTTCTTATAAAAATGGACGATAAGACAAAATACACTATCTAAAATTTAGAGGACATATAGTGTGAATTCATTTTATAATTTAGAGTTTCATTGGTGAGGGACTTGTATTTATTGTATTTTTTCTATAATAACATCTATCACTTCACTATTGGTATGTATCCATTAAAAGTGTTGTATGGATAACTTTTTTAATCTTCATAATGTTGGACTGTGGTCACATAATCCATGATTCTTAGAAAAAAATTAGTGTAAATCATTAAAGAGGAGCTACATGTGATTCACAAGTGGGTAAAGGGTACTTTGTATCATTATAATTCCTATTAATATAATAGGATTAGGGATTTTAAGTTTTACATTTAATTTCATGTGTTATTGAAGGAATATCCTCAACTTGGGAAGTTGTTGTTCTCTCATAGGAGTAAGCTTTCTACCTGATTTTTATACCTTTCAAGGTGTTGGATCATGCTGGATCTATTAAAAAACGATTAGAACTTACCTCATAGATTAAAAAGATCTATGAAATCTTTCTTGTGTCATATATTCATTGGTACCTATATAATGTCTCTCATGTCATTGATTAGGATGATTTTGAGGTTAAAGATGATGTGACCTTTGATGAAGGGATAGTATAAATTGAGAACCATTAGTATAACATGTTTTATAAGTGTGGTATACCCCTGGTTCATATTTTATTGAAATATCTAAACTTATAGGATTATAATTGGGAGCATGAGTCACAGATACTTTCTCAATATCTTGAGTTATTTGATGTTCTACTTTTTTGATGATATGCTTGAGACTTTTTGATTTATGATAGGATTGATGATGTTTAATATTTATGAACATAATTCTTATAATATTTTCCTTGTACTATTGTTATATTGGGAACCATTATATGCATATGGGTGTTTTTTTACCCTTTTTCTTCCTTATTGGGGTTTGGTTTAAATTCTTGTAGATGATAATTTTTTGAGAGGTATATAATGTAAGGGACCAATTATTATCGAGCCCTTACTTTTTTTTTATTAGGTCATTAGTGTAATTCAAGAAAGGATAAATGAATGAGAGTGTTTATAGAGCTATAAATTTAGCTACAGAAGGAGAATTGCAATGTGGTTGATTATCATGAGGTGTGGTGTTGTAAAGAGAGTTTTTTGAAATTTAATGAATGGTTTTTTTGTGGTGTAACCATGGAACCGGTAATGTGAAGCATGAATATGGAGTATTTTTATCATCAAGCCTCGAGAGTTAGGTTTCTTATCTCTACCTCTTATAGGTTCTATAGAGCATGGTCTAGGGGATGCATCGTGGAGTCCCAGATATCAGGTTAATTGTCTGTGCCATTTTGGGGACCATTGTGACATGGATAGGTTACACCTTAGCCTTACCCTATTTTAATAGGATCATGGTTTGATATAGGATTCAAATGAGGATATATAGGTTAATTTTTTTTCCATGGATCCCAATAGTAGTCTTTGATCTAAAAAATTGCAATGTTGTTATCTCCTTTTCATCATGGTTTTACTGAAAACCCTAGTGGTTTCATCATGGTCAAGAGTATTTCATCATGATTCAATCAAAAGAAAAAACCTAGATAAATTTATAAATTTTCAAATATTTCTATTATTTCATTCATTCTACTTAAAACCCTAAGCAACCCAAGGTCCTCTTTCAGAGAATTTCATTTCTCATTTCTTGGACTTATCCCCCAGATTCAAGAGATTGATTCATGGGTGATATGAGGTGGTTTTATTTTTTATATGCTTCTTCTCTCTCACATCATATCATTCCATACTAAATAATAACTTTTTACTTAAAATATCATGGTTTATATTTATTATTGATGAAATATCCATAGTGAAAAAATATCCTTAGGGATTATGGGGTTCTCACATGATAGGTGATTAGAGATATGTGCTTGTTATTTCAGTAATGCTTTAAGTGTGTTGAAATATTTGTGTTGAGGAAAGGAATTCATAAGTTATCCTTATTTATGTGTTGATTTATAATTATAATTATTTAACATTAATGTATATATATATATATAATTAAATTTAGTAAATATAATTATCTATAGATAAGAAAATTATAAAAGTTTGAAGGGGTGTTGGGATCACATGTGAGTTATGCTATGTTTTATGGATTCCCCTTGATATTTTATAGAGAGTATGAATTTTTTTAATATGATTATTATGGATCCTTATTATTTTTTATAAGATTTAAATTGGTTTAAAAACACAAATATGGAATGATAAAGGTAATGATGAATATGGTATGTAAACCTGATTATAATTACCCCTAAAAACCGATGAATATGAAAGTATTTCTTGAAGCATGATTATGGTTGATTACTTACTATTATTATCTATTGAATATTAGATTTATTTTTATTTAAACCTGATCATAATTAATTTGTTTCTTAAAAATGTAATGGGTAATGATGACTGATGAAATTAATATTATTGGGGATGTTATGAACCCAATTTTGTTTTCTTTGTATGTTCTCTTTATTGTGATGGACTTCATTTTACACTAGTTGTATTTTGTATAAAAATGTAGGATAATATTTCGAATTTAATGATATGTTTTAGATAAATTTCTATGAATTATTATGATTCATGGTTTGATTATCTTATTAGGTGAGTAGATAAGTTGGATTCCTTGGTTATGGAAGTGGTTGAATGGGGAAAGTGTTGAGATAAATGGCATAGTTGGGAGTAGGGATTACCTATTGTAAAATAATTGTATTTATGGTAATGTCAGGATATGTAGTACAAGTTGAGACATAGAATTTATTTTATTTCTTTTTGTTGGTTTCTATTTTTTTATCCTTATGATTTATGAAATTTTGAACTGCCTGTTGTAGTTGGCTTATGTGTTTTTAGTGCATATTCTTGTGGTGTATTAGGTTGAGTCCTTAAATACCTAAAATAATGGAATGAAAATGAAATTTAATTAAATGGTATGTAAAGGGTGATGGTGGTGGTAATTATATATTAAATTAGAACCATGGGATCATTCAGTTAATGCTCTGGGAAATTGGTATGGAATTTGGAACTTGAAGGATGTTTATAAATGAACCTTGGATTGGTAAAATGATTGTGAATGGTGAAGACCAAATTTTATGATGGGATTAAATTATTGAATGGTAATTATTAATTTTTTAAATGATTTTTAATGATTAATAATTGATTCTTGTGTACTCAATTAATCATTATCTTCCTCATTTGAAATAGGCAAGTTGGTTTTTAATGAGGGATACTAACTATATTTGAGTCTAGTGTTGGGTAGTTTACCTTAGGTTGGTTGTGTATTATACCATCCTCATGTTTTGTTATATAATATAATCTATAACCTAAGTTTTAAGGGGAACCAATTCCCATATGGTCTAGGGTTCTAAGTATTTTTTCAAATATCTACGTTTTTGGGGATTTGGGAGGCTGACTACTCTCTTTCATCACTCTATCTTCTAGCTATAGAAATGTATGTAGTCATATCCAGGATCTAATGGATTAAAGAATATAGTATGTTCTTAAATTTCTATGATGGATCTTAGATTCACATTGCATGTATGTTCAGGTTGTAGCAACATGAGGTTATAGTATATACATGTATTCTATCTGTATTGACTGCGTTTACTCTATGTGTATGTGCATTGGATATAATCACTTGAGGTATAGTGAATGATACATTGGAAATAATGGATTCTAGAATTACGAATTTTCTATACATGTGATGTTGATGAGTATGTGTTGAGATTCATGGTATATAGGATAAGATGATGATGTGGCAGTGATATAGTTTGTTGGGTGGATAGGATGACTTATGGAGGGGATGGTAGCACCCTGATGCAAGAAATCGGGTTGGGGGAGGATAGTTCAATGTGAAAGTGGATTCATGGTACATTCTCTCTCTATCGATATATATATAATTTTGATATTATATTACCTTTTTTGTGAGATTATCATTTAGAAATCTATGGTGAGGTTGGTATGTAGTTCACCCAATTTAGGTAATGAGTTGATTTAGTTTGTTTATTCACTAAGCTTTATCATTATTCTTTCACATTTATATGAGTTGCTTTGAGTGGATCCTACCGAGTATACCTATATTCTCAACCCTATATATATAATCTTTTTTAGGTCAATAAGAGTTAGTTTTTGATTGATCTATCCATTTCTATATCGTAGTGGTTATTCAAGAGATTTCAGAGTTCGTGGTCATTACCCTATATTTTCTATGTTATTTATATTTTTACCACTTGCATAAAATTACATTAATGTATTGGGATGGTTATTTTACTAATACATTATGGATTTTATTGGTGGATCTTATCTCTATATTTCTTAATTATTATATATATATGCAAATGCCTCCCATCTATGCATATTGTACCCTTGGGTCTAGTTTCTAACACGTGGAATATTGGATGTGGGCTTTGGGAACCACTATGTATCATTACTATTATCCCAAGAGGGGTACCCATAGAGGGGATACATGAAAATATCCATTCCAATGGGAATACAGAATAGTTTTTAAGAGGAATATTCTACTGGGAGATAGCTTTTTGGAAGTGGGTGTTACCTTCCCAAGGTAAGTGGATTATACCATCCCAAACATTGTGTGGATTATAGAGTGGTTCATACCTTGAAAAATACTTGTAATCACTACAATATAATAGTGATAATATGCATCTTGGAAGGATTATAAATTACAATTGAGTGTTTTACCATGTTGGGTTGAAACTTGTAAAAACCATATGTGTTGCTATCTCCGATTTACTTTCCAAATTGCATGTTGTGGTTATTGTTGAGAGTACTTGTTAGGTCCAAAAGGGTCCTAGATACCCTAAGAGGGGTGGTGAATCAGGGTATGAATATTCTTTTAAAAAAATTTCCCACCCAACTAGATATTGAACTCTTTATTATAAGGTTCATTTTTTTCTCTTTAGTTTTTATACTGATCATATCCTTTAAAATTTTATCTGATGAAAATGCACTATAAGTAAAGAAATAAAGAAAGTATAAGGACAAAAATATTTTTATTTAGTTAGCCCTCACTGGGATACATCCAAGGAGAATACAATGATAATGTGGAGATTGTAAAACATTCACTAAGCCTCACTACCAATAATGATGTTTGGGCTAGATCACTTCTATGCCTAGGCCCACTACCTTTACAAGATTTAGGGTCTTCTCATTTCATTCCCAAGGGTCACTCCCCATGTCCCTTTCTCTAGATCACTTTTAGTGGAAAGGATCACCATCTTCTTCTTCCTTTTATTACTGATCTTGGAAGGGATCCACTTACAGTTTATGAACTTCTAGGTATCTTCATTTTTATGAATACATGTATCCTCAACTGTAGGTAGATGCTTTATTGACATACTATTTTCACCCATAGATGAAATAAACTTTTCCATGAACTTTCAGCTTGCAGAAATTTCTTTCATGAATTGTTTTAATTCCTTTACAAGATTCATTTAATCCTTTATGAACAACCTTTCTTCCTCTATGAACCTTGATAAATTGTGTGGCATGAGTGCTTCATGGACTACCTTTGTCTTCCACATAATGCCCATGATTCATGGACGATTTCTTATTCTATGAAAAACCTCTCCTTTGTGGATGAATGATGTCTCACAAACTATCTCTCCTCTATGTACACTTCTTTCTTTGTGGGATACAGTGCCCTACAAAAACCTTTCACAAAATATCTTCTCAAACTGCCTCCTTCAAGAAAATGATCTCCCATAAACTAAGTCAACCTTCATGGAAGTCTCCCTTGAGAACCACTTCACTTTACGAAATCCTCCTTTATGAACCTTTTGGAATTTACCGAATTTATTCTTAGAGTGAAGATGTTTTCTAATGAAAATATCAATTAGTATTGATGGGATTTGAAGTTCTTATATATGAAAATAGTTCCAAAAAATTCTTTAATTAGATTTTCCTAAATTTTTGATGTGTTACGACCTTCACCGTGTATTGCCCTCCCCCCACAAACCATTTTCCCTCCACGGTCCATGTTGTACCTTTATTCCTTCACGGTGGATGATTCCTTCAACAAAATAATCATTGCCTCTATACCGTAAATGAAAATCCATATTGCAAAAATAAAAACCTCCCATGAACTACTTTCCATCCATGAACTATTTTTCATTCTTGATCTACGTAGTCCCCTTTGTGGTATGTATAGAACTGCTATGTGGAATTATTCCCTTTTCCATTTTAATCGTCGTTCCATGTACCTCTTATGTGGTCCACAAACTATGCTATGAGGTCCGTGTACTTTTCACTCCTATTAAAAAATACTCCATTTTCTAAAAGAACAAACTCTGGATTTTTAGGCACAAAAACTTTACAAACACTGGGAAACTATGACACTTTAAAAACATGCTTCGGAAAACACCAACCATACTCATTCATGGTCATCTTTCTTTGTCAACAAACACAATCAACCCAAAAATAATGAGAGGATACCTTAAGTTATTTTTTCCCAATAGAACAAAAATAGATCTACACCCCTTAAATGAGACAATGGTTTGGATTTTGAGAGGGAAATTAAAATGTAAAATAATAAATTCATTAAAAATGTCACACCTAATTCACCATCACCCTACAACTAATGTGACTACATGGTCCACTGGAAATTTCAATCAGTATCAAATTTAATCTAGGTTCCCTATGATTTTATCTATAATATTTACTATTTTTTGACATATATGATGTTTAGATTTGAAGAAAATTAAAAATTTATCCAAATGGAGATCTCAATATTTATCACTATTAAAGATAAAATTAAGGTCTCGACCAAAACCTTAAATAATAAAAAAAAAGAAGTAAAATAAGTTTAGGAAGATCTTAAAAGGAATTTAGGATTCACCTCTAGTAAAATGTAGTCCAAGAGTTTATTTAACTACTAATTTTTTTGAGTGTGATACTCTAGGTGAATAAAGCTCCAGCTGTGGAGAGTATGAAGAGGATGGATCGATTTAAATAGTTGAGGAAGTATAATCTAAATTGAAGGATTAACTTAAGAACGTTCCTTTTAAATTTATAAACTATATTTTTGGGTTTATTAAGATACTATATGATGAAATAGAAGAATAAGAGATGGAAGTTGGTGATATGGTGAATGTATTAACTAAAAATATATACAAGAATAACAATCTAACTAAACATGATAATGCCAAAGAATATTTTGAATTAATATTCAATGAAAATATTTCCCTTGTTGAAGAAGAGTTTTATATAAATGATTATGATAAATTTGTGATTAAGAATGTAAACAAAGAAAAGATCCATGCTTTAGAAGATGCCCTAAAAGTAATTATTGATGTCATGGATTCCCAATTAGAGATTAAAGAAAAAATATCAAATAACTTGATGATTACTTGCAAGATAGTATAAAAATAATGAAGTTCGTATTGAGAAAATAAAGACACATTGAGAACAAAACATGATATCAAATGAGGATAATAAAAACTTCTTCTATGCGAAGTGTATTGAACTTGAGGTGAAACTAAGAAATATGGAATCAATATAAGCTATAACTTCCCATACAACTGAGAATAGAAGTGTTTTCTAAAAATTGTTATGAAATGTATCTTGCCTCTAAAAGGACTCATGTTAGTGGAAAGAAGACGTTGGTGCTATATAAGAATATATCTACTGAATACTCATGGAAAAAGTAAAATATTGTCTTAGATATTATTATATGTACTAATGTAGTTTTATCTACAAGTGTAGGTTTATAATAAAAAATCTAGAAAAAAATGTGTGAAAAAATTCCAAGAAATTCATCACCACTACGATGGTGGACATAAACATATATAAGAGAAGCATCTCCCCAAGAAGTGCCCAAAACACTAGTGTTTTACACTATAGGGAAAATAACATTTAGTGGTAATTTTTTATAGGTGGTTTCAAAAACAACTAAAAAATGGTTTATTTTTCTAGTAGTGGTTTATTAAAAATCACTGCCATTTTATGGCGGTTTATAATGGTGGTTAAAATTGACACTAAATCTATTTTTTTAAAATTATTTATTCAATTTTATCAAGGTTTTTTTAAAATCAACTAAAAATTTTATGACAATAAATAAATAATTGAAATTTTAATTACTTATTAAAAATTTATATTTTATAATTTTTTATTATTTAATCATGATATTTTATAATTTATTATTTTAATTGATTATTAATTACTAATTATTTATAATTATTAGTTATAAATTATTTAATAAATAAATAAATAAATAATTATTTGGTAATTATTAATTATTTATATATGAATATACTTACATATAAACACACACACATTTATATATATGTATATATGTATGTATGTATGTATTTAGGTATGTATGTATTTATATATATTAATGCATATTTATATATATTTATAAATATTTATATGTAATTATATATATGTATATTTTTTACGATTTATAGATATTTATGTATATTTTTTTATATTTATATATATTTATATATATTTATATATATTTATAAATATTTAAATGTATTGGTATATATATATTTTTATATATTTATATATATATATATTGTGTGGGTTTATATATATATATATTTATGTATATCTATGTGTGATTATATATATTTATATATACGATTATATACAATTATATACATATATATGTATATATGTATATTTATTTATGTTTATATATATTTATGTTTGTTTATGTATATATAAAATTATATTCAATTATAAATATTTGTGTTTATGTATTTATATATATTTATGTTGATTTATTTTTATTTATATATATTTATAGATATTTGTATTTATTTATGCATCTTTATATGCATTTATATATATTTTTATATATTATGTGATGACCCAGACTCTCTTGGTCCTTCCCTTTGCCAAAATCCGGGTCCTAAAGGAGAGGCGTCTCGGTGAGACCGATCGGCGAGACCGATCGGTGCGACCGATCGGCGAGACCGATCGGTGCGACCGATCGGCGAGACCGATCAGTGACACCGATCGGCGCAACCGATCGGCGTCACCCGGCCTTGTCAAGTTGTTTTCAGTAGCGCTCCTTTGCGCAAATAGGGTTTTAAACCCTATTCTGACTCGTTTAAGCGTGTTTTAATGACCCGTAATGTGCATAAGAGTTTTAATTAAATACTTAATCAATTCATGAGTCGGCTTAAACCACCCGACCCCCCTTTTTATGACAAGTGGAGCCGCGTGGTCAACCCAGGACCCCCGCGCCTTACGCGGTTTCGTGTTTTCACCTCAACCGTCCTCGGATCTTATAAACTAAGGGTTAGCCGTGGTTTCTCTTTTCTCGATCGTGGATTTTCACAAATAGCTTCTGGTGCATCGGGCGCATCGTTATCCGTAAAGTTCCGCACCCCCGGCCTAAAATTCGATCATCTATCAACAAGTTGGGAATTTCTCCTTCGCCTCTCTCTTTTGTGTATCATGCGGGGTGGGTGTGCTTTTGTTTCTCTAGAACTGGTTGCACCGAACTTAATAAAGATAATGAATGAATTCTATAAAGAAAGAGAGGGGGGGAGTGTTTGTTGATGCTGCCTTATATTTGATGCTGTTTATTCTATGACCATCTTGTTGAGTTGTGCTGGCTTATGCCTCCTGAAAATCGAGGTTGTTGGTGCTCGTTGTTGGTGCACTAATGAACCCTGCTGATGTTTTAAATGGCTTGTTTGTGGTTGTAAACTCCTGCTAAGAAAAGTGAATTGGTTAATCATGTATATCTGGATAAATAAATTGAAAGCACGAGGATCAACCCTTCTATGATAACTCCCGGTTAGAACACACAGAATTTGAATCATGGAGTGTGTTAAGTCGTTTAAATCTGGAAAATCCCTGACTTGTGTTGGTGGTGGTAGTTGGTTGTTTTTCCTTTCGGGCCGATTGCTGGAGATGTGAGAGGGGATGGGATCCCCTGTTCTTTTATACCATCAGTGGTTGTGTGAATTTGGGGGATGGGATCTTCTGTTGGTATGGATTTGGTGGTTGTGAGTTTTAAGACTGGGTGGATACTTGTTTATATCACGAATTGGGGTGGAATCCTCTGTTGTTGAGAACCGGGTGTGGGCGTTTTGGTTGATGTTTGACTGTTTACTTTTCTGGACATATGCCTATGCCTACTAGTTTCCAAATAGTGCTTAAACATAAACATTATTACTGAAAGTGAAATTAGAAAGGGGACAAATGGGTTGTTAGCATGAGTCGTGACTCGGACTTGAGTGCTGTTGTGATCTGTAGGCTGTCTGAAGAAAAACCTAGCTTGGGTGAGTTCTTTTTACCTATATATATACTTTTAGCTTTGTGTTTCTTATTCGTGCCCCACCCAAGTTGAGAAATTAGTTCCGAACACCCCCATTTCATGGGGGAGGGTGTTTTCCCAACACTATTCATAGTGGTTGGTTATTAGCTCCTTTTCTGCTCCCTTTCCCGGATAGCCCAAGTATCTTCGGGCAGGCTGTGATGGCCTGAGGTCCATTATTAGCCCAAGAACCTTTGGGCGGGGTAGTGTGGTGTTTGGCCAGGTGTGTGCGGCAGGTGGGCTCCCAAGTGTCTTCAGGATGAGGCCCAGGTGTCTTCGGGCGTGGCAGTGGATCCTTTAGCCCAGGTGTTTTCGGGCGTGGTGGTGGTTGTTCTGGCCTAGGTGTTTGCAGGCATGATTACATGTGACAGTTGAGGCCCAGGTGTGTGCGGGTGGGATTTCGGCAATGGGAATGCATGTGGTTGTGGCCCAGGTGTGTGTGGGTGGGTGTGGCAGTGGGACTGTGGTGAGAATGGCGGGATTGGTCCGATGCGTAGGATGTCTCAATAACCAGTGGGAAAGTGGCGCGGTGTACCCAAACATCGATGTTCTCTTAATATATATATTACTTGACTTGCGTTATTTGGGGAGTGTACCTTGGTGAGGCCTGAGGTGGATAGTTTTCCTTGTTAGGTGTTTGGTTTACTCTTTTCTCACGGGACTTTAGTACGTTCCCCCACTTTTGCATGAGAGTCTTTGGTTTTCCCTACTGAGTGTACTTGTATGCTCACCCTACGTATATAAAACTGCTTTCAGGTTTCCAGGAGGACTTCGGGGATCACGCAGGACCTTACTATCTTGGACCTTTGGAGCAGTTGTAGTTGTTGTTTTTCTTTTCCTCTTTGGTACTTACCTTGTAGTCAACTTTTTTACTTGTGGCTTTACTTTTGGAACATGCATGTGGGAATGGTTTATTTCTTTTGGCTTTACTTTTCTTTTACCTTGGTGTTGTTGAGTTTCATCATCTCATCTCTCGATCTTATAAAAAAAAGGGGCAATGCCTTCCATTTGTGAGAAATTTCTATACCCTTGGTGTTAGTCGCCACTCCGGGACCTATTGAAGGCGGGTCTCGGGGGGTCATTATCTCTCCTTCAACTTAAAGAAGGAAGGGCTTGGCAATCTACTGACCCTTCCCTCTTTTTGGTGAAGGCGGGTCGTGACAGAATGGTATCATAGGCTGATGGTTGAGAGATAAGATGGATTCTGGGGTTAGGTATAGTGAGGATTGCATGGGATGGTAAGGAAACAGTGTTTGGTGACCTTGGTGCGTGAATTAGGTCAGGGAAGACTGGCTAGGACATGGGATTTTAGGGCCCCCCGTGATCCGATGCAAGGACTCTGGACCTACTGAACGACCAAGTGAGGCCACACTGATTGCATAGTAGAGACCCTAGGAAAGGTACATGGATCATAATGACTTGTGTTTTTGTGTTTCTGGGATGTCTTGGGGATTAATAATAAATTAAATTTTAATAAGTTTTAAGAACGATATTCTGCACTACTTACGCTTAGGCATTCCTTGTTTACCTTGCAGCTATGGCACCTGGAAGGAGACCACCTGTGGTACAGGCGATCGAGGCCCCGGAGACTACCTTGACCGATCGGAAGAGAGCTGATCGAGAGGAAGAGGAAGACCAGTGGCAGAAGACTCTTCGAGCCTTCGAGCGACAGGCCCTCGAGAAGTATGGGGGAAGCACCTCCGATATGAAGACGGAAGGCTGGCTAGAGGAGCTATTTATAGCCTTCGGCCTAATTCGGTCCCCGACTGAGTACTGGGTTCCTCTGGCCATCAACCAGATGCGGGAGCGGCACGTCAGTGGTGGATGCTTTACCTGGGAGAGAGGAGAGAGTATGAGGTGGCTTCGGTGGATTTTGAGAGGGAGTTCCGGGCGGAATTCCTCTCCTCGACTATGAAGGCAGAAAAGGGGCAGGAACTACTCTCCCTCCAGCACGGGAGTATGTCCGTGAGGGAGCTAGGGATCAAGTTCAAGGACCTCCTACATTTTTCTCTGGACCTCTTTCCCGACGAGGAGTCTCGGGCAATACGTTTAGAGGAGGCACTCCGACCCTCCCTCCAGTATGTTGTTACCCCCTTTACCTTGTCGACGTACTTGGAGGTCGAGAAGAAGGCCAAAGTGGTGGAGAGGATGCATGCTCTAGGGGGAGTGTCACGAGATGGGATCCAGCTGGGACCATCGAAGGGGAAGGCCGTCAGCACCAGGCCTCCAGCGTCAGGACCCTCTAGGTTCCGACCAGCAGGGAGTAGACCGCAGTAGTTTTAGTTTCGACCCCCCGGCCCTCGCCCTTTCCCTTCGGGCCCGGGACTGCGGTTCTTCGTATGTGGGAGCCCTGGACATCTCCGGAGTCAGTTCCACGACCGGGTGTAGTACAACAGTGGCAGTCAGCCCCAGCACCCACCTCAGCAGCAGCTTCCAGCCAGACCTTTCCAGCAGCAGCAGCAGGGACAGCGAGCTCCCGCTCCTCCGAGGGCAGACGTAGGAGGAGGCCGACCTCAGGGCGCTCCACAGGGACCTCGACCAGGGCGTGGTCGGGGAGGTTTCCGACAGCCGAGGAGCAGGGGAGCTGGGCGTGGACAGTTACACGCCGCAGAGGCAGTAGTTCCAGCAGGGCCAGAGGTTGTTTGAGGTACGATCAGTCTGTTTAGCACTCTTGCTTATGTCTTGTTCGATACCGGAGCTTCGCACTCCTTTGTTGCACCCAGCCTAGCCCGTGCCTTGGGTTTAGATGCAGAGAGACTTCCAGTGCCCCTGGTGTTGAGCACACTAGTTGGAGGTCATACCAACTTGTTGTTTGTTTGTCGGGGATGTAGACTGATGATAGGGCCACATCAGTCGGTTAGGGATCTTCTTCTGCTACAGATTCATCCATATGATGTCATCCTAGGCATCGACTGGCTATTTTCTGTGTGCGCCATCATCGACTGTTTTCGAAGAAGGGTGGTGTTCTCAGACTTGGATAGCCGGCCTGTTACCTTCACCGGTGAGCGGAGCAGTCTGAAGGGAAACAGGAGAGAGGAACCTCTGCTCTCCTTGTTGACTGAGCTGACAGTGGAATCAGTAGATGATGAAATGATGGAAGTACCAGAGATTGTCCATGAGTTTATGGACATCTTTCCTGAGGAGGTTATGACTCTACCCCCTCGACGTGATATCGAGTTTGGGATAGACCTGTAGCCCGACGCTCGTCCAATCTCGATGGCTCCTTACCGGATGACACCTTTGGAGCTACGGGAGTTGTGGATACAAATTGACGATCTGATGAAGAGGGGTTATGTTCGTCCGAGTGCGTCACCATGGGGTGCTCCGGTCTTGTTTGCAAAGAAGGAAGATGGTGGTCTTAGGTTGTGCATAGACTACAGGAGGCTAAATCAGGTGACGATCAAGAATCACTACCCTCTTCCAAGGATAGATGATCTTTTCGACCAGCTGAAAGGGGCAGGATGGTTCTCGAAGATCGACCTGTGGTCTGGGTACCACCAGCTGAGGGTGAAAGAGAGAGACATCCTGAAGACAGCGTTCAGGTGCAGGTATGGACACTTCGAGTTCGTAGTCATGCCCTTCGGTGTTACAAACGCCCCAGCTGTGTTCATGGGGCTTATGAACTCCATCTTCCAGGAGTACCTGGATCGGTTCATGGTTGTGTTCATAAACGACATCCTGGTCTACTCAAGATCAGAGGAGGACCATGCAGAGCACCTGGGGATAGTTTTGGAGGTCCTCCAACAGCACTAGCTCTATGGGAAGTTGTCAAAATGCAAGTTCTGGACACGGGAAGTGCACTTCCTCGGGCACGTGGTGTCCGAGCGGGGGGTAGTGGTGGACCCATAAAAAGTTGAGGCGGTTGTTTCTTGGGAAGCACCCAAGAATGTGGCGGAAGTTCGAAGTTTCCTCGGGCTGGCGGGTTACTACTGGAGATTCGTACCCAACTTCTCCCGAGTAGCAGCCCCTTTGACGGCTCTGACCAAGAAGGACCAGGCTTTCATATGGAGTGAGCAGTGCCAGTTAGCCTTCATATATCTGAAGGAGAAGTTGGTCAGTGCCCCAGTGATGAGATTACCAAAAGAAGGGGTGGCCTATGATATATTCTGTGATGCTTCGGGACAGGGCCTGGGATGCATGTTGATGCAACGACAAGGGGTGATCTCTTATGGGTTCAGGCAGCTGCATTCCCATGAGCGTAATTACGCCACCCACGACCTGGAGCTTGCAGCGGTCATTTTTGCGCTAAAGTTTTGGTGGCACTACCACATCGGGGAACGCTTTGTGGTCTTCACGGATCACAAAAGCTTGAGGTATATCTTCTCCCAGCGGGACTTAAACTTGCGACAGCGGAGATGGGTGGAGTTTCTCCAGGATTACGACTTTGAGATCTCTTATACTGAGGGAAAGGGCAATGTGGTGGCCGATGCCTTGAGCAGGAGGATGCATAAGGATGCGGTCCGAGAGTCGGCAGACGCCTGGAAGGCAATGGAAGAGTTGGTTGTCTTACACCTGGATGCAAAGATGGATAGCGGTAGAGGCTGCCTATATGAGATGACAGTGCAGTCATCCCTGTTTCAGCAAGTGGAGGAGTCTGAGTGGGGAGACCTAGAGTGTGAAGTGATGTGTGACCAAGTTGACCAGGGCAATGCTCCGGAGGGATAGACAGAGGATGGTCAGAACCGGATGCTTTTCCAGAAAAGGTTGGTTGTCCCAGAGGCGATGGGTGGAAAGGTTCTCAGTGAGTTCCACAACTCACCCCTGGCGGTACACCCAGGAGTTTCCAGGATGTACCAGGGTTTGAAGAGGCAGTTTTGGTGGCCCGGAGTTAAGCGAGCAGTGGCAGAGTTTGTGGCCAAGTGCTTAGTGTGTCAGCAAGTGAAGGCTGAACACCGAGTTCTAGGTGGCCTACTACAGCCCCTAGATGTCCCTGAGTGGAAGTGGGATGACATATTGATAGATTTCATCACGGGACTACCCAAGTCCTAAGGAGGGTACGACGCCATCTGGGTGGTAGTGGACAGGTTGACGAAATTGGCTCACTTTCTGGCGATCAGGGAGTCGAGTACTGTGGACGCTTTGGCACGAAAGTATGTGGATGAGGTGGTGAGGTTTCATGGAGTTCCGAGGTCTATAGTCTCGGATAGGGATGCACGGTTTACCTCGCGATTATAGAGAGGATTGCAGCATGCTTTTGGCACCCAGTTACGCCTTAGTACTGCTTTCCATCCCCAGACAGATGGACAAAAAGAGCGCACCATCCAGACCTTAGAGGATATGCTGCGAGCATGTGTTCTAGACTCAGGAGGATCATGGGTGCAATACTTGCCTCTGGTAGAGTTTTCCTACAATAATAGCTACCACTCTACCGTTTCCATGGCCCCGTTTGAAGATTTGTATGGGAGGCCATGCAATTCGCCTGTGTGTTGGACCGAAGTGGGAGAGGCAGGCATCCTTGGTCCGGAGGTGGTGCAGAACACGACAGAGAAGGTTCAGCTCATACGAGAAAGGATGAAGGTGGCCCAGGACCGACAGAAATCGTATGCTGATACCAGGAGGAGGCCCTTGGAGTTTGAGGTTGGGGACCAAGTGTTCTTAAAGGTCTCCCCTCGGCGTGGGCAGTGGAGGTTTGGCAAAGGGAGTAAGCTTTCTCCCAGATTCATCGGACCCTTCCAAGTGTTGTGGCGGGTCGGCGAAGTGGCTTACCAGCTAGCGTTTCCACCGCCGCTACTAAGGATACATGATGTCTTTCATGTGTCCCAGCTCCGTCGATATATGCACGACGATTCACACGTCCTTGATTGGGGTGAGCTGGACATCGAGGACGACGTGACCTTTGTGGAGAGACCAGTGGTGATCGAGGATCGTAAAGAAAAGGTGATTCGCGGGCGAACCATTCCCTTGGTTCGTGTGTTATGGAGACATGGTGGGCTTAAGGAGAGTACGTGGGAGAGGGAAGCACAGATGCGTACCCAGTACCCAGAGTTGTTCTAAGTTTTTTTACTTGTTCTACCTGTTGTGATAGATCATTTTGTCCTTTTGCTATGAAATGTACTGGTTTTCTTCCTCTTCTTGTGTGTGAAAATCCCCGGCTATGGGGAAGGTGAGAACCCGACCCCTAATCAAGATGCATTAAGGTGGATGCGATTAAACCCGTGCGGGCAAGTCAGTGCCGCCCAAAGCGGATAATATCTTGACATGGGGGAGGAGGCTCCCCAACCCACATGCCCGGGCAGTTTGGCACGGTATGTTGCTTGGTTCGTGACAGGAAGGTGTTATTAGTTAACGATGAGGTTCACTCTTGAGAGGTATCTTTCGGGGTGGTTGTTTGGACCCACCTTTTCCTTCTCGGTTGTTTAAATTCTTGGGGACGAGAATAGTTTGAGAGGTATCTGATGTGATGACCCAGACTCTCTTGGTCCTTCCCTTTGCCAAAATCCGGGTCCTAAAGGAGTGGCGTCTCGGTGAGACCGATCGGCGAGACCGATCGGCGTCACCCGGCCTTGTCAAGTTGTATCCAATAGCGCTCCTTTGCGCAAATAGGGTTTTAAACCCTATTCTGACTCGTTTAAGCGTGTTTTAAAGACCCGTAACATGCATAAGAGTTTTAATTAAATACTTAATCAATTCATGAGTCGGCTTAAACCACCCGACCCCAGTTTTTATGACGAGTGGAGCCGCGTGGTCAACGCACGACCCCCGTGCCTTACGCGGTTTCGCGTTTTCACCTCAACCGTCCTCAGCTCTTATAAACTAAGGGTTAGACGTGGTTTCTCTTTTCTCAATCGTGGCTTTTCACAAACATCTTCTGGTGCATCGAGCGCATCGTTATCCGTAAAGTTCCGCACCCCCGGCCTAAACGTCGATCATCTATCAAAAAGTAGGGAATTTCTCCTTCGCCTCTCTCTTTTGTGTATCATGCGGGTTGGGTGTGCTTTTGTTTCTGTAGAACTGGTTGCACCGAATTTAATAAAGATAATAACCGAATTCTATAAAGAAAGAGAGTGGGGGCGTGTTTGTTGATGCTGCCTTATATTTGATGTTGTTTATTCTATGACCATCTTGTTGAGTTGTGATGGCTTATGCCTCTTGAAAATCGAGGCCGTTGGTGGTCGTTGTTGGTGCACTAATGAACCCTGTTGATGTTTTAAATGGCTTGTTTTTGGTTGTAAACTCCTGCTGTGAAAAGTGAATTGGTTAATCACGTATATCCGGCTAAATAAATTGAAAGAACGAGGATCAGCCCTTCTGTGATAAATCCCGGTTAGAACACACGGAATTTGAATCATGGAGTGTGTTAAGTCGTTTAAATCTGGAAAATCCCTGACTTGTGTTGGTGGTGGTAGTTGGTTGTTTTTCCTTTCGGGTCGATTGCTGGAGATGTGAGAGGGGATGGGATCCCCTGTTATTTTATACCCTCGGTGGTTGTGTGAATTTGGGGGATGGGATCTCCTGTTGGTATGGATTTGGTGGTTGTGAGTTTTAAGACTGGGTGGATACTTGTTTATATCACGAATTGGGGTGGAATCCTCTGTTGTTGAGAACCGGGTGTGGGCGTTTTGGTTGATGTTTGACTGTTTACTTTCCTGGACTTATTCCTATGCCTACTAGTTGACCAATAGTGCTTAAACATAAACATTATTACTGAACGTGAAATGAGAAAGGGGACAAATGGGTTGTTAGCGTGAGTCGTGACTCGGACTTCAGTGTTGTTGTGATCTGTAGGCTGTCTGAAGAAAAACCTAGCTTGGGTGAGTGCTTGTTACCAATATATATATACTTGTAGCTTTGTGTTTCTTATTCGTGCCCCACCCATGTTGATCACTTAGTGCCGAACACCCCCATTTCATGGGGGAGGGTGTTTTTCCCAACACTATTCATAGTGGCGGGTTATTAGCTCCTTTTCTGCTCCCTTTCCCGGATAGCCCAAGTATCTTCGAGCAGGCTGTGATGGCCTGAGGTCCATTATTATCCCAAGAACCTTCGGGCGGGGTAGTGTGGTGGTTGGCCAGGTGTGTGCGGCAGGTGGTCTCCCAAGTGTCTTCGGGATGAGGCCCAGGTGTCTTCGGGCGTGGCAGTGGATCCTTTAGCCCAGGTGTTTTCGGGTGTGGTGGTGGTTGTTCTGGCCTAGATGTTTGCAGGCATGGTTACATATGACATTTGAGGCCTAGGTGTGTGCGGGCGGGATTTCGGCAGTGGGACTGCGTGTGGTTGTGGCCCAGGTGTGTGCGGGCGGGTGTGGCAGTGGGACTGCGGTGAGAATGGCGGGATTGGTCCGATGCGTAGGATTTCTCAGTAACTAGTGGGAAAGTGGCACGGGGTACCCAAACATCGATGTGATCTTAATATATATTACTTGACTTGCATTATTTGGGGAGTGTCCCTTGGTGAGGCCTGGGGTTGATAGTTTTCCTTTTTAGGTGTTTGGTTTACTCTTTTCTCACGGGACTTTAGTATGTTCCCCAACTTGTGCATGAGAGTCTTTGGTTTTCCCTACTGAGTGTACTTGTATGCTCACCCTATGTATATAAAACTACTTTCAGGTTTCCAGGAGGACTTCAGGGATCACGCAGGACCTTACTAGATTGGACCTTTGGAGCAGTTGCAGTTGTTGTTTTTCTTTTCCTCTTTGGTACTTACCTTGTAGTCACCTTTTATACTTGTGGCTTTACTTTTGGAACATGCATGTGGGAATGGTTTATTTCTTTTGGCTTTACTTTTCTTTTACCTTGGTGTTTTTGAGTTTCATCATCTCATCTCTCGATCTTATAAAACAAAAAGGGGTAATGCCTTCCATTTGTGAGAAATTTCTATACCCTTGGTGCTAGTCGCCACTCCGAGACCTATTGAAGGCAGGTCTCGGGGGTCATTATCTCTCCTTCAACTTAAAGAAGGAAGGGCTTGGCAATCTGCTGACCCTTCCCTCCTTTTGGTGAAGGCGGGTCGTGACAATTATGTCAGTGTATGAGTGTGTGTGTTTATATATATATATATTTGTATTTTTATACAATTATATTTAATTATATATTTGTGTGTGTATGTATGTATTTATATATATATATATAATAGATATTTATATAAATTTTTATATATTTATAAATTTATATATAATTATGTTTACATAAATTTATATATAATTATATTTTTATATGAATGTATTTATAAATTATGACTATATATATACAAAAATATTTGTATTTACATGTATATATATAAGTATATTAAAGTCTTCTTAGTTGCCAAATGTAGGACTCAGTAGAGTGGTAAAGGCTTTCTAGAATAACCAAGATGTAAGGGGTTCAAATCCCACTCTACACATATTTTTGTCCAATTATTCAATAATAAGTGACAAATATGATATAATAAGTAATAAATAATAATTAGTAAGTAATAAATAGTAAATAATATTTTTTTTTAAATATAACCATTACTAATTGTTTAGAAGTGGTTCTTAAAACCAGCATGAAATAATTTACAATGATTTTTTAAAAGTATCATGAAATGATTCATGACACCCAAATATAGGGAATTTTTGAAAAATCATTACTAATCATTTCATGGCGGTTTAAATAGTAATCAAATATTGTTTTGGCCAGTGTTATCGAAACCCAACATGGTTTGAAATTTGGTTAGACTTCAACTAAATGTAAAATAAGAAGGTTTAAAGGAAATTTTTGGTGTTGTTGGAGATTTGGAAATAAGTCTTGTGAATATTGGAAAAATATTTTCACATGTAGTGATTTCCTACGGCCTACATTAAGTGGGAGTAGTTATGAAGAGAAAATATATATTTTTGTGCAAATTAACAATTCACAGGTGAAAATAATTTTTTTCAAAAAGAATATATTTGAATGTATTGATATGTTCTATAAGGACTAAAAAAACGGATGCCACAATTGTGAGGAGTCTTGGTATAAACCTATTAAGAAAATTTAGTTTATGAATGTAATGAGAAGACCATGAAAGAAAAGGTTTAATAGAAAAAATATAGGTGGAGGTGAGTCTACATTGGGATACAAACAAGTGCAGAAAAATGTAAAATAATATACTCCCAAGAAGAAATTTGAAAAGGGTGTCAAACTAAAGTAGAGATGCGTATATTAAGATAGAAATTCCAAATTATAAACTATTATAAATTTTCTATGGATATAAAGAGTAAATAAATCAATTTGGAACAAAAGAAAGATTCAATCCTTGAATGAAATAAAAGGATTAGTTTAGTAGAATACATCTCAGAAGATGATTTAGAGAATATTACCAATAGAGGAAATTAAATGGTTATTAAGAATCCATGTGAAAACACCCATAAGGATTTTCATGTTAAAAAGGATTTCTTGATTTTTCTACAACTTAATAATAAAAAGATAAAATAATGGATAAATATCAATAAAATAAAGATAATAATGAGAAACAAGTTGGTCCACATAAAAAGATAGAATTTCACATGACATCAAAAAATATGCTAACCTAAGAATTCCAGATAATTTATATGGAAGGAGAAATATTAATGGTCACTCTCCAAATGATTTACTAACATAGCTACCTAGAAAAATGGAGATGATGAAAAATAAACTAGAAGCACCCTTTACCACATGTTCTTTTTTAGACAATGTGAAAAGAAGTTTCCACACAAGGATAAATCTAAAAAAATCATGAATACCATGCTTTGTTTAAGTATGGAAAACCAAAGGAGGTGCATACATGAAGAGTTATGAATAAAGTAGAGTTATGATGAAAATGGTTTTTGGGTTGAGAGTCAGATATTATCTATATTTCTCTCATTAATAAGCTGATGAAAAACTAACCATATTCCCATATCTATTTATTTCTATTAATGTGAAAGGAATTGATGGTTGTCAATATAAATAGAGAAATGAATGGACGATGTAATCAATATACAACTATATGATTAAACCATCATGGAATGATTTATAACTCATTATAATACTACATTTGGAATCAAAGGCTTCTTGGAAATTGTCTTTTTTGAAGACCAACCATGATTAAGATTAAAGGAGTTCATCCCATGAGGGGAATTGACTAGAGGAGATTTTTTAGATTTTATTCTTTCATTAAGATTTAGAGACTCTTTATAGTCCATAAAAAATGAGTTATTATAATCATTTTTCCAATCCTTGTTTTGAATATGTCTTGTTTTTTGAAAAGGGGTTAAATGTGTTGAGATAAATAGGGGAGACATTCTTACACTTGAATATTTTTTATGTTTTTTGAACATGAGTGATAGTTATAAATTTCTTGATTAATATTTTTAAAAATTCCATAAAAATATATTTTAGATGTGGTGTCACATTTCAGGAAGTCTTATTGATATTAGTGATGTTAGGATTTGTCACTCTTATTTTCTACACTGATAATGGATCATGTAGACATAGAGTTAGTTAATTTTTGACTCACTTTTATGAAACTATTTATTCTATATTTCTATCTATTATATCAAGGTTTATCTCTCAATAAAGTAGGATAGTAAAGTAGAGAATAAGGAATTTACAATCATATATGATAGTTAAGATAATTAGGAATTTTCTCTACATTTTAACCTTTTCATTTATTTTCAATAGGGGGATAAAATAGACAATAATAACATATATCTACATTGCGGCATTGAGTTATTGAATGGTATTGAAAAAAAATAAAAGGGTGATATTGGAGAGCCTAAAGGAGAATTGGTTATTGTATTTATTATCAATAAGCAAGGCTATCATCATGGGGTGAATTCATTAATATGTGTTAGGTGATATATGAATAAATGATTAAAATACCTATTATTTAATGGATATTTATAAAATATTTACATGTTATAAAATTAATTTAGAGACAATTATTATACTCGAACTTCTTGGAAAAAAAATTCACGAAAGAAAACTACACATGTGATGACTAAAGATATAAACCTCATATTCATGACTAGTTTTGATGGAATGTGAATGGAAATGTCTATAAAAATATTAAATGGTTTTAGTGGAGATATTCATTAGGTCATATTAAATATCTATAGTAAATAATTATAAAGGGAAGATATAGGTGAAAGGGTATCCATGCATTGATATTGAAGTTATTCTGGAAAAATAATTTTTTGAAAGATGAAAAATTATTAGAAGTATGAGGGTTTTTTGTGGGATTTACATGAATTTAGCGGTTAAGGATGAATGAATCATGCTTATAATAAGTATAAAATTTTAGTATCAGATTATTACTAATGTATTGGATTGACTGGAAATCCTTTGAGGTTATTTGAATAGGTTCTGAGCCTATTTGAATATGTTTTGGAAATTATTATGTATAGGTGAAAACTGGATTAATCATTGGTCTGTAAGAGTTATTTGAGATAATTTAAGATTAATTAATAATATTTATAAAGAATTTGGAAAAGGCATGGAACTTGTATAAGAGTAATTTCTGAGTAGATATCATTGATTTAATAAAGTCCGTAAGAACTCACTGTATTGTGTAAGATTCAACTTGAGATTTATACGAGTTCTTTTTTTATATGGGTTACTTACTAAGTTTTTAAGAGTAATATAGATACTCATGGTTAATATTTAGAAAATATATGATATTTTATAATAGTCATGTTCCTTTTAATAATAGTTATTTAATTTGTATAAGGATCAGCTACATTTCGTAAGAGTTATCTGAAACAATATAGGGGTAACTCCGATGTGTGTTAGATTTGTGTTGGAAACATAAGACTATGTAGAAAAATAGAAAACTTAATATAAAATTTCATAGGATTTATAATATCTTATGAAACATTATCTAAATTGTAAAATCACTAAATGGAATATATCGACTCTAAAATGTAAGTCTCATTAAATGTTAGCAGAACTGGAAATTTTATTGGATTTGGTGCCCTAGAACCAACTACATTTTACATTAGATTACATGTGTATTAAAATAATATAATACTTATAAATATATTATCATATATTTATTGTTTTTATATAAAATATTAATGTGATTATGTCCTAAATTTTTTTTCACTTTGAAATGGAAGTAGCAGTTCCCCACAATGATGAAAACCTTGAAGTGCTATGATGATACTTTTAAACATATGTTCTATGGTTAGGATAAAATTATACGATGGTAAACATAGTATACTATAACATTGGGGGATTGATACTTGTAAGTTTATGAGAATTTATATCATCAAGTTAATAGTTGGTAATCTCCAGGGTGATATATTATGAGGATAGACCCTGTAGTAGGAATTCTACATGTTTACATGTCACTGAATATTACTATATGTGAATATGGGTATTGGTCCTTAGAATTGAGATTATTATTAATTCATATCATGAGTTTCATACTTTAATTTATTATGGAACCCCTTTATCTTTTCTATTCACAATTAGGTAAGATATATTGGATGTTTCTTGAGTGATATGAAAATAATGAATAAGTTAAGAAATGATATTCCCCTTCCAAGACCAAAAAATGATATCTCATACCCTTTTATTGAAATGGAATTTTCAAAATAAACTCCATAGATATGGTTATTAATGAATTTATTGTAATAATTAAAATAAATATATATCAATCATATAGGTTTATGGCACAAGTGTGAAACCTGGTTGATTAGAGATATCAAGAAAAAGAAATTATATTATATAATGATTATTCATATGCGGTCATTATCATGACATCATTAACTTCTTTTTCTATGGTTTCCTTGATGTATCACTAGATATTGATCTTGTAATTCTGGAGAGCCTGCCTAATTACACTAAGGAAGAGGCCTATAGAGTCACAAACATAGTGTATCCATTGATATCAGTTAAATTATATTTGAATTTAATAGTTGGAATAAATATTATTATATAGGCCATGCAATAATATTTGATTAGGATATTTTCTTTGATACAAATATTCCTTCACTAGTTTTATTTGAGGGAAAATATATATGTGAGTTGAATATTAAATAAATATTTATTACATGATTATCAAATATAATATTTATTTCTCACTTGTTTTATTTGCAAGGTAATAAATAATTTTTATTGTTAAATAGATATTTATTTAGTTATGTGAATATTAAATAAATATTTATTCACAAGACCATCATATAAAATATTTATTTTTCTCTTGTTTTATTTGTAAGGTAATAAATAAATATTTAATATTGAATAAATATTTATTTATGTGAATATTAAAATATACATTTATTCACAAGTCTGTAAATATAATATTTATTTGTTTATCAGATTAATAATATATATTTATTATTTGAGTCTTGGTAAATGATTATGAGGGGGAACAAGACGAGTTAAGTTCCATGAAACATAAATTTTATAAGTTGAACTATCATTTAAAGAAAAGTGTAATTATTTATTTATAAAATGATATTTATTTTTTGAAGTTTTTACGTGTGATAATATAATAATAATAATATCATTAATTTTATTATTATTATTAAAATGAGGAATATATTGAGCTTAATATTTGACTAAGGGTTATTGTTTAATTAACAAAATTAAAACCCTTTCTCTATACATTTATATTTATATGATTTCAGAGAGGTGGGAAATTTTTTTGTGCATAATACATTTCCTTTCAATAGAGTTCTCTCAAGAATGTATAATGTCACTATAATTTATCTCAAGACTAAGAGAATTTTTTCAGACCCTTATCCCTCTCAAGAATTAGAGAATAATAGAGACAACCCTTCAAGCCTGAAGGATTATTTTGTGATCATGTTGTGCAACATAACATGACTGGATCATATTTTTTACCACACCGGGTTCCATCAATGATATTCATAGATCATTGATATTGTGTGGATCACTACTAGAGGGATTCAAATTTAGATCCTCTCAACACAATAATGGTACAGAATGGACAAGGTATGATCAATCAACATCTATATAGAAGAAGAATCTCAAGACCAAGGAATTTTATTATCATTAAATTAATTATAAAATTGACATGATAGATCCTCTATTCTTAGTTCTGGACCCTTTATCAAGTATCTTTGAATAAATTTGTTAGGAATGTTGATGCTTTATTATGTTATTTCAAATTAATCATTAAATATAAAAAAATCCAAATTGCACATTGGATCAAACTGTGCTTCTGCTTCACCCAGTACCTTCAAGTGGTATTAGAGTGTCCAGGTTCAAATTTATAGTTATTTAATTTGTATGATATATATCATGTTTATTTTACTATATTTTTATTTTGGTTTTCAGTTTTAGTCAAATAATTTGAGATAATGATTCAGTTCAACATCATTTAACCAAGAATAAATATATAATGATTAGAGATTTTTTCTAGAGGCACTAGAGATCCTGGTTGAATGACAATATTTCATGACTTATAACATAATTACACACTATGTACTCTTAGTCAACCATTAACATATGTGGTTAAACAAATCATGTTATGTCGTGTGGGGTGTCATTATGCAGAGTGTAATTACATTGTACATTGAGTGCTAGGGTGGAACCTAGTTTTTAGGGGTACATGGATTATAACTCACCTAAAAACAATGTAACCCTACATGAAACATTAATCATATGGTAAATATATGTGGTATGTAATTAATAAAAATGTAGTGTAATTAATTTATTCTCAATGTGTGGACTACCAGCTGAGTAGCACATTCTAGTTGTGATTACATGGAATATAACTCCCTTACACATTGTATAATACATAATTATATTAATAGATTACATATTGATTACCTATCTATATTTTTTAGAAATCCTATGAGAGTAATACACATTTTTTTGTATGATATCCACATCATGTAATTCATACATGTTTACACAAAGTATATGCTTTGATAAGATGCACACCACATAAATTAACCACATTGAATGAAAATCAATTGTGACATTATACCGAACTATATGGAATGTAGTGGTATAGATTTCATGAGACAAGGTTTACAAAATATTAATTACCTAATGATTTTTCATGTAAAGTTTCTAACTACACATTGTGCTTGGTCATTATACATGCCATGTATGTCACACATGAATTAAAAGAGGTAAATTATGCATAAATTAATGTGTATTGTGTATTATACACACTAATTTGACAGCTCACATAACCCACCGAATTACATTCCATGTAAATATGTGATAAATCTTGTATTCTCCTTGTCATGTGATTATACAGTACATGATAAGGACTATACAATACACTGGGTAGTTTGGGTGAGTACACAGTATGTTGATTCTAAGTACACATTGTACACTCAATTAATTTTAAAATAAAATATTTAATTTATTCAAAATAAATATGATTGTAATCTTATGTTTCATTAGGAATTATTGGATCAATAATTAAGATAAATAATTTACTAATTAATAAGACTACTAATTATTAATTCAAGACAAATTTATCTTAATTAAAAGTGCGATTTTAAATGTATGTTAGAATGTATGAATGTGATTTATTTTTATGTATGTGACTAATAATGAACTTGAACAACTATTTTATATGTTGGATTTCATTTAATTTAATACTAGTACATAGATTTTTTTTATATGTGATAATGTTTTATTAAATTAAATATGATGGTTTGTGTGTCATCCCACCCACCTTTACTATGTAGGACCTATGTGTCCCTGGTTAATTCTATGTATCATAGAACCTTGGTTCCCCTCACCTATATGTGGGTTAAAAATATGTAAATAATGGAGCTATAAGGAGATGAAATATTTCATAACCTGAGTCAATGTGAAATCAACCAAAAAGATATAAAAGTCGTGGGTGGAATAATGCAACTAGATCCAAGCCTAGAAAAAGAAGTTTTACCCTACAGACATAGGTTGATTTACCATCCTCTTTAAAAAAACCACTAGAAATCTCATGACCAAGTCACTTTATTTATTTTATTTTTTCAACATGAAATGTTATTTAATTTTTTATGTGCATGCATGTTTATATGATGATTGAAAATTCTCACATAAATTAAACAAGATAACTATCATACAGGATAAAGTAAAATAAATAAATTATGAATAAATTATTTTATCAAAACATGGTTAATTAATTACGTAATATTTATATAATATTTAAAAGGAATATAAAATATAAAATAAGAAAATTTATACATAATAGATAAAACCCCCAAGGAAATATTAAGTTAGAAAGGTCTTCAATTATCTAAGTTAAGATGGACCCATAGTGAAAGTATTGATCAAACCATAGTTAGAGGAACTTTTAGTTATCATGTTTTCTAAAAAAAGATGGTGGGTTGACTTAACAAAACTTACATCAAATTTAACAAATCTTGTTTATTCAATAAAAAAATTTAGGAAATAATTGATGAAATATGAGTCAAGATTTTATGATTGGGGAGTCCACATAATGTATTATGGTTCTATGAGTTAGAATTTGGAAATAACATCCAATTAAACACCTTATTATAATTTTCTTGGTCATATTTTAGTTTTTGAGAATGGAAATATAGATCTTTTCCACTAAAATTATCAAGAAATATGATATTCTGAGTTCAATAGTGAGGGATATTGGGACTTTATGAAAATGGGAGTATAATAAGATAATTTAATTTTTTCATTTAAAATATATTAGTAATAAACTTTCAATCTATTTTAATTTTCTTTATTTATTGTATTAAATGTAAAATTAGTCAACTTTGATATCTTTTTGATCTATACTATAGAAATATAACCTCTTAATTGTTATTATCTTCTAAGAGTGGTACAAGTGCTTCTTAATAGAGCCAATATTTTCAAAAAACATTAATTTTAATTTCAATGTTTTAATCCCATTAAAATTATATTTAATGGTTCATTATTAATTTTTAGGTCTTTTGAATTATTTGATATTAATTATATAGGAGATTAATTTTTAATTTTTATGTATTTTACATCAGTATTGTATTTTAGACGAGAATTTTTCAACACTCATCCAAATTATGAAATTTTTTTCTGTATAATTACAATATTTATGGGTTATATTTCATATAATAGGAATAAGATATAAATCCACCAATTGGAGGCCTGAAACAAACTCACAATTTTTTCCATGGAATCTATGATTTTTTGGTGAATTTTGATGATGGGCCCATATCTCACAGATGAAAGGTTCAAATAATATGAAAATTTAAATAAAGATCAATAATATATTAAGGAAAGTTTTCTTCAAATGTCTCAACTCATTATTATTACTATTTCAAGTAAATTAATTCATGAAAAAAAACACAATGGTATTCAAACAATCTCGAGGCTAGAATTATTTTTTCAAGTAATTTGGTCATAATGATTTCTGCACAAATCAAAAAATCCAAAATTTGGTGGCTAAACATAAAATCCAAATATGGAATAATTTTAAAAAGAAAACTTTTCTATATTTTTACATTTAATAGGAATGAAATACCAAAAATTTCAAAATAATGTTTTGGAAACAAAATTTCTATCATTGTTTCTATAGATTTATACCCCACATTCTTTCTAAAGAGCTAGTCATTTTACTTTACCATTAGACGTATCCATTTTACATAGATTAATATTTTTTATTGTAGCATATTTATAAAATTTTAATATAGATAAAAATTTTATTCCACTCTTCTACTTTTATTTCTATTTTTTCCTAGTTCTGTACTTTTCTCCATTGATATAGGTGGAGAGTGTGTAGTGTACACAATTTGTGCACTTTATATTCACAACAATGGTAAATGAAGGTGACCATGAATACAATGTAGTTTGATCGTTAATATAATATGAAACTACTAATTAGAAAATTATGGTTTACTCTAGTTAATTATATCTGAGTATTTTCTTCCAGCCAAATTTCATTAATTTTGTTTTCATTTAATCTGCATGTTTAATTTTATTTTATTTCATTCCATAACCAAAACAATTATTATTTCTTTAATTTCATAAAATATAAAACACTAAAATATATAATAATTTATTTATAAATAGTGTGTTTTCTATTATGAAATATTCTCAAGAGAGATGAACATGAAAAACCACTATATTACACTAAGAAAATATAGCTTTTCTACCACCCTAGAAGAGGTGCATCAAATTTTAGAGTCATTTATGGGGATATAAGTGGTATTTACTTAATATTTTTATTCACGATTTCATAAATAAATTTATTTTCTTTCATTTAAAAAAAAATCTCTTTACATGATGAATTCTAATGTATGGACTAAACACTCTATGGTAAAATAATATGAATACATTCACAATGATGAATAATTACAATTCTTAGAATCTAGAGAGAAAATATAAAATCCATATAGAAAAAGATAATGGTCAGGTAAATATATTTATGCATCCTAAGAGTTGGAGTTGGAGAAACCTAAACCATAACCAAGACCAGAACCAATGGTGGAAGAAGTAGTCCCATGAATTTTTAATTTGAATAACCTAAGGAGGACATGAATAAATTACTTGAAGATAAATTAAACCACTCGAGAAAATTTTTAAAATAGGTTTTCCAGTAAGTCATTCTAGATAATTTCTATATTTTTATACCATGATGATTTGGATAATTAATGGTCATATTATTTACAACTTTAAATGATAAGTGATTAACCCATTTATGGAATTTAAAAATCATGTCTTCTCTATCTATCACTTGATTCAAAAGAAGAGGATGAAGATGCACCTACTGATACCAGGTTTTCAATGAAATTTCATAGAGATATTGATTTTTAATCTAATTTACTTGAAGGTTAATACTTCTATATTGATTCCTTTTATTTTAATTCTATTAAAAATGATCTCTTCACTATATTACCTTATAATAATAATTTTTTCATACAATGGCTATATCTAGGAAGACCTTAGATGAAAATGATGAGGCCAAAAAATAGTGGTAGAAAATAGAGAGTTAGAGGAGATCATAATGATGTTGAAACCTCCTTTACATAAACTTCCATATCATATGGAGGAGGATACCATGAATGTTGAAAAGAAGCACCTAAATATTATTTTCCCTCCACTAATGCACCTTAATTTCTCTCTTTCTTATATTTTAGGATATAAGACACCTTAATTTTGTTTTAGGGGAATCTATTCCTGATGTATACTCATAGACATTGGGAAAAGTAAAATTTTTTATCAAATAAACCTCACCCACCTTCTGATTAGGGATAAAATTCAGGATCTACCTGACTAGAGGAAGTAGAAAACTAGTTCCTACTTGGGGGTACAAACTATGATTTATATATATTATC
Organism: Viscum album; assembly: GCA_963277665.1. Classification (NCBI taxonomy): domain Eukaryota; kingdom Viridiplantae; phylum Streptophyta; class Magnoliopsida; order Santalales; family Viscaceae; genus Viscum; species Viscum album. The sequence goes on along the minus strand of OY728160.1, from coordinate 251,209,826 downwards.
TCCCCTTTATATTTAATTTTAATTATTTCTGATTTTAATAAATATTTATATTTTTTAAATTTATTATAGTTCCAAAATGATAGTCATTAAGAGATTAATTCAAGGATTCCACTAAAAATAAAGTTAAGTTTTGTCTCTCTATATCTTTGGTTTGAAACCCTTATAATTTTTTTTTGAGATTTAATGAAAGGGTAGATTGATCTTAAGCATGGGGGAATCTCAATATTATTATTTAAAATTTAACAAGTTTTTTTCTTCTATTTTTTTATTTTTTGTGCGTTTTTAGGCAAGAAAACTAGAATCTCAATGCTTCCTTACCTAGTGGAAAAATGCCTTCCAGTTTTGAGAGATTTTCATAGCTCTAAAATTAATTTAATTAAATTTTTACTTAGTGACTTTTCCACTATTTTTTTGGAAATCCTATTTTAGAACTATGACAGGATATTGATAAATAAAACTCTATGGAATTGGAATTATAACATGAGGAAATAGGATTTTTGAACTTGAACCTAGGTAACTTATAAATAGTGAAAAATAACACCTTGGAGAGAAAACTAAAAATATATTTTTTAGTAATAAAATTTATTTAAAACAATATTAAAATAGGAAACTGTTATCAGATGAGAAATTATGAGACAAAAGACACTGATAAAAATAAAAACGGAAAAAAAACAAAAAAATAGAAAAAATGCATTGCCTAATTATAAAAAATAAATGGATTTAGCTGAAGTGAATATAAAAATATAGATGAATAAGGTAAAATTTATTTATAATAATATCATTATTTTCATATTAATGAAGTGGAATATAGAACTTAGGTATAAGTAACATAGAGAAGAGTAAGAAATGAATTGTGCTTACTAAATTTTTATTTCTGACTATATCTATTTGTTTCATTATTGGATCTATAAATTGAACATGGATTGATGTGATATAGTCTATGAAACTCACATAGGAGGAATGAAATTTTTAGAAATGGATGAATTTTTGAATTTCCTATTTTTCAAAATGATTATTGGAACCTAAAAGTAAACTTTTTTCATTAGATTTATTTGATTAAATTTTTTTCTGAGTGAAATGTTTAAGTGTGTGAGGAATTGAAATAACATGTATTTTAAACAATTATACTTTGAATTTATGTGTTTTAAATCTAAAAAATAGATAATTTAAGGTTAATTATCACATTTTTAGGTTTTTGGAATGAATTGAGTTTAATTGTTATTTTTTTAATTTGGGATTATTAATTATTTTGTATCAATTTTGTATTTCATATATAACCTTTTATACCCAAATATAAATTTTGAAATTCTTTTTTATAGTATTATAGTATTGATGGGTTAAATTTAATCCAATAAGAGAAATATCTGAATCCAACTATTTTAGTCTTACAAGAAGCTTACAATTATGGCCCTTAAATATGTTCTCTATTTTGGAACATTTTGAATATGGTCCCACATATCACAAATGGAAGGTACAAATGAGATAAAAAATTATGTTTTTTAACATGAATAGAAATTTTTTATTTAAATATGGTCAATAAATATTTTTGGAACTTTCAAGAACATTAATTCATGATAAACCATCACCTTTTAGTTCCAACCATCCCTAATCCAAAATTACTTTATTGAGTAATTCAATCATAACTTTTGTTACACTTGTCAAATAAATATTAAATTGGGATGGATAAACTAAAGGATATAGGGGAACACATTTTATATAATAATACTTTTCCAAATTCATCCCTTTAATGAGAGTACAAAGTGAAATAATTTAGATGAAGATTTTGGATTGAAATTTTCCCTCATCTTGCCTATAAATTTTTACTCCACCTCCTTTATAAAGATCTAGTAATTTTAGTTGGACATTAGAGTAATAAATTTTCTATTTATCACGAGTTTTTAAATTTTTATTATATTTCTACATAGATAATAAATATAATATTCCCTTTAATTTTATACATTTGTTTATATTTTTTGTTTCCTCCTTGTCCATTTTTTACAGTGATATCAATTACTCATGTTCCTGAGTAACTAACATAAGGAATATACTAGGGGATGAATCAATGATTAATAAACTTATTAGTGTATTCATGTTTTATGTTTTCTATTTTATTTGAGTTACTCATTGAATGATCTGTAGTGAGTGTAATCCTCAAAATGATTATCTAAGGTTTATTTGATTCTTTTTTACTTTTTTTCCCTCAAAATAGGAGGTGAGTGTGTAGTGTACATGAAGTTTAATATTTATATTCAAAACCATGTAAGATAAGGGTGACCGCACATATTATGAAGTGTGATCATTAAGGGAATACAAAACTATTAACTAGACACAAAAGGTTCACTCTCAGTGATTCTGTTGGGAGTATTTCATTTTATATTGATGACATTAATTTTGTTTTCATTACATATACATATTTAATTTTAGGTTTTTTCTTCAATAAATAAAACTTATTTAATTTAATTTCATTCATAAAATATAACACCCAAAAAATATAATAATGGAATTACAAATTGATTATGTTTTAATTTAAAATATATTCAAGAGAGATGACCTTGATCAACCACTATGATGCACTAAAAAAATATAAATTTTATATTTTTTACTGTCGTATTACTGAAAAATAGAAACATGGAATTATTTATGGGTATCCAAGTGGTCTTAAATCACTATTTTTATTCAATGTTTTCTAAATAAATTTATTTTATTTTATTTCAAAAAACTAAAAAATAATCACATTCTATGATGCTTTCCAATTCAAATTATTATGCATAGAATAAATACTCCCTAAGTGAAATAAAAATTATAAGTTCACATAAATAAAGAATTCCAATTATAATTACTTATAGATAAAATACAAAAACTAGATAGAAAAAAGAATCATTAGCTGAATATATCTATGAGTCTTAGGAGTTCCAGATAGAGGAACCCGAACCAAAACCAGAACCAGTGGTGGAAGAAGTAGTCCCACTAATTTTTAAAGATAGAGAACATAAAGAGGACATGAAGGAATTACATGAAGATCCATTCAACCTATCTTAACCATTTCTAGAAGTGTATTATATATAGAATACATTCAGGTTGATATACATGTGGGAGAATAAGATGATTTGGAATACTATTGGTAAAATTCTATATAACTTGAAAAGATAATTTATTCTACTATCTATGATAATGAAAAATCATCACCTCTATACTTCTATATTACTTTAAAAGATTGTGATAATGATGAACTTACTGAGGTCAATTTTTTTGGGGACTTTTCCTTAAGAGATCGAGTTTCAAGAAGCTTTACTTGAAGGGGAATACTTATATACTGATTAATCCTGTTTTAATTCTAAAAAATTGATCTTTTCACTAAATTACCTTTCACTAATTTATAATTTAAATTATAAATTTTAAAATATTTATTATATTTTATAAACCAATATTTTCTGTTTTTGAACATGGCTAATAGTTTTCTCAAAATTGTTTTAATACACTATACATTTATTATATTAAAATTAATTTGAATCACTTTTTGAAATTGTATAAAAAATAGATTTTAAATTTAGAATCAGTATGTATAAGTCATCTAATAAGGAACAATTTATTTTTAGACATAAATATTATGTTACCTTAGGTAAAAATTTGTTACCACAGTAAAATATAAAATGATAAAGGTAAAAATTCAAGGAGAATAAGGATTGAAATATGTTTTAAAAATTTGTGAAAAACTTTGTTGAGTATTTATCAACATTATCTATTTCAAACCCAATTATTTATCTAATTTTTGAGACACTTTCCTTGAAAATGACCTCCCATTATCACACCCAAACCACCTAGTTTTAGACAAAAAAAATAAAACATTAACTCCTAAATATTCCTAGGAATCTTAACGAGGTTCTTGTATTCTCAAAATACCATCCCTCAAAGGATTAACCACCTTTAAAAAAAATATAATCCAAGTAGTGAGGTATTAGTTCTTAACATCTCTTTCTCATTTCTATTTATTTTTGTGAACTCTTTCTTTATCGAATTTAATTACACCATATTAATATGATTACCGGTATTTATATTATACTTATATTTTATTAAAATTTTGTTATAATCATTAACCCCCTTTTCCCTTTTCTATTAAGAAAAATGAAAATGTGAAATTTGTATATGTAAAGCCTACTAGGTCCATGAATAAACCAGTTTGTTTTCCAACACTGCCTTTCATGGATAGATATAATAATGATTTTAAAGGATAAATATTATTTTTATGATATTAATAAGGGTTTATTAATAAGTATTTAATAAAAAATCACTCATATTAATTATAAATAATAGTTATAAAATTAACCGCCATAAACAAGGAAACTAAGGGGAAAAATTATTCATACTATGTAATTTATTTTTATCCATTATTATTCTATTAATTTTTATAATTTTGATATCCCAAACTGGAAAACACTAAAAAATTCACATATTCTACATTTTAAATTATATTGAAACTAAGACACCTCACAATCACCCATTTAGTATGGTATGTTCATTTTTGGGTTAGTTTGAACACAAACTTGAACGATGCTATAAAATTATATCATGGATAATTATGAAAAAATAATTAATAGGTTAATATGTTATAAATATTTAAATAAATATATTTTTTTGGTTTTTGAAGGAATATATTAATATTTTATTCATTAACTAAGAAAACACACCTTGTGGGTAAAATATTACCAAAATATGCTTGTTGTTGATTTCATCTTAGAGGATAAAGACTAATGAACTCATGAAATAAAATTTAAACTTAAAAAATAATTATAACCATACCTTATAGTAATATTAATGAATTGGGGAAGATAAACTTTAGAAGGGAAAGTACTAACACCTCTCTTGAAAAACTAGTATAAACCATTAAAATTATTAAAAACTGATGTGAAAAATAGGTAAAAACTAATTGATATATATATATATGTATGAAATTATTATAAATGTGGAATATAAATTGTTATAGATATAAATAAGGTTCTTGGGAATTTAATTAACAAAATTAATTTAATTATTCAAGATCTTTGGTGGAAGTGAAGAATGAATCATGACCAATGTAAGGGTTTTCATATCAAATTTCTCCCTTTGAGGTATATTTTGTATTGTGAACCTAATTTATTTTATGTGGGGTATAGGATTCTTAATTGAGATATTGTATCATGAAATTAAATTTATTTTAGTAATTTAATAACAATTCAAATCTCTCTATTTCAAGGGGTTTTGATTTAAATTCTCCTCAACTTGTATGGGTTTTTTAAAACTCAATTCTCATTAATTGAGTCTTAATTGTTCTTCTTGAAAATATTTCATATAATTTGGGGAAATTATAACAAAAAATTTTATTATGTGTTAATTTTACTTTGAATTCTATATATTTACATTTTTATAACAAATACCTCTTTTCAAAAGATTCTTACTTCATGAACTAAGTTTTTCATAAGGGACTTTGGTAAGTCAAATATCCTTCTTTGAGTAATATAGTTTATTTGGAACTTAAAACTTAAATATTATCTTTATTAATTGATTTCCAATTTTATATATTTTTTATATTAAATATTTATATAGAATTTGACTCTTTTAATTCAAACATTCCAACATGATTTTTCTCTCACACAAAAGTATAATGTTACCAAGAACAAACCTCCATATCATAATTGGATATTTATTTCAAGTCTATGTTTTCACATTACACTAATGTTTTACTTTAATGTATTTAAATCCAAGTATGTTTTATGTGATATTTATAATTTAATTTATTAATTTTAAAAGATAAGTTTCATTATATATTTTTATGAGGGTTTTAAATAAATAAATTTCAAAATATTGAAATTCATTTTACATTAAAAATAATTTTTTTACTTTGGATTCATTTTCCTCCATATGTATAGTGTGATATTTTCAATAAAGTTATTCATTATGAACCAACCTTTAAAATACTTTATTATTTTTCTCTCTTAAGTGATTGAATTTGGTATCGATTGATATGGTTTATGTGTTTTTTTATATGATACATTTTAAAATATAATGTGAAAATCATTCATATTATTGAGTTTTAATGATTTGATGATCATATGTTTTATTATGGTGTATATATATGGTTAAACTTTAAGTTATGTGTAGTCCATATATATCCCTCTAATACATTGGGTAAATATTTAAATCTCATGGGATAATGGTGAAACCAATTTTGATTCCAAATCCCTTAATAAAAATAGGTAGTGATGTTTTATCTACTATTGGAAGCATGTTGTGATGATATATACACTATGATAAATTGGTAGTGATTAGTAATGCTTAATGTCGAGTTTTTATGCTTATGTTGGGGTCATTATATTTTTATATGAGACTAAGATATTCCTATAGATCATGATTTATTTCTCACGTTTTCACTATATTTTTTTCATGTTATATATTTGATAATATGTGTTTACTTGATCCAATATTATTGAACATGAATTGTTTTTGAGTTTTTATGTTCTTTTAATCACAGATTTTTCACCTACTTAAGTTTTCCCATATTATTATGATCTTACCCCAGGTAATATATTGATATACTTATCATTCCTTTATCAAGTGTTTGGGCTCACCCCTTTTTTATGTTTCCATTTCCCAAGTTATGAGGATGATTTAATATTATTAGACATGTAAAAGAATATAAATTATGATTAAATTATATATAAATGTTCACTCAATTTATAAAATAAAATTCTTAGGTAGATAGTCTCTAATGACTCTCAACATATCAATTCTTAGAATGTATATATTATTATTTAATGTACTATTTTAATTACAAATATGCTATAAAATAAATATATGTTTATTTAGGGTTACCTCAAAAGGTATCATAGATAATGATTAGTTATTTTTGGATATTATTTTAGTTAATTTTGAGATTACGGTGAGTGAACCTTAGTGAAAACCCTACAGATGAGTCTAAGTATAGGATGACATCCTAGAATGTTTTTAAATTCTTGTGTAAGTTTTTTTCCTAGAAAAAATTCTTATTTAGATACTTGAAAGTGGATGTGGCTATGGTACAAATGCAGGTAGGGGTAATAACCCCATAAAGGGTTGGTTTGGAATTGACTACATCATCATTATGATGTATGATGATAGGGTCTAAGACTACAAACCTGGATAAAAACTCCCAGAGGATATACTTTAGTCGATCATGTAAAAATTATGAACCACTATGAAGGATTTATTTACAAGTTACTTTGAGGGATTCAACTGAGAAGTATAAGATAACCTAACTTAAGTATCCTAAGTTATGTTAATATTAATATAGGTAAAACTAAAGGAATTAAAGGATAACATGACGATGTAAAGTAGTAAATGGTTATATTAATGGATCACATTTATGTTATTTATTATGATAATACCCTACAATGTTAAATTTTTGTCACTCACATTAACCCCATTTGGTTTTAGAGATGGGTTGAACCAGAAGGAACTAAGATAAAATTGTAGTGACAATATCAACTATCAACCCATTGGAATGGTAAATTGACTAAGGTATATGGATATTATTCAAAACCAACTATCATTAAATATGATAAAAAATATGGCCATATTTGAAATCCTAAGTTCACCAAAGAAGAGAAGGATGGAGACTCATGAAAATTTTGGCAATGAATATGATGAAATAAGGAATATTCAACCTCTTATATGTCAAAAATGTGGGAAGAATCACCAATGTAATTGCATCAATGGGAATAAAAGATATTGTACTTGTGGAAAAGGGGGTCATCAAGTATTCAACTACAATAATAAGAGTAATAGGTTTATTAACATAATGGTAGTGGAAAACATGCATAAAAAACAATATTAATAGTAAAATTCGATAACTATGAAAAAATTGGACATTATCCAAGTCAGTTTCAAAATACATGGGATGATAAAGATGATAAGAATGAAAACCACCATGACCAAGGGAACAAGGTGAATCCTATTTAATGAATATCGATGAGATAGAGTGTGGTAAGTAAATTATATGCTTTATAATTGTTAATATTGGATCTTTATTCTAACCACTCTTAGTTACCTTGATTATTTACTAAGTATAAAACCCCTACATTATAAAAAATATAGTTATATAATGGTTTCATTTAAAAATTTATGTTAATGAAAATATAAAACTTAGTATGGGTCTTTTAGATGGATTTAATGTGATTATTTTAATATATTAACTATTTAAACAAAGAATCCATATCTAATGATTGTGGTTAGATTACACACAACTTTAATGTTATTAGAAAAAATGGATAGGTTTAAAGACAAAAACCAGCTACCCCTGTGAAGATATCTTAATGTCATTGTAATAGAAGATGATAATAATGGATCATATTCATCATCATCCATAAATTCACCACCAATGTATGAAGTCCCCAATGTTTCCAATGTGGTTTAAATCCCAATTCCAATTGTGGAAATAGTATAAACCCCCTACCATTACTTCAAATAAAATAGGAAATTGTAGTTAAGTAAGAAAGTGTAAGTTCATCTAGTGAAATTGGGATTGGTAGAAGTTCAAGAATTTTTTTTGATGTTCTTCAGAATGCAAGCCCATACATCATGTGTGGAAAACGGTTTAGGTATTGTAAGGCCTTGTACATATACATGAATATCCACCCAAAGTGGGTGTGGTGGGGCGTGCATCCCCTACCAACATTTATTTGGGAAGGATTTATAGATTTGTTAGTGTAAGGACAGGTGAAACAATAATGTGAGGATATGGGTGGCTATCTATTAAATCAGGAGACATTGGATAATGAAAAAATAGAGAGGAAACATTCAATTGTAGTGGATATTGATACTGTTTAAAGGGTTGGTATGGGTCTAAACATGGATCTTAATGATTCTTATGAGGAGGAGAAGAATTTTTTGTTTATGTCATCATTAAACATCATCTTTCTACCTAAACCACCAAGTTGATAAAGCATTAGGGATGATAGATAGGATTGTGTGGTGAATCTATTGTGAAAATTGAGTTTGAAATTTCATAACTCTAACAAAGTTATGATAATATGTAACTGTAAGTATAACTATGAACTCAAGGAAAAATACAAATTTTCTTAATACCAAACCATGAATGGAATTTAAATTAAATGGTAAGGAAGAAACACAATATTGGTGATATACATATTTTAAGAGAATATATATGATTGATGCCTCATTATAAAAAATAAAATCTCAATTCATCTTATAGATACCCTTAGATAGCATTGTTATTAAGTAATAATTAAAATTTAAAGGATGAAATTTATTTAAGGTGGTGATAATGCAATGACCCAAGATTCCACTTTATATTCTACTTAAATAAATAATATATTAAATAGTGTGTTTCAAGCACCATACCAAACTAAAATAAAAAACCATGATATATTTTTAATATTAAATATTACCGTTAAAACATAGCCATTAAATTAACTATTATGTAATGAAGCAATCATATTGTAAAATAAACTAGATAAGTAAGAAGAAATAACATATAAAAGAATAATTATTACTTATAAATCCCATGTATAAGATCATAAAGAAGGTAGACTTTCTAAGGTTATCCTTACACCAATCCCAAGATGAACTTTGGGGAAAATTTACAAGACTTTAAAAGAATTGGTACACCAAAGAATGAAATCTTGGATGAATAGAGAATAATCCCTAATATTTATCATCAATCTTTAATGGATTTTGTGGCTAGGCATTAGTGATATCATGCTCATGAAGACTCAAAGCATTCAAAATTTATAGAACCGAAGAGATATTATCACAAAGGTCTCACCGTGATCTCCTTTTCAAAGGAAGAGTTACAATTAATTTCTTCTGATCTACTCTTAGTTCTTGTTGGAAATTTTTTTAAGTGTAGAGCCTTCATATCATTCCTTATAAATATGTTGGAAATATCAGATTTGTGTCTTTTCTTGTTGGTATAATAAATTCAAATTGTGTGGTTTTCTCATTCATATATGAAAATTAATACTATAGGATTTTTACAAGAGGTGTGTGGTCCTTTGTTGGTCATTCCATGAATCCTTTGGAATGGAACATAGATTTCAACACTAATTTTGATCCCCCCATAGCCCTAATTTGGATCGGGTTCACCGATTTACTATTGTATTTTTTTAAACAAGAAGATCTCTTTTCGATATCCATCTTAATTAGAAATCCTAAAAAATTATATTCTTCCACTAAAAATATTTCTCATCCTTCTATTACTATAATATGTGATGAAATTAATATATAAAAAGCCGTAACTTCCCACATTTGGATTCAAAAATGGTAATTTGGGTTTTTTATAAGATGTAGTATTAAAAAACCTCCCAAATTATTTCCATAAATTATTTTGAATAAGTCACTCCACAAATAAATGTAGAAAAATGAATTTTTATCCATGCCCCTTACACATTATAATTCAAGTTGGCTTTTAAAATGGGATCATAAGTTGATGGAGGTTGTTTCCTTTGATATTTCTACAGATCCTGTTGTTAGGGATGCAAATAATAATATGTATGGACCCTCTAAAAAGCGGATATCTTCTATAAAATCCTCTATATTTTTTGATGTAGTTCAGTATTTTAAGTCCATTAATGATAAAAAATAGAATATTGACAAGAAAAATCTCTCTATATTTTATATCACATGTGTTTTACAACCACCAAAAAAATTTTATAAAAATGATTTCTTTGATTCTAGTGAGTAATTATGTAACATACTAGGTAATTAAAGAATATGGAATTTCCATATTTATTAATATTTGTGAATTAAATATTAATTTTACTTTAAAGGGGATTCTATGTTTGATGGTGTACCTGAAACACATCAATGGGATTCTCCGAAATCTCATGTTGCACACAAGGCTGAGTCATACTGAAAAATGATAATATAATATTATTATTTTAAATTGTAGTTAATGCCTAGCCATTGTATTGGTGGGAATGAACAGAACTAACCATATTATGATTAAAAATGTTTTTTAAATGTTTTTACATTTATACAATAAACTTTAGAGGCTTAAAATGACAATGAATCCTATTTTAAGCACAAATACTCTAATATTTTTAAAAAATTAGTTTTAACCCCTTTTGATAGAGAATCCTTTTTAAATATAAATTTTTTAACTTTAATATGTCTCATTTGAAAAAATAAACTTCTTCTTTATAATAGGGACATCCAAATTTATTTTGGGTACATTTTTTGGTATTTTTATGATAACGTTTATTTTTTATTTAATAGTTAAAAATACTGCATTTTATGTCAAAACTGTTTTTTATCTAATTTATTTATATAGTTAGATTGTCCTTTTAGTTGATTTTAAAGTTTAATTAGGTTATTATTTTATTATTTAATCCAATTTTGGTCATTTTAAGTAATTTTACTTTCAAATTGGACATAAACACATGTCAATCTTTTGTTAATTTTTACTTCTTAAAAACACGCTTTTTGGTTTTTACAATGGGAATTAATTTTAAATTAATTTCTTAAAATCTTGTGACTTGAATTTGGAAAAATGGATTTCATATTTGGAATCATTAGGTCCAAATTGTGTAAATAGGTATCCTTTAGTTTTAGATAATATGAATAGTAACTTCAGTAAATATTTTATTTACCATTATTAATGGGTAAATCTGGTAAATAAGGGTAAACAAATAATATAATAATAATAATTATAATAAATTACCCTAAAAACACATCCTAACCCTATTTGATGATATATTTCCAAAAATGGGCATCCTTGGGTCGATTTTAGGACTTCATGGAGCCACTTGTGTGTGAAAATGACATTTAATTACTTTTAATTTAATGTTATGGAAAATATAACCTAAACATATATCTTTTACTAAAATAATTTTATGGGGTTATATAAGTTATATATTCAACTATAAATAGTCATTATAATGATAAAAGGATTTCCTACATCATGGTATTTTATTTATAATTTTTAGACATCAAATAAATAAATAAATTTATGACACAATGGTGAGGTAGTGATTAACTTATTATTGAAAGATTTAAATAAAGGAGATTATAAATATTAAAATAAATTTATTTTGAAACTTTTTTTTCCATACACGAATTTTATGGATTATTTTGACTTTTTATCTTTGAATTAAAGAAGTTTTTTGAATGAATCGTGTTTTATGGATTTTTAAAAAGTCATGATATGAATAGTATAAAAATTGACATAAATGAGTTTTTAAAAAAATTAATATTTTATTAAATGATATGATAGTACCAAAAATATATGATTCGGCCAAATGACATATATTATGTTACAAATTTCATTAATGATTAATTTTTGGGTCTATCGGCATTTTATAGTAACTATAGTAACCATATATTATGAAAATACAATAAGACATGATAAGAGTTAATTTATTTAACTAATGGTTAAAGAAAAAAGATAAGGTTAATTTTATGACCTAAACATATATAAAACTTATTGGGTGAAAGGATTTGGACCCATACTCATCTTATTTTCTAAATATATCACTTTGGTGTTATTATAATTCGAAAATCAATTAATAATATAATATTATTTCAAGACATTCCTAATGTGCCCCTCCTCCCTCTTATAAAAGGAAACCACCTATAACCCACTAGTCACCCCTCTCAAGACCCTTGTATAATACAAAATCGACTCCAATAAGATCCCAAAATTCCTCACTCCTATAATCCTTCCCCTAAGAATAAGGCAATTCAAGAAATCCCTTTGGCTCAAATCAAAGGAAGTTACTCGATTTGAGGTAACATCTTCTCTCAAGTTCCTTTCCATTATTTTTTCCTTCTCCACTACCTATGCTCTTATTATTCTTTTTTATATAAAAAAACAAGTATCATCAATATACTATGTTTTTTTATGAGAATTATTAAAACTCCACTTACACACACCTCCGTCTAATGGGTATAAAATATACGGTTTTTGTGGACGGTGAACTACACCGTCTCACGAAACGATGATTGTTCAATATTATCCTACCACCTATTACGATAGAAATAAGGATGGAACTATAATTATATATGATATATATGAAATATATTTTATTTTTATGCTTCTATAATTCTCATTTAGAACATACCTTTATGCTTTTCATGTTGTATAAATATGATAATTTCATTTGAAAGTGTCGACTACTGCCCCATCAAAGTGATATGACTCGTTCATGATATAAATGGAATGTATAAAGGATAAAATTGATGAAATTATGTAACATATATAACATATATATTATAATGGAATTATAATATACCTATTTATCATTTAGTTTTCATTTATTTAAATATAAAAAAGAAATGAAAGTAGCATTCATGCATACGTACGACTTACCGTCTTCATAAACAGTGCATTTCATTTATTATATGAAAATGTTATGGACTATTATAAATAAATATATAGTTTATATAGTGGATATATATGATATCTAAATCATTAATATCATTTTTGAGATAATTTACTTCTGACCACATGGAAAATTTGTAATTACAACAAGTTCATTTTTAACTCATGTACTGAACATCGACAAAATGACTGATATGAACTTGAATAATTATATGATTGTTATAGAAAGATAATAAGTTATATAAAAGGAATAATAAACTTGAAAAAGGTTCCGAATCAAGTATAAATTAACCTAATTTTGTTATTTAGGTATATAAAGAACGAACGAGACAAGTCAGACTCGGGGTAAGGGACATCGTCTCAATCTCCTTTCATTGAGGCATATGTTGATAATATAAACCTCATTCTTTTATATGGTGTATAATAAACCAATTTTAGTTTTAATATCATCCAAATGGAATCTTTTTTATATGAAGTGTTTTACTAAATTACAAAAGGAATGTTTTTAACGCATGTGGCGACAATGACCTCTCCGTCACCGTATTTGTTATTTAGCTTCCTCTATAAGCCTTAATGTTTTTTAAAAGGAAAAGAAATACCTTATTCCCTTTGGGTGTTTTCATATTGAGAATAGTTTTTGAAATGTATTTTGTATTTCAATATCTTGAAATGATTTCTTGTGATTTCGAATGAAATTTTATTCATGAAAGGTTGATATTTTCAATATTTTATGTGTTATGATTATATAATGGTACTTAGACATTTGACAGGTGGTTACGTGATAACCCAATGATGGGTGGTTACATGATAAACCAATTGAAGGGTGGTACCATGATAAACTAAGGACAGGTGGTTACATTATAACCTCCAATGCATTGGGTATGGAAGTCGGTCATATGGCTATTACATTTAGTGATATGTGTGGAAGTAGACCAAATGGTTATTCCATTTATGTATGTTTATGTACCAAGTTACCTTTATATGTTATATTTTGCTTTCTATAGGATTATGGTAATCTTTTGTTTATAAAATGGTAACCAATGATCTTTTATTTAGTGAAGAGTATTTACTACTTTATAAAGGTGAAAAGTATTACTTATGATAAAGTATTCATGTTTTACATGTTGTTTTGAAAAAATAAAAGTTTTACTTCTTTGTGTATCCCTTAATGAGATTTTTATGCTCATCCCAAGTTTTGAAATATTTTTTCACAGGATTTAAAGGTGAATAGAGTCAAGGATGGGATCAAAGAAAAGTTGTAATGTTTAAGCATGAAACGAAACCATGTCATTTTTTAAAGGTGTATATTTTATGGATAGTGAGTAGAAGTTTATAATTTGTAATAATAAAGTTGTTATTTATATATTATAGCCTAATTATATAAAGTTATAAACTTTAAAAGATCCCCAATTTGAATTATTAACTTAATTCAAGATTATGTAATGTTTAAGGCTTGTTCCTTATAGTTGGTATCAAAGAGAGGTTTAGATAACTTTAGAGTTTGAATTTTGTTAATAGAAAATCCATAAATGATTTTTACATTATGGTCAAATTTAAATGATATAGAATTTAAATATTACCATGTTGCTTCATCTAAGATATTTTTATTCAGAACGGTTTTCTGCAGAGGAAATAGGGCATAAGTGCTTGTAATCCATACAAAGGAGAATAACCTTCCAAATCATCATCTCGAGATGGTTGGAATCAGAACTGAACAATTTTTGGCAGTAATGGCATAGTTGAATTAGGCTATAAATGGTGGTGGTATACATGCATGACATTAACCAGATCAACCCCATAGGAACATGTTTATAGTGGAGAATCCCATGAGGCATCATCCCCCATCATTCAGAGGATCATTTGATCCTGTTAAAGTTGAATGGTGGATTAAATCACTAGAAAAGATTATCAATATCTTGGGTTGTACAAATAATAAAAAGGTTAGTCTTTCTATTTATTATTTTCAAAGAGAAGCGGATCAGTGGTGGTCAATGGTTAAAAATATCAGATATAGTAAGGAGATTGATTCTCTTGGTTGGGAATAATTCCAAGGTATGTTTCTTGAGAAATATATTCCTAAGGAGGTTCGAATTAGGATGGAAAAAAAATTCTTGGAATTGATATAGGAGGAATACTCAGTGGATACTTATGAATAAAAGTTCACACGATCGACAAGGTATGATTCAAATTTCATCTGAGATCTGTATATTAAGATAAATCGATTTTACTTGGGACTAAAGCTGCGATATCAAAGAGAATTATCCTCTCATGAATTAAAAATCTATGATAAACTTTTCAGATATGATGAGAAGGTATAAATAAAGTTTTTTGATGATCAGGTGTTCCATGAGAGCACCAAAAAGAAGAGGTCTAGTTGGAAGGCAAAAGGAAAGTATTCATCAAAGATGCATGAAGGTATGAAAATTAAATTTTCATGTTGTGAGAAGTGTGGTAAAAATCATCATGGAGAATGTTTATCATGGTCTAGTAAGTGCTTATAGTGTGGTAAGAGTGGTCACATTGCTTATAATTGTAAGGAAGATGATCAGGAAAGCAATGAAAATACAATGGTAAGATGTTTTAGTTGTAATGAGTTTGGGCGTTATGCCAATGTGTGTCTAAAGCTAATTACCCAAGGTGGAAAAGAGTCAGATCAAAAGAAGAAGGGTGTGTCGAAATATTTTGAAACTACTGCGGTTAATGTTTTACCATCAAATGAAATGGTACCAGGTACTTTTTTTTTTGTTTTTTCAGATTATGCCAATGTGTTGTTTAATTTAGGGTCTACAAATTCTTTCATTTCTGAGAAATTTTCAGGTATATTTGTAATTCCACATCAAGAAATGAATCCAGAAATTATGGTAAAAACACTGAGGGGAAATGTAGAGGTGAAAAGAAATTATAAGAATCTTTATATCCTTATTTGTGGAAATAATTTACCTACAAACCTTGTTGTTTTTCCTTTAGTATATTTTGATGTTATTTTGGGAATGAATTGACTTTCTGTTTACCATGCAAAGATTGAATGTAGAGATAAAGAGGTTTCTTTTTATAAAGACCTTCAGTTTGTGTAAAATAATGAACTCTTATCTCTAATAAAATATCAAGAAGCTGAGAAACTAGTGACTGATGGAAATTAATGTAACTTTGAACATATTGTTGAAAACAAAGGAACTGTTCAGATTAATGATATGCCAGTAGTAAATGAGTATCTTGATTTTTTTCTTAATGAGTTTTTTGGTATTATACCTGATCATAAAGTTAAATTTACTGTTGACTTAGTTCCTGATGCTAAGCTAACTTCAAAACCCTCTTATCAAATGGCTCAAATTGTACTTTTAGAGTTAAAGAGACAATTTCAGGAGTTATTAGATAAAGGTTTAATTAGAACTAGAACATCACTGTGGGGTGCTCCATTCTTGTTTGTTAAAAATAAGTATGGTTCAATGAGAATTTTCATTGATTATAGAGCCTTAAATAATATCAATATTAAGAATAATTATCCTTTTCCTCATATTGATGATTTGTTTGATCAGCTCCAGGGAGCTCATTATTTTTCAAAGATTTACTTGAGATCGGGGTACCATCAGTTGAAAGTAAAGGAAAAAAACATTATGAAAATTGGGTTTCATACTAGATATGGACATTATGAATTTTTAGTTATACATTTTGGGTTAACCAATGCACCTGTTGTATTCATGGATCTTATGAATATGATTTTTTATGAGTTCTTGGATAAGTTTGTAGTTGTGTTTATTGCTGACATTTTGGTATATTACAAAAGTAAAGTGGAACACGAAAGTCATTTAAGGGTTGTATTTCAAACCTTAAAAGAAAATAAATTGAATGGGAAATTCAAAAATTATGAGTTTTGGTTACAAAAAATTTCATTCCTTAGTCACATTGTTTCAAAAAATGGCATAACTATTGATAATACTAAAATAAAAGTTGTTGAAGAATGGAAAATACCCACAAATATAATTGAGATTTGTCGTTTTCTTGGTTTGGAAAGCTATTACTAAAGGTTTATTGAAATTTTTTCACATTTATCTATCCCACTAACCATGTTAACTTGAAAAGGTGTTAAGTTAATCTGGACAAAATAATGTGATGATTTTTTTTATAAATTGAAAAGAAGATTCATGAATGCACAAGTTTTGGAATTACCTTCCATAGATGGTGAATTTTTTATCTATAGTGATTATTCTTTGAAAGGACTTGGTTTGTTTCCTAATTAATAATGATTAGGTAATTTTTTATGCTTCACATCAGTTGAAACTTCATGATTTAAATTACCCTACACATGATTTGGAATTAGCTGTTGTTGTTTTTTCTTTTAAAATTTGGAGGCATCATTTGTACGAAGTAAAATGTGAAATATATATTGACCAAAAAGTTTTGAAGTATATATATTCACTTATAATTAATTGAATGAGAGATAGAGGAGATGGATGGAATTAATCAAGGATTATGATTTCACGATTCATTACCATCCAAGAAAATAAAATAAAGTGGACGATGCTTTGAGTCAAAAAAGTAATGTTCCATTAACTATGTTACGTATGGAACAAGACCCTTTGATTAAAGATTTGATGAACTTTGGAATATATTTTTTTGGTGTAGTAAATTAATCTATTTTGTTTCAGGTGTCAGTGAAATCATCTTTATCAGAGAGAATTAAGAAAGCGCAGAAGGAAGACAGTGAGTTGTAGAAAAAGGTAGAGTTGGTTCAGAAGGGAAAGTTTCTTAAATTTAACATTGATAATGATTGTATTTTGATATTTGGGAAGAGATTATGTGTTCCTTGTGATTCACAATTAATGAAAGAGTTGTTATGTGAAGATCATAGTTTTCTATTTTTAATTCATCCCAATAGTACTAAGATGTACAAAGATCTTCGGGAGTATTACTAGTGTGGTGGAATGAAAATAGATATTTTTGACATTATTGTGAAGTGTTTGAATTGTCAATAGGTTAAAGTAGATAAGAATTTAACAAAAGGTATTCTTCATCCATTACTGGTGCTAGAGTAGAAATGGGAAAATATATCCATGGAATTCGTTGTGGGATTCCCGAATACATCTCGATGTAATAATGAAATCTGGGTTATTGTTGATTGAATGACTAAATCTACTCATTTCCTTCATATTAGAGATACTATGTCTCAATATCAACTTTCTTAGTTGTATGTTAAAGAGATAGTCAGGTTGCATAGAGTTCACATCACCATTATATCTAATCATGATCCCAGATTTACTTCTAACTTTTGGGAAGGCCTTCATAAGTCATTGGGTACTAAATTAAATTTTAGTACAACTATTCATCCTCAATCAGATGGGAAGTCAGAACGAACAATTCAAATATTGGAGGATATACTACGTTCTTTTTCAATGGATTACTAGGGAAGTTGGGACCAACATATTTCTTTGGTTGAATTTTTTTATAATAATAGTTTTCATTCCATTATATAGATGGCTCAATTTGAGGCATTATAAGGGAAGTAGTGTTGAAATCCATCTTTTTGGGATGAAGTAGGTGAAAGGTAACAGATGGGACTATAGAAAGGATAATTCTTTTGAGGTAGGTGATCATATCTTTCTCAATGTTTCATCATGGAAAAGTGTGATGCGTTTTGGTAATAAATGGAAGTTGAGTCATCGGTTCGTTGGACCTTATGAAATTATGTAGAAAACTAGATCAATTGTTTACCAAGTGAATTTAACTTTGAATTTATCCCTCGTACACAATTTTTTTCATGTTTCAATGTCATGAAAGTATATTCTAGATCTATCTCATGTTTTGAGTCCATAATTAGTTCAGTTGGAAGAGAATCTATCTTATGAGGAACAACCAATCCATATTTTGACTGTATAGAGCAAGTGTTGCAAAATAAGGTGATTTATCAGGTTAAGGTTTTGTGAAAAAACCATATAGTTGAAGATAATTCATTAGAATATGAAAATGATATGTGTTATAAATACCCCCACTTATTTTATAAGTAAATAAAATTGCAAGGACACAATTTCCAAAATGGGGAAGGATGTAACATCCCAGTTAAGTAAAGAATACAACATTTTCCTATTTATTAATATTTTTGAATTAAATATTAATTTTAATTTAAAGGGAATTATATGTTTTATGGTGTAATCAACACACAACAATGACATTCTCTGAAATCTCATGTTTCACACAAGGTTGAGTCATACTGAAAAATAATAATATAATATTATTATTTTAAATATTAGTTAATTCCTAGCCGTTGAAAAGGTGGGAATGAAAAGAAAAAACCATATTATGTTTAAACATGTTTTTTATATGTTTTCACATTTATCCAATAAAATTTTGAGGCTTAAAATGAGAATGAATCCAATTTTAAGCATAAATACTCTAATATTTTTTTTATAAGGTAGTTTCACAGCCTTTTAATGGTGAACCTTTTTTAAATCTAGTTTTTTTTCACTTTTATATGTTTAATTTGACAAAATAAACTTCTTATTTATAAGAGGGATATCAAAATTTTCTTTGGATAAATTTTTGGTATTGTTCTAATATAGTTCATTTTTAAAAAAATAGTGAAAAATACTGCATTTTAAGTCAAAACTGTCTTTTCATCTAATTTATATATATAGTTATATTTTTTTTTAATTGGATTTAAGGTTTAATTGTATTATTATTTTATCATTTAATCCAATTTTTGTCATTAGAAGTAATTTCACTTTGAAATTGGGCACAAACACATGTCAATCTTTTGGTAGTTTTTACTTCTTAAAAACATGCATTTTGGTTTTGACAACGGGAATTAATTTTAAATTAATTTATGAAAATTATTTGTTTTGAATTTGGAAAAATGGATTCCATATTTTTAATCAATAGGTCCATATTTTTTAAATAGTTAAATTTTATTTTTATACATTATGAATAGTAACTTCAGTAAATATTTTAATTGCCATGGTTAAAGGGTAAATCTGGTAAATAAGGGTTAAAAAATAATACTATAATAATATAAATTACCCTAAAAACATGTACTAACCCCATTTTATGATATATTCCCAACTTTGGAAATCCTTGGTTCCATTTTTGGACCCCATGGAGCCATTTTTGTGTGAAAATGGCATTAAATTACTTTTAATTTAAAGTTAAGTAAAATATAACATAAACATGTATCATTTTCTAAATTTTTTATGGGGTTATATAAGTGATATATTGAAATATAAATATTCATTATAAATATAAAAATATTTCCTATATCATGGTATTTTATTTATAATTTTCAAACATCAAATAAATAAATTTATTTATAACACAATGGTGATGTAGTGATTACCTTATTAATGAAATATTTAAATAAATAATATTATAAATATTAGAATAAATTTATTTTAAACTTTTTATGCCATCAAATAATTTTATGGATGATTATAAATTGTTATATTTTAATTAATGATGTTTTTTCTAATTAACCATGTTTTTATGGATTTTTAAAAAGTCATGATATGAATAGCATTAAAATTGTCATAAATTATTTTTTAAAACAATTAATATTTTATTAAAAGCTAAAATAGTCCTAAAAATCTAATATTAAAAAAAATGACATATATTATGTTACCAATTTTATTCGTGATCCATTTTTGGGTATCTTGGCATTTTATAGTAACTATAGTGACCATATATTATGAAAATACAATAAAACATAGTAAGATTAAATTTATTTAACTAAGTGTTGAAGCTAAAGGATAAGGTTAATTTTATGACCTAAACAAGTATAAAACCAATTTTATGAGAGAATAGTAACCCATACTCATCTTATTTTATGAATATATCACTTTTTTT
This sequence comes from Viscum album, assembly GCA_963277665.1. Taxonomy (NCBI): domain Eukaryota; kingdom Viridiplantae; phylum Streptophyta; class Magnoliopsida; order Santalales; family Viscaceae; genus Viscum; species Viscum album. The sequence goes on along the minus strand of OY728160.1, from coordinate 251,188,645 downwards.
GTTATTATAATTTTAAAATCAATTAATAATAAATTAATATTTCAAGACATTCCAAAAGTGCACATCCTCCCTCTAATAAAAGGACGCCACCTCTAACCCATTACTCACACCTCTCAAGACCCTTGGATCATATAAAATCTACTACAATAATCTTAAAACATTTGTAAGTTCATCCTAGAATCATTACCCTAGGAAAAAGTCAATTCAAGAAATCACTTTATCTCAAATCAAAGGAAGTTACCCGATTTGTGGTAACATCTTCTCTCAAGATTCTTTCCATTATTTTTTCCTTCTCCACTCCCTATGATATTATTATTATTTTATATGACAAAAATATCATAAATATACTAGGTTGTTTTTATGATAATTATTCTAACTACACTTACACACACCTCCGTCTAATGGGTATAAAACATACTGTTTCTATGGACGACGAACTACTGCCTCATGAAACGATGACTGTTCAATATTATCATACCACCTATTATGGTGAAAATTATGAGGGAAATATAATTATATATGATATTTATGAAATTTATTTTATCTATATGAAACTATATTTATCAATTGTAACATACCTTTAGGATTTTGATGTTGTATAAATATGATAATTTCATTTGAGGAAGTGTGGACTACTGCCCTGTCAAAGTGATATGAATCGTTCATGCTATACATGGAAGGTATAAAGGATGGAATGAATGAAATTATGTAACATATATAACATATATATTATACTTTAATTATAATATACCTATTTATCATTTAGTTTTCAGTCCTTTAAATATGAAAAATAAATGAAAGTAGCGTTCATGCGTACGTATGGATTACCGTCTCCATTAACGGTGCATTTCATTTATTATATCCAAATGTTATAGAATATTATAAATACATTTATATGGGATATATAAGATATATATGATATATAAATTATGAATATCATTCTATAGAAAATATACTTTTGACCACATGAACAATATGTAATTATAACAAGTTCATTTTTGACTCAAGTACCGAACATCGATAAAACGAATGATATGAACTTGAATAATTATATGATTGTCATAGAAAGGTAATAAGTGATATAAAAGGAATAATAAACATTAAAAATGTTCTAAATCAAGTATAAATTAACCTAATTTTATTATTCAAGAATATCAAGAACAAACGAGATAAGTCGGACCCGAGGTAAGTGACTTCATCTCAATATCCTTTCGTTGAGGCATATTTTGATAATATACTCCTCCTTATTTTATATGGTGTATAATAAAACCCTTTGAATTTTAATTTCATTCAAAGTGGATATTTTTTCTATGAAGAATTTTACTAAACTTCAAAAGGATTTTTTTAACGCATGCAGAGCCAATGACCTCTCTGCCGTCGTAATTGTTATTTAGCTTCCTCTATAATCCTTAATGTTTTTGAAAAGGAAAAAAAATCCCTTGTTCTATTTTTGGATGTTTTCATATTGAGAATGGTTTTTGAAATTGATTTGGTATTTCAATATCTTGAAATTATTTCTTATTATTTTTAATGAAATGTTATTAGTGAAATGTTTATATATGCAATATTTTATGTGTTATGATTATATAATGGTACACAGACATCTGACGGGTGGTTACATGATAAACCAATGATGGGTTGTTATGTGATAAACCAAATGATGGGTGGTTACATGATAAAATAAGTATTATTGGTTACATTATAACCTCCAATTCATTGGGTATATAAGTCAGCCGTCTCGATATTACATTTAGTGATATGTGTGGAAGTTGACCATATAGTTATTCCATTTAAGTATGTTTATATACCAAGTTACCTTTATATGTTATATGTTGTTTTATATGGTATTGTGGTAATATTTTTGTTACAAAAGGGTAATAAATGAGATTTTATTCAGTTAAGATTATTTAATACTTCATGAAAGTGAAAAGTATTACTTATGATAAATTATTCATGGTTTACATATTGTTTTGAAAAACTAACAGTTTTCTTTCTTTGGGTATCCCTTACTGAGATTTTTATGCTCATCTGATGTTTTGAAATTTTTTTCATAGGATTTTATGGTGAATATATTCAAGTATGTGATCATGGAAAAGTTATGATGTTTAAGCATGAAATGAAACCATGTTCTTTTTTAAAGGTTTTTGTTTTATGGATAGTGAGTAGAAGTGTCTACTTTGTAATAATAAAGTTCTTATGTATAAGTTATGGCCTAATTATCTAAATATCTAAACCTTAAAAGATCCTCAATGTGAATTATTAACTTAATTAAATATTATGTAATGTTTAAGGACAAGTCCTTATAAATTATATGATAATTAGGAGAAATTGTGTCAAATTGAAGAGGATTACTTGAAGTCAACTGCTAGAAAAGGTAAAAAAATGGTTGACCCAAATGTTTTCATTTCTCTATATCCTAAGAAGAACTGAAAATGTAGATATCACTTTAATCTTGAAATAAAATTTTCACTAGATTCTTAGGGGACTCTAGGATCTAAGATATAGTCATTATCCCACAAATGTTCATGTCTAGTTTCTTGTCGATTTTAAAGGCATAAATTGTGATGATGAAGTTGATCATAATGTGAGGGAAGAATATGAGGTCAAGTAAGATTTGGTGGAAGAATTTGATTCATGGTTAGAATAAAAAGATATAATTTTTTTATCATTGATACAAATTTGGTGAAATATCTACAGAGACATACCTTCAAATTTGAAAATGAATTTTTATTAAGATGTTGGATGAGTATAAAAAAAAATTAATTTTAATTTCAGGGACATCCCATGGAAATTATTATTTCTTATTTTTCCAATTTTTAATTTGGATTCCTTGTATTTTTATTTATATTTAGTTTTGTGTCTTATTTTCTATTTTATCCAGGGATTTTCTTATTATAATTTATTCATTCCACTACTAGACATATGTTGTTTTGGTTTTGTTAAATCTATAGTTATATATATATTGTGGAGGTTTTTATATATTGTTATATACATTTTTAGTTTCACTTTTTTATGCTAGTGATTCATAATTAAATATTAACCTGTTAGGATATGGGGTATGGGGATAGTTTATGATGGGTAGTGGATTGTTCAATGTTTTTAGATTGATTAGGTTGGAATTTTCTTATTTTATTTGTTTGATTTTTCTATCTATTATTTTTGATTTTTGGGGTGAGTTTTGATTTTCTAGTGAAGGAAATTTTGTGTTTTATTAGGAGTTCGTGAGAATATTTTTTTGGAAATTACATATTTTTTGAGTATTTTTGGCGTCATATAATCCACTCTGATGTATTGTGTCTTGGAATACCTACTGATGATATTCAAAAAGGGGACCTAGTTCTTTTATTTCCACCTTATTGGTTTTTTTCTTCTTGAAAGTGATTGGGAAGGTAAGTCCCGAATCACATCATCTAGTGACATGAATGTTCTTTTACTGATAGTCTGTACTTAGTATTGACTCATGATCTATTATTCAATGAGGGAAACTTCTACTAATAATTGATCTTGGATAATATTTTTTTAGTCTTTTGCAATGACCCAAGTTCATTTTTTTCCCTTCTTCTGATGTTATTGGAATTCATAGTTTCAATTTTCTTTTTGAGATGGAATACATTGATTTAAGATGATTTACAGATATTGGATCTTTAAGCAGTGAGTTATGGACACTCTTGAATATGGTCTGATCATTTTTAGTTTTCTTTATGTTTTACATGTATCTTTTCAATATTTACCACTTTGAATTTCATGATGGTTTAAGCACATTACACCTCATGTATACATTGATTTTTTTTCCTTTAATAGTTTTTGCAGGGATATAGGGTTTGTGACCAACTCATGTATCACTTTATTCAAAAATAAAATCCCAATATGAACTCTAGCAATTATGATTTGATAAAAACCATATATGGGAGAAATTCAACCTTGTAAAGATTTCTACATGATCCATGCTAACTGAACCGCCACCTGAAACTAAACCCATAGCTTATCTAATTCTTAGATCTTAAGTAAAGATTATAAGGGGTTATATATATATAAATTAGGATTATATCAACATGCTATATAATATTTTTATGTATTTATATATCATGAACTTTGATAATTTTCAAAAGGTCATTTCTGCTCAATTCACTTTATGCTTAAAAATGTATTCTCTAAAAATTGGTGTTTTATTACAAGTAACTATGTTTATTATGATTAAATAATAACATGATATATTTTCTTATATCAATAATAATCTAAAACTACATTAATTATTAATTTATCTAAAAAATAATAGTTAATATAGAAAAAGTTAGCTTCCTAGAGAAATAGTTTTTTCTATAATTTATGATTTTATTTAAAAGTAAAATTTATAAATTTTAGAATGTGGATTTGAAAAAATTTAAGTTATTTTTAGATTCATTAAAATAATATTATCCTCATATTATTTTTTTAAATTTTTTTTAAAAATTATTTTTATATAAATTGTGAAATATACTATTTAACTTATACTATGCCTTTTATGGAATTATTACTATATAAGTAGAGCTTATAAAATTATGAAAATTTTTCATAAAAAATATCTAATTTATAATTTAAATTATAAATTTTAAAATGTTGATTATAGTCTAATAAACTAAATTTTATATTTTAGAACTCATGTAATATTTTTCTCAAAATTATTTTAATACATTATACATTTATTATATTAAAATTAATTTTTAACACTTTTAGAAATTGGGTCATAAAAAATGGATTTCACATTCAGAATAATTTTATCAAAATCTTTTATTAAGGACCACTTTATTTTTTGGCATAAATATTATTTTAACTTAGGTAGAAACTAGTTAATATAGTAAAAGATAAAATGATAAAAGAAATAATTCAAGGGGTAAAGGGATTGAAACATGGTGAAAACATGTTTGAAAAACTTGGATGAGTATTTATCAACCTTATCTCTTCCCTAACCCATTATTTCAAAAAAAAACTAGAGTCGCATTCCTTGAGATTTCATTCCCTCTATTGAAAAGTTTTGGGTATTTACAATATTGTTATCCCTTGTCACTTATAAATGAGGCTCTCCTCTCCCCACTTCCCCTTACACTAAAACCCCCTAAGTTCAGAATAAAAATTTCCCGAAATTCTAATCAACATTAAAAGAAAACTTAAAGAGAACATGATATTCTAAAAATTATATCCCCCAAATTCTTAACCCCTTCATAAAGGAGGCAATAAAAGATGCAAGGTATACATTTATATAATCTCTTTCTAATTTGTATTTCTTTTTATGCTCTCATTTTTTTTAAATTTAATTACACCTTTTTAAAATGATAAAATAAATATCTTTATTATTATGATACGTTAATATATTTAGGTTAAAAACATTAACCATATTTCCCTTCTCTATTAATAAAAATGAAAATTTGAAATGTGTGTATGTGAGGACTACTGCCTCCATGAATAAACGAGCCCATTTTTTAAAACTTCCTTTCATATATTGATCAAAGGATACTTTTAAAGGTTAAATATAAATATTATGATATTAATAAGGGTATTTTAATGAAAATTTAATAATCTCTTAATGATATGAATGGTAAACAACCATTATAAAATTTATAATGTTAAACAAGAGAACAAATAGAAAAAATAATTTTTTTATGATATCTAATTATTTATTATCCATTAATTATTTTCAAGTTTTTTCTAATTTTGAAATATCACACTAATAAAAAAATAAATAATTCCATTAGTCTACTGGTATAATTATATTTCAACTAAATCCCCTCATTATTTTCTGTTAATCATGATCTCTACATGTTTGGGTTAGTTTAACCACCTACATGAACAATGCTATGAAATTATATCATGGATGATTATGAAAAAAATACTTAATGGTGTTATATGGTATAAATATATGAATAAATTATATTTTTGGAAGGATTATATAAATATTGAATTCGTTAACTAAGAAAACACCCTTTATGGGTTAAAAATCACAAAAATATGTTTGTTGTCAATTTCATCTTCTAGGATAAATAATAAAGAAAAAATGAAAGCAATTTAATATTAATAAATAATCATAACCATAAATTATATTAGAATTAAATATTTTTGGAAAATATGAACTTTTTATGAAGAACAAAGACTCACAGTGTTCCTATGAAACTTGTATAAACCATTAAAATTATAAACAATCGATGTTAGAAAAAAGATATAAAATAATTAAAATATATATGGAATGATTATAAATGAAGAGTATAAATGATTATAGTTATGAATAATTTTATTGGGTATGTAATTAATAAGATTAATTTAATTATTTAAGACATTTTCTATAATTACGTAATGAATCAGGACCAACATAAGGGTTTTCATATCAAATTCCTCTATTTGAGACATGTTTTGTATTATGTACCTAATTTATTTTATTTGGGGTATATGATACCTATTTGATTTATTTCATCATAAAATGAATTTTATTCATGTTATTTTATGTTCAATTTAAAGATATATCATTTATGTGGTTTTGATTTAAATTCTCTTTAAGTTGTAATGGTTTTTATAAACTCAATTCTTATTCATTTATTTATACTCATTATTCTTGAAAATATTTCAGTTATGTTGGGTATATTATATCCTATGATTATATTATGTGGTAATCTATTTTTAGCTTTTAGGGATTTAATTTTTTACCATATAAACCCCTGTTAAAAATATTCTTACTTCATAAATTTTGTTTTACTTAAGGGACTTTGGTAATTCAAATCTACTTATTTGAGTTATATGGTTTCCCTTGAACTTCAACCTTCAATATTATCTTTATTAATTTATTTACCATTTTATATGATGTCCTATTTTATCTTTTTATGGAAATATAAAATTTTTATTCAATTATTCCAACTTGATTTTCCTCTCACCTAAAACTATAACATTATCAAGAATAAACCTCAATCTCTTAATTGGAAAAATTATTTGATGTACATGTTTTCTCTTACTGTAATGACTTGGGATTTCCCTCGAAGGACTTTAGAATATTTTAGAAAATATTTTCAGAGCTGGGTGCAGAGTCGGTGCTGGAATCTAGGGTCAGGGGAGCCTCGATGTGGCAATATTAAAAATGTTAAAAATATTTTTTCATGTGCACATAGTTTCTCTTGAAACTTAAATAACTCTTGTTTTGAGTCTCGAGTCATATTTCGGAGACCATGGTTGAGTCTGGAACATTTTTTTTTTGAAGAAAGAAGCATAAAATTAATGATGAAGATCAGCATCCGTATATAAGAAGAGCCATGAAGGGGAATTTTCCAGCCATAACTGGTTGACATCGAAGGGGACTGAGGCCGCCAGCTGATGGGCCACATTGCTTCCTTTCCTTTCGGTAAAAGATATGGTGAAATAAGAGAAGCCTTGGCGCAATGAGCGAATTTTACTAATGATGAAGCCAAAGTGCTGGAGCCCGACGTCCTTGTGGTCAATGGAATTGATGACAGAGAGGCAGTCAGACTCAATGATGATATCTGCCCATCCACGTTCCGCAGCGAGCATCATGCATGCAAGGACGGCAGAGGCCTCAACAACTGCAGGTTCCTAGAAAGCATGATGGGATTCATATTTTTCTGCAATAATCTTCCCCAGATGATTTCGTCCCAGGAGGCCGAGAGTAATGGACCCATCCTTGGGGAAAGAAGCGTCCACATTAATCTTAAGACTCCCTTCCAGTGGGGAGATCCAATGAGGGGGCATTGGGGGGGTAACACCTGGCATAACGTGTCCTTTATGGTCCTTCCAACCCTCAATCCATGAAGTATCTCATTCAAACCAAAACTCGGAAGGTTGATGAGAGTGGCGGAAGACCAAGTCATTACGACGAACCAAGATGATCCTGGCCAGGGTACAATAAGAGCTTGCATCTGCCGATGAAAGAGAGGAACACCAGTGCATCAGAAGTTTAGGGAGGTCAGAGAGACGGTCCAGAAATGCATCCGAAACCGGGCCCCATTTATTCCAGATTTACTTTGCTCCCGGGCAGTGGATGATGGTGTTCCAAGGAGCTTCTGGAATATTTGGGCAGAAAGGGCAGGATGTAGCACTGTCCATGTGTTGAAAAACCAGGAGGCTCATGGTAGGGAGGGTGCCCGTGCACACCTGCCACCAAAATTGGTGTATTTTTTGGGGCGCATTGAGCTTCCAAAGCACTTTCCATGGACCCCCCATCACGGTTGAGAGAGTGATTGCGAAGAGTCAGTATGTATCCGGATCTCACCGTGTAATCTCTTGAAACATCATTTGTTGGTCGGAGTGGACACTCAAGAGGGGGGTGAATTGAGTTCCAATTAAAATTTCTGCTAAAAACAATTTCTATTAAAAAACCCCAATTTCAAAAACAGATTAAACTGTAGTGAATTTATACAGATTATAAAGGTTCAATTAGTTTCTCAAAGATTGATTAGTTCTCAGTTAACTTAATCTTATGATTAATTTAACTTTTGAAACTAACTTACTGGTTTACAATAAATATAAACACTTGCGAGTTTAACTATCAAAGTAGCCTTGAAAATTAATTATATTTCAAAGTAATAGCAGCAGAATATGAAATAGATATGTATTGTATGGATATAAACTTTAACTAAAAACAGAGAAAAGTTAACCAAGAGGTTCAGTCTCAAGTCGAGACTTAGTCCTCTCAAAAGTTTATATAAGGATGATCCACACCCTGGATCGGGGTTCAACAGTTTACAACTATCCAGGTCCAAGACCTCTACCACTGTTATCCGTGGGAAACAAAACAACAGAAACCAGCTGTCCAGGTCACACACAACCTCTACCACTATCCACAGTGGGAAAAAGAATGAAAAGATAGTGAGTGAGGATTTTCAAATCCTCCAGTTAAGGTTCAGGAGACAGTGTGTGTGTAAAATACAACAGATAACACACACTGCTCGTAATGTAAAAAGTAAATCACAGAGATAAAGATTTAGAGATTAGAAAAGGCTCTAGTGATCTTCGTGCAGCTCTCGACTCCTTTTGTTGATTAGAATTCGTTCTGAGTCTTCTTCTGGTTTTTGTCTAGAAAACAGAGTACCATCTGCTGCCTTGACTTCCAGGTTCAGCTTGCTTATCGGCTCAAAGAATGATGAGTTTTGTGTGGTTCTTCTTTAGCATAGATTGCTCGATGTATGCTCTATGTTCTGGAGGCTGGTAGTAGTAGTCTCGTGAGTGCAAGTTCTCCAGTTGTTCTTGGCACGTTTTTAGCTTGATCGCCAGTATGTTCTGTGTGCTTGATCTCTTTTTGGTCTAGTGTCTCTCTCTCTTTTTTGATACATACACGATGTCCTTTTTATGCCACTTCTTTTTGTTTTTCTGAGGAGGAATGATTATGCTTTTCGATCGTACTTGGTACGGTTTCCTGAAATGGCAACACAAATCATTTAATAACATTAAATGCATCAAAAGTAACAAATGTAACCGTTAGTATAATAAACAAATAGGGTTGAGGATATAGGATTTGAATCCGCAGTTCATTATAGGTAGTCTTTTGTTTGTAGACGTGTACGGTTCACTCGGTGTAGGGATCTTCCATCGGTAGCTCTTCAAACTCTTATCGGTGGCTCTTATCGGTAGCTCTTATCGGTAGCTCTCTGTGCATCGGTAGCTCTTTGTGCATCGGTAGCTCTGGCTATCGGTAGCTATGGCGATCGGTAGCTCTAGTGATCGGTAGCTCTGGCTATCGGTAGCTCTGGCTATCGGTAGCTCTGGCTATCGGTAGCTCTGGCTATCAGTAAACCACATCTATTTGACTTAGAATTGTTTCAAAGCTAGTATAAACAGGGATAATCGAGATTAACATAAATCAGAGATTATTTAAACATTATTATTAACTTGATCACTGATTTGAAAGAATTAAAATGTAAATCATCAGTAATTGAGAATAGCATAATATATGAACACATAATTGGGATTATCAAAACAGGTGAGGTCAACAATCTCCCCCTTTTTTATAATCACAACTTATGATATGACCAAAAATAGTGAGAATATAGTATAAGAGAATATAACGTTTATATTCTAATTTCTCAAAGAAAGCAATCAGAGGAAATAGAAGAAATAGTAATAGAATGAAATAGATCAAAAATTATCATAGGAAGTATTAAATACAATAGTATCAGAGATAATATTTGAAAGAGTTGGTACCAAAGAAGGAAATGTAAGAATAGTAGCAAAGGCTCAAAATTTCTTCCCTTTGATATTTCCCCCCCTCTCTTAATATTTTATCCCCCTTTATAATTTTCTCCCACTTTGTGATAATCAAAAAGTGGGAAAGCAGACTGAGAAAACTGAGAAACGGAGATAGTGTAAAGAAAAGCATTTGTATTAGACCAGACAAAACTTACCTAAACAGAATAGAAGAGAGAAGAAGAAGAAAAAATTCCTATCAAACAGCCTGGCCACTTCAGCAATCCGGATCTTCAACATGAGATTTTCCCTTTGGATCAGAAGAGGAGGCAGGTGGTGAGGATGCGAGTGAGGGCTTTGGAATCCCAGAAATGATCACAGGAGGTTGAGCCACTGATACAGTGCCTGGCCTGTATTGGGAAGTTTGTTGAGTGATCATAGGTGTGAGGCTTCGGATGGCCTGAGCAGGAGTCATCTGGACTGGAGACTCAGTAAAGGCAGAGGCAGGCAAGGCAGGAGGGACAATAACTGGTCTGGCATCAACATGCAAAAAGGGCAGCAACAGATTTCTGAAATCCATAATGATTCCTCCCCCTCTTTCTATAGCAGATATAAAATCATCTTTGTTCTCCATAAATTTTTCTAAGGCAGGAGTCAGCTGTCTTAGCTTTCTCACTTGTTCTCGGAAGGCTTGAGTGACATGGGTAACTTCATGTTCTCCAACATCAGCTTGAAATGATGGGTGAGTTGTTGCTTGGTAAAAATCCTTTGGAAATAATAATCCACCTTGTTCTTGATTTCCTCCTGAGAGGCAGAGGCCTCTTTCATATGGTTGTGGACGATTGTCACTATTTCCCTGACTGAATCTCTTGTAGAGAGCACTACTCGGCTTAGATATGATGAGTCCACAGAGCCACTGGTTGAAATAGAACCAAGCTCCTCCTTCATCATAGCTCGTAATTGATTCAAATCAAATGCAGGTTTTGAAGCTAGAGGACCAAACAAGAAAGATACAGTTTCTTTGAAACTTTTGCTCAAACCACTAATCAGAGTTTGCAGTTGAGATTCCTGATTTTTAACATGATCCTTTATAGAAGATTTGAAATCTTCAAATACTGAGACCATTTGGCTTACAACACTTTTCACATAGGCTAAATCCTTATCAGCTTGAGGCTTTGAGCTCATGTAAGAATGTAAAGCAGTAACAGACTTCTTTAAGGCTTCAAGATCTGCTTCTATTCTAGAAGATTGGGTCTGACACTCTTTGACTGCTTCCATTAGCTCACCCATAAAAGTTGACAGATTGAAACCAAGAGAAAGCTCAAGAGATTGTTCTAACAACTTCATTTCTTCACGAAAACAGTGCTTCATCTCAGTAACTGAGGCACTGAAGGATTCTTTCAGCTCATGCTTCAGGGATTCGAGATCAGACTTTGTAACAAAATCAGTAGGAGCAACTGTAGTAGATACTCTTGCAGAAGCTAAGCTGACTACTGAATCATTCATGACTGATTGAATCGAGGAAACTAAAAAAGATTCCATTGTCTTTACTTCTTCTACAAAACTGACTTTGAGATTTTCTTTCAGCACATCTAAATCATGTACTCGGACCACATCATCAGGTAATAACTCAGAATTGATGTCATAGCTAATCTTTGGTCTATTCAAGGATACTTCATTATCTGAATCAGGATAATCCAAACCATAGACTATAAAACCTGGGTCTTCTACCCAGTCTTCAATCTCAACAGCCACTGTAACATTTCCAAGATTGGAATGATGCTCCCCCTCAATGGGTGCATTCTTATGTACAACAACTACATTTTCTGCTGGTCTTTCTCCATCAGAATCTTCCACAACAACTTCCATCTCAGCAGCAGTAAAGAGATTTTATGAAACAGGTACAGCTTCTTCTCTTTCTTTTTCTAATTCATGAGTAGGCACAACTGAGTTTTCAATCAATGGACTCAGACTCAACCTAGCAGAATCAGACGATTCAGATACATTCTCTTTTTCTCCTTCTTGCTGAGGAACTGGCTGGTCTTCCTCATGAATAGATAATACTTCCTCTACTTTTCCTTTTCTTGAGTATACACACTCAGTAACAGGACTTGGGGGAAAGTATGGATCTCCTCCAATATCCATAGGAGTTTCTTCCTCTTCTTCTTCTTCTTCTTCTGACTCATCACTGTACTCGGGTTCCTCTTCATCAGATCCTAAACTTGGATCTATTTTATCCTTTGGCCTTGAAGGATAATCCACAGGATTAAATTTATCATACACCTTCTGGTCATCACTGACCCATTCTCCTTTCCATAGGTTCCAATTGATTTTCATGTACTTACAAACTGTAGTAGTGATACAGAAGTTATTCTTAACTACAACTGTCTCATCCTGAGACTCAACTATCCCTTTCACTTTTATCATCACAGAGATCATTTTGGCAAAGAATAAAGCATTAGTCTTTGATTTCGGCCTAATCATGTCTTCCATTTGACTCAACAGCAGTCTGCACAGATTAACTTTCACACCATGTCTTAACAGATGTAGAAGATAAATATCTTGATATATCAGATTAGAAAAATCTCCTCTCCTCGGTATCAAAACATGTTGAACAAATTTGAAAAGCAGTCTGTTCTCTCCATCCAATTCAGTAGCAACCACTTGCCTTTGACTTCCATTACCCGTTAGTTCTTTTAAAGCGGTCTCATAGTCAAAGATGTTACTGGTAGGTGGAATTGCTTTTGAGACATACCCGGATACGCCTTCATGTGGGACTTTTAAACATTATGCTCACTCTACTGAAGAAAATGACATTTCTTTTCCATTTAAAAAAGAAATTACCCGATTCTCATTTTCAGACTTCTCGAAGCTTACGAATTCGTAGAACTGTTTCACTAACTTCGGGTAGTAGGGACCATTGTTATTTGAAAAACAATCTACCCATCTCTGATCTTCCAGAATTGCAAGCACCAATGACTTGCTTGGTAGCAGCCAATCTACGCATAGCTCCTTTTCAATCACAATATCTCTATTCTGCAAATGAGGGTTTACTGGTCGCTTTCTCGACCTAGTTCTGACATTACTTCCACGAGCTTCTTGCTGCACTTTCTGCTTCTTTGTTTTAGGCTCTACACTGTCATCTCTGCTGGCAGGAATCTTGGTTTTTTCCATCGTGGATTTAGGGTTCTCAGTCGATTAGGGAGCTAGGATTCAAAGGTGAAAGGTTTTGGGTCCGGTGGAGTGAGAAGCGGTTTAGGCTTAGTTTTATCATGTAGGAATCATAAATAAATGAATAAAGTAAAATAACAAAAAAAAGTAAAACGATTCATATTCTTGGTGGTAGACAGAAGTTTTAAAACATTGCATCGGTGAGAATTTATCATCGGTGAGAATTTCAACATCGGTGAGAATTGATCATCGGTGAGAATTTCAACATCGGTGAGAATTGATCATCGGTGAGAATTTCAACATCGGTGAGAATTGATCATCGGTGAGAATTTCAACATCGGTGAGAATTGATCATCGGTGAGAATTTCAACATCGGTGAGAATTGATCATCGGTGAGAATTTCAACATCGGTGAGAATTGATCATCCCCAGCTCGTGCCTAATGTAACTTAACCTATCAGAACTTAAAGGTTTAGTGAAAATATCGGCCAATTGATGTTCAGTGCCAATAAATTCAAGAGTAATATCACCTTTTTGATAATGATCTCTCAGAAAGTGATGTCTTACATCTATGTGTTTGGTTCTAGAGTGAGATACAGGGTTCTTAGATATGTTTATTGCACTAGTGTTGTCACAGTTAATTGAAACATGTTTAAACTCAAATCCATAGTCCAATAAAGTGTGTTTCATCCACAGAATTTGTGCACAGCAACTACCAGCAGCTATATACTCTGCTTCGGCAGTAGAAAATGCAACTGAGTTCTGTTTCTTACTACACCATGACACAAGGGATTTCCCAAGTAAATGACATGTTCCATATGTGCTCTTCCTTTCTAACTTACATCCAGCAAAGTCAGCATCTGAATAGCTAGTTAGGTCAAATGATTGTCTTTTGGATAAAACAAACCTAAATGTACAGTATGCTTAAGATATTTAAAAATCCTTTTAACAGCCAGTAAGTGTGATTCTTTAGGATTAGCTTGAAATCTAGCGCACATACATACACTGAACATAATGTCTGGTCGACTAGCAGTAAGATAAAGTAAGCTCCCAATCATACCTCTATAATTGGTTTGATCCACTGGTTTCCCAGCTTCATCTGTATCCAACTTACAGGTAGTACTCATAGGTGTATCATTTTCCTTAATGCTATCCAATCCAAAATGTTTTAAAAGATCTTTTGTATATTTAATTTGATTTAAAATAATTCCATCTCTAGTTTGAAAAATTTGAAAACCAAGAAAATACTTAATCTCTCCCATTAAGCTCATTTTAAATTCATTTTGCATACTTTTTGAAAAACCAGTACATAAAGAGTGTTTAGAAGATCCAAATATAATATCATCAACATAGATTTTTACAACTAAAACATCTTTAGAAATTCTTTTAATAAAAAGAGTTGGATCAGCAATCCCTTTAGTAAAACCTTTTGAAATAAGAAAATTGCTGAGTCTATCATACCAAGCTCTTGGAGCTTGTTTTAAACCATATAAAGCTTTAGAAAGTTTAAAAACTTGATTTGGAAAATGAGGGTTTGTAAATCCAGGTGGTTGTTCCACAAAAACATCTTTAATTATAAGACCATTTAGAAATGCACTTTTGACATCCATTTGATATAACTTGAAATTCAGATGTGATGCATATGCAAGTAAGATCCTAATAGCTTCCAGTTGAGCTACAGGTGAAAAAGTTTCTCTATAGTCTATACCCTCTTCTTGACTATATCCCTGTGCAACTAGTCTAGATTTGTTTCTAACTATGTTTCCTGATTCATCAACTTTATTTCTAAAAACCCATTTTGTGCCTATAGTCAAGGTGTCCTTGGGTCTGTCAACTAATTCCCAGACTTGGTTTCTTTCAAATTGATTCAACTCTTCTTTCATGGCTATTACCCAGAATTCATCATTGATAGCATCATTGATATTTTTGGGTTCTAGCTGTGACAGAAAAGCTTGATGTTCAACCTGGTTCCTTAGAGAAGCTCTAGTTTGTGTTCCTCTATCAAGATTACCAACAACAATATCTAAAGGATGATTCTTTAGAATCTTAGTCGATTTGGTAAAGGTTGGACTAGAAACTTCAGGTTCATCTATAGGTTCGGGTTCAACAGAAGCAGATTCTGGAGAAAGTCCAGAACTGGATGTTTTTATAACAGGTTCTTTAGATTTATCATTAAGGTCCAGAATAGACAAATCTTCTTCAAGATTCTCAAGAGAGGTTTTAGGATCATGTGGATCAGTTTCATCGAATTTGATGTGAACAGATTCTTCCACACATTTGGTTCTATTATTGAAAACTCTATAAGCTTTACTTGAAATAGAGTAACCCAGAAAAATTCCTTCATCGCTTTTGGGAGAAAACTTATCCAGATTATCTTTAGTATTAAGTATAAAGACTTTGCAACCAAAAACTCTGAAGTAATTAACCTTAGGCTTCCTATTGTTCCACAACTCATAAGGGGTTTTCTTAAGAACATGTCTGATCAAGACTCTATTGATAACATAACAAGCTGTATTAACAGCTTCAGCCCAAAAGTAAATAGGCATTTCATATTCATTGAGCATGGTTCTAGCTATTTCTTGAAGGGTTCGGTTTCTCCTTTCTACTACACCATTTTTTTTGGGGTGTCCTAGGGGCATAAAAATTGTGACTATAGCCATTGTGTGAGCAATAAGATTCAAACTCATGATTTTCAAACTCACGACCATGATCACTTCTTAGGGTTTTAATCTTAAGTCCACTAAGGTTCTCTACAGACTTGGAATATTTAATAAAGTAAGGAAAAGATTCACTTTTGTGAGCTAGAAAGTATACCCAAGTATATCTAGAAAAGTCATCTACAAGGACATAGATATAATGCTTCCCATTTAAACTAGAAACTCTTGATGGTCCAAACAAATCCATGTGAACCAACTCAAGTGGTTGATAAGTTGAGACTTCTTTCTTTGATTTAAAAGAAACTTTGTGTTGTTTTCCCTTTTGACAGGGATTACACACTTTGTCATTTGGGAATTCTAATTTTGGTAAGTCTCTAACTAAGTTTTTCCTAGCCAGTTTTCTAAGTGAGTGAATGTTGCAGTGTCCTAATCTTCTGCGCCATAGCCAAGATTCTTTATGAAAAGCATTCAAACAAGAAATATTTTGTTTGGCTAAAGAATTTAAATCAACAGCATAAACATTTTCATTCCTTAGAGCAGAAAATACTAAAGATTTTTTGGAGTTAAAAACATCACATGAGTCATTTTCAAACTTGACATTGAAACCATCGTCACATAATTGAGATATACTAAGCAAGTTATATTTAAGTCCATCAACGAATAAAACTTTAGAAATTAATACTGAGTCAGTGTTACCAATCTGGCCTAGGCCAATGATTTTTCCTTTAGAGTTGTCACCAAAGGTGACATGACCTCCATCAACCTCTATTAAGCTCTTGAAGCAAGAATAATCTCTAGTCATGTGTCTTGAGCACCCACTGTCTAAATACCATATCTTCTTGTGACAGCTCTTCAAGCAGGTCTCCTATAAAACAGATTTAAACAGGAAATGACTTTGGTACCCAGATTTTCTTGGGTCCAGATAGGTTAGCAATCAGGGCCTTAGGTACCCAAATTTTTTTTATGGGTCCCATACAATTAACAGAAACAACATATTTTGAAAGATAAAATTTATTTGGTCTATAACCATGTGAACAACCTGTTGAAGCATATGAATTTCCAAAACTGGAACTAGCAGAATTTTTTTTCAGACTTAGGAATAAATCGGGTTCTAGTGAACTGTCTCTGTCCAGGTTGGTATCCCAAACCAGTAGCATATCTAGGTACAACTTTCTTTCCTAGCATTTGAGTTAACGCATCCTTTCCATTTGTGAATTTTTCTAAGTCCTTTCTAAGCTGCTCATTTGACAGTTCCAGTTCTGTATTTTCCTTTAGTAGTTGAGCATTCTTTTCCTTTTCTATATCAAGATCAGATTTATGCTTAACACTTAAAGCATACTGTTTCTTTAAACCTTTGTATTTGTCTTTAAGCTCATTACAGGTTTCTTCCAACATATCACAGTACTCAAATAGTTCAGATTTTGACTTGTTTTCTAAATCAGAATCATCTCCAGAATAATATGAATTTAAAACAGGAGTGTCATATGTTACCTCAGAAGTATTTGTCATGAAACACATGTTGGATCGATTCCTTTCAGAGTCCGAAGATTCTGCTTCACTAGTGTTGTCTTCTGAAGAACTCCAGGTAGCCTTCATGGCTTTCTTGTACTTCTTGTATTTGTAATCATATTTCTTTTTGAATTTTAACTTTGGACAGTCTGCTTTGATATGTCCTTTTCGCTTGCATTCATAGCAGACAACTTCATCAGTCCTGTCAGCCTTCTTCCAATCCTTTTTCCATTTGCCTTGTTGATCATACTTTCCTCTGTAATTCGTTTTCCTAAAGAATTTCTTTTTCCTATAAAACTTCTTGAATCTCCTGGCTATTTGAGCCATCTCGACATCACTGTCAGATTCTGAATTCTCACTCATTGAACTCTCAGTCTCCATTTGTAGTTTATCCTTGTCTTTACTCTTAAAGGCAGTAGTTTTAAACGCTACAGATTTTCTTTTGGGTTCCTCATCTTCTTCTTTATTTACTTTAAGCTCTTCTTCATACATCATCAGCTTACCAATTAACTCCTTGACAGGCAGTGTTCCAATGTCACAGGATTCTCTAATTGAAACAGATGTACCTCTCCATCTATCTGGAAAACATCTCAGTATTCTCATAATTTATTCTTTTGCAGGAACAATCTTTCCGAGTGAGCTCATTGTGTTTACTATCTCATTTAACCTGAGATACATGTCGGAAATAGGTTCATCAGGCTTCATTTTGAAATTATCATATTTAATAGTATAAGTGTTTAATCTCATTTCTTTAACATTAGTTGTTCCTTCGTGAGAAACAGCCAAGGTATCCCAAATTTCAAAAGCAGTTTTACATGCAGAAATTCTATTAAATTCTTCATCTCCTAGAGCACAGTACAGAGCATTCATAGCTTTACAATTATTATTGTAAGCAGTCTTTGTAGGTTCATCCCAAGTAGATCTATCAGTAGTGGGAACTTTATATTCAGATTCAATAGCAGTCCAAATATCAAAACTCATGCTTTCTAGATGAATTTTCATTATAAGTTTCCACTGAGCATAGTTATTTCCATTAAAGAAAGGTGGCCGGTTAGTAGCAGCACCCTCAAGTCTATTATCCATTATAAACAAAATTTAAAGAGATAAAAATTTAAAAATAACAGAAATTTTAAGAACTTTAAAATACAACTAAAATCACAGTTGAAAACAGAGTAATTTAGAAGGTATTAATAACCCTTTGATACCAAATGTTGGTCGGAGTGGACACTCAAGAGGGGGGTGAATTGAGTTCCAATTAAAATTTCTGCTAAAAACAATTACTATTAAAAACCCCCAATTTCAAAAACAGATTAAACTGTAGTGAATTTATACAGATTATAAAGGTTCAATTAGTTTCTCAAAGGTTGATTAGTTCTCAGTTAAATTAATCTTATGATTAATTTAACTTTTGAAACTAACTTACTGGTTTACAATAAATATAAACACTTGCGAGTTTAACTATCAAAGTAGCCTTGAAAATAAATTATATTTCAAAGTAATAGCAGCGGAATATGAAATAGATATGTATTGTATGGATATAAACTTTAACTAAAAACAGAGAAGAGTTAACCAAGAGGTTCAGTCTCAAGTCGAGACTTAGTCCTCTCAAAAGTTTATATAAGGATGATCCACACCCTGGATCGGGGTTCAACAGTTTACAACTGTCCAGGTCCAAGACCTCTACCACTGTTATCCGTGGGAAACAAAACAACAGCAACCAGCTGTCCAGGTCACACACAACCTCTACCACTATCCACAGTGGGAAAAAGAATGAAAAGATAGTGAGTGAGGATTTTCAAATCCTCCAGTTAAGGTTCAGGAGACAGTGTGTGTGTAAAATACAACAGATAACACACACTGCTCGTAATGTAAAAAGTAAATCACAGAGATAAAGATTTAGAGATTAGAAAAGGCTCTAGTGATCTTCGTGCAGCTCTCGGCTCCTTTTGTTGATTAGAATTCGTTCTGAGTCTTCTTCTGGTTTTTGTCTAGAAAACAGAGTACCATCTGCTGCCTTGACTTCCAGGTTCAGCTTGCTTATCGGCTCAAAGAATGATGAGTTTTGTGTGGTTCTTCTTTAGCATAGATTGCTCGATGTATGCTCTATGTTCTGGAGGCTGGTAGTAGTAGTCTCATGAGTGCAAGTTCTCCAGTTGTTCTTGGCACGTTTTTAGCTTGATCGCCAGTATGTTCTGTGTGCTTGATCTCTTTTTGGTCTAGTGTCTCTCTCTCTTTTTTGATACATACACGATGTCCTTTTTATGCCACTTCTTTTTGTTTTTCTGAGGAGGAATGATTATGCTTTTTGATCGTACTTGGTACGGTTTCCTGAAATGGCAACACAAATCATTTAATAACATTAAATGCATCAAAAGTAACAAATGTAACCGTTAGTATAATAAACAAATAGGGTTGAGGATATAGGATTTGACTCCACAGTTCATTATAGGTAGCCGTTTGTTTGTAGACGTGTATGGTTCACTCGGTGTAGGGATCTTCCATCGGTAGCTCTTCAAACTCTTATCGGTGGCTCTTATCGGTAGCTCTTATCGGTAGCTCTCTGTGCATTAGTAGCTCTTTGTGCAGCGGTAGCTCTGGCTATCGGTAGCTCTGGCTATCGGTAGCTCTGGCTATCGGTAGCTCTGGCTATCGGTAGCTCTGGCTATCGGTAGCTCTGGCTATCGGTAGCTCTGGCTATCGGTAGCTCTAGCTATCGGTAAACCACATCTATTTGACTTAGAATTGTTTCAAAGCTAGTATAAACAGGGATAATCGAGATTAACATAAATCAGAGATTATTTAAACATTATTATTAACTTGATCACTGATTTGAAAGAATTAAAATGTAAATCATCAGTAATTGAGAATAGCATAATATATGAACACATAATTGGGATTATCAAAACAGGTGAGGTCAACATCATTGGTCCAAAAAATATGGTCAGGGACCACATCAGAGACACATGGGATGCTCAGAATAATTCTTTGGTCTCTTTAATTAAACCAATCCTATATCTTTTCCACACACCACCCCGGCCCTTGGTCCGAAAAGAGGCAGTTTACAGTGGCGTCTTCGAGACATGGTTGGATGGGGGATGTGGCTCGTGTACTATCCTTATCGACAAGCCAGGGATCGGACCAAATGTTGATAGATGATCCATTTCCAATCCTCCAGCCACCCCTTTCTCCAGGAGATTTCGAGCCCCCCCAAATACTTCTCCAGAGGAAGCTAGGACAGGGGCCAAGAGAGGAACCAAGGATGTCCGTGTTGGGAAAGTACTTTTCACGGAGTACCCGCGCACACAAAGATGATGGGCGATTAAAAAGGTGCCAGCCTTGCTTAGCCAGTAGTGTGTCATTGAATAGGAGAAGGTTCCAGAATACCATCCCCCCCTCCGACTTGGGTTTGCAGAGTTTCTCCCAGGCCAACCAGTGGGGTCTATTTCTTCCATCATTTTTCCCCCACCAGAAGTTGGCAGTATGAGAATGGATCTGGTTGACGATGGCCGCCAGGATCTTAAATAAAGACATAAAGTAGCTCGGGATAGACTGAATGACCGCTTTAGTGAGGGTTCCTTTTCCAGCTTTGGAGATGCTTTTTGGGGTCCAGCCTTGAATTTTTTTCTCAATTCTATCGACCAGAGCTGCAAAGATTTCTTTTTTGGACCGACCAATCACCGTAGGAATTCCGAGATATTTTTGGTGTTTATCGACCATATGGATGCCTGTAGAAGCACAAAGCTCAGCTCTCTTGGCAGGAGGCACCCCTGTGCTGAAGGAGATTTCCGATTTTCGGTGATTGACAGACTGTCCTGACGCCCACTCATATTGCTGGATCACATGGCTGATCACCCGACACTCATTAATAGTGGCTCTGGAGAAGAGGAGGCAGTCGTCGGTGAAGAATAGATGTGACACTTGTGGGCTCTCGCGGCAGACCTTTGCTGTGTGAATAGACATATCGGAGGCATCCCTGGAGATAAGGTTAGAGAAAACATCAGCCACCAAGATGAAGAGAAAAGGGGAGAGAGGATCTCTCTGACACAGGCCTCCGGTTGGGGATAATCTTCTGGTGAGCTCCCCATTGACCTTTATTTTAAAGGAGACGGTCGAGATGCATTGCATGCCGATATCAATCCATTTAGTGCAGAAGCCCATTCTCAGCATCAAAGATCTTAGGAATTTCTATTCCACTTTATCATAGGCTTTTGTCATATCCAGTTTCTAATCCATGGTTCCTTTTTTCACAGTCGAGCACATTTTCATAGAGTAGAACACTTCATGGTACGCAATTGCATTATCAGTAATCAGCTGCTTGTCCATGAAGGCGCTCTGGTTTTCGGAGAAAATATCAGGAATCCAAGGACGTAGACGATTGACAAGGATTTTTGAGAAGATTTTATAGGAGAAATTATAGAGGCTGATAGGTCTAAAATCTGGAATCGCCTAAGGTTTCTTGGTTTTCGGGATGAGGATGACACTACGGGAAAAATGAGCAATTGCGACGGGTTATTTGCGACGGGATTAAATCCCGTCGCAAATAGTCATGTTAAAAAAGTATTTGCGACGGGGGTACATCCCCGTCGCCAATAATGAGGCATTTGCGACGGGATTGCTTTCCCCGTCGCAAATAGTTTTCCCGCGATGCGCGCCAAATCGCGGGAAACGTATTTGCGACGGGGAAATATTCCCGTCGCAAATAGCCGGCGGCGGTAAATGGTATTTGCGACGGGAATATTCCCCCGTCGCAAATACTATGTCGGCAGAGGGTTATTTGCGACGGGACCCGTCGCAAATAACTATTTACCGGTTGACCGTAATAAATGTTGGCGAAGGTATTTGCGACGGGACCCGTCGCAAATAATACTATTTGCGACGGGAATCCCGTCGCAAATGGACCCGTCGCAACTAATCTAACCTATAAATACCCCCATCCGTTTTTTTCATTTCATTCTCATTCTTTATCTTCTCTCTCTCTCAGAATCATATTTCTAGAGTTTAGTTTTTCTCCAGTTTAAGTTTTTTCTCCGGAGCTGATATTAAAGTTTTGAAGAACGATCAGAACAGATCAATTTTCAAGGTATTTATCTTCATTTTAATTTTTTATTTATTTTTAATTTTTTATTAGTTTTTATTATTATTAATTAGTTGTAATTTAATTTTGTTTACATTGTTTTATTACTTAATAAATTTAAATTATTAGTATTGTTTATATGGTAATTAGGAATAATTAGTAATAATTTTTAATAATTAAGAATAAATATTAATAACTAGTAATAAATACCAATAATTAGGAATAAGAACATTATTACATTATTAGTTTATTTTATTATTAATATTAAAATAATATAATTTTTTATATATATACAGTTCTTTTTTCATCTGTGTGTTTGCTGTCTTCACATGTATTATTTGTATGTGGAGATAGAAAACGCACAGATGAAAAAAGAACTGTATATAAATTAGAAAATTATATTATTTTAATATTAATAATAAAATATATTAATAATGTTATTATTTGTAATTATTGGTAATTATTTCTAATTATTGATAATTATTCATTTTATTACTAATAATTATCAATAATTAAGAATAATTAGTAATAATTACCAATAATTAACAATAATTAGTATTAATTACCTATAATTAGTATTAATTACCATTAATTAGTATTAATTACCAATAATTAGTATTAATTACCAATAATTCGTAATAATTAGGAATAATTAACAATAATTACTAATAATTAGGAATAATTAACAATAATTACGAATAATTAACAATAATTAGTAATAATTAGGAATAATTAGGAATAATTAGTAATAATTAAGAATAATTAGGAATAATTAGTATTAATTAGGAATAATTAGTAATAATTACCAATAATTAGGAATAATTAGGAATAATTAGTATTAATTACAAATAATTAGTATTAATTAGGAATAATTAGTATTAATTACAAATAATTAGTATTAATTACAAATAATTAGTCTTAATTACCAATAAGTAGTATTAATTACCAATAATTAGTATTAATTACCAATAATTCGTAATAATTAGTATTAATTACCAATAATTCGTAATAATTAGGAATAATTAACAATAATTAGTAATAATTAGGAATAATTAACAATAATTAGGAATAATTAGTAATAATTAGGAATAATTAGGAATAATTAGTAATAATTAGGAATAATTAGTAATAATTAGGAATAATTAGTAATAATTAGGAATAATTAGTAATAATTAGGAATAATTAGGAATAATTAGTATTAATTAGGAATAATTAGTATTAATTACCAATAATTAGTATTAATTACCAATAATTAGTAATAATTACCAATAATTAGTTTTAATTACAAATAATTCGTATTAATTACAAATAATTAGTATTAATTAGGAATAATTAGTATTAATTACCAATAATTAGTATTAATTACCAATAATTAGTATTAATTACCAATAATTAGTAATAATTAGGAATAATTAACAATAATTAGTAATAATTAGGAATAATTAACAATAAGTAGGAATAATTACGAATAATTAGTATTAATTAGGAATAATTAGTAATAATTACCAATAATTAGTATTAATTACCAATAATTAGTATTAATTACCAATAATTAGTAATAATTAGGAATAATTAACAATAATTAGTAATAATTAGGAATAATTAACAATAATTAGTAATAATTAGGACTAATTAACAATAATTAGGAATAATTAGTATTAATTAGGAATAATTAGTAATAATTACCAATAATTAGTAATAATTACCAATAATTAGTAATAATTACCAATAATTAGTATTAATTAGGAATAATTAACAATAATTAGTAATAACTAGGAATAATTAACAATAATTAGTAATAATTAGGAATAATTAACAATAATTAGTAATAATTAGTATTAATTAGGAATAATTAACAATAATTAGTAATAATTAGTATTAATTAGGAATAATTAGTAATAATTACCAATAATTAGTATTAATTAGGAATAATTAGTAATAATTACCAATAATTAGTATTAATTACCAATAATTAGTAATAATTAGGAATAATTAACAATAATTAGTAATAATTAGGAATAATTAACAATAATTAGTAATAATTAGGACTAATTAACAATAATTAGGAATAATTAGTATTAATTAGGAATAATTAGTATTAATTAGGAATAATTAGTATTAATTACGAATAATTAGTAATAATTACCAATAATTAGTAATAATTACCAATAATTAGTAATAATTACCAATAATTAGTAATAATTAACAATAATTAGTAATAATTACCAATAATTAGTATTAATTACCAATAATTAGCAATAATTACCAATAATTAGCAATAATTACCAATAATTAGCAATAATTACCAATAATTAGTATTAATTACTAATAATTAGTAATAATTACGAATAATTAGAAATAATTAGAAATAATTAGAAATAATTACCAATAATTAGCAATAATTAGCAATAATTAGCAATAATTTGAAATAATTAGCAATAATTAGAAATAATTAGCAATAATTAGAAATAATTAGCAATAATTAGAAATAATTAGCAATAATTAGTAATAATTAGCAATAATTAGGAATAATTAGTAATAATTAGGAATAATTAGGAATAAGTAGGATTAATTAGGAATAAGTAGGATTAATTAGGAATAATTAGGATTAATTAGGAATAATTAGTAATAATTGCCAATAATGACCAATAATTGCCAATAATTACCAATAATTGCAAATAATTAGGAATAATTGCAAATAATTAGGAATAATTAGGAATAATCAGGAATACTCAGGAATACTCACGAATACTCACGAATACTCACGAATACTCACGTATAATCACGAATACTCACGAATAATCACGAATACTCACGAATACTCACAAATAATCAGGAATACTCACAAATAATCAGGAATACTCAGGAATACTCAGGAATACTCAAGAACACTTAGCAAAAAATTGACAATTGACGACCCTTTAAGATTTGAACATGTTAATAATAGAACAAAGTTTGTTCTGAATATTGATAATTTTAATATTTTTTAATTTTTTTTATTATTTTAATAATATTAATATTGTTTTTTCGTAAATATTGATAATATTTTTTTTATTACTAATAATTAGTAAACGAAATCTGCTTGGATAATGAAGGGAAAATTTATAACCATCTCCACAACGATGATTATCAAATTTCCTTTCATTATTCAAGCAGTTTTCCTTTTGCTAAGTATTGCTAAGTATTGCTAAATTAGTAATAAATAGTAATAATTAGCAATAAATTGTAATAATTAGTAATAAATTGTAATAATTAGTAATCCTTGCTTGAGTGTTTTTTCTAACAAATTATTCAAAACCAGTAATGCTTTTATATTTTATAGAAAAATATGGAACAGCGAGGTCGTCAACAGTCATTATTAGATGACCGCATATGGATAAATCAACGCAGAAATCCAAATGGTTCTGGTTTAAATCCAGTATATATAGAGGGTGTGGAGATTTTTTTATCATTTGCGGCATCAAATTCAGAATTTGTTTCAGAAGGAAAGATAAAATGCCCTTGCAGAAAATGTGCATTGAGAACGTTTGACACGTTTGACAAAGTGGGGGAACATCTCTTGCGTTTTGGTTTTCAAGCTGATTATGTTTTTTGGTATCAACACGGTGAACGCAGTTCCAGAGCAGCTGATACCAACTTGATTCCGGATCCATCCCAGTTTCAAGATTTAGTACATGATGTTGCAGGTTCATCTGTTCAACATACAGAAACTCCGGCTGATATAGCTTCAAATCCTGAGTTGGGACCGTCTGAATTTTATGAGTTGTTGAAGTCTGCTGAGGATGCATTATATCCTGGCTGCAAGATGAGCAAATTAGAAGCAGTTGCAAAATTTATGGCTATCAAATCAGATAACGGAATGTCAAACACATGTTTTGACCAGATATTTTCTTTGCTGAAAACACTGTTACCCGAAGGAAATGTTTTACCTGCAAATTACTATGAAAGTAAGAGGTTGGTTCGAAATTTGGGGCTTACTTGTCAGAAGATTCATGCATGTTCAAATGACTGCATTTTATATTCAGGGGAAAATGAGTCGTTGGATAGTTGTCCCACATGTGGGCAACAGAGATATAAAGAAGGACAACACGGGAAGTCTGGTTTGATTCCTGTAAAACAGTTGAGATATTTTCCGCTTACATCCAGACTTCAGCGTTTATTCATGTCTAAGAATACAGCGACAATGATGTCATGGCATAAAGAGAATATTTCAACCGATAAAAGCTTGAATCATCCAGCCGATGGTGATTCATGGAAACATTTTGATAGAGTGCATCCATCATTTGCTTTAGAAGCTAGAAATGTTCGACTGGGCCTTTCCACTGATGGTTTCTGTCCGTTTGGATCTTATGGTAGTCAATATTCATGTTGGCCTGTTTTTTTAACTCCGTATAATTTACCTCCATGGATGTTGATGAAGGAGCCATATATCTTTTTGACTTTACTAATTCCAGGACATCCGAAGAAAAATATTGATGTTTATTTGAAGCCATTGATTGATGAATTAAATTTATTGTGGAGTACTGGTGTCAGTACATATGATGTTGCAACGAAACAGAATTTCATACTGAGAGCAGCATTGATGTGGACAATAAGTGACTTCCCGGCTTATGGGATGTTATCTGGCTGGAGTACACATGGTCAGAAATCATGTCCTTACTGTATGGGAGAGAACAAAGCATTTATGCTCATTCATGGAAAGAAACCTTGTTATTTTGACTGTCATCGCAGATTTCTTCCAGCTGATCATCCTTTTCGCAGAAACAGATCTCATTTCAGAAAAGGAACAGTTGAAAGGGATGGACCTCCAAAAATGCTATCAGGTTCGGAGTTAAAATCGGTTGTATTTTCATTACCTCCCATCACTTTTGGTCCCACAATAAACCAACAGAAAATTTCTGGTTTTGGGAAAGAACACAATTGGATTAAACGTAGCATATTTTGGGATTTGCCATATTGGTCTGATTTGTTGGTCCGACACATGTTAGATGTCATGCATATTGAGAAGAACTGTTTTGATAATTTGTTTCATACAGTTTTGGATACGCCAGGAAAGAGCAAAGACAATGTAAATGCACGTTTAGATCTTGCCCAAATTTGCAGACGTCCAGAATTGGAACTATTTGAGAATGTCAGAACAGAAAGGTTACTGAAACCAAAAGCAGCTTATACACTGTCTAAAGAAAACCGTTTATTATTTTGTCAGTGGATTGCAGATTTGAGACTTCCAGATGGCTGTGCTTCCAATTTGGGTAGATGTGTAAAGAATGGTCATATTACTGGATTGAAAAGTCATGATTGTCATGTTATAATGGAGAGACTTCTACCAATTGGATTAAGAGGTCTGTTGAATTCTGTGATTTGGGATTCCATAACAGACATGTCTCATTTTTTTCGGGAAATTTGTGCGGCTACGGCAGATTATGATGCTCTAGGCAAACTTGAAAAAGATGTTGTTGTAATTATATGTAAACTGGAAAAAATATTCCCGCCGTCTTTCTTCGACTCAATGGAACATTTGATGTTACATTTGCCATATGAAGCCAAATGTGGAGGTCCGGTACAGTTTCGATGGATGTACCCATTTGAAAGATGCATGCAAAAATTGAAAAGAAAAGTACGCAACAAAGCATCTGTTGAAGGATCTATTGCAGAAGCTTATTTGCAAGAGGAAATATCTTTTTTCTGCTCCCATTATTTTGAATCTGAGTATCCTTCAAAACACAACCGAATGGGACGGAATGAGAGGAATATTGATGAAATCGACAATCAATTATCTGTTTTCAACCAGTCAGAGCTTGGTTTTGGTGGAGTTTCTGAACGCTGGCTTTCAGATGATGAACATCATAGAGCTCATACGTATGTTCTGCTCAACTGTGAAGAGATGACATCAGTTGTACTGTAAGTGTTTATATCACTTATTCTATCATTTATGTTACAGTAAATAACTTTGGTTTTTATAGGTTGTATGATAATCATATCAAGAAACAAATTCCACAAATTACAGCAGCTGCTCTCGAAGAACGGCGACTGAAAAATTTCTCTCAGTGGTTTCAAAAACTGGTAACATAAATTCTTTATCATTTAGCAACTCATTCAATGTATAGTTTACTATATTGATAATTATTTCACAAATCTTCAGGTGTCTCGACATGCTGATAAAATTGACAAACGGCTCTGTGTATTGAGTAACCCACCTTCCAAACTTGTTAAAACTTATAATGCATATGTGGTGAATGGATTTCGATTCCACACGCATGCATATGGGGAATCGAAAAAAACAATGAACAGTGGAGTTAGCTTGAGAGGATCTCATCATCGAGAAAATGAAGTTGACTTTTATGGCATGCTTGATGAAATCATTGAACTCTGTTATCTTGGACAACATTACATAACCATGTTCAAATGTCGGTGGTTGGATACAGAGAGAGGCGTGCGTGTTCATCCGACTCATGGAATCATCGATATTAAATGTAAAAGTGTTCTCGCAGTAAATGAACCATTCTTATTGGCTCAACAGGCATATCAAGTTTATTATGCAAAGTACTGTGCAACATCAAGAGACTTGACTGATTGGTGGAGTGTAATAAAAATCAAAATTCGAGACAATCAGTTTAGTCAAAGTGAATGTGCTTTCACTGATGTGCAAAGAATTGAAGTTTTTCAAGAAAGTACTCAAAATCAATCTTTTTTACAAAGAGATATGAGTATCGATGACGACACCCCACATTTAAGAGTCGGTGATGACGATGATGTTAATGATGTCACACATGAATTTGAAATGGTAAGAGATGAAGCAACTGCAACTCGAATGGATATCGATGATGTTGAGGAGGAATATGAAGATGACATTGACATATATGAAGATGATGATGAAGATGAACACTTATAGAATTCCATGGTATTTATATACAATCATAATATGTATATATATGTATATATAATAGTAATTATCAATTATTTGCTAATATTAACATTTTCTGTTTCAGATGGACGAGGCCACATTTCGTGAGTTGACGGAGGCTGACCTGCCTTTCGATGCGGATGAGTTGTTGGCAGATGACCCTCAGCCTGCAGGCGCTTCAGGGAGTACGCGGAGGGGGCGCGGTCTTGCACGATTGATGATTCCTGACCCCGTCCCCGAGCGACGTCCACGTCTTGGGTTTGATCCGCGCACCCGGAGGTGTGATAACCTGTGTAATAACTTGTGAATTTGACTAAGATTTCATTAATCTATTCACATAATAAATGTTTATTATTTTTTCAGTTTTTCGCATATAGCAGTCGGACAGGGCAGCGCTATTTTGCGCAACTATTTTTCTCAGCCGTGGACCACATGGGAGCAGATTCCCATTGATGTGCAGCAGGCCATGTTCGGCCATTGGTTGGTACGTACGTAAATAAATAATTTTTATTTTGAAAATTATTTCATTTCTAACTTGATATTTTGATTTATTTGTAGGGTTTATGGTATCCGATCGAGGATACCATGCGTGACGCCATCCACGAGGCATGGGAGGTGGCCATGCGTGATCGCCTTCGTCAGTTTTTGCACAATTTAAGAAAAGCTGCGATGAAGAAATCAGGAGTGTCAGATTTTGAGGAGTCATGTAGAGCACACCGACCAGAGTACATTTCATCCCATGTATGGGATGGATTATGTGCGCACTGGTTGAGTGGTGCCTTTCAGAGGAGATCATCGGTGGGGAGGCAGAATCGGGGGAGGCAGGAGGTGACTCATCGAGCTGGGAGTCGTTCTTTCAGTACTCATAGACAGCATCTGGTACGTACATTATTTATAAATATTTTATATAACTATAAATATTAACAGTTTATTTTTTATTCTTATAGGCTGTCGAGCACCCCGATATTACAGAGTACGACGTATATCGGAGGATGTATAGTGATCCTGCTACTGGGGAGCTTAGAGGTGATCGTCAGCATCACATCGTGGTCAGTATTATTTGTTTTCAAGTTTAAAAATTAACTGCATATAATATATTCACAATTTTAATTTTAAATTGCAACTGTAGGAGTCATATGAGGCCGCAGCGGCACAGGCCCGGCCTGAGAGTCAGGCCGAGTCATCAGATCAGACCACTGCCCGTCAGTTTGATGAGGCGGCATGGATGCAGGCCACCCAGTATGCCTTCGAGAAGGGCCGGGTAGTTGGTATCGGCTCTCGACTGACTCCCGGAGATTATTATGGCAGTGCTGCGATGTCGGCGTCCAGCTCGAGGGGAGCTCGTGCATCTTCTTCTACACAGTATGAGGAGCAGTTGCGATCTCAGACTGCACAGATAGAGAGTCTCCGACAGGAGCAGGAGCAGATACGTCAGCAGCATGAGGAGGAGCGTCGACGCCAGCAGCAGCTGTACGAGGAGCAGACGAGTCGGTGGCAGCAGCAGCATCAGGAGCAGATGGAGTACATGCGCCGACTCACTCATGCTTTAGGGATGGAGTTTCCTCCACCACCATCTGCAGATCCCCCACCTCCCCCCCCTCCTACAGATTAGAGTTTGTATTTCTGTTATAAAATTTGTGAAATCAAAATATTTTTTTTTTCTATTCGTAGTTTCTGTCTCATTATAAAATATTAATAATATTATATTTTTAAATAACAATATTAATATGAATAATAATAATATTTATATTTTATAATATTAAATTTTATATATATATTAAAATTTTATATATATATTAAAATTTTATAATATTATAATTTAATTATTTTTTGGTAATACTTGAATTATTTTAATATTTGAATGTAAAATAATTCTATTATTTTTATATTAATTAAAATAACTTATTAATATTTTTTTATTTATGAATTATAATTATAATATTATTATATTAATTAAATTATTTATTAGTATTCTATTATTTTTATTTTTGAATTATAATTCTACTATTATTATATTAATTAAAATAATTTATTATTTTCATTTGTAAATTATAATTCTATTATTATATTAATTAAAATAATTTATTAATAATTTTTTTTTATTTTTTTTATAGTATTTGCGACGGGATACTATGCCCGTCGCAAATACTAGTATTATTAATATTTTTTTATTTTTTTTTAAAAAGAGTATTTGCGACGGGTCCCGTCGCAAATACTATTCATAGTAATTGCGACGGGTCCCGGTTCCCGTCGCAAATACTAGTATTATTATTTTTTTTATTTTTTAAAAAAAAACGTTATTGCGACGGGCCCGTCGCAAAAACAATTTGCGACGGGAACCGTCGCAAAAGGTATTTGCGACGGGCCCGTCGCAATAACTGTTTAAAAAGTTTTTTACAAAAAACGGAATACTATTTGCGACGGGGAGAATGCCCGTCGCAAAAAAGGGCTTTAGCGACGGTCCCGTCGCAAATAAGTTTAGTTGCGACGGCGTTTTCCGCAACGGGCTATTTGCGACGGGACCCCGTCGCAAATGGCTATTTGCGACGGGATCCCGTCGCAAATAGCCCGTCGCAAATACCTGGTTTTCCAGTAGTGTGAGGATAGTTTCGTTGATGGTGGCAATACTTGTATTCCCCGCCCAGATGTTTTTATCATTTTTCAGATGTCAGGACCGACAATGTGCCAATATTGTTTAAAAAATAGGGCATGAAAACCGTCTGGTCCCAGGGCCTTAGTGGGGTGGATTTGATTCAAAGATAGGTGAATCTCATCATTTGTCACATCTTTTGTAAGCTGTCGATTAATCTCATCGGTAATCACGAGTTTGATGCATTCTTCTACTTCAGTTTTCATGAAAGGCGTACCTATGGCAAAGAGGTTCTTGAAATATCCTACCAAAGCTTCGTGAATGCCGCAGGTGTCAGCAACTTTGCTTCCATTAGGTCGAGATAAGCTCAGTATAGAGTTTTTCCGATTCCTAGCTGACGCTTTTAGATGGAAGTACCTCGTATTATCGTCGCCCTCTTTAGTGTGGATGTCACGTGCTCGCATATCCCAAAAGAATTCCTTAACACGAAGGGCCCAGTCCAACTCTCTTTGAGTAGCACCAATCCTGGAGATGTTTCCATTGGATGGGGGTTGCCTGAGTAAGTTGTGCAATTTATTTTCAAGGGCATCACAATGTCTATCAGGTTGGTGGAATTTTTTGTAACTCCAAGATCGCAGACCGCAAGCAACCTGTTGGAGGTTGAGGTCAACATCTTCATGGGAACTCTTCCAACATGATCGGACCACCTCTTCGCATTCCTGATCTTTTGACCGGAAGCTTTCAAATTTGAAGGGTCTGCTAGGTTGTTGCTTAAGTTCATCTTGCAAACACTCAATGAGAATTGGGCAGTGATCCGAACAGTTATGGGCCAAGTGGCCCACATGAAACATGTTGAACAGATTAGTCCAATCAGTAGATCCCACGAATCTATCAAGACGCTCAACGATGCGGGTGCCTTCAGTGCTGCCGTGAAACCATGTAAAAGGATTACCTCTATACCCCAGATCGACCAGGTTTTCCCTAGTGACCGCATCCTTGAAGTTGGACATCGATGTTGGGTGTCGAGTACTTCCACCTCGCTTTTCATCATGGAACATGATCTCATTGAAATCCCCTCCAAAAAGAATAGGTCTAGGTAAATCATGTCGCAAATTGCCCAGAAGGTCCCATGACTGCATCTTATCAGCCTGGGATAGCCAGCCATAGAATCCCACAAACATCCAGGGTGGGTGCATGGAAGTGTGAATAGTTGCAGCCACATGATGCAAAGAGAAAGACTAAATTTTAACGTCAATGTTGTCCTTCCAAAGGAGACAGAGGCCCTAGAGTGGCCTTGTCTGGGCACCGGAAAGCAGCCTTGGAAGCCACACTTCAGAGCAATACCGTTGGTGTCCTTGTTTTCTAGTATGGTTTCGGACAGAAAAACCATATCGGGGTGACTTTGAGAGCAATTGCACTAAAGCATACGAACTGTTCGTGGGTTTCCAAGTCCACGACAGTTCCAGCATAACACAATCATTGCTCTAGGCGGGGCTGGGTCTCGCCCGTCACCGCCTTTGCTCCTCCATACTTGTTTCGCCACTTATTGTTTTCCCTCTCTTGGTGGGAATCCTCCCCAATTGACTTGTTTTAGTTTGTCTTTTCCTGAATCTGGGGATAGGGTCTTTCGCGCAATCAGAACTTCCTCCACATTGCACCCTTTTCCACGTGCGATGGGTGGTTGGGCCCAGCATTAAAGTTCTCATCATTCCAGGGGCCTTTGTTGGTGCTATGTTAATTACAGACGATTGTGGACCCGAATCCGGATCCGGATCTGGTGGTTCGAAGTGCATCGACTTTATCGTTGCACATTGCCTTGTTGGTTCTTTTTGCTTCATCGCCGACCATGCGGGTGATTGATTTTTGTCCTTCAGGGGGTTAGGATGAATGTCAGCTTCCCTCTGAGTGGGATAGCCAGCATTGGAGAAATTCGGAGGTCCCAGCATAATGACTTGTCTCTGTGTGGGTTCCCTCCAACTGGTATGTGCCAATGTGAGAGGGTCACGGTCCTTTTGTTTTTCCATTTCAGGGATAATAGAAGATTTATTCGTTTTTGCATGAATCCAAGGACTATATTGGAGGGTGATGTCACCTGATCTATTATTAGGTTTGGTGGAGCACTTTCTTTCCAGGTGGCCAAGAAGACCACAGAAAAAGCAGAAAAATGGGAGTTTCTCAAATTCGAATGATATCCAAGTGTTGGCGTCTTTGATTTTCAGGAACATTCCCCTCATTAGGGGCTCTGATACCTCGATTTCCACCTTGATCCAAACCTCAGGACCCCACTGTATTGGATCTGAGCAATCCCATTCAAGAAAGTGGCCTAAACAGTTCCCAATTTCCCTCATTATGCGTTCCATTCTTACATGGAAGGGGATACCTTTAATTCGTATCCAGAAGGGGGAGCGGGTTAAATTCACCCGCTGGAAGTCTTCTCCCCCTTTGAATTCTTCCATGAGGAGGAGCTAGTTATCGAAGGACCATAGTCTGCCCCGCAAGATTTTGTCCATATCTCTCTCGTTAAATAACTCGAATATGATGCGATTGGTTCCCGCCTCCCAAATAGCCACTCCGGCATCGAGTTTCCAAATGTTCTGAAGAGCATTTTTGAGCGCCCCCTGATTAACCGAAATGTTTCCAACGAACTTTCCCACAACGAGCAGAGACATACGTTTTTCCAAAAGTGGGTCTTCATTTTTCCGTTCCTCAATCGCTGCTTTTTCTTTATCTGTTAGGGACATCCTCTTCCATTAGTTGAAAAAATCAACATCCATAGCGCAAATCAAATGTTGAATGCACTATCCGCCTTAGGAGACGGCACCATTGCGGCTCCCAAGCCACCCTCACAGCAGCCAAGACTCGGTCCAAGAAACAGGTCAAACCCACCTCTCAGCCCTAAACGTGGTCCACCCTCCTTGGATAGGCTTTCGTGGCAGGAGCTTCACAGAACAGACACAGCACAGACCCAGAAACGCCACAGCCTTCGCGGCGGATGCTTCGAGAAACCACCTCTTTGTGAAACAACCTCTTTGCAGCAGGTTCTTCATGACACTGCCTCTTCGCGGGCACACAAAACCATAGTTCTTCGATGAAAGAACTTCGCGAGCCAAGCACAGTTTCGGTCACACAGCACCTCTGACCTACGCTGCGGGTGTTTCGTGAGTCAGCCTCTTCGCGAACTCACCTCACGAACCAGCAAAGGCGCACACCCACAGCGCCAAAAGCCTTCGCGGCAGTGGCTTCACGAATCACACACAACACAAACACACAGCGCCACATCCTTCACGGCTGATTCTTCGCGAAATCGTCCCTCCGCAAAACAACCTCTTCGCGTCAGGTTGTTCGCGCCTCAACCTCTTCACATATGATCAATGTCGGTGCACCATCGCGGGGGTGGGGGGGGGGGGGGGGGAGGGCAGCACGAGGCAAACCCTAAAAATTCAGACCTTCGCACTAGCATGGAATCTAAGCCCTGCCCCCGAACCTCCCCCGTCTTCGTGAAGTGGAATCGAAAGGAAGCGGGACCTCCGACCAGAGAGCGGACGGTCAAAATCTCGGATCTGTGAGGAAGGTGAAGCTTGAAGAGTAAACGAACTGGAAACGAGCTCCCCCTCGCAGATCTGAAACCCACAAGGGATGACAGTGCCATGAGGGTTGTACGGTCCCAAGGAATGCCGGATCTGTTCCAAGATGCGAAAAGACGATCAGGGAAAGACCGGGAGTCAATCGAGAACAGATGCTTCGCCGCGCAAAAAGGAGGAGTGGCACAGAGTTGGGGAACGTGTTCGCAGAAGAAGAAAAGGAAATGCTGCAACCATGGGAGATCTGAGCGAGCTGGATCGACGCCATAGACCAAATCTCCGAGGAAGGAGACGCTGACCCTAGGAGAACCCTAGGAGGAAACTCTCAACCGTGGCGAGAGACTTGGTTGAGTCTGGAACATTGTGTTTACCTAGCTGGGGTACTCTGCATTGGGAGTTTTGATCGATGGTGTTTTGGTGACATGGCGTCATGAGGTGGATTAAATTAATTAATTGAATAAATAATTAAATGTCTAACCTAAATCCACCCCTCCCCCATATTGGATCACACCACACAAAAGGATGTCGTGTCTCTTCTACCCTCCTCTTCTCTATTTGGACGATTGGTAGAAAAATGAAAAATCAAAGAAGCAAGATGCTACTGATCTTTTTTTGATGCAGATCATCATCATATCGAGAACCATAATGATCTGGGCATCGTTATTGATCTGAAGCTTTGGATTTTTTTTCAATGATGTAGGAGGATTTGAGTTTTTGTCCTGATCCCTTTTGTTATGCATTATTTTAATGTTCTAAAGACCAAATAAAATTGCTATTGATCCCTTCAAGATAGGTCTGTGAGTTTTGGGGAAGAACGAGGCACGTCGGGGAATTTTTATGGCAATTCTTGACTGGAATTACTGTCTATATTGTGTGTAGTTCAGTGACACACGTCATGTATCTCTTCTAATTTGGGGAATATGAAAATTTTGGACTACACACTGTGTATGGGTGTTACCCACCATGTAATTCCCTAAACCATGTGTCCATGGGACATGGCTTGGGTTAGCCATGTGAAAATACATGGTCGTGTACTAAAAAATGACCAAGATACATAGACATGAGGTTCATTACACGAACACACCAAAACTACATGGGCAAGTTGCTGTTTATCCGAACACATTGTGTAGTATGGGATACACATTGTGTGAGGGACACAGTTGGTCAATCTGTGTAGAAGAGGAACATGACCAAAGGATGAGTGATGAGGGACAAAAAATTTACATCATATACATGCCATGTACCCCCAACATGGGTTAGAACCTATGTGGGCCAAATACATGGGTAGGTGCTCGGGCAGGCCCACACTCCATGTGTGCCCTAGTGCACACCGTGTACTTCTAGAAGATCCTTCTGAGATCTCCTTCCATCCGTATCTTATTATATGTGACTTGAATTTAGTCTTATGAATAGTCCATCCTTAGTATTTTTCTACATATAATGAGATGGTGGCCACCATTATGAATTATGAGATACGTGGTGGTGTGAATCGAGAAAGACACTTGTGGGGCGATTCTGAGATGATGTTGGAGTTCAGTGTGGTTCGTATAGAGAGATTCTTGGACTGTTACTCCCCTACTGGACTAGGGAGTTATTTTTACTTACCTCTCTACTTAGATAGATATGGGAATCCCCACATCGTGGGTGTAGGTTATTTACATTTGGGTAGTTTTATCCAGGGGTGTTACTCCCCTGATGGATTAGGGTGTGGGTTTCCCCATGATGTTCATGAAGGTAGAGTAGGCACTCCCCTGCTGAACTAGGGAGTGGTCCCTCTATCTGTGGATTCATTACTCCCCTATTGGACCCGAGTGTGAGTCCTCCATTTATGAAGTATAGATAGATTCGGTACCCCCTACTATGTTAGGGTGTGAGTTCCCTATTCAAGGAGTCGGTACTCCCCTGTCGTTCCAGGGTGTGGGTCCTTTATACACGTTGTTCTGGTAGAGTCAATACTCCCCTATCATGTTAGGGATCAGGTCCTCTATCCTGGAGTTGATACTCCCCTATCACTATAGGGTTCGGGTCCCCCATAGTGAATGAGTTTGCAGAGTCACTACTCCCCTATCATTCCAGAGTGTGGGTCCTCTAGCCACTCAGTGGTAATCCCTTATCGGCTTAGGGTGAAGGTCCTCAATCTACGAAGTGGTACTAATTTATTATATCAAGGAACGAGTACTTCATGAGTAGTACTCCCCTAACTGATCAAGTTTTGGGTCCTCACTTATGGAGTAGTACTCCCCCGTCTCTGAGCAGCAATCAGGAGAGGGTCCTCCATTAGAGTTGGAGCTCACTCGGCTATGGGATACAACTACAAGGAGCATTCCCATTCACTAGACGTGATTGATACCTAGATAGGGGTTATTTATCCATGGAAGGATTGAGATGAGAGACACTACTTAAAAGTATGAAAGAGGTTTCACGGGTTTTTTAGGAGCAGTACTCCCTTGAATATGGGGAAATGGTGAGGTATGATTCCCTTCATTCTCTCTTATTAGAGAGGATGCACGTGGTGCATAGTCTAGAACAGTTCTCCCTAAACTGTGTGCAATGGTGAGGGGCGGGCCAATTTACTTGGGTTTATTTAGTTTATATTGGGTGCATGGTAATCATGATGCCACCTCTGGTGTGGGGAATTAGAGTTGGACCTATTAAGATGTTCCTGATGTTGACTGTTCTCTCAGGCATACCATTTGGAATGGTAGAGTTGTTCCCAATAGAGTGAATCTATCAGAAGGGTTCCATATGGGATGGTTGATCTTATGGAGTATGTTCTCCTAGTTTTATATTATGGTTAGAGCCTATGAAGAAAATTATGTTGCTATATATATGGTTAGAACCTCATGAGACTTAGTGTCTCAGATGAGTATTTCTAGGCGATTTCTCAGATTCCTTGTGGTTTTTTCACATGTCGGGGTTGACACCATAGGTAGATTGAGATGACTTTTCATGTACAACTAAGGATGGTTCGAGATGAATTTTCTATATTTATTGGGTTTCCCTATGTCTAGGTCAAGAAGAATATTTCCTTTCAGTTGATACATTTTTCGTTTGTGTTTTTGGGGGCACCTACTAAGTATTTTATACTCACCCCTACATTATATTTTCTTGCACATGTCTTGTGTCTTGTGAAAAAATAGGCCTTTCGACAGAGTCCACAAAGGACCCAAGTCAGAAGAAGATTAGTTATCTAGATAGACTGAGGTGTTTACCAAAGCTTAGCTGATGAGATTCCAATAATTATCGTTGACATCAATCCACTTATTCTAAGAAAGTTGGACACTTTTACATTTTTCATTACGGATTTTTTCCCTTTTATGCTATCAATACATCTATTGTACTCTAGTTTAGGAATATAGATGTATGCATGCATTAGTTGCCTTTGGTTTTGACATCTCAACATTTTTTGATCTTGGAGATGTGTGCATTTGTACAGGTACATAGGAAATGACTCCCATGTTAGTGATATTCCTTCTCGACACCTGTCGCCAGCCCCTGGCCTATTGGAGGTGGGTTTGGGGAGTTGCGGCATGGGCCCCATCGGGGTGGGTGGTGAAAGAGTGGAATCAAAGGTGGTCAGTTCCACATTGGGACTGTAGTGTCCTGAGATTGGTTTGGGTTGAATAGATACAGTGTTAGGATTTTTTGAGTTAGGATCTCAGGAAAGAGGTTCTAGTGTTGGTGTGGCGGCCGACGTATCCATTCACTAGGACTCTGATAACTTTCTTTATGGATCAATACATTAGGACACCGATTTCTGGGAAATAAATGGTACATGCATCAAATAAGACTAGATTTTGTTTTTTCCTATTATTCTTTAGTTATCTCCCCAGATATAATCTTTGAACATGGTACGTCTTGATTCTATTTTAGGATGACTCTGCAAATATAGCTAGACATGATTCTATGACGTGATTATGATGAAAATCCACCCCATTATGAAGCTTCAGTGTAGGGAATTTATTCTGAGGAATTACCTCCAGGTGGTCTACTGGTAGTTTCCCAACCTATTGAGAAACATGTTTTATAGAAATTTTAGGCATAGGATGCGCACATGATGAGTACACTAAATGCGTTTCATAGGAAATAACCTTTGAGGTATCAGGGTGATCTAGAACCCCAGGTAGCATATGACTACCTCGAGGAAGTCACACGAGTTTTCCTCTTAGTGAGGACACCTCTCATTCAGATAGTGGTCCTAGTGGAAAGCCTTATGTAGTATTTAGTTGGGTGATAGTGTATTTTATTGATACAAAATCATGACAAGGAGACACTCACTTGAGAGGAGTTTGAGGGACTTTTTAGGGAAGAGTTTTACCCAGCCACATTAAGAAAAGTGCATATCCAGGAGCTTTTGTAGCATCGGTAGGGTAGCATAAAAGTACCAGTGATTTTGTAGAGGTTCACAAACTTTTCGCGATACTCATTGGATATGGTTCAGGATCCATGATTTAGAGCATAGACTATCAAGAAGGGATTTCATTGGGAGATCAGGTAATTTTTGATCTCGTTGTGCACTCCACCTACACTGGATTTCTAGAGCAATCTATGGTGGTGGAAAGTTTCGTGGTTGAGGAATGGATGGATGTGACCCATAGTAGTGGTCATGAGACTGAGGTTTCTGCTGAAGTTTGTAGAAAATAGTTAATAGGATCATGGTGCAGGAGGCATACCCATGCCGGCACCCAAATGTGTGGTTTGTTAGCATAGAAGCCACACCAAGGATTAGATCATCCATAAGAGAGGTGGTGTTATGCTTATGAAAATCGAGGGCATCTCACAAGATATTTTCTGACCCACAATGCTGCTGAGAGGGGGCCGGTTGATGACCCACCATTAGAAAGACATATCTTGGAGAAAGGAGTTCCATGAGGTGGCAGAAGAGGTAGATTATCTAGAAGAATAGTAGTAGGTGGCATGAAGTTCGAGGTATTTCCACCACCACCCCTAGGTGGTCTGTTCCAGGCTCAGGGAGCTGGAGGACGTGGGTGAGGACAACTAAAGGCTGTAGAGGTCTTCGATCCAAAATCTATGAGGATTAATAGAGGTTTTTATTTTTTTACATTCTAATTTATGTATTCTAAATTATTATAAAGTGTTGTGGGTACTCTTTTCTTTCTACTCATGCTCGAGGTTTATCTAGGGTGACACAGGGCGTCGGTAGAACGCTATGTGGGTAGTTGTGATAGAGGCCCTAGTAAGACCCAAAAAGTGTTCAGGAATCCCTTTTTCTCATGATTACCCTCATGTGTTTAGATTATGTTTAGTACGTAACATAATCGAGGATGATATACTTCAGTTTGATGTGGTTTTGAAATCATGAGTGATGTGGGATGCTTTCCCCACTGAGATGTCTTTTTTGTGACGTGATCAGAACCATACAAGTGATTCAGTACCACCCAAATCATACAATATTTAGGTTAAGTGGATGAGTTCATTATACTTGTGTATTCATGGAAAGGTTATGCAATGAAGGGTTGAAGCAGTTATTGGCCTGGCGAGTAGAGTTTTTCTGCTCGATCCCGCTTAGCTTGGAAACCCTAGGAGAGGGACACCGTTACTTAGAATTCTTACGCAGTGGTAGAGTTAAGCCCTATGATTTTTATATAGTATGTATTGGTTTCCTACCATCCACACTTAGCTATAATTTTACTTGTGGGTGTAGAAGTGTTCTATTTTAGTGAGTTGTTTTGTAGTTGGAGGTTGGTAGATGAAGGGCCTAGTAAGACCTAGTGTTTACTCTTGGCTAGCCCTATTTTGTTCATGATTACCCTAATGTGTTCAATGATGAACTTGAATGCAATAATTATTGAGGATGATGTTTTATAGTCCATCCAGGGGTAGATGTAAACTATAGGGTTCCATCCGTATCTGCATCAAGTTAGCGAGGTGGTGTACCGCTAGACCCCCTGAATGTAGATATATTGGAGTGCTTGGTGTTTTCCCACTTTTCGCAGATATAGAGTCATGTTCCCATTATTTCATGGTGTTTTCCTGGTAGAATATGGACTTAAGAGTGGTTTGATCTTTGTGGTTCCTCTATGTGCGAACTTGTATGCAGCACGAGAACCCTTGGTGAGATCGTTGGCATGTGAATCCAGTGGGGAGCTCATTTTCTTCCATTGTGCTCAATATTTCATTATTTTGGGAGTAAAAGACCTAAGGTAGGGAGAATGTAATAACTTAGTTTTTGACCTAAAATACTTCAAAATATTTTAGAAAATATTTCCAGAGTCGGGCGCTGAGTCAGTGCGGGACGCTGAGGCCTGGGGAGCCTTAGTGCGACGATATTAGAAATATTAAATATATTTTATCACACATTCATAGTTTCAATTGAAACTTAAATAAATACTGTTTGGAGCCTCAGATCATATTTCTAAGACTACGGTTGAGTCCAGAACATCATGTTTACCCTATGCACCAGCTAAAGTCATCTATGCTGGGAGTTTTGATTGGGAGTGTTTTTGGTGACGGGGCATCATGAGGTGGATTAGAAAAATTAATTGAATAATTTATTAAATATATAACCTAAATCCACCCCTACCCCATGATGGAGTGAACCACACCAAAGGATTCCATGTTTCTACTCCCCTCCTCCTCTCTCTTTGGTCGACAGGTGGAAACACAAAAAATTGAAGAATCCAGGTGTTGCTGATCTCTGTTTCTGACGTAGATCATCATCAGATTGAGAACCAAAATGATCTATAAATCATTATTCATCCAAAGCTTCATATTTCACCAACTAGGTTGTAATATTTGAGTTTTTTTCCCGATCCATTTTTTATGAATTGTTTTAAGGTTCTAGAGCCCGAATACAATTGTTGTTTATCCATGCTAGGTAGATCTGTGAGTTTGGGGGAAGAACAAGGAGAATTGGGGCACTTTGTAGGTAATTCTTGACTGGAATTACCATCTACATGGAGTGTAGTTCAGTGACACATGTCATTTAGCTCTTCCTGTTTAGGGAAGATGAACATTTGGGACTATATGCCGTGTATGGGTGTTACATGCCATGTAGTTCCCTAAACTGTGTGACCATGGGACATGGATTGGGTTAGATATGTGAAAATACATGGTCGTATACTAACATAGAGACAAAATACATGGACATGGGGTCCGGTACGTGGACATGGGAGAACTGCATGGGTAGGTGGCCATTTATCGAAACAAGCTGTGTATTATGGGATACACGACATGTAAGGGACATGGTTGGATGATCCGTGTAGAATAGGAACATGGCTAGGGGAAAAGTGAATAGGGACACAAAATGTACCTCCACTATATGTTATTTACTCCTACATTGGTTATAACCCATGTGGAAATGATAC
Organism: Viscum album; assembly: GCA_963277665.1. Taxonomy (NCBI): domain Eukaryota; kingdom Viridiplantae; phylum Streptophyta; class Magnoliopsida; order Santalales; family Viscaceae; genus Viscum; species Viscum album. The sequence goes on along the minus strand of OY728160.1, from coordinate 251,145,680 downwards.
ATGAGTAGGAGATCAGGCAGGCTCACATGTTGTGGGTGCCCCGGTGCACGTCGTGTACTCAAAGAAGATCCTTCTGAGTTCTTCCTCATTCTGTATCTTCTTCTCTGGGACTTAGATTCAGGCTTGTGAGTTATCCATGATAACCAGTTTTATGCGTAGAATACAATGGAGGCCTCCGTTATAGCTTATGAGATATAAGGCGGCATGAATCGAGAAAGATGCTTGTGGAGAGGCACTGAAATGATGTTGGAGATCAATGTAGTTCGTATAGAGATACGCTAGGATCGTTACTCCCTTGTTGTACTAGGGTGTGGGTTTTACATACCTCTTTACTTAGGTAGAGATTGGACTCCCCACATCATGGGTTTGGATTCATTACCTTTGGGTAGTATCCTCTGGGGGTGTTACTCCCCTAATGGATTAGGGTACAGGTTTCCCCATGATGTTCGTGAAGGTAGAGTAGGTACTCCCCTATTGGACCAGGGAGAGATTCCTCTCTCTAGGGAGTTAGTACTCCTATTTTGGAATAGGGGGTGGGTCCTCCATATATGACATATAGATGGAGTCGTTACTCCCCTACCATGTTAGGGTGCTGGTCCTCTATTCTAGGAGTCGGTACTCACTTGTCATTCCTAGGTGTGGGTCCTCCATACGCGTTGTTCTAGTAGAGATGGTACTCCCCTACCGTGTCAGGGAGTGGGTCCTCTAGCATGGGTTTAGCACTCCCCTACTGTGCTAGGGTGCAGGCCCCCCATAGTGAATGAGTTGGCAGACTTGGTACCCCCTTATCGTTCCAGGTTGTAGGTCCTCTAGAAACTAATTGGTAATCTCTTACTGGGTTAAGGTGTTGGTCATAGATCTAAAAAGTGTTACTACTCTATCATATCAGGGTGTGGGACCTTCATGAGTTGTACTCCCATGTTGTATCAATGTTTGGGTCCTTACGTCAGAGTAATACGTTCTCGTATCTGAGTAGTAATGTGGAGCGGGTCCTCCATTAGAGTTAGAGCTCCCTCAGCTGTGGGATAAAACTACAAGGATCAGGCCCATTCACTACATGTGAATGATACCTAGATAGGGGTTCGTGGTCCCTTAAAGGATTGTGGTTTGGGACAGTCTTTGTAGGAGAGACATAGGTTTTTAGGGTCAGTTAGGAGCAATATTCTCTTTATTGCGGGGTAGTGGTGAGGTGTGGGTCCCTCCATTCTCTCTTGTTAGAGAGGATGATCATGATGTATAGTTTGGAGTATTTCTCCCTCAAATGTGTGTAGTGGTGAGGGGAATTCCTCTTTTCTTGGGTTTCTTTAGTTTGCAATGTGTGTAAGGTAACAACGACAAGACCTCTAGTACGGGGTACTAGAGTTGAACCTAGTAAGTTGTTCCCAATGGAGAATGTTCTCTAGTACATACCATTTGGAATGGTAGAGTTGTTCCTCATAGAGTGAATATCTTAAAAGGGTGCCATCTGGGATGGATGATCTTGTGGAGTGTATTCTCTTGGTTTTATGTTATGGTTAGAGCCTACGAAGTGAATCTGGTTTCCATCTATGAGGTTGGAACCTCACAATACTTAGTGTACGAGATGAGTATTTCTGGGAGTCCTTGTGGTGTTGTCACATATCACGGTTAACACCCCATGTAGATCAAGTTGACTTGTCTTGTAAAAACTAGAATGGTTCGAGATGTATTTTCTCTCTCGATTGGGTTTTCCTTTGGCTAGGTCAAAAGTACATTTTCCTTTCAGTTTCTCCCTTTTTATTTTGGGGTTTTTGGGGAACCTAATAAGTATTTTATACTCACCCCTGCATGGTCTCTTTCCCACACATGTCTTGTGTCTTGTGAAGAGAACATGAATTTCGAAGGATTCAACAGAGGACCCAAGGATGGTAGAGCTTAGTGATCCAGATAGACTAAGGTGTTTAACAGAGATTGGATGAGGATATTTCTAGCAGTTGTAGTTGACAATTATCCCTTCCTTCTGAGAATGTTTTACACTTTTATAGTTTTATTTGGAGGGTGTTTTTTTTACTTTTACACTTTTAATACTTCTTTTGTACTCTGGTTTTGGGATATAGATGTATTCATGCATTGGATTCCTTTGGTTTTTACATTTTTGAATTTTGAGATCATAGGGATGTGAGCATGCATATAGGTACTTAGGCAATGCCTCCCATGTTAGTAATATACCTTCTCGGAACTAGTCACCAACCTATAGCCTATTTGAGGTAGGTTTAGGGAGTTGTGGCCTGGGCCCCTTCAGGGTCGGGACATGACACTTACCGCTGTTGTTCTCATTTAATGTATTGAAATTCAAATATGTTATAATTTTTTTGACCTTCATAATTTGATTTTACACTTTTAAAGGATACATTTTATTATCTATTTGTTTTTGAGGGTTTTCAATAATGTTATTTCAAATATTGAAAATTTTTTCCATTCCAAATAAAACTTTTTAACATTGTATTCCATTTCCCTACATATCTCAATGGAGATATTTTTTATAATGTAATTCTTTATGAACAAACCTATAAAATATTTTATGAATTTCCACTCTTTGGTGATTTCATTTTTATCAATTGATCCATTTTATGTGGTTATTCTTATAATACCTTTTAAAATGAAATAATAAACCCATTCTTATTCCTAGGTTTCAATTATGTGATTATTAGATGTTTTCTTGTAGAACACATATATGGTTAATGTTTCTATGAATGGTGAGACCTATATATTCATCCAATTTATTGGTTAAATAAATAAATCTCATTTGATAATGTTGAAATTATTAATGATACTCTATATACTATGGGAAATATGTTGTTATACCTGATATACGAAAAAAATTTAAAAATTTTTATTTCAAGAAAGAACTTTTAAGGAAAATTGGGAAACCAAGTATAAAAAACCAAAGGAACATTAAAACTAAAAGGGAAAGCCTAGTAATTTCAAATGAAAACAAAATAATTGGAATGAATAATTATATAAAATTGAAATTGGATAGAAGATACCTCAAGGTCCTAATATTCCTTGATAAGGTACTAAAAATGGAAGGTCATCTTCTCCAATTCCCATACATGTTCTTACAAGCTTGTCTTCCCTTCGTTGAAGCTGTGTATTAGGATTCTATTTTGTTTTTCAATCAAGGAAATATATTATTCATTCAGATTGACCTACAGTGGTCTTTAAAACATTATATGAGAATCATCCTTAGAGATGTTGATCATGAAGGTGTCCTCTAACATCCCTTCATTTTAATGAAGAAAAATCTCTTGAACCACTACTCCGTCATCAACCTCCTCTTCAATAGGATTTAATAAAATAAAGTTGTAGGATCACATATACATTGATATAATTTATCAGACAACTTGAGATCACCCCAAGAATTCTGAATTCATGATCCTATCAATTTGATCCTTCTCATCCCTATCATTAGATGCTGGAGTTTTCTTACAACCAAGATTCTACATAACATCACCCACTTGTGCTGGTCCAACCACATCATTATTTCTATCATAAAAAATCAAGAAAACTAGATCTGTCTTGCCTATTTTCACTTTCCTAGTTGGATACCTACCTTTGGTTTCCTTATCAATATAATGACAGCCACAAATAATCACTATAGACCTCAAATTTGTGGTCAATCTTATCTCTATTGGTTTTGGAAGGTAGAAGTAATCTTTTCATCCTTTAGCCTTCTTCATCTTGGAAAATATGTAGTTTCCTAAATCCCACTAAACCTTCCTCCATTTTTCCTCATAGGGCTGTAAAGCCCTTTGGAATGATATCCCTCATCATTGTCACTAAAAACATGACTAGAGACCTCTTAGCTTGAATCCGACCCAAAATCTATTGTCCCACCTTGCAAACCTCTACCTGTTCAGATTTATTTTGATCCTAGGTTTGTTCTTCAGTTCCCAAGACTTCAAACAAGTTACTAAAATGTGAAATTAGAGCCATCCTTCTCGGGATGAGACCTTTCACCACTTTCACCAAACCCTATGAATCTTGCAATGATCACTCCTAGACCTCACTAGTTGGAAACTATAACATCATTCCTTGCGTATGAGCACTGCCCGAGAGCAAAAAACCAATATAATATGTGGAGTTAAAATAAATGAAATTCGATTCCAATATGATTCCCACTCCCTCATTTCCCATTTTCACTAAAGGATCATGAATTGTTTTGGGGTTAAACAGATCATTCTTCATCCAATTAAAAATATTCGTAACCTTCAGATTAATATTCCTATGGATCACCTCCTACTAGATGGGGTTGGTTGGAATTGACCCATCAGTGGCCTTCTCAACTCTATTAAAGTGACAAATCCTTATCTCAGAATCTTGCCCCTTTTGTATTCCTTGATGAAAAGTTGAATTCCAGTGACCTAAGAGATTTCACTACATAAAATAGTCCATCCATGATTCAAAAACAACAACTTATTACCATCACAACTCCACACCAATAGAGATCCAAATACATTACACCATTTTTAAGGATACTTCCACTTCAACAAAAATGCGGGGGAAAATTGAGTGGTACACCGATCTCATTCGAATGTATGAACAAAAATACCAACCTACCATGTTTCCCAACAAGAAAATAATTGAAGGATTTTTGAATGGTAGCGAGAGTATAGAAAAACGTACCCACATGGCTATAATAGGAATATCCTGCTTCATATGAAATTAGTAGGACCACCGAAATAGATAAAAATGACCCCTGTTGCAGTTGTGTGAATCTCTAGTCCATGAAATAATCAATTACTCCATCAAAGTGAATCATATCATAATATTTAGTTTATCTAGAAGATTAACGATAATGCGGTATTAAAAATCCTAGGATCCAAAGACAAAGTTTCCAGACATATCAACTGAAGGCTAGTGGGACCTGATTTGAGTGACTATAGTCATATCCAAACAACCCGAGGGTGTGGTGAATTGAGTGGTAGAAATCAAGATTTTTGGTGCCCCCTTATTGAGATATGAGACCTTTGTAAAAACTGATATAGACATAAAACATGTAATAAAACCAGAGTTTGAGAATAGTAAAAAGGGGCACATTAGATTCTCATAGGAAGGCATGGGTAGAGATTTTAACCCACTAATTAAGAGGAGGAGACCATGGCCTCCTATATCGATTAGGGAATCACTACGAGGAACTTGACAAAGAGAGGTGTGTACTTATGAATGATGATTTCCTAATATGCTATGGGAAACTTGTTGTAATTCCTGATCCACTATGGGAAATAGGTTGTGATGCCTAATAAACTATAATAAATAGGTGTTGATCCCTATCAAATTTTTTTATTATCAATGCTTATATTGGTGCCACACTATTTTAATATCTGTCTATAATATAGACTTGGATCACGATTTATGTCTCTTGTTTTTATAGTTATTATTCCTTGTTATATGATTGATCATATGGGATTACTTTTTCTCATATTATACAATATGAAATATTTTTATGTCTCCATGTCATTTTAATATGATACTACTCTACTAATTATGTTTTCCCATATTCATATGATCTAACCATGGGTAACATGTTAATATGTTTATTATTCCATTACTGATTTTTTTAGATCACCCAATTATCATTTTTCTAATTACCAGGTCATGAGGATGAGTTTAACTTATGAGACATATAGAATAAGATATAGTATGATGAAATTATTAGTAAATGTTCACAAGAATTACAAAATAAGTTTCTAATATTTGTAGTCTCCAAATACCCTAAACTTTTAGATTCTCATGATTTTGAGATTATTATATACTAAAATGTTCTAATTATAGAAATTGTGCAAAATAAAGGCATCCTGATATTGATTCACCTCAAATTTTATTTTATTTTGGGGTATCCATTCTTAGTGTCTAATCATGGACAACAAGACAAGTCACATGTGGAATTTTGTCTTAAAGAATCCCCATCCTCAGTCTTATTGAGGATAAAATTATAGAACTTTCTAATAAGGGGTTGTAAAAATTGAGTACCCACATGTGGGGTTAAAATCAAGATTTATCTCTTACATTTCCCATTCCGTTTATTTTTATATCTTTTTCTAATTTTAATAAATATTCTTATGTTTTTTTTCTCTATTTATAATATTTTTAATTTTATAGTTTCTAAGAGCTCAACTCATGGCTACTAGTAGAAAATAAATCTAGGGTGTGCCTCTCATTATATTTGATTTTTATACCATTAAGTTTTTATTTTTTTAACCTTTAATAAAAGTGTGATTTTATATTTTGTGTTTTCATGGGTTTCTCAACATTCTTATATAGAATTTAGCATGCTTTATTTTATAACTTTTAATTTTTATGTTTTTTTAGGCTAGCAAACTTGAATCTCAAAGCCTTCATGCCCGGTGGAAAATTTCATACTAGTTTTATCGATTTTATTGGTTATAAAATTACTAAAATTGAGTAACTTATGAGTTAAATTTTCAACCATTTTCAAATAAATACTATTTTATAACTATAAAATGGAGTTTTATTAATGATACTTATGTAATATTGGAATTTTAACATGAGGAAACCATATTTTTTAACCTGAACCATGGTAACTTTTCCATTGTTCAAAAAGAACTCCTCACGGAGCCAAATAATATTTTACTATTATATGTCTTTTGAAATTTTAGTAAAATGGGAAATTGGGTTACCAAAATAAGTTTTATGATATTGGGATCTGAAAAATCAAAATAAAAGAATAAAAAAAATAGAAAAAAATTAGTTCTTGATTATAAAAAATGGATGGATTTAGGTGAGGGAAAAATTGAAATCTAAATGAATAGGGTGAAAATTGAATTAAAATAATATATTTTTAATTCTATAAAGGAAGTTAAAAATAGAACATGGGTATGAGGAACTTAGGTTGGAGTGAGAATTGAAAAGTTCTTCTTGTTAAATTTTTAATTCCACTAATATCTATTTACTTCACTCTTGGAACTTGAACATGAAATTTGATTGAATTAAGGTAATTTATGAAATTCACATATGAGGTATGATATTTATAGCAATATATTAATTTTAAATTTCTTCTTTTCATGCATTTTTATTGAAACCTAGGAAGGACATATATTTTCATGTGGTTAAATTCATTTAACTACCGATGAGTGAAATAATTAAGTGTGAAAAAATTGATAGAAAAAATATTTTAAATAATTTTACATTGAATTTCAAATTATTAAATACCTTAAATTATATACTTTAATGGTGATTATGATATTTTTATATTTTTTTGAATGATTTGAGATTAATTTTAAAATTGGATTAATTTTGAATTTAAGTATTTTACAAAAATTTTGTATTTTGGCCAAAATTCTTTCTACACTTATCAAAATTATAAAATTATTTTTCCAAAATCATGTAAGATTTATGGGATAGATTTCATATATTATAATTAATATCTAAATCCAAAAAATTGATGCCCAAATAATGTACACAAGTTACGTATTGGAATACGAGTCCATTTTTGGTAAATATTGAATATGAGCCCACATACTACACGTGGAAAGTACAAATGAGTAGAAAATTTGAAATAATTTTGAGAAGATATAAGTAAATTTTATCTTTATCTAGGGTCACTAGATATTATATTTATTTCATGGCCATTAATGCATCATAAAAAACATGTTTAAATTTGATATTTCACTATGGCATAATTATTTTCTAAAGTAATTTGGTCATAACGTTATATAAAAATGTAAAAAAAATCTAAAATTTGGAGATAGAATGATACATACATAAATTAATATATTTTCAAAAACATGTTTCCAAATTAGTCTATTTATTTGGACTACCACATGTAATATTTCTAAGGAATATTTTAGAGTGATAGTTTACCTCATCTTTATTATAAATTTATACTCCACCTTCTTCCTAAAGATTTATTCATTTTAGTTTTCTATTAGAGTTGGGAATTATCTATAGATCAGGATATTTTATTATTATTTAGTATATTTATAAACTTTAAATATATATTATCTTCCTTTTACTATTATACTTTTTTTTATTTTTTATTTTTATTTTTTGTTCTCCCCCGTATATTTTTCACTATGATCTCATTTACTCAGGATCATGAGTAGCAAGATTGAGGAATCTATTAGGGGGATAAATAAGAGTTGAATAAAATAATTTTCACATTTATGTTTTATGTTTCATATTTTATTTAAGTTACTCTATGTATGATCAGTATTGAGTGTAGTCCTCTCTATAATTATTTGAGGTTTACCTGCTTCTTCTGCACTTTTCTCACTCAATAGAGGAGGTGATTGTATAGTGTGTATGATGGGTGCATTATATATTTAAAACCATAGAATAATAGGGTGACCAAAAATATTATGGAGAGTGATTTTTAATTAAATATGAAATTATTAACTAGATAATTAAGGTTCATTCTGAGTGTTTCTCTTAAGAGTATTTCATTTCTTCCTAACTTCATTCATTTTGTTTATATTGCATCTGGATGTTTACTTCTATGTTTTTAATTCCATAAAAACCCAATAATTTAATTTCTTTCTTATTATATAAAATATATAAACATGATAATTTAATTTTTAATTGTGATTGGTTTACTATGAATGTTCCTCAAGAGAGATGACCGTGGTCAACCATTGTATTGCACATAGAAATTATAAATTTAAGAGACCAATAATAAGTGAATCAAAACATGGAATAATTTTTTATTATCCATTGGGATTTAATAAATATTCTTATTCATATTTTTTTAATAACTTTTTTTCTATAATTTTAAAAAACAAAAAAAATCACTTTCTGTGATGTATTCCAATTAAAATTATCATGCATGGATTGACCACTCTTAAGTAAAAGAACACCTGTAAGTTCCCAATTATAAAGAATCAAAATTTTAATGACTTAGAGATAAAATAAAAAACTATAGATAGAAACATAATGATAAGATAAATATGTTTGAGGATATGTGGAGATTCAGCCAGAGAAACCCGAATGAGAACCAGAACTAGAACCTATGGTTGAATAAGTATTCTAACTAATTTTTCAAGTTAAAGAACTTGAAGAGGACATAAAGGAATTACTTGAAGATCTATTTATAATATCTCAACCATTTATATAAGAGTTTTATAAATAATAAATTCAAATTAATATACATGGGTGAGATCAAGACGATATAGATGATTATTAGTTAGATTTTGTAAAACCTGAAAATATAACTGATTCTATCACATATCGAAATGAAAATTGACACCTATCTACCTTTATCTTAATTTGAATAAAGATTTTGATTATTAAACTATTAAGAACAATCTTATAGTTAGCTTACCTAACTAGATATAGTTTCAAGTTTCTTTAATTGTATGAGAATATTTATATTTACTCTTCTAATTTTAATTCTATTCAAATTTAACTTTTCACTAACGTCCCTTTAACGGATATTTTCTAATATAGTGACAATTACTGAGAAATAAAAAGATTTTAATGAATAGGCCCTCAAAATAGTGATTTATGAATAAGATATGGAGTATCTCATGATGGTGTGACAACCTCATCTACACGAACTTTCATATCACATAGGGGAATACAATATGAAAATTGATAGGTATAACCTCCATATTCTTCACCCCATCATCATCTAAAATTATCTATTTATTATATTATATGGTATGAAATGATTTTATTTTGTTTTTAAGGTCTAAATTTTTAATGTATACTCATGGAAACTAGTAAGATTTAGACATGGTGGTTTGTCTCAATGAAACCACATCCACCTTTCTACTAGGGATGAAATTATTGAACTACCTGACTAGGGGTAGAAAATATCTAGCACTCACTTGGGGGTACAAACTAATATTTATCTCTATTAATTCCCCTTTCCATTTATTTTTCTTAAATATGTTTTCTTGTTGTTTATTTTGTATTTAATTATAGTTTTAAAGTGACATTTGATAGAAGCTTAACTCAAAGATGCCTCCGGAAAATAAAATCAGGTTGTGTGTGTTCTTATCTTTGGTTTAATTTCCCTTATATTTTTATTTTTTTGAGATTAAATGATAAGGAAATTTTATATTAAGTTTGGGGGGTGTGTGGGGGGGGGGTATCAACCTATAAAGATATAATTTATCATGTTTTTGTTACATTTTAATTTTTGGTGTGTTTTTATTCTTGGAAACCTGAATCTCAAAGTCACCCTACCTGGTAGAAATTTTCATGTATGTTTTGAGAGATTTTATTGGTTCTAAAATTACTATAATTGAATGGTTGTTTGCTTAATTTATCCACTATTATCATAGAAATTCTATTTTATAACTAGGAAAGTGAGTGTGATTAAAGAGATCATTGTGGGATTGTAATTATAACACGAGGAAACTATTTTTTCAAGAAGAACCTAGTTAACTTATCCATTTTAAAAATTAATAACATGGGTCTCCAAATCAAAAAAATAATTCATATAAGTCCTTGGAAACTGGATAAAAATGTGAAATTGAGATCCCATGTGCATTTTTGAGATATTAGGCACTGATAAAAATAAAAAAAATTAAAAAAAAATTAAAAATTAAAAATTAGAAGTGTCTAATTATCAAAAATGAATTTATTTTGGTGAGTGTAGTATTTAATTTTAGACTAATATGGTGAAATTCAATTAAAATAATTTCATTTTAGTTGTATTAAGGAATTATAAATTGGAAATTTGTTATAAAGAATAAACTAAAGGGTGATAATTGAAAAGTTCTTCATATTAAAATTTTAATTTCACCGAGATATATTTGTTTCATTCATAGAATGGAACTTGATCTTGGATTGAAGTGATTTAGTGTATGAAATTAACATAAGAGACATGAAATTTTCATAAGTGGATTAATTTTTTATCTTTTTTCAAGCATGTGTATTGGAACCTAAGAAGGGAACATATTTTTATAAGTTTGAATTCACTAAATTATCTAGGAGTGAAATATTTAAGTGTTAGAGGATTTAGAGGGTCAATATTTTAAAAAAATTACTTTGAGTTTAAATTATTTAAATCACACCAATTTTATTTTTACGGGTAGTTATCACATTTTTATGTTTTTGGAATTATTTTGAGATAAATTGTAAAAATGAATTAATTTTGGGTTTTTATGTATTTTACACTATTTTTGTATTTTGAGAAAACAATTCTACACTAATCCAAATTACAAAATAAATTAGTCTTACAAGATTTATGAGATACATTTCATCTAATTGGAGTAATAGGTTAATCATAATATATTAGGCCCAAAGGAATATCAGAAGTTCATCCTTGGAATCTATGAAATATTTTGGATAATGTTTAAGATGGGTCCACTTCACACACATGGTTGGTTAAAATTAAAAAAAATCAAAGGATTATAGATAAAATTATGATGAATATTTTATTAAACTATAAAAACTCAACACTATATCTATTTAAATGTCATTAATTCATAGAAAACTCATAAGTTGGAATTAAAAAAGTCTCTAGACCAAATTTTTTTCTCGAGTAATTCAATCATAAATTTTATAAACTTAAAAAACAAATTTAAATTTTTTCGTAGAATTAAAATGATAAATAGGAACAACATTTAAAAATAAAACATTTCTAAATTAATCCATTTAATTTGAAAACCACATAAAAATATTTTCATGAATAATTTAGAGATAATATTTCTATCATCTTTCCTATAAATTTATACTATACCTAATTTAAAAGGAGTTAGTCATTTTAGTTTTCCATTATAGTTATCCATTTTCTATAGATTAGGGTTTTTTATCTTTTTAGTATATTTATACAAATATAATAAAGATTATACTCCATTGAATCTTCTAATTTACAACATATTTTTTTGTTTCCTCCTCATCCATTTTTCAATGTGATTTTCTTTACTCATGATAATGAGTAACTAACCTGAGGAATCCTCTAAGAGGATAAACCAGTGTTGAAACACTATATTCATAAATTAATTTTTTTATGTTTCTTATTTTCATTGAGTTAATCTACGGGATATTTAAAGTTAGTGTAATCCATGCGATGATTATCTAAGGTTTAATTGCTTCTTCTACATTTTTGTCCTTCAATAAAGGAGTTTAGTGTATAGTTTACTCAATGGGTGAACTATATATTCACAACCAAGTAAGAGGAGGGTGAAAATACATATTATAATGTGTGATAATTAAGTGAATATGAAACTATTAATTATTAAATAAAGGTTCACTCTAGGTGATTCTATCAGAATATTTCATTTCTCCCAAACTTCATTCATTTTGTTTTCGTTTAAGCTTCGTGTTTAATTTTATGTTTTTTATTCCATAACCAAATAAACTATAATGTTATTTATTTCATAAAATATAATACATTAAAATAACATAATAATTGAGTTAGTAATAGTGAGTATTTGAGTGCGAAATATCATCAAAATTGATTCTCATTGTTAGTCATTATGTTACACTAGGAAAATATAAAATATAGATTTTTTACCACCCTATAATAAGCATGTCACTTTTGTATAATACTATAGTAGGAGAGGAAAATTTATGTATTGGTGTATCTAGTTCTTGATCCACCTATTAATGAGGCGAGTGAGGAAGAGATCTTATTCCATCCGAAACACTTAGATGATGTGTTGGATGTCTAGTGTGTGGCGTTATATTCCATGTTGAGTGGTCTCAAGAAGTCACATGAAAACATGGATGAATATACCATGATCATCCTTATTTGTGATATTTATTAATAGATATCAATGCAAGAGTGTGATGAGATATCTAACGAACTATTTACATGAAATCTTGGAGAGGGTGCATCGATATGACCTCATGTAGTCAATATGATAGGTTAAATTGAGAATCTAGACATTTTAGGGTTTAAATTACCCAATGTATTTGGCATAGATTTTATACTTTATTCACTCCTATAGATATTATATATATCTTTTATGAATTTTAATATGAAAAAAATTGAGAAGTGTCTCCTGGATCTCTTTACTTTGATTCTCCAGGTAGATAAGGACGTGAAGCATGAGAATCCTTCTGTTCATATACTAAAAATAGTAAGGGAAATGGTAAAATCACCTAAACTATATCTAAGTCTAAGGAATATACATAATACTCAAAAAACATGAGTAAGATCAAGGAGAAATATAGGGAGCATGATTTATTTTTTTCATGGGGCAAGAAGGGTAACTAAAAAGATGAAACACACCTTATTGAACATGGTGAGACAAATTATGAGTCATGAAAGTATTCCATTATTCTTTTTGGGATATTAATTATATAAAACAAAACATATAGTAAATTGAGTTCCAATTAAACCCCCAAAAAATATAATACTATATGATCTTTGGTATTTAATTAAACCCATATTTTCACATATTTGAGTGTGGGTTTATGAAGCATTTGTTAATGATAACTCTTGGAATAGACTTGAACACTGTGGAAATACATATATATATATATATATATATTCATAGGATATCCTAATGAAAATAAATTATATTACTTATACACTAACTTAGATAAAAGGATTGTGGTTAACAAACATCACACCATTCTTGAGAGAGAGCATTTCTCCAAAATATATAGTGGGAGTAAGATAGTATTTGATGAAGCTGAGGATCATATTACATTGGATTTTTAACAATAAAAATTCAATAAATCCCTCCAGAATAATATGTTATATAGACAAAATTACTATATATGACCACCTTATAAGTTAGAGGGTAAGAGAAATATGGTTTCCTAATTATCAAGGATGGTTGAAATAAGATTGGGTTAAACTCCTTTATTAATGAGATAAACCTCTTTTTAATTATATTTAAAGGGATCCATTACATGGACCATAGGATGAAACATTAAATTTCATGATATTCCAATGGACCAAATTAAATTATATAAATCCTACCAAAATCAGAGCATGCATCACCACCTACATCATCAACCATAAATGGACCAGAACCCCGCCCCCCAATTGAGTATTTTTGGGTTTTAACCTTGGTCATATAAAAATAATAGGGTTAATTTACCACTCATAGATCCCCCTAAGTGAGGATGGTGACTCACTGTTAGTTATAATAATTAGGCGGTGTCATACAAGGAACCAATAGTGGATTATAATGTAATATATATGAGGAAGACCTGAATTTGGAAATGGATTCCATGTAGAAAAACCAAATCTATATTTTTTATATCATCCACTAGATGTAATGACTATTGGTTAATAATTAGTACTCATTAATAAACTGAACATAGATGGAAAATTTAGCACCTATAAGGGAAAACTGGTTACAAAATAATTTAAACAACATCAAGTAATTGACTATGAAAAAACCTTTTAACTTGTTTCTATGATGAAATCCATCATAATTATACTTTTTGTAGCATATTACCATGATTATAAGAATTGGAAATAGATGTAAAAACATCCTTAGTTAACAACAACCTTCTAGAAGATGTATGTATGCCATAATAAAAAAGGTCTGTGGATCATTATGATTCCAAAAAGGTATGAAATTTTCATAGATATATTTACAGACCGAATTAGGCATCCAGATCTTGGAAAAATATCTTTGATAAATCCATAATATAATTTGGTTTTATGAAGAATAATTGAGAGACTTTTATCTATAAGAGTTTTAGTGGGAGCGTGGTCATTTTTTGTAATTGTATATGTTGATGACATATTACGTTAAAATTAGATATCAGTCTTATGGTCTATTAAGATTTGGTTGAACAGATTCTTTAGTAGGAAGTACATAGGTGAATTAGTATATATTACTGGGATAAAGATACCTCATAATATATCCAATAATATTCTTGGACTAAATCAAGGTTTATAAATTGATAAGTTACTAAAAGATATATTATATAATAATATAATAGGGGATTTTTTCCAATATCACATAGCATAAATCAATCTAAGAAAATATGTCCTTGAATATAATAGGATAGATAGAGGGTGATATAGATTCCAAACATCAGTGATTTGATTGGTCATGTATGTCATGATATATACTAGGATTAATATCACGTGTACCTTGAGCATGGTAAAAAATACTAATTAGTCCTTGTAGCTAACTATAACATCCCACCACCCTATAGACACTTGATTGGTGCTCAGACCAGTAGTTCAACACTATACATTAAGTGAACCTCCCCATATGGAAAAGGTTATTGAATAGTAGAGAGGGGATATTGGGTGATAGTGTGGAGGATATACTATCTGATGATAATGATTATGATGACAATTATTATGATTATAATGATATAATAACAATAACAATAACATAATAAATGTGATTAATCAAATACAATGGAAGAAATTTAAATAATTGGAAATAATGATCCAAAATTCACATGTTGTGACCCAAATAATATCCACATGTCATGTCAATCATACAAGAGTAAACAAAATTTCTTTTGGGATGATCATATATGGAAATGAACAAAATAACTAAAAATATCACTAGCTTAGAAATGATGAACCATCGAAACCATTAGTAAAAAACCATGCAATCATGCCCGTGCACCACCTGCACACCCCTTTCCACTATGATAGTAAATTTGAGCCTTTATCTTTACCTACAATCAAAGATATAAAGTTTACAGATACCCAACAATGATGTGAACTTTGAGTATGAAATTATAAGGCCACCACCAACAATGTCCGAAGATTGCATCCAAAATATACCAGTGTGTGAGAAAATGTAAATAAACAATAATCAAAACATATCACATACCCTACTCCACTCTTGATCTATTGACTATTAGTGACCTTTTACCTACCTCGGACAGTGCCAAAGTTGAATGATATATCCACAATTTTTAATATTGAAGGATCCCCCATCCTTCAAACCTTTTCCACACCACACAATGTCACACACCAACCATTGACACATAATAAATCTATGTTATTCCAAGGTCCTATATACATGTACACATGACTTGACACAAGTACCAAGAATATAAACATCCTTTAACCCACCAACAACTAAACCATCCAAAAATATCCAAGGAACAACAATACCCTTCCTCCCATAATCTTTGTCTAGTGGATCCAATATAAATGGAGAGCCTCATGATTCCAATTGGTGGTCTAAAATATTACCAACTTGTGATATCAACTACCACCAACTATATCCTTCATAGGTGATCACATCCTCCTTACCAAAAGTTAATTTCATCCACTATATTTCTTATTATATAGAGGCCTCCATGAAAAATGAGTTCTCAATGCCACCTCATGGGTCTTATCCTATGTATACACAATCCCAAAGGCTCCATAATACTACCACGGTGAGTTGTATAATAAAAAATTAGACCAATCCTTCAAAGAACCATTTTATCCATCTACAGAGCACATATCTCAACCATTAAAATTGTCTTTACCATATCCCTTATCCCCATGAACCATGTCACCTCACTTTTGTTTATCAACATCACCTACATACACACGTTTCATTCCCAACATGTTCCTAAAGAACTAACTCATCTATCACACATTTAATGAGTTTCTATAACAAGAATAATCATGTCAAACCAACCATGAAACCAAATATCTCACCCACCAAGAATTACCATGCTCAACCATACCATTTCACAAACGAGTACACCCTTTAGTACCACCTTAGAAAAATAAATACTTAATGTAGTACATAACTAGTCTCACCCAGATGACCCCACTCACACTTATTTAATGTGAATCACATAAAACATGTATAATTTATTAATATACTTGTTACCACCTATATAGAGTTAATTGGACTCCACTTTCTAAGAAACATAGGCGGATCCATCTCTCATACAAATATTCCACAACATTATTAAAAACCCATATTTTAGGGAATTGATCATGGAAACAAAATATATAATATGAAAAATATAAAAGAGACACTTATGTACTTTTATCCTTCCCCTAGGATACATCATCCTTATAATGGAACCATGTTCTAATAAGAATTGACAGGGACCTCCCACTTCAATGTAAGGAATAAGAGGGAGGGGAGGGGACATTCTTTATGTTCTTTGTGAAATAGACCTCATTTTCCCCCTATATCTTTTATTTTATTTTAAAAATATTTAATTACCAAAGAAAAAACTTACCAAGCATGTTTCATGGTATAAAAACTTCTTTTCACAATAAATAATTCAAAATAGTGGTCCTACTCTCTCTATTTGATCCATTCACACCATGAAACCTAGTGTGACACTATAAATGGATAAAGTACATATATTTTTTGCTACAAACATGCATGATCCTAAAAAAATATTCCCTATCCATTCACTACCACTAAAATATTTATAAAAAATAATTCATTTTCAAAAAAAATTAAATAGGTCCATGTATTAGAAGAAGATTTGGTTTTTACAACCAAATCACCATATAATAGCTCATCCATGAACTATTCGGTCCATAAACTAACCATCATATCATCTAACTCAATAATCACACTCCCCACTTCACCAAACATTGATATTACATCAGATTCCTTCATCTCATCTTTAATATCCTAGGCTACACCAATTATTGAATTAATGGTGTATTTCTCTAATGGAAACTTCCCACCATAGGAATCACCTACATGGTCTAATAATGAGCCAACAAATAGACACCAAAATGGTTTCAAAACCACTCATTATAAAATGAAAAGGATATTCCCACATATCTATTGGTCAAAAATATCATCATCCAACATCATTCTGATACCCACATAAATCTTGTATCATCACTAATGCCCACATAAATCCATATTATCCCTCTATGCCCACATAAATCCTTCATCGATCTTGATTCCCGCATAAAAATTGAATCTCTCCCAATTCCAAAAAAAATCCTCATAACACTCATTGCTCACGTAAGTCCTTCATTGCACCAGATGCCCACAAAAGGCTTGCATCACACCTGATGAGTTCATATTAACCAACACTAGTTAATTTCAATTACCTGAAATACACATCATGAACCCGTATCCATCATATGGAACTAAAAAACTATATCCATATGATCACAACATAAATTTCACTATCATAATCTCTCCATAGAGATCTTAATATGTTTTCTCAGTTGCATGGAGCTAGCCCAAAGCCCAACTTTCCAACACTTTTCCTCCCTACAGAGTCATAGTCACAACAGGCCATTGGAAACACTGCAGGGTATATCATTCACTAACACATCCCGTACATGTAGTCATATCTCATCTTCTAACCCCCAGATAAAAATCCTCATCCTACTATATTTTTCTAGGTCTAACCTGGTCCACAACTCCCAACAGTTTGTGAGGTGTTCTAAAAAAACCTCTCTAGATTCCAAATCTAACCACATGTTCAACACACATTTTGTGGTTGATCATACTGAGACAAAAAAATTCTATATTAACATCCTGAAAACATGTCATCAAAGATATACTCCATGTTAGAATCCTCGACTCTCTACTCTCACTACCCCACTAGGTCTCCTCACAACCCTTCTTCAAACTACCCAAAGTTCCACTGTCTATACCTCCTCAAACCACTATCTGACTCAGTGTAGTCCCATCCATTAATATTTATTAGATTTAAAAACTTGATTTATTAAATCTAATAATTAGGTTAACCTAATGATATTATCCATCACTTTAATAGAATTTCATAAACTATTCTTAAACAACAATACTGTAGAATCCTCACCCCCTTCCAACATTGGTGTAAATCATAGTTGATCTCTAAACCTTTCTATATATTCAATGACCAATGTATCCCATTTAACTAGGTTCATATGTTCATGGGATCTCCCTACCCACAATGTTTCAAGAATGATATTGTCCAAAAACTTGGCCTCAAATTCCTTTCATGTCATCCCATCATGCTAGACATCATATACATATATGTCCCACAAGATCATTATTGGTCATTTGAGCATATTTGTTTCCAAATTCACCCTTTTATGTGGTTGTATCTTAATTTGATCAAATATTATATGAAATTAATCTATCAAAAACACCACTTCATGTGGAAAACTCTCTCCATATAATAAATGAAGCAGTTGGGACTATAACTCCCATATCAAATACACCATAAACGGACCAACTCCTTGAGCTTCCCAATCAATGATATGAATAAACCACACCAAGCTCTCCCTAATTTACTCATCTACCCACTTACCTACTCCTTATCCTATTTTGGTTGTACTTCCCTCATCCATTCCTTCACCCATGTCTTATGCTCACCCTGACCTAATGTGCCTCATCCTGTGTATACCCCAGTAAAACCACATATATGCACTCCTTATGCTCCTACAAAGTCTCTTGAGGTGGCATCACACTGAGAAAAAAATACCATTATCAACATAAATATAGAAATATAGATGTCTCAAATATGGTATGTTTTAACAAGAAACATTTCTCACTACCATTACACTTCCCTACTCCACCCACATCACATCTTATCTAGCTTTGCGGCCCCTCACCTACATGTATCAAGGTTAGGAACCACATATTCCATATATACACAGGCTCCAAAAACCCATCTCATCAGAAATTACACACTTGGGCTAGTTGAGTAGAATTTATCCATGGGAGTATATGGTAAAAAAAATTATAGGTTATTTATTTTACACCAAATATCTCAATTCCTTTTTTACCTTTCACTAGGTTAGTTGAGTATAATTCCACAAAGAGACTATACATGAAAAACTATTTAGTTTATTGTTTATACTTTAAATAGATCAACCATTTATTTTATTCTATATTAAAATCAATAATAACAATCACACACATATTTCATGTGATCCCTATATTCATATTATAATACTTGATTACACCCTCTTGATTATCAAGGCCAAGATTCAAAAATAACTATCAATAACATATAATATAGATTAATCTAAATCTATTAACTAAAATATAATAAAAAAAATAGAACATAGATTCCAATTTCCTTAGAAACTTGGACTTAAGTGCATGCAGGTTACGACCAGACACACAAGATAACATCCATCCCAAGTTCTAACACATTCCTTGAACTCTCATCCACTATATCCAAAATAACAATTTTATTATTCATATTATAACTCTAACACCACTTGGTAATAATTGAATTTTTTATGATTTTATAATAACCGGATTAGGTACTAATGTGTAATACTAAATCTATAAAACTACTTTATAATGCCCAACCACACCATGTCCCCTCTACTGGTGCTCATACCAAAAGTGTGCCACTGGACCTTAGGCATGCCTCCCCAAACACCAAAGGTCATCAACTAGTGTTGAGGGTCAATTGGGTAACAGTGTAGAGACTATATTATTTGATGATGATAAAAATAATTATAACAATTACAATATAGTTAAAGTGATTAATTAAACATATAAAAATCAATTTTAAGAAATAAAAATAATGAGAAAAAATAAAAATGTTTTAACCCAGATAATATCTGTATGTCAAGTCAATCATATAAGAGCAAGCAGGATATCCACTGGGTTGATTGTATATGTACATGAAAAAAAGAATAGAAAATATCACCATATAAGCACTGAGAAACCACCCTTACCATCTACTAAAAAACATCTCATTATAATCATATAGAATCTGCACACATTTTTCCACTAACCACCTAACATCAATCCTTTTACCTTACCTTCACTCAAATTAAAAACGTTTTTAGGGATCCTGGAGGACCCATTCAATGTGTGAGTATGAACTCAGTAGACCACCTACAATGATGTCCCAATCTTATATAGATATTTATACCAATGTATACAAAAATGTAAAAAATGGAAATCCAAAAATATCAAATACCCTACTTTAATTGTTCTCTACTTGACTTGAGTGAGCCTTTACCTATCATAGCCAATGTTGAAGTGGAACTATATATCCACAGTCTATCATGATAGAGTAACCCTCATTCTTTTAACCATTTTCATACCACATAGCGCCACACACTAACCATCACAAAACAATAAGTCTAAGTCATTCCAAAATATCAATGGAAAGTCCACATGGAATAACACAATTCCCATAGACTTACACTTCCTTTAACCAACTACTGGCTCAATAACTATCAAAACTAAGGAATTAAAATACCTATCCTCCCATAATCCTTTCATAATGACTCTAACATAAATGGTGAGCCTTTTTTACCAAACCATTGGTCTCAACCACCATCAAATGGTGATCTTAAATACCACCAATTTCTGGTATCAACTACCCTAAACTATGAACTTAACTACCGAAATCCGATGATATCAACTAAAAAAAATCATGGAATTCAACTACGAGCACATAAAAATTACTGATGGTTAAAAAAAATCCCATATTCCACTTATTACATGGAGGCCTCCACCTATAATGGGTGGAAACAACCACCTCATGTGTCCTATCTGGTGTACACACAACCATAAAAACTATATTATCTAACCATATTAAGGAAAATCACCAATAAATTAGGTCACACCTTCAATAAGACATTGTTGATGGTTATGATACATATCTCCCAACCACAGAAATTATCTACACCATTAAAATCATCCAAAAAAATTGTGTTGCCTCACTTTCAGTTATTAACATCACCCACATATATATGGTCCACACTAAATTTGTCCCTGTAGAACCAATACAACCATTACATATTTAAAGAATTTTAATAACAATGAATTATCATACCAAACCAACCATGGAACAAAATATCTCACCTGAAACACCATACCAAGATCAAACATTTTATTTCACACATGAGACCACCCTTCTGTACCACATATAAATTATAAATACTCAAAGAAATACATAACCAGACTCACTCAGATCACCCCACTCATACATATTTACCTCACATCATATAAAAAAAGTATAATTTAAGAATAATACAAGAAACAACAACATGTAGTAAATAATATTCTACTTACAAAGAAAATATAGTCGATTTGAGTTTATTTTGAAGATTTCTCAAAATCTAAAAATACCATATTTTAGGGAACCACCAATGGGGAAAAAGATACTATGATAAAATTGAAAAATATTCTTATAGACTATTTTTATTTCCCTTGTTTACCATATAATTTTGACAACAACAATATTATATAAGAAACAAATGGTAAATCTCAATTAATAGCATGGAACCAAATAGAGGGAATGTTGTATCAGCTAAGTTCTAGCCAAAATGGATATGACCCCCATATTTTATTTAAAAAAATTATATTATCAAACTAAAAAAATACCCATACATGGTTTATAGTGTGGCCACTTGGTTTAAACCATTAATAAGTTGAGATAGAGGGTCTTTTCCCTCTACTCAAGTCTTTCACATCGTGACACCTAATGCCATGCCATGAATGACTACAATCAACATATTTTCAACTAAATACCTTTTTAATATTCCAAAAACTATTCCTGACCAATTTCCAACCCAAAAAAAATTAAAATAATAAAAAATACATGGGTTTAAAAAAAAATTAGGAGGTCAACACTATAGAAGAATCATGGGGTTTACACCACCACCTGATGAGAGTCAAGACTCTATTAATGTATCTATGGTGTAGTAAGGATATGTTATTCATATATGGAGGAGATGAGGAGCTAGTAACTAGGAGATATAAATATTATTTATTTCGGATATATTAGGATGATATAAAATCAAAATCAAAATATGTATTTAGTCTCAATAGAGGAGCTGTGAGCTAGATGAGCTCTAATATATCTACAGTCATTGATTCTATAATTGAGTTTGAGTATATTTAAACTTCCAATACAACTAAAAAAGTGATTAAGAGATGTGAAATCATCAAAAATAATGGTTTGGTTCCTAGTAGTAGAGATCACATCATAATGTATTTTTATAATAGTACATTGGTGGATCTTTCCAAGGAACCTTGGTCACATTGGAAGAAGAAGAATATAGTTATAAATTTTAATCTCTTGATGTATTTTTCTAAAAAAGTCTGGGTCACAGTAAGTAATGTTTATATAGATGAAAAGTTGGTGTACCCATTGGAGAAATACTTATATTAGTAGGGTCATGATAATAATGTGAGAGATAAAATACTTGATGTCATTAGCAGTCATATCCTTCTCAAGTAGAAGTCTATTAGAGTTGGTTCCCTAGAACTAAATAATTTTTTACTTTAGATTTATTGTGTTTTTAAATACCTAAATATAAATAAATTTATTCTCACATATTAATTTTTCTTTCGTATAAAATTATTGTGATTATGTATTAGAGTATTTATTATATTAAAAAGGTCATAGTAGTTACCTTGTATGATAATAACCTCAATGTGATTAAATGATATTCTTAAACTTATATCTAATGATCAGGATAACATTATATCATAAGAAAAATAATAATATTATATGTTATTTATTTGATAAACTAAATCCGAAAAGGCTTCATATTAGGTTCATACTTGGAAATATCTAAAAAAGGTGAAAATTTATATTACAATTTTTAGGTATTACAAAACCCCTATTTTTATAAATCTTTTTTGGGGTTTTTTTAAGGTTAATTCAGAATAAAATTTTGTAATTTTTTAATGTTATGGTATAGTTCACAATTTTGTCATCGTTTTCGCAAACCATGCACCCTCTCAAGGAAAACTATATAGACGTTGATAGTGGGGTTTTTCACGATTGGCATAGAATTTTTCAAATCATCCACCCACCTAGGATAAACCATGAAGCCCATTAAAAATGGGCACATAGATAGGACACACGATTTGGTCTAACCATGCAGCCCTGCCTAGCTAACTGTTCCTATAAGATTTATTAATCTGAAAATCAATTTTAAAACACCTAAAACCATATTTTTAGACCTATGACAAACCTATAAAACCCATAAGTTATTTATATTTTCTTAGTATCTCCCAAGAACAACTTTTGGACCCTCAAAACCCTTAAAAAAGTAGACCAAATCTTGGATAATGGCAGTCGATCCTCTCTTGGTTAGTTTTTTCTTGCCGTTATCTATCTACGAATCTCTATCTATTACAACCTAGGGTTTTATATATCACTATATTGGTTGGAGGATCTAATAACCACTGTTTTGAATCTTAAAAGTAGGTTTGATTCCTGGTTTCTTGGATTTAATTTATGTCCTTCTTCATTATCAAATCCCAATTAGGGTTTGGTGATTCGATATACCAGGATCATGAGGTAGGTGGTTCTATTATGATGGCCAATTTTTATTAAACCTAAATTTCATGATTTAAATTAATTTTTTATTTAAATTCAATTACATTTATAAATGAAATTACATTCAATTGTTTGACTAAAAACCCAATTCCATTTAATTGGGTTTTTTGGAAATGAATTTGGGCATGAAATTAGGAAAAACCCTAGCTCCATTGAGATTGGGTGTGATTGTAAAATTGATGGAAAATTATTGAGATTTAAATTATTGGATTTAAAAATTAAATTTATGGACATTGTTTCAATTAAATTATGGAATTTAATTGTGGGAGTTGAATTTTGATATTGAATTTTGAATTTATTTATAGTTTATATTTAGGAAAAATGGCTTAAAATGGTTTTGATAGAAAACATTGGGTTTTGTATTTGAAAACAACATGTTTTGATTAAAAACCCAATTTTTTTAAAATGGAAAATTTTCATATCTGAAATGGGATAATTGGATTTAATTTTATTTTAAGGCTGCGTAAAATAAATTTTATATAAAGCCCTGATGCCATACTTACAGATTCAATACTAAAACATGCTACTTATTTTTTTATAAAGGATAACAGAAAAATATACATTACATTATACAGTTGAGGACCTTTTCCGGTCTAGGTTATTGAGGATTAGACAGACTATACATAAACATTTTCAACACAAAACATTTACATTTATTTAATTCTTTCTTCTCAAGCTTCTTATTGTCCCTTGGAAACTATTTTGTACAAAAAATCACCCGAGGTTATACATACAAAAGGTGTGTGCTAAAATCCTAGTAAGAGGATAGATAAGAAAAATAAAATAATGGGTGAGCATAACCATAACATAGGCCAAGGATCATGATCATGAGAGGAAGCATTAATAAGAGACTTGAAATATGGCAATTTATAAAAATAAAACATCATGTAGTAGTGGTTAAATATCACACATACATGTGAACAAATCTACCATCTTTTTGAAACATCATTTCACATTAACTCATGAGATTCATCACTTTACACATTGCATTGGAGCAATTTATAATTCCAAACGCACCCGTCACATTCAAACATTCAAATTGCACTATATAATTCTGGGTGCACCTGTCACATCATAACATTATCATTATAATGAATTCCACATAGAACATATATGAACATAACTAACCCATGGAAAGTAATGGGTTTCATCTCATAAGAACACATTAAAAAACATTGGGTTCCCAAAATTAAGTGGGAATAACAAACTTGATACCATAACCATCAACCTTGAGCGAGAAGTAAAAGGTGTGTTTTTGAAAGAAGAGTTCTTTTGGAAAACATTTTTTGACAAAAACTTCAGTAGGAAACATGTATATCCCCAAAAAGGTAAGATAATTATGAAAAAAATATTTTTAAGGAGTGACTATACCTAAAATGGAGCTGAAGAGGGAGAACCCAAAGAAAGAAAGTTGGGTTTGAGATTTTCCCCTTACCTTCCATCCAAACACTTTATTCACTTTAATGTCGTGTATAAAGACATTATATTCATTAGTTGAAAATTACACAACCCTGTGTACATTAATATGGTTTTCTTGTGCGGTTCACATGTATTCCTAATTGGAAGTTCGTGTAGAACATGGATACACATACAAAACTGATATTTCATGTTATTAATGATATTAAAGAAGTTTAAATGATCTTATACTGAATTATATTACGTACCATGTGGATGAATCATTAGATAAGAATTAAATTATGATTTTTTGGGTTAATGTGGGCGGGTTTTCGACCACAATGAACTTGTTTTATTTAATCATTTAGTAATATGTACATAAGTTAGCTCCAGAACATGATATAAGATATAATACATATAATATAATCTGGTTCAACTATAAAAATGGTTTCCTGACCAGATCTGAAAGCTGTAATAAAAATTGCAAACATGTCGTTCTTGAAGGTGATAAATTAACACCTCACGAACAATGTTCTCTTTTATAAAATAAAAAAAGAGAAGAAGGGGGTTGGATGATATAATATCCCATTAGTATCATAAAATTACAATATATTTATAATAATGGAGTTACCATACCTTGTGGATGAATATAGGTATGTAATGATTATGAAATGAACATTAAATTGAAAGGAATCTAAAGGAAAGAGAGAGAGAGAGAGAGAGGAATTACCTCTTGAATCCTCATCTTGAGATCCTCTTTAAAGAAGCTAGGCCTGGTCTTTTGATGAGACCAAAAGCTCTTAGACATGGGGTAGGGGCTAGGGA
Source organism: Viscum album (assembly GCA_963277665.1). Classification (NCBI taxonomy): domain Eukaryota; kingdom Viridiplantae; phylum Streptophyta; class Magnoliopsida; order Santalales; family Viscaceae; genus Viscum; species Viscum album. Next base: position 251,119,343 of record OY728160.1, on the reverse strand, counting down.
ATATGTTTTGTAATTCCCCGACCCCAGTTACCCAGAGTTGGTGCATTATTACATAACATTGGCATGATCACAAGAAAGATCAAATCTCGAAATATCGATTAGTTTTGTAGCCTTGGAAATACTAGATATATTCATAAGTCTTACATTAAATCATAAAAATGAAAACTACAAAAAAATATTCTCCATTTTCCACACTCATATCCCCACATACTATCCCTGCAACTCATTCATAAATTACTTCTTCACATCCTGGAAAAAATAAAACATTGAAAGGGGTGAGCTCAGATGCTCAGTAAGGATAAGAATATAGCGGAAACTTTCATAAATAAAAATAAACATTTAAGGCAATGTATAAATAAAAAAAAAGAATTTTAAACATTAACTTCAACATAATATGGAAAAGATAAAATTAAATAATTAAATTTAATTATTCACATGGATATTCTACTAGTCGAATAATCACATGCAATATCAATAACCACTTTCATAATGACGGAATGCATAATGCCAGACTATCATAACCATGTAGCCAAGGCCTCGTGCCAAGACTACAAATAATATTTTGTCAAGGCCTCATGCTAAGACAGTAGTTTGTCTCATGAGACCTACCGATGCATCGAGGAGCTATAGCGAGCTCCACCCGTCACTTATTAAGTCCAATGCATTCCTCATATGAACAGGTTTAAACATAACATAAACATTGGTATTAAAACTAGAATACGAAATGTAAATACATTCTCCATAAACCATGAATGGTTTAAAAATAACACATCCAAAGTCAATCATATCACAAAACCTTCAATACAATATGAATGTTTTGTATCATAATAAATCATCTTCAAATAAACATAAAATTCATCAAAGGATGTTGACATAGATGAAAATCAAAACTATTTGAGAGAAATATCTCTTTTTTAAAATCAATTAAAAGTCACATAATTCTAAAGAAAACCTTTATTTTAAAAATATTATTATAAGCTTGTAAGGGAAGATTAAAAGGTGTAAAATGGTGGATAATAACCGAACCTGCCGTATAAGTTAAAAAAAGACATTGTTACATTAATTCTGTCAAAAAGGTTAAAAAGGACCTTGTTTGGAAAATGACGAAAAGATTCCTTTATAAACCTCATATAAAAAGTCAAAAAAGGGTATAAATGAATTTAACCCATATTCTGTAAAACAGTAAAAATGTTTTGAAATATATTTTTTAATAAACATGGATGTGGATGATAAATATGTCCCAGTAGATAATTACGTATAAACAACCTCAGATAATGAAGAGATTGTGAAATAAACCCTTACCTTGTTGTTTTCCTTAGTCAATGGCGTGTTAACCGCCTTTATAATAGTTAAAAAATTGTTATTAAATTATACAAGAACCATATATATAATTATCATATCATATATCATCTTCTAATAATTCTTTGTTAATAATACTTTAGTATTATCGTCGTTTCGGATGTTATCTTACTCGTTTTATTTTATATGTTTTGTTACATAAGTCATATTTGTTATAGATAGGTTGTACCTTATTCATATCCAGAATGATATAAAGTTCTTAAACATTACTTTTAATCATCAAATGAGAATTAGTCTTGAATGGATACAATGGAGAATGGATCTCATCGCGTTCGTGGAGACGGTAGTCCGTACGTACGCACGAGCGACAATATCATTCTTTTGATATTAAAATAATATATAATTGGATGGTATATCATATATAGATAATCATTATAATGTTATATTTATTATTTACATGAATTAAACATCATTATTATACCCATCCAAATAATAATATATTGAATAACAATTACACCACGACGTGGAGACGGTAAGCCGTACGTACGCACATATGGTGAAATGTCATTCAAAGGATGGATATAATACTGAATATGGTTGTACCATATTTATAATAATATTACAGTATATAGGAGATACTAGATTTATTATTTTAGAATGGGAATAACAAATAAAGAAGAAGTTGAAGATGAAATGAACTTGAAAAAAGGTGGTGAAAACATTACCTCTTCTTCAGGTTCTTCCTTTTGATTTGATGAAAAGGGCTCCTTAGGTTGTCTTTATGATAAAAAAAGGCCTGTATGTTTAAGTGAGGGAAGTTTAGAGAGTATTTGGGCAGGATTTGGCCGAATAAAAAGGCTTTGAAAGTATGAAGAATTTTTTAGAAGTGGTGTCCTTTTATAAGGGGGAGGAGGGGTACCTTAGGAAAATCTAGAAATATTATTTTATAATAAATTCATATTAGGTTTCTAATGGATTTAAAGTAGATTATTTAAAGGTTAAGGTGGGTATGGTTCGTAAAACAATCAACCAATAGAATTTAGACAGGTTTGGGTCATTATATTAGCCTTATCTTTTAGTTTTAACTCTTAGTTAATTAGTTTGACACTTACCATGTCACTTTGTATTTTTATATTATATAGTTAATAAACTTAATATATAACTCTAAGAGACCCCAAAGTGGTCCATTAATGATACACCTATCATGATATAAGTATCTTGGCCGAACCATAGATTTTTAGGAATTGAATATCAATTAATAATATAATATTTTTTTTAAAAACACTTATATGTCAATTTTGAAACTATTTGGTATTTTGTTTTTGATAAATTCATAAAAACATTATTACTTCGAAAAAAAATTATATAAACAATCCTAATATGTAATAGTAACCTATAAAATTATTTTAATTTATAAAAAGTCTAAAATTATATTTATTTGGGTATATATAATATCAATTATCTTAATCTTTCATTAATACAGTAATTACTGCATCATCATTGTGTCATAAATAAATTAAATTTTTTAATGTCTAAAAATTATAAATAAAATAAAATTATGTAGGAAATCATTTTATCTTTCTAATAAATATTTATAGTTGAAAATCCAACATATATAACCCTATGTAAAAAATTTGTTTCTAAAAGATACGTGCTTGTGTCATTTTTGTATTTATTTTAACTTAATTAATATAAAGTGTCCTTATCACCAAAAAGTAGCTCCATGGGGTCCTAAAATCGACCCAAAGATTCCCATGATTGGTCATGTATCTACCAATAAGTTTATGATACGTTTTAGGGTAATTTATTATTATTATAATATTATTTTTAACCCTTATTTACCGGATTTACCCTCTAACCATGGTAAATAAAATATTTACTGAAGTAATTATTCAAAATTTCTAAAAATAAAAGTTACCTATTTACAAAATTTGGAAATCCTTATTACTAATATGGAATCTATTTTTCCAAATTCAAAACAATGAAGTGGAAGAAATTAATTTAAAATTAATTCCCACTGTTAAAACAAAAAGCGTGTTTTTAAGATATAATAACTATCAAAAGATTGATACTTGTTTATGTATGGTTTAATTGTGAAATTGTGTCCAATGACCGACATTGTATTAAATGGTAAAAATATATTATAAATATACTTTAAAAACACTCAAATTAATAATTTATCACTATTAATTATTTTGATTAAAAAAGTTGTTTTTAATTAAAATTTAGTAATTTTCACTATTCATCAAAATATAAAAGTTATCTGAAAAGTACCAAAATTTCACCCTAGGCTAAATTTGATATTTAGAATCCAAAAATAAAGTCCATTTTGAGAGATAAAATTTATAAAATTTAAAAAATTAGGTATTATTATTCATAACGGCTACTTTGATTGGTTGTGGTGTGTGTTAGAACTCGAAGTTGCGTATAACACACGCTACTGTATTATTCAAAGAGAAGCGTATCGTGGAAGCTTGGGGTATTAAATTCTCCCCTCCTTCAAATAATTTCATCCTAAAAATTTCTAGAATATTACCGCATAAAAAGACTCGGGTGGTTCTTCATCATAAGTTCCTCGGGTTCCCACGTTGCCTCTTCCATTTTACGGTTTCTCTAGAGAACTTTTACCAGACGAGTCGTCCGGTTTCTCAGAACTTGTTCTCTCGTATCAAGAATCCTGACGGGCTCTTCGCAATAAGAGAGATCGTGTTCCAGTTCTAATTCTTCATAGGTGAGTACATGCGTTGGGTCAGACATGTATTTTCTCAACAGTGATACGTGGAACACATCGTGAACATTGGAGAGATTTAGAGGCATTGCCAAACGGTAAGCTACAACCCCAATTCGTTCTAGAATTTATAAAGGTCCGATGTACCTGGGACTCAATTTACCTTGTCGAAATGTATAACTCCCTTCCATGGATATACCTTCAAGAAAACATGATCTCCTACCTGAAATTTAAAATTCTTCCTTCGGTTGTCAGCATAGCTCTTCTGCCTACTTTGAACTGCTTTGATGTGGTTTTGTATTACCTTCAACTTTTCCATCATTTCCTTCACCAGTTCTGGGCCTACAAGTTTTCTTTCACCAACATCATCCCAACAGGTTGGTGTGCGACATCTCTTTCCATATAACGCTTCATAAGGTGCCATCTGAATACTTGAATGGAAGCTATTGTTATAGGAAAATTCTACCAAAGGTAAATATTGATCCCACATACCCTGAAAGTCAAGTGAGAATGATCTCAACATGTCTTCTAAGGTTTGAATAGTTTGTTCTGATTGTCCATCTTTTTGAGGGTGGTAAGCAGTGCTCAAACGAAGTTTAGTATCCAAGGCCTTCTGAAGACTTTTCCAGAATCTTGATGTAAAACAGGGATCATAATCAGAAACAATCGATAGGGGTACTCCATGAAGTCTCACAATTTCATTAATATATATCCTTTCTAGACTTTCCAGTGGTAGATCTTCTCTTATAGCAAGAAAATGTGTTTTATTTTTAATACGATCAACAATAACCCATATTGCATCGTTTCTTCTAGGAGTCTTTGGTAACCCCATGACAAATTCCATCGTAATATTGTCCCATTTCCACTCAGGTATGAGAAGAGGTTTCATGACTCTTCCAGGCTGTTTTCTTACAGCTTTCACTTGTTGACAAACCATACATCTTGACACAAAATCAACAGTCTCCCTCTTCATGTTGTCCCACAAAAAATGTTCCTTCAAATCTCTATACATTTTGGTGCTCCCAAGGTGTATAGAGAAATTGGAACTATGAGCATCGTCCAACAATTCCCTTTTTAGATCAGGTATATCGGGAACATAAAGTCTCTTCCCGAATTTTAAAATTCCATCTTCATACACAAAGTCTCTCAATCTCCCATCATTCACATATTTAATCTTCTTTTTAAACTCTTTATTATCGGCCTGAGAACTCTTTATCCTTTCTAGTAACGATGGTTTGACAACCATTTGAAAAAGTTCTGATGTTTCACCTTCCATGGTGATTCCCATATGCATCTTTACTAGATCCATGAAAATAGGATCCCTTTCCACTCTCATCATGTTAAAAACTCCATGATATTTTCTACTCAAAGCATCTGCAACCTTATTCACCTTCCCCAGGTGGTATTTTATCGTGCAATCATAATCCTTGAGTAGCTCAAGCCTTTGCCTTTGCCTCCTGTTGAGTTCTTTTTGTGAGAAAATATACTTCAAACTCTTGTGATCGGTATATCTCTCACATTTTTCACCATAGAGATAATGTCTCCATATCTTCAAGGCAAAGATTACAGCAGCTAACACGAGATCATGAGTAAGATAGTTTTGTTCATGAATTTTTAGCTGCCATGACGCATAGGCAATAACCCTATCTTTATGCATAAGGACACAACCAAGTCCTTTCTTCGATGCATCATTATAAATAACAAAACCATCATTCCCCGATGATAGAGTCAATATGGGAGCATTGAATAATCTTATCTTCAGTTATTCAAAACATTCTTCACACTATTTTGTCCAAACAAATTTAACCCCTTTACGTGTGAGCTTTGTTAATGGGTTAGCCAACCGGGGAAAATTCTGGACGAAACGTCGATAATAACCTGCCAAACCAATAAAAATGCATACCTCAGTTATACTCGTCGGTGCATGCCATTCTTGGATTGCCTTGGTCTTAGAAGGATCAACAGAGATTCCATCCTTAGAGACAATATGGCCAAGAAAAGAAATCTCCTGAAGCCAGAATTCACACTTGCTGAACTTCCCATATAATTCATGTCTTCTAAGAGTCTTCAGGATAATGCGCAAGTGATTTTCATGATCTTCGTAGCTTTTAGAGTATACCAAGATATCATCAATAAATACCACCACAAAATCATCGAGATATTCCTTGAAACCTCTATTCATTAGATCCATGAATACAAAGGGTGCATTAGTCAATCCAAAAGGCAATACTGTAAACTCGTAATGCCCATACCTAGTTCGAAATGCAGTCTTCGAAATGTCTTCCTTCTTCACACATAATTGATGATATCTAGATCGAAAGTCAATCTTTGAAAAGTATTGAGCTCCATGCAGTTGGTCAAATAAATCATCAATGTGAGGTAGGGGATACATGTTCTTTATTATTATAACATTGATCTCCCTGTAGTCAATGCACAAACTCATAGATCCATATTTCTTCTTAACAAAAAGGACAGGGGCTCCCCATAGAGAAACACTAGGGAGAATAAATCCCTTATTACTCAATTCCTCTAGTTTTTTCTTTAGTTCAACTAATTCCACAGTGGCCATTCTATAAGGGGTCTTCGATATAGGCCTTGATCCAGGAATTAAATAAATGGAAAACTCAACTTCTCGTTCTAGAGTATGTCCATGTAAATCTTCCGAAAACACATCTACATATTCTTTCACAATAGGCACATACTCTATTTGAACATTCCTTTCCTCACCCACATTTATTTCATTCTCTTCCTCCCTAATAATTTAATTTAGTTGGGCTACTGGGGGTGGATCTAGATAAGAATTAGGTGGTGAAGATTCTTCTCTAAAGATAAGGTGTTCCTTATCATCATCATCAAAAATCGTAACCTCCTTCTTCTTAAAATAAATCTACGCATCATGGTCCAAAAGACAATCCATACCAAGGATTATATCAAACTCAATCATAGGTATGACAATGAGATCAGCGGATAAAGAACATTTATGTGCTCTAGTGGGGACAGATTCACAGAACTTTGTTGCAATGATACTTCCCTTAGGGATTTTGACTAACAACTCTCTTGTTAAATCTAATTGGAAATATCTAATTTTCTTAGCAAACTGGGAAGATATGAAACAATGTGATGATCTAGAATCAAATAATATATTTTCTAAACTTGAGGAAACCATTAAATTACCAGCCACCACGTCTTTCAGAGCTTCTACCTCAGCAGTAGTGATAGCATAAGCTTGTCCTTGATCCCTTGGCCTTTTCTGAGGCAAGTTTCCCTAACTCTTAAGACATTCATTTTCATAATGTACCATCTCTCTACAATTATAGAATTCCACATTGAAAACAACTCTCTTTCCCTTGAAATCATGAGCTTGGTGGCCTTTTTCACCACACATGTAATAGACTCCCATTCCTTTAAGCAAGTACAGGGGTGTTTCTTCCCACATTTACTGCAGGATGGATTTTCAACTTTTCCCTTATTCCCCTTATTTCCATTTCCAGATTGATCAGCCGATATCTTCTTCTCTTGCTTTTCTTTAAAGTCATATGACTTAGATAATTCCTTTTCCATCTTGATAGCACATGAGACAATATCTTCATACGATGAGAAGGTTTGTGAGACTAATTCTTGATGGAGAAATGGTTTTAACCCATAAAAGAAACGATCAATCTTACTCCTTGGGTTATGTATATAATCAGCAGCATGCCTCGCTAACCTTATAAAGTTAGCCTCATACTTTGCGACATTCTCATCCTCTTTCTGCCTCTGATTCAGAAATTTACTTTCCATATCTGCTCGATGGTCTCGAGGAAATTATTTTTCTAAGAACAGCTCTTTGAACTCCCTCCATTCCATATCTGATACTTCATCATCTTCCTTCATGGTTTTTATCATTGACCACCATTGATCATCATCTCCAGTGAGGCGATAAACTACCATGACAACTTTTTCCCTTTCACTACTCCCCAAGGCATGGAATATTATCTCTAAGGAATTTATCCATCACTCAACTACTATGGGATTTTTAATCCCATTGAATGCTGGTGGTTGTTGCCTCATGAAGCGATCTAACATTGATCCTCCACGCTGCGGATAAGGGTGCTCCATACGGGTAAGGTTATTATTCATAACCTGAGTGAGTTTTCCCAGTATGGTGATTAGCTATTCAGAACCAGTTGCATCACTAGCTCTACTATAATTATCTTGAGCAGGAGGGAAATACCTACATGGAGTGCGTGCATTGATACAGTTTCCATTCCTTCCACTAGGCACCATTTATAAACAATGGCATAAACTATATTAGTTTATGAATCCAAATACATAATTCCATACTTGTAAAACACTTAACATAAATTGAACAGTTTATGGATATAATACATAATCATAAAAATGTATTCTTTGAGGAGGTATATACTCATAAACCCTTCATAATGGTTTGTAAAGAAAATGAGAATAATCCTAAGCATATCCCACAGGAGTGTCGTAACCAAGAGTGAAGCAAGGCCTATTGTCATGCACCAGTTCCCGTTCGAGTATCACTCAAAGTGGTGTTTTCAGGTTTTACCCCTAAGTACATCTGTGCCAGAGCCACCTCTACCTGATCGTATCCAGACATGGATTTATTGCTCTGAAAACTCACAAAATTTCTACAATACCAAAATTCTTGGAAGTTCTTTTATACTAATCCTCAAAGTCCATCTTAGATTTATGTGCTCTAATCAGAGTTTATCAAAATCTAGCTTCCAAGGTTTTTACTAAACTTTCTCTGATACCAACTGTAATTCCCCGACCCTAGTTTCCCAGAGTCGGTGCATTATTACATAACATTTTCATGATCACAAGAAAGATCAAATCTCGAAAGATCTATTAGTTTAGTAGCCTTAGAAATACTAGATATATTCGTAAGTCGTACATTACATCATAAAAATGAAAACTACAACAACATATTCTCCATTATCCACACTCATATCCCCAAATACTATCCCTGAAGGTCATTCATAAATTACTTCTTCACATCCTGGGAAAAATAAAACATTGGAAGGGGTGAGCTCAGATGCTCAGTAAGGATAACAATATAGCGGAAACTTTCATAAATAAACATAAACATTTAAGGCAATGTATAACTAAAACAAAATCCTTTTAAACATTAAATTAAGCATAATATGGAAAAGATAAAATGAAATAATTCCATTTAGTTATTCACATGAATATTCTACTAGTCGAATAATCACATGCAATATCAATAACCACTTTCATAATGACGGAATGCATAATGCCAGACTATCATAACCACGTAGCCAAGGCCTCGTGCCAAGACTACAAATAATATTTTGTCAAGGCCTCATGCCAAGACACTAGTTTGTCTCATGAGACCTACCGATGCATCGAGGAGCTATAGTAGGCTCCACCCGTCACTTATTAAGTCCAATTCATTCCTCATATGAACAAGTTTAAACATAACATAAACATTCATATTAAAACTAGAATACAAAATGTCAATACATTCTCCATAAACCATGAATGGTATAAAAATAACACATACACATTCAATCATATCACAAAACCTTCAATACAATATGGAAGTTTTGTATCATAATAAATCAACTTCAAATAAACTTAAAATCCATCAAAGTATGTTGACATAGATGAAAATCAAAACTATTTGAGAGAAATATCTCTTTTTTTGAAATCATTTAAAAGTCACATAATTCTACAAAAAACCATTATTTTGAAAATATTCTTATAATCTTATAAGGTATGCTTAAAAGTTGTAAAATGATGGAGAATAACTGCACCCACCGTATAAGTTAAAAAATGACATTCTTACCTTAATTCTGTCAAAAAGGTTAAAAAGGGCCTTGTTTGGAAAATGATGGAAAGATTCCTTTATAAACCTCTTATAAAAAGTCAAACAAGGGTATAAATGGATTTAAACCATATTATGTAAAATATTAAGAATGTTTTGAAATACATTTTTAAGAAACATGGATGTAGATGATAAAGAGGTCCCAGTAGATAACTACGTATAAACAACCTTGGATAATGAAGAAATTGTGAAATAAACCCTTACCTTGTACTTTTACTTAGTCGATGGTGTGTTAACCTCATATATAATAGTTAAAACATTGTTATTAAATTATACAATAACCATATATATAATTATGATATCATATATTATCTTCTAATAATTCTTTGTTAACAATACTTTAGTATTATCATCGTTTCGGGTGTTAACTTACTCGTTTTCTTTTATATGTTTTGTTACATAAGTCATGTTTGTTATTGATAGGTTGTACCTTATTCATATACATAATGATATAAAGTTCTTAAACATTACTTTTAATCATAAAATGAGAATTATTCTTGAATGGATACGATGGGGAATGAATCTCATCACGTTCGTGGAGACGGTAGTCCGTACGTATGCACGAGTGAAAATATCATTCTTTTGATATTAAAATAATATACAATTGGATGGTATATCATATATAAAGAATCATTATCATGTTATATTTATTATTTACATGAATTACACATCATTATTATATCCATCCAAATAATAATATATTGAATAACAATTAAACCACGACGTGGAGATGGTAAGCCGTACGTACGCACGTATGGTGACATGTCATTCAAAGGATGGATATAATACTGAATATGGTTGTAACATATTTATAATAATATCACAATATATAGGATATACTTGAGTTATTATTTTAGAATGGTAATAACAAATAAAGAAGATGTTGAAGAAGAAATGAACTTGAAAAAAGGTGGTGAAAACATTACCTCTTCTTCTGGTTCTTCCTTTTGATTTGATCAAAAGGCCTCCTTAGGTTGGCCTTATGATCAAAATAAGGCCTATATATTGATTTGAGGGAATTATAGAGAGTATTTGGGCAGGGTTTGGCCGAACCAAAAGGCTTTGAAAGTATTAATAATTGGTTAGTAGTGGTGTCCTTTTATAAGGGGGAGGAGGGGTACCTTAGGAAAATCTAGAAATATTATTTTATAATAAATTCATATTCGGTTTCTAATGGCTAAAAAGTAGATTATTTAAAATTTAATGTGGGTATGCATCTAAAACCACTAAACCAATATAATTTAGACAGGTTTGGGTTATTATATTAACCTTAACTTTTAGTTTTAACTCTTAGTTAATTAGTTTGACACTTACCATGTCACTTTGTATTTTTATATTATATAGTTAATAAACTTACTATATACCTCCAATATACCCCCAAGTGGTCCATTAATGACACACCTATCATGATATAAGTCTCTTGGCAGAACCTTATATTTTTAGGAATTGAATATCAATTAATAATATAATATTTGTTTTAAAAACTCTTTTATGTCAATTTTGAAACTATTGGGTATTTTTTTTTTGATAAATTCATAACAGCATTATTACTTCAAAAATATTTTATATAAACAATCCTAATATTTCATAGTAACCTAGAAAATTATTTTAATTAATAAAAAGTCTCAAATTATATTTATTTGGGTATATATAATATCAATTATCTTAATCTTTTATTAATACGGTAATTACTGCATCATAATTGTGTCATAAATAAATTAGATTATTTAATATCTAAAAATTATAAATAAACTACCATTATGTATTAAATATTTTTATCTTTCTAATGAATATTTATAGTCAAAAATCCAACATATATAACCCTATGTAAAAATTGTTTTGCTAAAAGATATATGCTTATGTCATTTTTGTATTTATTTTAACTTAATTAATATAAAGTGTCCTTATCACCAACAAGTGGCTCCATGGGGTCCCCAAATCTACCCAAATATGCCCATGGTCGGACATGTATCCACCAATAATGTTAGGACACGTTTTAGGGTAATTTATTATTATTATAATATTATTTTTAACCCTTATTTACCGGATTTACCCTTTAACAATGGTAAATAAAATATTTACTGAAGTAATTATTCCAAATGTCTAAAAATAAAAGTTACCTATTTACTCAATTTGGAAATCTTGATTCCAAATATGGAATACATTTTTCCAAATTCAAAACAAATAAGTGGAAGAAATTAATTTAAAATTAATTCCCGTTGTTAAAACAAAAAGCGTGTTTTTAAGATTTAATAACTATCAAAAGATTGATACATGTTTATGTACGGTTTAATTGTGAAATTGTGTCCAATGACCAAAATTGTATTAAATGGTAAATATATATTCTAAATATACTTTAAAACCACTCAAATTCATAATTTATCACTATTAATTATTTTTATTAAAAAATCTGTTTTTAATTAAAATTTAATAATTTTCACTATTCATCAAAATATAAAAGTTATCCGAAAAGTACTAAAATTTCACCCTAGGTTAAATTTGATATTACGAATCCAAAAATGAAGTCTATTTTGAGAGATAAAATTTATAAAATTTCAAAAATTAGGTATTACTATTCATAACGGCTACTTTGATTGGTTGTGGTGCGTGTTAGAACTCGAAGTTGCGTATAACACACGCTACTGTATTATTCATAGAGAAGCGTACCGTGAAAGATTGGGGTGTTACATGTTTGGGTAGATTTTAGAGAAGGATTGAAGCTTGAGAGGTGTGAGGAAATGAGGGTGTGAAGGGTGGTATTTATAGTGGAGGGGAGAGGGGATTCCTCAATATAAAATTCATTAATTTTTTATTTCCCACAAGACAAGGAATAGTAAGTCTTCCATAACCAAGAATTGTAATTTTTTCATGTGAAACCAAACCAATTGGTCTTACGTTAGTAGAACATAATTCATCACTATATAATTATCTTATTTAGCTAATTTTTTAAATTATGGTATTTCACTATTCATAAAAAATTCAAGTATTTCAGAAAAATCCCAAAAATTTTCCCCAACCATTTTTTGATGTGTAGAATCAAAAAATGCTATCCATTTAAAAAAAAAAAAATTAAATATGATTAATTTAATATTTAATTAAAATCACAATTTACTCAAAAAACAACAATTTTAAAACACTTATTTTCTTATTTCAAGATATTGGTATATTGTCCTTTTACTTAAATATTATTTATATTTTATCATATGTAAGGTTAATATTCATTAGGGTATATCAGTATTCATAAGGGTATGTTTATATTCATTAGGGTAGGTTACTATTCACCAAATATTACATTTTTCTTATCGGAATCCAAAAAACTTACTGATCGCAACCGTGTATGTTAGATTTTCAAAAGTTAGAACAAAGAAGTGAAAAAATAAATTTTAATATCTTGGTAATAAATTTCACATAGTAATCATTGGTTTGTTTAAGCACATATTGTTTCCTATTAAAATCTTGGGATGTTACATTCTTCCCCCCTTGAATGAATTGCGCCCTCACAACTCATTCATTGTACATAGAATTCTGAATTTACATATTGATAATTAAGTAAAACTATTTTCTTGAGTGTACCTAATTAACCATAAGTTTAAAAGATTATTTTAAAATGACAATGTCTAATCTCCAATGTTGTCTAGACCATTCCTCTAAAACTAATTTTAAATCCCTGAAGACACACTTCCGGATTCAGTACTAAAACATGCTATGTATTTTTTGCATAAAGGATAACAGAAAAATACACAGTACATTATAATTTTGAGGACCTTTTCCGATCAAGGTTATGGAGGATTAGACCGACCAAACATAAACATTTACAACACAAAACATTTACATTTATTTAATTCTTTCTTCTCTAGCTTCTTATTGTCCCTTGAAAAATCTTTTGTACAAGAAATCACCTGAGGTTATACATCAAAAAGGGATGATCTAAAAGCCCAGTAAGAGGATATATAAGAACAATATAAAGATGTGTGAGAATAGCCATAACATAGGCAAAGTATCATGAACATGAGAGGAATCATTAAAAAGAGATTTGAAATGTTGCAATGCATAAAAATGAAACATCATGTCTTAGTGGTTAACTACAACAAATACTTGTGAAAAATTCTAGAATCTTTTTCACACATCCTTTCACATTAAATCATGAGATTCATTACTTTACCCAATGCATTAGAGCACTTTATAATTTCTGGGCGCACCCATCACTTTCAAACATTCATATTGCACTATATAATTCTAGGGGAACCCGTCACATCATAACATTATCATTATCATGAATGACACATAGAACTTATACAAAAATAAATATCATATGGAAATTAATGGTTTTTATCTCATAATAACACATTTATAAACATTGGGTTCCCAAAATTATATTGGAATAACATACTTGATACGGCAACCATCAACCTTGAGCGAGAAGTAAAAGGTGTGTTTTTGAAAGAAGTGTTCTTTTGGAAAACATTTTTTTGACATAGAATTTAGTAGAAACATGTACATCTCAGAAAAGATAATATAATTATTAACAAATTATTTGGTAATGAGTGACCATACCAAAAATGGAGTGAAAGAGGGAGAACCTGAAGAAAGAAAGTTAGGTTCGAGATTTTCCCCTTACCTTGAATCCGAACACTTTATTCACATTAATGTCCTATATAACTATATTATATTCATTAATTGAAAATTAAATAACCTTTTTTACATTAATACGTTTCATTATGGTTTAATTAAGTTATTTTATGGGCCTTTGGATGAGTTATAGAGTTTAAAAACATTGTTTAAAAATGTTCATTTTTATGGTTTTCTTGAGTGGTTCACATGTATTCATAAATGGAAGTTCGTGTAGAACATGGATAGACATCATGAAATGATACTTCTTGTTATTAATGATATTAAAGAAGTTTAAATTATCTTATAATTAATTATATTATGTACCATGTGTATGAATCATTAGATAAGAATTAAATGATGATTGTTTGGCTTAATTTGGGTGGGTTTTCAACCATAATGAACTTGTTTTGTTTAATCATTTAGTAATATTTAAATAGGATAGTTCCAGAACACGAAATAGGATATAATACATATAATATAATCTGGCTCAACCATAAAACTGGTTTCATTAGTAGATCTGAAAGCTGCAAAGGAAATAGAAAGCATGTCTTTCTTGAAGGTGATAAATTAACACCTCACGAACAACGTTCTCTTTTATAAAATAAAAAAAGGGGAGAAGGGGGTTAGATGATATAATATCCCATCATTATAATAACATTACAGTATATTTATAATAATATAGTTACCATAACTTTTTTATTAAGATAGTTTGGTAGAGATTGAGTAATGAATTATAAATTAAAAGGAATTTAAAGGAAAGAGAGAGAGAGAGAGAGGAATTGCCTATTGAATCCTCCTTAAAAAGCTAGGCTTGGACTTTTTATGAGACCAGAAGCTCTTGGATGTAAGTTAGGATCTAGGGAAGATGATTGGACATAGTTTTGACAAGGATTGAATCTTGATGGGTGTGAGGAAATGAGGGTGTGAAGGGTGGTATTTATAGTCGAGGGGAGAGGGGATTTCTCAATATAAAATTCATTAATTTATTATTTCCCCATAATAAAAAGAATAATGAGTCTTCCATGACCAAGAATATTAACTTTATGATGTGAACCCGAACCAATTGGGCTTAAATTAGTAGAACATCATGCATGACTCTATATTTAGCTTATTTAGCTTATTTTTTAAATTATGGTATTTCACTATTCCTAAAAATTTAAGTATTTCAGAAAAATCCCAAAAATTAACCACAATAATTTTTTAATGTTTAGAATGGAAAAATGAATACCATTTTTCAAAAATAATTTTCTAAATATGATTAATTTAATATTTTATTAAAATCATAATTTACTTGAAAAACAACAATTTTAACACCTATTTTCTTATTCCAACATATAGGTATATCGTGCTTTTACTTGAATATTATTTATAAAATACAATAGGTAAGGTTACTATTAATTAGGGTATAAAAGTATTCATAAGGGTGTGATACTATTCATAAGGTTAGAATAATATTCACCCAAAATTATGTTTTTCTTATCGGAGTCCAAAAAACTCACTGATCACAATCCTGTATGTCAGATTTTGAAAATTGAAAACATAGAAGTGAAAAACTTAAGTTTAATAGATTAATTATAAATTTTACATAGTAATCAGTAGTTCATTTAAGCACATAGTGTTTTCAATTAAAATCTTTGGATATTACATTTTCCATAGTTGATTTGTACTAGATCACCTGAAAGCCTAGGTAGTTAGTGAGTTATTTGGGAAAAACACATGAGGATGGGAATTTTCTAGAAAAATATTGGCATTTTTCAATACTAAAAAGCACTCTTTAGAAAATCTTATTCCTAATTAAGAAATAGACGAGTCATCTCTTTCCAGTGCCGAGGGACATGTGTACACATTGTGATTATTATCACATAAGTGTGTGAAGATCCAATAACCTGGAACCATCGTACCTCTTGGAAGATGACCATGTTGCTCACTTGTTTATATATGATATATAAATGTATGCCATTATTTCTAAAATATTTTACATGAATTCTAAAATTATATAAATTGTTTTATATAAAGGTGTTTATTTAATACATTTGTTTAAATTATTTCCATCATTTTAAATATAAAGAAACAATTGTTTTAATAATGTTTTTGAAATGATAAACCTTTTTATTTAAAATTGAAAGATTTATCTTGTAAATTAAATATTGTAATATATTATTGAATCATTGGTGAGAGGCTACTAGTATTTTCTCTCATAATCTACCTATTTCTTTGGGTGTTTATAGATTATCTCCCTTTAGGTTTGAGCATG
Organism: Viscum album; assembly: GCA_963277665.1. Classification (NCBI taxonomy): domain Eukaryota; kingdom Viridiplantae; phylum Streptophyta; class Magnoliopsida; order Santalales; family Viscaceae; genus Viscum; species Viscum album. Next base: position 251,102,594 of record OY728160.1, on the reverse strand, counting down.
GGTAAAGCCCCACTTGGAGGTGGTTCTAACTATTGATCCATGGACTTAGAGTGTTGTGTCCTTTGGGTCCTAGGTTATCTATCTTGTTTTATAGTACTTTTATATAGTACTTTGGGTTATTTATACATGTTTAAATTTTTGTACACTTCTTATTGTGGATTTTCTTTTTTGTGCATACTGATTTGTTTCTATTCTTCCACAATGGTTGTGAAAAAATTATTTCCACTCCCATTTTGTATGATGTCATGTGCTAGTCTCCATATTATGGGGATCAGGAATGCCTTTTGGTCCATGTTAGGATCACCTCGGTTATCATGTTACTAGGGTACTTAGGCCAATTTTTGACAAAGTGGTATCAGAGCTCTAGGTTGAGCTTCTTTTCTTGAAATTAGTAAGTAGTTTTGTGATCTTGTTGGGACATGGGTGGTAGTTGTGATTGAGATTCTAGCCAAATATTAGTACAAAAAACCTTATGTCACCATGTGTGGTTAGGGAAAGATGTATTTATGATTATTTCTAGTCTTTTCCCATCTTTTTATTTGGATATATTGAAATCCAAATATTAGTTTTCTCTCTTTGGGGATTAATTTCCACTTGTTTCTCTATTTGGGTGTTAATATGATATATTATTTTTTTGTCTACTTATGTTTTGTGGCATCATAGCAAGAAAATTCACTTATTTTTTTGTCTACTTATGTTTGGTCTACTTATGTTTTGTCTACTTATGTTTTTGTGGCATCATAGCAAGCAAATTCACTTATTTCTAGTCTTTTCCCATCTTTTTTTGTCTAATTATGTTTTGTGGCATCAAAGAACTTACACAAATCAGATAAAGGAGGAATATACTACTATACCATAGCATACAAATTCAATTATGCTTCTAAGTCTGGTTTAGTTGATTGTGCATACTGTCTAAGATTTGGGAGAGGAATGTATACAAGTTCTTGTTCAGTCTCAAGCTATGGAACCTAAAAGGGATTTTCTCTAATATTGTTCTCAAGAATTCATTCACTAGAAGCCATAAATGTTCAAAGTATGAAATGATACTCAAGAGGTTGAGTAATGGTTGAGCTAGAAGGAAGGTTTGTTTGGGTTCTTGGAGATTCTCGATGAAATCAAGATAAGTGTGACACATTTTTGTTTGAAGGACTGAGAAAGAGATGGTGGGAGACGATGGTGATGGACAATAAACATGAGGGATTTGAGTGGAATGTATTCAAATATATTTTCATTTACTAGTACTATCCATATTCAACGGTGTTGTCCATGAATATGTATTTTTTCAAACATGAGCAGGTTGAAAAGACCATGGATGAGTATGAAAATTGTTTTGCTGAGATTGTATAATTTTCACCTAATATTATATCAAATGAAAAGATGAATACTCAACAGTTCTCTAAGGGACTTTAATCAAATATTCATCCTATTTTTTTCTTGCAAAGGCTGATTTCTTATGATGATGTGTTGGATAGAGAGTTGATGGTTTAAATTGACTTGGATAGAAATTCAAGGTTGTTGGGAGTTTATTTTTCTCCCAAGGTAGTACTGCAAATTTCTTTCAAGGAAAGAGGATATGTGATGATTCTTATGGTGGTTTTCGATAGTAGGGTTTTTCTAAACCTCCTGTTGTGCCTGGAAGAATCCATTTTATTTTCTTCCAGTGTGGAAAGCCTGGGAATTCTAAGCGGGTTTATACTTAGGCGCCCAAAATATGTGGCTCCTTCGGATGCTCAAGTCACTTGTATATGTTCTTCCATGTGTTTTTTCTTTACATAGTGGCACAAAATCATCAATTCCTATTAAAATTGTGGTGAAATTATATGCTTCCAGAACAAAGGGAATCTATCCATAGGCATCCTTAATGAATCTTCTTCACATAGTGGAAGAGTCTCTAGAGGAAGTGAATATGGGTCCAATGACCGTGAAAGGTACCATCACTATAACTTCACCATTAGTGACTTATTTATTTGAGACTAGTGCATCTAATTCATTTATTTAAACCTGTATTTTCAATTTTATAAATATTTCTATGGAGATTTTGTCTTTTGTGTTGGATATTACTACACCACTTGGAATAAAGAGAGAACAAGGTCTCTATAGTCTATCTTGTTATTTATCTTTATTAGATGTCAATATTTCTTAGATGTTTTTGGTTCTCAATATCAAAACTCTTGACTTCATATTCAGGATGGATTGTATCATTACCAATAAATCTCAAATATATTTGTATCTTCGATGGGTCTCCATCACTGCACATGATGGGGTTTTCTTAATCTTTCAAGGAGAGTGGGACCCAAGGTCAAGTAGAGCGGGACCTTCTTATCCATAATTGGGTAAAGTAACATTAGTGTTTACTTTTGACCTAGAATGAAATTCATTGAGTGGTTATCTCACTCTAGAAGTCATTGAGTTTCCTGGCATGTTTCCTTCAGACTTATATACTTTTCCACTAGTAAGGGAAGGTGATATTTCTATATATTTAGTTCCTAGTAATCAACCTATTTCTATACCTTCTTACCACATAGAACAATATAAAATTAAATAGATAAAGACTCAGTTGAATGATATTTTAGAGAAAGGATTTATACACCTGAGTGTGTCACCTTGGGTGGTGCCATGTCTCTTTGCTAAGAAAGCTGACGGTTCACTTCACCTTTGTGTTGATTACTGAAAACCCAGTAGAGTCACAGTAAATAAAAAATATCCATTTCCATATATTGATGATTTGTTTGACCTATTGAAAGGGTAAAAGTTGTTTTCAAAGATTTATCTTCGATCTGGTCATCATCATTTGAGGATAAAGGAATATAACATTTAGAAAAATTCTTTTTGGAGGAGGTACGACCATTATGAGTACCATCTCATTCCATTTGGTCTAACCAATTATACTATAGTATTTATGGATTTAATGAATATAATTATCCATGAGTATCTTCATACCTTCATGGTAATATTTTTGGATTACATCCTTGTATAATCTATGTCAAAGGAGGATCATGTGCATCATCTAAGTGTAGTACTAGAATTGTTGAGAAATCACCTTCTTTATTACTACCTATTGAAATGCAATTTTGGATTCATGGAGTAAAAATCTTGGGAAACATGGTGTTATAACACGGTATTTCAGTTGAACCTAAAAAGGTGATGGCTGTTATGACATGGGAGCAATGGAGAAATGTTTTTTAGATTAGAAGCCTCTTGGGTCTATCTGAGTATTATCACCGATTAATTAAGGACTTCTCAAAGTTGGATTCTCTGATGACTGATCTAACTTGGAAGGTAGTAATGTTTTCTTAGGATGAAAGTTTTTACAGTTATTTTGCTGAGCTGAAATGTCTTTTTACTACTGCTCCAGTGTTGAATCTTCTAGAGACTAATCAGGGCTATATGGTCTTCTATGATGCATAAAGTTCTAGTTTGGGATGTGTTATTATGTAGGTTAATCAAGTCATTGCTTATAGATCTTGTAAGATTATTCCACATGGGAAAAATTATATGACCCATGACCTTGAACATACAATTGTGATGCACACGCTTAAGAGTTAGCGACATTTTATTTATAGAGAAAGGTTTACCACTTATTCAGACAACAAGATATTGAGTTATATATTCTCTTAAAATACATGAATATATTAAAGAGGAATTGGGTGGAGTACCTATAATATTTTTACTTTTTCATAAAATATGCCACAGAGAAAGGAAATGTCATCGTAGATTCTTTTAGAAGGAAAATTCCAACCCAAGCAGTGAAGGAATCATCATAATTGTGGAACTTGATGGATCTTTTTACACATTTACACAATGGAGTCTAGGAATAAGTGAATAGGTTGCATTAACCAATGTTCAATTGAAATCCACTCTTCTTGAGAAGATTATTCATGAAAAAAATCATGATGATCAGTTATGTAAAATTAGAGACTCTCTTTAGGGCGGGAAGACCATTTCTGAGTGGCCATTCTTCAAAGAGGTCATTCTATGCTATCAAAATCACTTTTTTCTATCGTTACTGGTAAGGAAAGTTGTTACAAAAGATTTCCATAATTCCTAGTGGGATATGAACCTAGGAACCCTGAATATTTTCTATAACATGGGGATATAATTTTGGGGTCTAAGTATGAGATGAGACATTGCTGATTTTGTCTCTCATTGTTATATGTGCCAACAGGTTAAGGCCAAGCACCATAAACCATTAGATTTTTGTCAGCCACATTCAGTGCCTACTGGGAATTGGGATGATATCTCTTTGAACTCTTTGGTTGGGTTTACATGTACCCAGAGTAAGAAAAATGATATTTGGGTTGTGATCTATAAACTATTGAAATAGGATAACTTTTTACCCATTCATTATATAACTAAAGTTGAGGTGTTTGAAAATATATATGTGTAAGAGATTGTTTGTTTTCATGGAGTTACATATAATATAGTCTTTGATATATATCCTAAGTTTACTTCTCACTTTTGGAGAGGCCTTCAGGTGGCACTGGGATCTCTGGTCTGTTTGAGTATGACATACCATCTACAATTTGATGGACAAACATAAAGAGATATAGAGATTCTTGAGAATATGTTATGTTCTTAGTTTCTCAAAATTGGTGGGGAATAAGATGACCATCTGGGGTTGGTTGAGTTATTTTATAAAAATACTTACCAGTGCTTGATCATAATGGATCATTTTGAAGAATTATATGTCCGAACATGCATATATCCATTATGTTAGTCAGATATTGGGGAATGTTCCTTGTTTGGAACAATCATGGTTCAAGATATGGCATGAAATATTCATTTGATTCATAAAATAATATTTATGGAATAGATACGACATAAGTCTTATGTTGATATTCATTGCATATTGTTGAAATTTTTAGTTGGTGACCAGGTGTTCTTGAATGTTTCACCTCAGTTTGGTCATTGACAGCTTGAGAGGAAACAGAAGCTTGCCCCTCATTTTTTGGGAACTTTTGAGTTTATTGAGAAGAGTGGAAGGTGGATTAACATTTATCACTTACACCACATCCAAAATGGATACATAACATGTTCCATGCATCTTAGATATGAAAGAATATTTATCATATATATCATTTTCTAAACTGGGGTGGACTTGAGGTTGAAATTTTTTTATCTATGTCTGAGCATCCAGTCAGGATAGTTGATTCTATGAACAAGGTACTTCATGGGAAGAAGATACCATTTTTTCTATTGATATGGAATCATGGTTTGGATTCTTATGAAATGTACGAGAGTTAGGCAATGATAAGAGAGTAGTGGCCTCATATTTTTGAAAAAGAATCTTATTAGTAGGATTTCTAGGGATAGAATATTTCTATGATGGGGAGGTTATAATGTCCTATTACTATCTTCATGTAGTTATTAACCACATTTTTTATCATTATTTTTTTTAGGTTTTGTTTAATGGTAATTCAAGTGAAATTTTTATAATTTTTGATAGTTCTGGGCTAGTTCATGGTTGGTGCACAGGTTTCCCAAACTGTGTGAACCCTCATGGAATACCATCAAAACTTAGGCTGTGGGGTTTTTCATGGTTGGAAAACAGGTTTTAAAACCATTTTCCCACATAGGAGAAACAATGCATCCCATTAAAAATGGGGACATGGCTATGGAACATAGTTTGGTCTAAATGTGTTCCCTTTCCTAGATAACACTGTGTATGAGATTTATTAATCTAAAAATTAATTTTAAAACACCCAAAACCTTGTTTTTTGACCCTGATGGACCTGTAGGACCCATAAGTGATTTCTAAATCCCTAAGATCTCCTAAGAGTAGTTTTTATCCCCTCATAACCCTCCCTAAAGTGGATCAAATCTTGGAAAATGGAGGTCAAACCTCTCTTGGTTAGTTTCCTATTACCGTTATCTACCTCTTACCCTCTCTGTTTTCATCCCTAGGGTTTTATAGATATCCTTGTTTTTTAGAGGATCTAATCTTTACTTTTTTGAATATTAAACCTAGGATTGACTCTTGGTTTCTCGAATTCTGCTTTCATCATTCCTATTTTATTAATCCCGATTAGGGTTTAGTGATTGAAGATCCCATTATACTAAGGTAGATGGTTCCATTGTAATACCCGATTTTTATTAACCCAAAATATCTTGATTTAAATAGAATTTCTTATTTAAATTCATTTATGGTTATAAATGAAATTTATTTCAATTTTTTCATTAAAAACAAAATTCCACTGAATTTGGGTTTTTGGAAATTTAATTTTGGCAGAAATTGGTAAACCCCCAATTCCGTTGAATTGTGGTGTGTTTTTGAAACTGAAGGAAAATTATGGATATTTAAATTTTTGAATTTAAATTATGAAATTTATAGAAATTTTTTCAATTAAACTCTTGAATTTAATTTTTGTACTTTAATTTTGAAATATAATTGTGAATTGATTTCAAATTCTTATTGGTAAAAAATGGCTTAAAATTATTTTGATAGAAACCTTTGGGTTTTATCGTAGAAAATACATGTTTTTATTAAAAACAAATTTTGGTTTTTAAACAGAAAATTTTCATTTTAGAAATGGGAGAATGAGATTTAAATGAATTTTAAGGTTTCTTAAAAGAAGTTTTCCATCATTGATTTGTACTAGATCACATGAAATCCTAGGTAGTTAGTGAGTTATTTAGGGGAAACATCCTGGGATGTGAATTCCCTATCACCAAACTAACATTTTACAACACTAATTTTTTTATAACATCTTATTCCACAATAGGAAATAGATGAGTCATATTTTTCTAGTATTGAGGGATGTGTGTACACATTGAAGTTATTATCACATGAGTTCATGGGGATCCAATAATCTGGAACTATTATACCTCTTGGAAGATTTACATGTTTATTTCTTGTTTATATATGAGATATAAATGTATCCCAATGTTTCAAAACAATTTTACATGACTTATGAATTTATATAAAATGTTTTATATAATTTTTTTATTTAATCCATTTTTTTAAAGTATTTCCATCATTTGGAAGGTAAAGAAATAATTGTTTTAATTTCGTTTTTTAAAATCCCAACCTATTTATTTTAAATTCAAAGATTAATTAGTTTAATTAATTTTTGGAATATATTATGAAATCCTTGGTTAGACCTTAATGGGATTTTATCTCATACCCTACCTATGCCTTCAGGTGTTTGTAGATTATATCTTTCCAGGTTCGAACAGGGGTAAAGCACCACATAGAGGTGGTTCTAGATATTGATCCATGGACTTGGAGAGTTGCGTCCATTGGTACTTAGGTTATCAATACTATTTTTTGGTACTTTTATGTAGTACATTGCTTTTTTATACTTGTTTTAATTATGGTCCACTTATCCCTATGGAGTTTCTTTTGTGTGCATACTGATTATTTTATCCTCTTCCACAATGTTTGGGAGAAAATCATTACCACTCTTGTTTTTTATGATTCTAGGTTCTAGTCACCAACCTGTTAGGATCAAGAATGCCCTTCGGGCCATATTAAGACCAGCTAGGTAATCAGTTTACCAGTGTATCCAAGTTGGATCATGATAATAGGAGATTATGTGGGTAGAACCACCGGTAGGAATTCTACTTACTTACCTCTCATTAGATATTCCTATCTATGAATCCATGTATTGTTCCTTGGAACTGAGATTATTATTATGCATATCATGATTCATGTACATTGATTTATTATTAAAAACCACAGCATTCTATGTTCAAGGAAATGTAGGAAATCGTGGGTGTTTCATGAGTGAAATGAAATTAATGAATATGTCACGATAGGTTTTGTCACCTCCTAGACTGGAATATTTTAATCCCTTTAATTAAAATGGAAATATGAAACTGAAATTCATGGCCATAGGGATTTACAAGTTCATTTTAGGAAGTCAATGAAAGTCATATCGATCAAATAGGTTGATGACATGAGTACACAACCTGTTTGATTAGAGATATAAAGACAAAGTGATTATATTACACATTGAGCATCTATTTGTGGTTTTTTATTGTGATATTAACTTTTTTACACTATGGGCATATTGATGTACTACTAGATTAAAATCTGGGACTTCAGGAAATCCTACATAATCCCACTAAAGAAGAGGCCTAGAGGGTCACACACTTAGTGTCTCTATCTATCTCTATTAAATTATATTGGAATTTAACAATTGAAATAAATTTTATTATCTAGACCGAATAATAATTATTATTCTGGATATTTTGTTTTATTGTAAATATTCAACTACTAATTGTATTTGAGATTGAATATATATATTAGTTGACTATTAAATAAAAATTTATTTACATGACTATTAAATAGAATATTTATTTATATCTTATTTTATTTACAAGGTAATAAATAATATATATTTTAAATAAATATTTATTTAATTAAATATTAAATAAATATTTATTTGTAAGAATTTCAAATAGAATAATTATTTATCTCTTTTTTGTATTTCAATTTAATAAATAAATATTTATTATTGAATAAATATTTAAATATGTGAATATTAAAATAAATATATAATCACAAAACAAAAAAATAAAATATTTGTTTATTTATTGAATGAATGATATTTATCTATTATTCAAGGTTTAGTAAATTTTAAAGAGGGTGGACATGCCGAGTTAAGTTCCTTGTAAATTAAATTGTATAATCTTAAATATGTTTAAATAAATATAGAATTATATAATTAACAAATGTTATTTATTTTCGTCAGTAGGTGTGTTCCAAAATATAGTATTAGTATTAGTATTATTGTCCAAGGTAATGTGACACCACTATAATTTAGTTTAAAATAACAATAAGCTCGATATCATTCTTAACACACAACACCGACCTTTAATAGAATTGAGATATATTATAAAAAATTATTATTTAATAGTTAAAATTATAAATAATCCATTTAATTAGTAGGTATGAATATGAGTTACCCAATTATTATATATATATATATAATGTTCTTATTAAATAAAATTATATTGATTAATTCTTATAAAATAATCCCTCAAATTTTAGTAGTCTTTTTATTCTTGAAAAATTCATTTTCGTCAAAAATTATTTTTATTAAATTTTTTAAGTGGAAATTATAAATAATTTTTTCACTTCTAAAAATTTTATTCTATAAAATTAACATCATTTTTGAAATCATCCCCGAATGGCCCGAAGGCATTATTTTTTATTTTATTATAGATAATCCCCCTTTTAAGGGTTTAAGGGGAACCCATACATGACCCGTAGGTCCAAAGATCAAGGCCCGACATGACCTGTAATACATGACCTGAAGTCCTAGAGGCATACCATGCCCAATACATGACCCGTAGGCCCAACCCATTAGAACTGCCCCTCCCCAGCTTCTGCATCATTGATTGCCTTTAGCTCCCCACCTGCATTGCTGATCGGCTATCATTGCCCCGTACAAAGTTGAACGGTGCCTGGTCTCGATGGTGGTTGCCATACCCTCTCATTCTTCAAATTTGGTTAGCTCTGCTTCTGTTGACTACTACTGGTGCTCTGATCCTCATCTGGGGTCTGATCTGTGTGAACTGGGCTATTTCATGGTCTTCAATGGACCGAAGGCCCTATGGCCCGAAGGCCTTTAATAGACTAAAGGCCCTGAGACCAGTAGTCCCAAACCGATGTCCCAAAATCCCAAATTAGGTGAATAGTCCGACTGCTACAGTACCGAATAGTGCCTGCTACAATACCCCGAAAATTCACCTCCACCCGGTTTAGAAAGGATTGATTTTTCTAGCAATAATGAAAATACCTATTTTCAAATATTGTCATTTATTTTCATTAAATTAAGTAATCTAATAGTTTAATTATATTTTTTATTTGGACTTAAAATGACATACGATCCATCTTATTTATAATAATACAATTAATTCTATATCAACAATCATTTTTAATACATTAATATTACATCATTTTTACGAAATACCTAATACATTACACAAACAAATGCCCAAAGACCATATTAGTCTAGTAACTTTGGAAACATGAAGACATAAACACTAGTACATATGTGAGCTACATTATCTCCCACTAGGTTCTTCATGAATAATACCTTTTTTACACTTCATACATAATACATATCTTCATAAAATGGGGAAGGAAACATAAAACTGTGTGAGCTCAGATGCTCAGTAAGGGTAAAAAAGGTAGATATGTGATAATAAACATGAGAATAATGGTATGAGAACATGATCATAACATTATAAGATCATACCCTACATATCAAAAATCAAAAATAAAAATCATGGCTTAAATATTGGAACTTCATAAGAATTAATCATAAGGGAATCAAGAGAATTATATATGAAATAATAACATAGAAATAAGACATGGAATTGTGGCATACACATAAACATGATATATCATTCTTTATAAGTCAAGACACATTGAAATAAATTATCAGGGAACTTCATGGGGACTAAACCTAATTGGCGAGAGATACCACCATCCCTAGTCACAATCCTTTCATTTTAAGGGACCGGGTTTCCCCATATTCCCATATTCGACCAGGTTTACCCATCTTTCCATAGTGGAACAGGTTTCACTATCATCCTATAGTGGATTGAGTTTTCTCATTTTACCATAGTGGATTGGGTTTCCCCATCTTCCCATAGTGTATTGGGTTTCCCCATCTCCCATAGTGGATCAAGCCCGTTGACTGGAATCCCATCATTATCTTACAAGATATAAATCTTTACCCAATGCATTGAAGGGAGATATAGGTACCACCATCTCATAATGAAATCATGCATACATGTTCCAAAAAATCATAAACAATCATATCATATCCCATGAAATGAATTGGGTGTTATAAACATGTAATCAATACATAAAATGTGAAAAACTATTGGTTTCATAATCATTTCAACAAATAATAACCCATAAAAAGATGTGGATTTCAAAAGTATATAACCTGTGGAAGAAGAGCATGTGTCATAAAAATCATTCTATATAACATAAACTATTCGAGATAGAATATGAATGTAATTCTCGGATCATTTCCCCAGTAATACGTAAAATATAACAAAGTATTTCATCTTAGATGGAAAATATTTTTGAAATATATTTTAAAAACATTTCATGAGGAAAATATCATTTTTTATTTAAAAAACGCATAAAAACTTTTCAAAACCATTTTATTGAAAAAAATCATGAAAACATATAAAGGACGATTTGAAAACATGTTGGAAACCATTTTCTTTGAATGTTTGTAAAGAAATATTGAAAATTTTGGAACCCCATTTTCATTAAAAAATTATAAAATAATCTTGAGTTATTTTTGAAAACCATTTATTTGAAAATAATTTGAAAACATATACAAAAAATATTGAAATCATTTTAAAATATATTTCCTTGAAATTTTTTTGAAAACTTATAAACGATTCTTTGAAAAACTTAAAACATTCTAAAAATTGTTTTTCCATGAAAATGAGCTTAAAATATCAACTTTAAAAACTTTTTTGATTTTTTTTGAAAATATGTTTTTTGAAATTCATGGAATGTGTCTCAAAGATGGAAAATTGAGACAATTTTTTTTTCACTAATTTGGTAACTTTTTAAACATAAACCCCATAAAAGAGAGATCATGAAATGGATATAAAAATACCCATATATTTAAGGATAATTATCGCAGAATATATTCATAGGATATATGGACACCACAAAAAATAAACGGGTGTTGAATAATAAATAATTTTTATATAAATAATAGTTATACCAGAGTTTCCCATGTCTTATTTGTTGAATCTCATCATATGCATACAAACCTCCTATTATTTGGGTAACACCTTTTGGTTTTCACCAAATGAGTTCATTGGTTGGATTTATTACCAAATGAAGGCATCAAGGAGGAATGAAGGGTCTTTGGGAATTGAATTGGGTAGATCTTTGATGAACCAAATAAGTTTGAGAGTTTTAATAAAGGGGGAGAGGTGGTGGCCGCTTATAAGGATGGGAGGGGACACACTTAGAATTTTTGAAAACAAGGTTGGTGTACCCATGATTTTATCTAAAAAAATGTCATCTAATAAAATAAATAAAAAATAGATGGTTTATATCTGAAAAATATCCATACAATGGGGTTTATATAAGTTTTAGGTCATTTTGTCCCTTAAGTTTAAGGTTTAGTCCCTTGTTAAGTTTAATTTTACCTTAATCACAATAATTAATTTTAATCACTTTCTCTAATATTTTTTTCCTAAAATAATTTGATACTATTAGAATATTAATATTATACTGATTCAAACTATTTATGTATATTTTTTAAAATTTAATTCACATAAGTGAAACACTTAAGTTTATTGCTAATTCCACAGACGTGGCAAGAATGCACATTTTTAATTTGAGATTGTTCAAAAGTTCATTAAGATTTTATTACTAAATTTGATATAAAAATGATTCCAATTAACAAAATTAGATTAAAATATGTATAATTAATCTATTTGAACTTTAATACCAACTGAAAACATAATTTAACTATATATATAAATTATTATAAAAATAAGATTTGAATTAAAATCCATTATTTTTCATTATTCATCAAAAAAAGAATTTTCTCAAAAAATACCAAAAAACCACCCTAAGATAATTTTGACAACATGAATTCAAAATTAAATTTTATTTTATAAAAGAAATTTTGAATAGTTTTTAAAATTAATTATATTATTGTTCACATTATGATGTAAAAAGCAATTCCTTTAAGAAAATAGTGTTTTGAACATATAAAGACGTTACCAAAAATTATATATCTCATTGTCAATATGTTTTATTTATATGAAACCATTATAAATATATTTTAAAAATTATTTATTACAATTCATATTACTATTTTTAACAGCTTTGTTATAACTATTTCATTTTAATAACTACAATAATAAAGTGATGTTTCATAGAAACTCAGTGTTGTGTGTAATGCAATCTAATTCAGTATTGTGTGTAGTGAAAGATTAATGTGGTTTTGTGTATAATGAAAGTATGACTTAGTTTAGTGTGAAAGTAAAGACATTAAAAGAAATTATTTTATTTAAAAAATGTTTACAAAAACTTGGGGTGTTACATTCTGACCCACTATGAATTTCACCTTTGAAATTCATCATTATGATAAAAAAATGAGGACATTTCTACCTCATTATATCCTCAAGATACCACATAGATTCCTCTAATTGGTGATTTCTCTACAAAAATATGACTAGGTTTGTTGTCCTATTTTGTAGAAATTTCTATATATGATCAAAATTTTAAATTGGTTGTTACCTATAAGAAATATACTTCTCCAGCGGTATAAATTCTGAGTTCAGAACATGTGAATGTTCAGGTATGTAATTCTTAAGGAGATATACATGAAACACAGCATGGACTTGAGATATATTTAGAGGAAGTACCAAGTGATAAACTACCTTTATGATATGATCAATAATCTATAAGGGACGAATATACCTAGGTCTTATTTTACCTTTCTTCCCTGAAATCGTAACCTTATTACATAGAAAATTATGTAGAAAAACATTCTCACCAAATTCCAATTCTATGTCACATTGATGGTTATCAACATAAATTTTCTACCAACTTTGAGCTATATTGATATGATTCCAAATAGTTCTAACCTTTTCTGCCATTTTGTCAGCTATCTCAGGTCCCAATATATTTCTTTTTCTCCAAATTCATCTCAGAAAGTTTAACCATGACATTTATTCCTATAGAGGACTTTATAAGGAGTGATCTGAATTCTAGAGTGAAATCTAATGATTTAGGAAACCCCATATAGAAGATGGTATTGATCCTAACCACATTTAAAATAAAATGAACAATATCTCAACATATCCTCTAGGGTTTGAATTATTCTTTCATACTGATCATCCATATAAGGATGATAATTAGTATTGAAACACAATTCTATATGATGTTATTGCTAAAGAATTCTCCAGAACTTTGAGGTAATCCTCATATCCTGATTAGATACAATCGAATGTGGTACTCCACAATACATTACCACTTCCTTAACGTACATCATGGAAATATGGTCTAGGGAGAATTATTCTATGACAAAAATTATGGGTCATTACTTAGTAAGGTTATCAACTATCACCCATATAGTATCAAACCCATTAGAGATTTTGGAGAGTCCAATGAAAAAATCCATAGTGTTGTTTTCCCTTTTCCATTCTGGTATGGGTAATCACTAATGGAAAAATACCCTATACCCATGGTTCAAAACCACGGGTATAGCCCCCAAAACCGTGGGTATAGGTTATACCCATAGTTTGGGTAACTGTGGGAAACCGAGGTCTCGATATAGGTCCACAGGCTGTACCCACGGTTTTGCAACCCATGGGAAAAGATATTCCCACACTGTCACTACCTTTTTTCAACCGTGTCATGGTCTTCTACCCACAGTTTTAAAACTGTGGACAAAATATATTGAAAAAAACAGCACTGTGAATAGATCCCGTGACCTGCACTTTCCTCACTGAACACCTATCCATCTAACTTGCGTATATTTCTTATATTTCTATATATTCATAAACATAATTATATTAAAAGTTTTTTTCAGTTTTAGGAAATAACGTTCAGTGTTTTTGGAACCCACGACCCCCTCTTCAAATATTTGGCACCTCCCCACTCAGTCTACGTGAATTACGTTGGTTTAATTCTACATCTGCTTAATTATATTAATTTATAATGTCGCATATGAAAATAAAATTCCGCGGGTTTCAAACCCCGGACTCCTTCCAAGACCAAGCCACACTTCACCAACCAAGATCTGTGCATTTTATTAACATAGCTCTATATTTTTATTAATATATTAATATAAACCATGGGTATAGGATTAAAAACCATTTGTTTAGGGTTTCCCCACCTTAATTTATTTCCTTCTTTCAAGCGGGAAACCTATACCCACGGTTCTCTAAAACCGTGGGTATATGGTTTTTCTCCGAGACCTACACCCACAATTTTCATAGTAAACTATCGGTATTGGTATTTAACTGAGACCTATACCTAGGGTTTTCCAAAAAACGTGGGTATAGGTTTAGAACATAACCTCGTAGCCATAGTTCCAGGAAAATCGTGGCTTTAGGGGGACCTATACCCCCTGTTTTCCCAGAACCGTGGGTATAGGTCCGGAAAAACCTGTATTCCCACAGTTTTGACAAACCGTGGGTATAGGGGGACCTATACCCACAGTTTTTCCCAAAACCGTGTGTATAGTGGCTTTTTCTAGTAGTGAATGGATGAAACAACCCCTTAGAATTTTTTTTACTTCCTTAACCTGGTGAAATACCAATCATCGAGATACAAAATTAGAGATATCCCTCTTCATGTCAACACACCAGAAGTATTATTTCAAGTCTTTATATATTTTCATAATTTTAGGATGAATAGAAAATAATGAACTATAAGCTTCCTATAACAACACATTCTTCAAATCGGGTATGGATAGAACACATACATGATTCCAGAACATTATCATTGCATCATAATCAAGGTTAAAATACAAAACAACTTTAACATTATTCTGTATCTCTATATCTTCATTTCACGCCTCTTTGATATTCACTTGGATAGAGGGATGGAAATTCAATTGGGAAAGATAATATTTCCCATAGTCCTTTAATATTTCTAGATTATTCCTTTGAAAATATAAAAATATTTTGTATTTTTTGATCCTTATCATGGATAATCTAGCTTGATCCTTTCTACTCAAACAGTTGACCACCTTGATTTTTTACCAAGGTGCTAATGTATTGAGAAATATTAATCATTTATTATCTATAACAATATTCTATAACACATAGTCCAATCCTTATATGTGAATATATATTTCATACTTTTATGGTTATTATAAATATCACAATTATTTAAATAAATATAATTCCTCTATATCCTTAAAGAAAAACTTATTACTGCTAATTCCAAATCACTAGTTGGGTAATTTTTTCTCTTGTATCTTCAATTTTCACGAGGCATAAGAGATAAACATGTTATTTTTCATAATCACACATACTAATTCCTTATTGGATGGATCACTATAAATTAAAAACCCTTCTTCACTACCAAGTAATGTAAGCACAAGTTCACTGACAAAACTTTTTATTAGTTATTTAAAATTTTCCTCACGTTCATCTATCTAGAGGAACATGGAACCTTTCTAAGTTAACATGGATAGAGGATTCGATAGTCCTGAGAAACTATATACAAACCATCAATAATATCCAGATAATATAAGAAAACTATGGATCTCAGTCAATGTGGTTGGTCTAGTCTAACATTCAATAGCCATTTTCCTTTATGGATCTACTGGTATACAATCTCTTGAGATTATACAACACAAAATGAAACCTTTTAGAAAAAAAATTCTCACTTTTTTTTTAAATTTTCACATAGTTTATCCTTCCTCGGGTTCTTTAGTACAATTCTTAAGTGGAATTCATGCTCTTCATTTTTATTAGAATAGATTAGAATATTTTTTATAAATACTACCAAAAATTTATCAAGGTAATCTCTAAAGACTCTACTCATTAAATTCATGAAGATAAAAAAAGAATTAGTAAGACAAAAATACATCACTATATATTCATGGTGTCTATACTTTGTACATAATGATATCTTGGGTATATCCAAATTCTTGACCGAAAATTGATGATATCCAGAATGATGTTCAGTCTTGTAAATGTATTGAGCTCCGTGGAGTTGATCAAACAAGTCATAAATATGTGGAGGATGATACATTTTTTTGATCATGATATTGTTCAACTCCCAATCATAAATGAAGAGTCATAGTATTCCAGATTTCATTTTAAAAATGTGGATAGATGCAACCCAAGGGACACACTTGGATGAATAAATACCTTATAAAGGTTTTCTTGGAGTTACTTCTTCAATTCCTGCAACTCAATTAGGTCCATTATATAGGGAAATTTTGAAATTATTGTAGAACTAGGTATTAGTTCTATCGAGAAATCAACTTCATGTTTTGGTGGAAGGATAGTAAAATATTTTTGGAACACACCCAAAAATTCCTGAAAAATTGTAATATCATCTATGATAAGTTTCTTGCCAACTATTTGAGACAAACACACCTTCTCAATGGGAATTAAGACACATACACTAAATGTAATATCCATAAAAAGTTCATACTTATCGTCACATTGATAGAATATTATTGGTTAGTTTGAATTGTAAAATTTAACTTATCTTCCATGAAAATTGATGTGGGATTTATGAAAATAAATCCATTCCATGCCTAATATGACATCAAATTCAACCAGGGGATGAATGAAAATATTTTCAAGAAGTACATTTCCAAAAAGGTCAATCGAGGAGGAATCATAGAGTTGAGATGAAATCATCATACTATAAAATCCATAAGTTATTTTAAAGTTAATTTTCTTGTAATTTATATTATATCTTTTTTTCAGAGGTTTCCCATGAATTTTTGGAGGAAATGGTGGGTTTTCAAGATTTATTCCCAACCATGAGCCCATTTACAGATTTAAAAACAATTTTTTTTCTTTTATAACTACTTCATTTTTCATCATTTTTTATCTATTTCACTTCCCACTAGACCTCCTTAGAATTATTTGATCCTCCATATTAGTTTTGGCTACTTGTAAATTCACCTATTGGTGTATTTGAGGGAATTTTTTCAAGATCTCTTAAGTAAGTGGGTTTCTTTCCTTCCTCCTCCCATTTTCTTAGGGTTTTCTTCCATTTTTCTTGAATTTACTAATGTAAAGAAAGTATGTATTAGAAACTAGTAGTTTATCATTGGTTTCTTGGTCTAATATTTTGGTTTTAGGATTGATTTAATACCCTTGTTTTGCGGCGGTGGTGTGGTTGAACTTTCACACAAGGATTTGGTATTTTTGACACTTGTGGTAGGTGATTACATGTGTAAGAACTACTAGATGAGTTAGCCTTTCTGGATTTATATTTTTTTCATACTTATCATTCATTTTTATTGATGTGAAAATTATTTTGGGTCACATTTGTTAAACAATTGATTTTTAAATGCCATTTTTGTGTTAAAATGGGTGTTTTACATGTGTGTTCTATGTTGTACCACTTAGGGTTGTTTTATAATTCATGGTATGGTATTATTAAAATGTTTTTCTTGATGATAATTATGGTTTAATTTATTATTATTGTGCATTTTTTTAAAGTGTGATTTTAGATGGATTTTAAGTGCAAAGTTTGGTTATATTTCTTGAAAATGTTTTTATGGGAATTATAAATTGTTAATTTAGTTATATAAATGGCACAAAGCATGTGTACCTAGTTTTTTGAGTGTGTATTACTATAAATGGTGTTTTTATATGAAAATTTCATTTGGAAACATGTGGTAATTATTTTATCACAAAGGGGGACACCTGGGTATCTAGGTGGCCAGATGTGTACTAGTATGCTAGTGATCTAGAGTGGTTTTGTCCCTATTTCACTTAGAAAGTTGGACATTGAAAATACTAATAAAACTATAATGATGATGATTGGGGACCACTAGGTTATGGGTATTTTCCCTACTAGGGGATCTTTCATGAGAATGAATATTTTTATGGTTACTTTACATCAAGATATGAGGTACATAGGGCCCGAAACTAACTAGCGCCTAGGGATGTTCCCATGATTTGTGATCATTGATTCATTCATATTGATCATTGGATTTTGGTGTGTTTGGATGGAAAATTCAGTAGATTACATGTTTTATTGAAATGTGTCCATCCTTTAAAATCATCCTTTGAAAATGGTTTACTTTTAAAAGTTTCATTATTTAGAAATTATTGCCACCATTTCTTGTTTATTAAAACATGCATACTTTTTAATCTCTATTGCTTAATATTTAGAATAATTGGGTGGTATCCTATTAAGATCATGATGACAACCTAATTAAACCATTTGGTGTAAGTTGTCTTGATCAGGTTTGACACAAGTAAAGGAAATGTCTTGGGTGATGGCAGTTCGGGTTGTTAGTTTCCTTCCATAGTGCAGTGTTTTGGAGACGACTCGTGGGTGACGACCCCTTGTCACGTGGTCTTACTTGAGATGTTTTGGTGCTACTTATATATATATATATATTTGGAATATTTTTTTCATGTTTAAGACCATGTTTTATGTTCTAAATTTTATTTAAGTCTTGTTTGGTTGGTAATTTGCAGACTCGATTTATTGATTGTTATTAGTTGTTTTATGTATCCATACTCTGGTAAATCATTCCCAACCCAATATTTATTATACTCGGGAACTTGTGAAAGACTGTGGGGATAGGTAACACCCTTGAAGAAGTTCCAAGGATCATGTCGGCTGTTAGTTTTAACGGTGACCAGGTTCAGTTCGTCACACATACAATTAGGGGTTTTCACTACTAATTCCACATCTAATAATTTTGGTGGCATCTTAATAACCACAAAAAATTATTTAGATATGAAATAGTGGGTTGATTAAAAATCATATAAGACATTATCAGTCTTAATGTGGATGGTAATTGTACCATTTACCACATCGTTATCACACTCCTCATCAGAAACAATGATTGTATTAGATTTTCCATTATCCTTTAGTTTAAGAGGTTACTGATGTCAATAATCATTAACAAACCTTAGGTTTTGGAAGTAGTTATCATAATTACCATCCTCCTTAAACTTTAAGCACTGAATTTATGGAGTTTCATTCTATGTAGATTTTCCTCTATTTTAATTATTGGCTAACTTCTTCCCATTAGTGTGGCAATAAATTTCTTGATGGACTTCCCTTCCAAACTTAAAAAACTTTTTAGACCCCATAAGACAATCCCCTCCATGATTATCAAATAATTTAAGAATAAAATAAAGGCTCATATTCTTCTCTACATGGTTTTTAGATTTTTCATTCAACTCCATCATCCTTTTCGTGTTAAAACCATGAGATTGATATGCAACTCTAACCACCATTTAGACTTTGATTTCATAATGTAAAATATCTTCATATATAATAAATTATATTATAGAATATTCCTTTATAATACTTGGATTTAATCCACTTAAGAACCTATACAATTTACTTTTGGTTTGGAAGATAATATTCCAAAAGTATATCTCGCAAGTCATGTGAAATTTGCCTCACAGGTACCAATGGATTCATCACCCTTCTGATTTAACTCAAGAAAGTCCTTTACATATTTGTACAAAGAATATTATGAAATTAATTATTGAAGGATATGATATTGAACCTTTCATAATACATTGATTCAATTTCATCTTGCTTCCTCATATTCTTGATCAGGGTCCACCAATCATCTGAATCACCTTTTAACCAATAAATATCCAGAATGAATTTCTCATTATCCAGACACTAGAGAATGAGGAACATAATTTTAGTTGTAAAGATCCAATTTTCACCAAAAATTTGATTAGAAGACCCACTGAAAGAAGGTAAAAATTGTCTCCTGAATGAATCAATAGAATGTTGTACCCTCCATGACAAATTTAGAAGCTCAACATGATTCATAACTTGATAAAGTTGTGTGATCATACTATGGAGTTTTTACATTCCATATCCTATATAATTCAGATTCTCAGGATAAAAATAATTTCTTTGTTCTTTAGAATCACCATTAACATAGTTACTTCATGTCCCATCCATTGGATAAAACCAAAAGCATAGAGTAAGAAACAATTTTCAAAGTGATGAAACATGTAATCATTAAAGGATATTTAAATTATGACACTGTTGTTAATCTATGACACCATAGGTTAATCTTATGTTATTTATAGACAAATTATTTTTAAATACTTTATGATGTCTTATGAAGAGTTTATTAATTCCCAAAGCATATCCACTAGGAGTTCCAAAATAAGTACATAGTAAGGCCCTTTTTCATGTACCAGGTTACGCTCAAGTTTGGCCTAGTACATCTCATCAGAGTTGTTACTCCAAGGTACATCTATTATAGAACCACATCCACATGTAGTATCTATACAGGGACGTATTTCTATGAAAACACTCTCTTTATCCATTACCAAAATTTCAAGACACTTTTCTATACATTTATTTATCTATAGAATTATCGTTAGACAAATCCTTAGAGTTATCACTATGATTTTCTCCTCCTAGTTCACAAAGTTTTACTAATATTTTGTTCTAATACCAACTATAGTGACCCTCAATTTTTATACATTAACATTACATCATTTTTTTATAATACTTAATACATTACACAAAAATATGCCTAAAGACCATATTATTTTAGTGCCTCTAGAAAAATAGAAACATAAAAACTGGTACATATGTGAGAAACATTATCTCCCACTAGGTTCTTCATGATTAGAACCCTTCTTAGACACATCATACTTAATACATATCTTTATAACTAGGGGAAAGAAACATAAAAAAGGGCGAGCTTAGATGACCAGTAAGGGTAAACAAGGAAGATACGTAAGCATAAACATGAGCATAAGGGTATGATAACATGATCATAACATTAGAAGATAATACCCTCCATATTAAATATCATAAATGTAAATCTTGTAATAATTATTAGAATTTCATAAGACTTGAATCATAAGGTAATAAAGAACATGAGAAATTAAATCATAACAAATAAAAAAGAAATTCAATTGTGTCATACAAATATACATGTAATATAATTACCTATAAGTCAATACACATTACTATAACTTATTAAGGCACTTCAGGGGTGCTACACCAACTAGGAGAGACACACAACCATTCCTAGTCGCAGTCCTTTCCTTATAATGGATCGAGTATCCACTTATTCACATAGAGGATCTAGTTTCCCCATATTCCCATAGTGGATCGATTTTAAACATCATCCCATAGTGGATTGAATTTCTCTATATTTCCATTGTGTATTGGGTTTCCCCATATTCCCATAATGGATTGGGTTTCCCCATATTCCCATAGTGTATTGGGTTTATCTATCTTCCTTAGTGGATCAAGACAGTTGACTTGAATCCTATTATTATCTAATGAGGTATAAATATTTACCCAATACATTAGAGGTAGGTATTGGTCCCACCCATAAAATAATGAAATAATATATACATATTCCACAAAATCAAAAATAATCATATAAAAAACCATGAAATGAAATGGGTTTCACAAACATATTATAATATCTTATCCTATAGAAAAAGACAGGTTTCATAATCATTTCATCAAATAATAACCTTGGAAAAGAAGTGGGTTTGAAAACCACATAACATGTGGAATAAGAATGGGTTTCATAAAAATCGTTCCATATAAACATAAACCATTCAAGAAAGATAATGAATGGTATTATTGGATCATTTCCTTAGTAAATCCTAAACTATAACAAAGTATATTTTCTTAGATGGAACATAAATAAGAAATATATTTTAAAATCATTTCTTTAGGAAAAGATACTTTATTCTTTTAAAAATTCATAAAACCTTATGAAAACCATTTCCATGAAAATATACTTGAAATATTATAAAGGGATCTTTGAAAAAAAAATTGAAAATGTTTTTCTTTGAAAAACTATAAAGAGAGCTTGAAAATGTTTTCAAAAAAATCCTTAAAAATATATAAAAGATGCTTGGATTTTTTTTAAACCATTTCTTTGAAAATAATTTGAAAACATATATAGAATTCTTGAAAATATTTTGAAAACCATTTCCTTGAAAACAAAAAAAACATTTTTAAAATACTTTTTCATTGAAATTGTGATTAAAATATCATCTTTAAATTTTTTTTTGATTTTTTTTGAAAACATGGGTTTTGAAATTCATGTCATGTGTATCAAAGAAGGAAAATTGAGACAAAAATACTTTACCAATTTTGTAACATTGGAAACATAAATCCCATGAATGAGATATCATCAAATGGATATGAAAATACCCAAATATTTAAGGATAATAATCATAGAATATATTCATGGGTAGTATACACACATCAAAAAATAAATGAGTGGTGAGTAAGTAATAAATCTCAAATAAATAAAAATTACACTAGAAATCTAGTTACCTTATGACTTGACTCTCATTGCACTCATAAAAACCTCCTCTTATTTGGGTAACTCCTTTTGGTTTGCACCAAAGGGCTTACTTGGTCAGATATATACCCAAAGGAATGATCAAATGATTAAGGTAGGGATGTTGTGAAGTTAATTGGGAAGATATTGGAAGAACCTAATAGAATTTATAGGTGTTAATAAAGGGAGATGCGGTGGTCTTCTATATGAGTGGGAGGGGATGTACATGGAATTTTTTAAAACAAGGTAGGTGTACCCATGTTTTAACTTAAAATATTTCATGAAAAAAAGAAAAACTCTATAATATAAGGTGTAAGGATTAAATATGGACATAAAATCAGTGTTGGAAAACTTTCTGGTTAATTTAGGCCCTTAATTTTAAGGTTTAGTCCCCTTTTAAGCTTCATTTTACCTTAATTGATGTAACTAATTTTAATCTATTTCACAAATCTTTTTGGTAAAAACTTAAGTAGATCTTATTATACTATAAATATTATACTAATTAAAACCATTTATTTCAATTTTTTGAAATTAAATTCATAGACTATGAAACATTAAGTTTAATGCCAATACCATAGATTTGGTAAGAAAGTGAGTTTTTAAAGTGAGAATGTTTAAAAGTCAATTAAGATTTTATATCTAAAGTAGTAATAAAAATGATTACAATTATTTAAATTGGATTAATAAATTTATAATTTATCTATTTTTTACTTTAATAACAACTTAAAATATAATTTAACTATAAAAATAAATTAGATAAAAAAGTAGTTTTGCATTAAAATTCAGTATTTGTCACTATTCATCCCAAAAAGACGTTTCTCATAACAATACCTAATATTCACACAAATGTAATTTTGAAATTATGAATTCAAAAATGAATTTTATTTTATGGAATTAATTTTTCTAGGAGTATATAAAATTAATTTTAAAATTATTCATATAAGGACATAAAAAGTTCCTTTAATGAAATAGTATTTTTAAACATATAAAACTTTACCAAAAATTATATATCTCATTATTACTATGTTTTATTTAAATGAAACTATTATAAATAAAATTTGAGAAGTAATCATTGAAATTCATATTTCTCTTTTTAATATCTTGGTTATGTCTATCTCATTGAAATAATTATAACAATAAAGTGATGTTTCACAGAAACCCAATGTTTCATGTAACACAAGACATGTCGGTGTTTCATGTAGCATAAGCTTACCTTGGTGTAGCGTATAATGAGATTCTGACTTAGTGTATCATGAAACATAAGAAATAAAATGAAATTAATTTATTCAATAAAAAGGTTCAAAAAACTCAGGGTGTTACAAATTCTATTTTAATCAGCAATATTCATGATTTTGAAATAAAGTAATTTATATTCTTAAAATTATTTTTTCTAAAAACTATTTTTCTATGAAGTTTACATTTTTTGCATTAAATTATTATTTTTTCATTTGTAGAGATTTAATCTTCAAAAACGGTTACCAAATTTGGAATTATATGTTTCAAATTTTGTAAATTGGTTCCTTTTATTTTTTTTCATTATGAATTGTAATCTTCATAAATATTTTTCACCTCAACAAGGTTAAAATGGGTAAAAGTGTCTTTAAATTATGATATAAGGTCACAAAATCAATCCAAAACATTATTTTATTTCCTTTTATAGGAGGACTTCGACCATAACAGTCATAAAATCTAATATATGGAATTTTTGTGCCATTTGTCTTTGATAATGACCATTATAATCTTTTATGTAAAGGAATATACAAAATAAAACTATCTTGTTTTTAAATTTAAATTATATATTCACATAGGATTAAATTTTTTTTGGAACAATTATTAAAATATATTTTTAGAATAATGAAATTATTTCTACGATATTAATATAATTATAATTTTTAGTGACTATATAACTACTTTAAATTATTATAAAATGATAACATGGTGCTTGTGAAAGTAGAGGAATAATCAAAAATAATTTTTCTTAAAAGCATTAAAAGTAATTTGTTTTGGATGAATTGTAGTGATTAAAAATTATAATATTTAATAATAATGTATAATTGATGGTTAAAATTATTATATTTGAATTTAATTTCTATCTTGACGTGCTTAAAGTCAAATAATGTAAATAGTTCTAAAAATGAATTTATTAGTATTTTATGTTAAATAATATTTCTTTAAATTATTTAAAAATTATAAAAATATTGAAAAAAGAAAATTAGGATTACAGATTGTCTAAACATTTATACCTTGGATATTTATGATCTAATATTTATCTTATAAGGAAAATTATAACCCTTTAAGATTGAAAAATTTGTTTCTGCAGTTAAGGTTAAAATTAATTAACAAAGGAGTAAAACCAAAAGATAAGGTTTAAAATAACACTAAAACTTGTCAAAATTTTATTGGTTTAAGGGATTACAACAATATATAATCTTATATTTGAAATTATGGCCACATGGTGCCACATGAACATGGAAAAGAATTTATTATATTTAAATATTTTAATTAATTCCATGTGTTTTCTTTCCTCCACTTATAAAAGAACACCCTCCCGTTTATTATTAAAACCACCTTAAGACTCCTTGTTTGACCAAACCCAAACCAATTATTCTTTAACATTCACTATACATGAGTTAGAATTTTTTTCTTCTAAAAATACCATTTTGAGGGACCTAATAAAGGGATCTAAAGAAGGTATATTGAGGAAGAGGTAATCATTTTTACAACTTTTTCAAATTTATTACTTATTGAACTTATTTTGATCAATTGTAAACATAATAAAATAATTTATTTAGTATCATAAATATACTTATATTTTATTCTAATGATGGGAAAACCATTTACCACAAATTTTTCATCCTTTGGAAATTGAAAATATTTATTGTGCGTACGTACGACTTTCCATATCAATATAGCAGTGTAATTCATTTTTACTCACCATTTTACTTGGATGGTTATAAATATAGAACTGATTAATGTATATAATTTTTAAGGAATAATTATGTTTTTGGGAATATATTATATCATTTACCTTCTTACCCTAACACTTTTAAAAAAAGATAATGTTACATCTTCGTGCATATCAACTACCCTCTCCGCAAGGGGATGCCATTCATTTTTCATGTTCAACTTTCAGAGATTATTATAAATATATATGTGATGAATTTATATTTTTTTATATCATAATTGAAATTATGGATGTTATGAAATCATGATAAAGATATAAGTACCAAAACTATCTGACTAAAACTTACATGAAAAATGAAACTGTCAACACTATAAAATAACAGTTTTAATAAACAATTATTAATAAACAAGTGATAAAATGTTATAAGTGGATAATCTAAGATATTATAAATATTTATATTGTTATATTATATAATTTTAAAAAAATTAACTTTATTATATAGGCTAAAATCACTTTTAAATAAAGTCATACCTAATACATGGGTTTCTTGTCTCACTTTTGTTTCCATGAGACATATATCATATTAACCACTTTTTTCATTAATTTGGTTTATATAATATCCATTTTATGTGATATATCATTAATAAATTTATATTTATGAAATATAATGTTTCATTTTATGTTATTTATTTCATGGGGGTATGATTAAAAAGATAACAATGTAGTAAGGGATTTCTTTTTTCTATCTCATTTTATTTCAGGATTATTTATGATTAAATTTACATTGAGAGAAATTATATGATAATTATCTAATAAAACCATTTAATTTTATTATACTATGGTAATTCATTTAATTCTAATGTTATATTACCATTTTACTCTCCTTGGTACATAAAAATACTGAGAAAATGTTTTTAATAAAAACACACTTCATTTCCTATTTGGTCAGGAATATTTTTATTCCATGTTCTTGTTTTCATTAAAATAATTTAATGAATGGTTTTATTATTATAAAATTATTTTTTAAATTATTTTTTACCCACATTATTTTTATATAATTTTTAAAAAACAATATTCTTATCTTTTTCTAAAAGATGTACTTTTTACCAATAGTGTGAATGAAATATTTTTTTAAATGTACATTGTAAGAATAACCTTTACCACTATCATCACTATTATTATATTTGAATATTAATTTAAAATTTTTTATATTTAATTTCCGAGAAAAAAATATTCCTATTAATATTTAATTTTTTATATTTAAAAAAACTTTTTTCATAATGAAAATAAGTATTTTCCTCAAGAAATTTACACATATTTTATAAATGTATTTTCATCTATGAAACACCCATTGATGTTACTAGGGATATGATCCAATTATATTATGTTTATTCCATCATTTGATGGTTATTATGATGAAATTTTGATGTTACATTTTCTAGACTCAATATGGATAATTTTTGTTTTATTAGGCATTTTGAGAATGAACTGTATTAATTATCCAAATTAAGAGGAATGCATTGGAATTTAAAGTGACATGTGGGGATTAGTTATAGATAACCCCATGATGCATCAAAAAGTATCATGAGATAAAAAAGTGGCATAATTAGATATTAATTTGGTTTACACTGACCAATTTATTAAGAATTATATCTTGTTTGAGAGACCTTGACATTATGATTTATGATATATTGGTTGAGAGGCCTTGATGAAAAGTTTATAAATATTTATAATTATACATTTAGTTTTTTAATAACAAGTTTTCATTATCCATGGGTTTTATATGTTGATATTATCCATTTATTATCATTGAACTCAAGTTATTGTTTGAATAGAAAGTATTTTGATTGTACAGTTTTCCATATTTTTATGTATTATTTAATCATGATAGATTTTGTTGTATGTAACACTTACTAAGCATATAATCTCACTATTTATTTGTTTTGCATCACATAGGATATGTATATATAACTATATTATGAATGGTATAGAGAATGCAAGTATTTTACTTGTGCTATTTTTTATATTTCTATTATAATATGGGAATCAGGTATGTATCTAGTTTTCTAAGACAACTAACTGATTGATCCTATATTGTGAGACCCCTTGTATCTTATACCAATATTATAAGTAAACAATGGCTCTAGGTTACTATATTTGGTTTTATATAGATGGTATTAGAGGAAGTTTATTATAAAACATGGGAAATATATTTATGAAAACATATATTAGAGAACATAACCCTATAAAATAATATTATGATAGCTCTAATTATTAGAGAAAATTATAAATTATGATAAAGAGAGGACTCTGAGTTTCTTAGAAAATACTTATATTTCATGATACTAGAAAGTGTTTGTGGCTATATTAGAGATGCACCAAGGGGTAACAACACTAAAAGGGGGGGATTGGTTATTAAATAAATCATCACTAGTTAATTATGTGTGGGCATAAGATTGCACATTTGGGTAAAAACTTGCAAGGGATATTATTGGGTTAATCTACATTTTCATTATAAACCATTATGATTGATTTGAATAGATTATGACCAAGTAATAACTAGGTTAAAACTAAGATGTCATAGAGTGAAAATAAGGTGTCATTTTTTTGACATCCTATGAATTAATTTTCATGATTTCTCACTATAATTATTATTTCCAACAGTATTATTTTTGGATTTAGTAAATGGTTGGAATTATGTGGAAGTGAGTTGTCAATAAATGTGATAGACAATGAAATATTTTTCCTCATAAGAAACTATAATATATGTGAACTATAAAGAGAAACCTTGTGATTATTCTTAACCATTTATCATGATATATGATGAAAAAAAATAAACATTGGTTAGTTTCCTAAAACATAAAATAGAAGAAAAATGAAACTTTATAGGAGTTTTTGTGGAAATTATCATGTAAGAAATAAATTCCAATTTCCTCCATGTTAATAATGTTGGATGAATAACCCAAGATAATTTCTCAGATGAAAAGGAAGTTATTTTTAGTGTTGAAATAAAGGTTATAGATAAAAAAAATTCAAGGGAATTTTATGCCTTATAGGAAGGAACTTGGGGATTATCTATTTTAATGACATAATTCAAGGGTTAACTCCTAGATCAAGGAAGGTCCTATGATATTACAATCATTAAAGTGGAAATATTAAAGTTTTTATTTATTTTTATTCAAAAATTATGTTGTATAAGTGTTATATTAATGATATTCTGGTTATAATAATCCTAAAACATCTATGAATTATTATGAAATAGTATTTCTTAAGGATTTGAAAGCATATGTTGAATGGTGCCAATTAAGTATAAAAGTTATATATGATTATGTTTGTCACATTTTAAAGGTATATAGAATATATTATGTAGTTTTTTATTTTATTTAATAAATAAGGATAAATTTTATTTTTTGTATATATAAGTTTTCCTTAAGGTTTTATGCTGATTCAGTTTATTATCTTTTTTTGGGAGAATATACGATCAATTTATTCACATTTCTGGTATGTGAAATTATGGTATACTTTATTTTGACTGGGAATAAATGTTGAAGTAGATCTTGGAAGAAACATATGTGATTAAATATTTTGGATTATTGGCCTTTTGATTTTGGTCATCCAGGTTTAGAAGAGTTTTAAGGATAACTATTTATGGAATGGATTAAGTTAAATTTTGAGTGTTATTCATGAGGATTTATATATTAACGTGCTATATTTTTCCATATTGGAATAATTGTGATTATATTTTTTTGGTAAATATTTAGAGATATAAGTAATAACTTTTCATTATTTTATGGATCTTATGATCTATTAAATATTAACTTTAGTGATTTGGGGATGAACAATTAATATTGAATTTTCAATTTATGGATTAAGAGATGGAGTGAAAAATTATTGATTCAAAAAATAATAAAATTATTATTATGAAATGGAACAAAAAAATTATGTATAATTTCACATGTTCCCTATCTTGATAGTAAAATAATACCTCAAATTTGAGAAAATATAAAATCCCATATCTTTAATACACTTTATATAATTATTTATAAAATAAAGAGCCAATTAATAAAACCCATTAAAGACCAAAAGGGATACTATCTTTTGGAAATTAGGTTCATGACATAATAACTTAATACATGGGTATGAAATAATTATATAAAAACTCTAAGACATTCCCTTATATTCCTTAGATCTTATAAAATTTCATTAGATTACTTCGGGATGTACATAAGAAGGGGTGATATATAAAAGATATTAATGGAATAATAAAAATATAGCATGAAAAAATTAAAACATGTGAGTCAATAGGCATATCAATGAGACATAAATGGGATTATAACTATAGAAATGAACATTGAATCATGATATAAGATAATAAAATGGGAGAAACATAAGAATTTGGAAACAAAAAACAACATGAGATCATAAGCACAAGTCAAGGATAAAAATTATGAAATCATAGTATAGTGTTATTAGGACAAGCTCACATCCACCAAACATGAAATATCATGAGGTAAAAACATTACTAAATGAATTTAAGGGATATATAATTCCGGTCCCACCTGTTTCTTTCATGTCTTGTACATGATTATGTGTGCCATATATATCCTACATCATAAGAACTAATTTCATCAATTTTAAACCCATTATTATAGAGTTTGGATTATATAAATTTAAGTAACTAATAAATTAAATGTAGGTAAAATTATTTGAATAACCTTGAGTAGAAATGGGGATGAGTATTCACAATACAAATGTTTGGTATGGAAAAGCACAAGATAATATCAACAACATAACAGGTGTACATAAAGGTTTATAGAAGTGGTGCATGAGATTAATAGTGCTATATAATAACTTTAGAATCATAAGTGTAGTAAAATGGATGTGTAAAAACACATCAAAACTTGAAAAATTATAAATAAAAAGGTATGATATAAATAATGTTCTTGAATAAAGCAAAGGAGAGGATCCCTTACCTTGAGAGGGCGCTCCTAAAAGACTGGGAGGAGCTTCTTAAGAGATTGGGGTAACCTTGGGAGGTCTCTAGAGAGGTATAGGTGGAGTATATTTGTGATATAAAGGTTTTTAATGAATATTCATGGGAGTATTAGTTGTTTTATATAGAAAAATTTAGTAGAATTATTTATTAATTTCTAAACATATGTTTTGGAATCTATATAATAAATTATTCAAAACCACAAACCCTCCCATCATTTTTTGATGGATTATTCCAAAGAGGGGTGTATTAAAGTATTTTATAATTATAATAATATAACTCCTAAAAATAATAACCTTGATGATATGGAAGTGGGTCATATTTATAATTAATTGATTTTTAAACCTTGAAATATATTATAGGTTTTGGAGGATTCATTAAGCCCCAAAAGAATGGCTCAAAGGACTTTTATTATTTTTATTACAGATAATACCCCTTTTAAGGGTTGAAGGGGAACTCGTACATGACCCGTAGGCCCAAGGCACAATGTCTGACACGACCCGATGGCCAATAAATGACCCAAAGGCCCAGAGGTATACCATGCCCATTACATGACCCATAAGACCAATGCAATAGAACCTCCCTACCTACTTTCTGCATCATTGATCTCCTATCTCCCCACCTTGAATTGCTGATCGACTATCATAGCTCTGTACAAAGCTGCACGGTGCCTAGTCCCAACGTCGGTTGCCATAACCTCTCATTCTTCCAATCCGGCTATCTCTTCTTCTGGTGACTACTACTCTTGTTTCTCTGATCCTCCTATGGGGCCAAATCTGTACGAACTGGGATACTCCATGGACGTTTTGGCCCAAATTCCCAAAGGCCTAAAGGCCTTTGATGACCCGAAGGCCCTTGAGACCCGTAGGCCCAAACCGATTGTCTGAAGGCCCAAATCGGGTGAATAGTTCCAGTTGCTATATTACTAAACAGTACCTATTATAGTACTACTATAGTTCCTTCTATAGTAACCTAGAAATTCACCTCCACCCATTTTTGAACTTGGGCCTCTTATATTCCAAGCAGGAGCCCTTACCACTCGAGCACGGGCTCGTTGGCCGGAGGATTCCTTAAGTGTTTATAAAATTAATCAAATAAAATTAAAGACAAATTATATTAAAGGGAAAACATAATTTAAGTTTTTTATACTCTTTATATTATTTATTACATCACTTTTTTGATTTTATGATGTAATAATATATATAGTATATTTATACCGTATTAAATTTTTACACAAAAAATTGGCCATTTTAAAAAATAATGAAAAATTAAACATTAGATAATTTTGACACAATTATTTCATAAATAAAATTTATTTTATAAAAATATTTCTCTAAATATGAGAATTCACAATTTTAAATAAAAAATCCTAATTTATTGAAAAATACTTGTTTTTGGACTATAACAATTTTATGACACTTATAAAAATTACATTTGACTTTATTAAATTATATTATAATTTACAATTATTAAATATTTATTTAATAATAATATTTTTTATAGTTTTAGTTATTTAAAATATTATTGAATTCATCAAAAATAGAGTCTTGAATGAAACTATATATTTCCCAAAAATTCAATTTTTGTTTCATCATATCAACATTTACTTTTTATCAAAATCATTATATAATCATATAAAAGTAACAATGAAAATGAATAAAAATAATAATTAAACAATTGATAATAAAATATAATTTTTTTACTATTTGTGTTTATATACATATCCCATTATTACACCATCGAATTACCTAATGGTAAGGTGTGCAATATCGATATTTTTTTGGGTGGTTCAGTAAACATGGTTTTGGCCATGATCTGATAATCTTGAAATTATAACATAAATGGTTTCAATCATAATTTAGTTGTTGAATCTTATCCCTCATAATCTATGGTAAATTGGATTCAGAGGGTATGATCCTCCTGGTAGAGGCTATCACATTTCCCATTTGTGTCAATTTAACTTTATCATAACACTTAATAAACTAATCTCAATGGTCACCATACAATAGATATATTAACAAAAATTATGATTATTAATTATATTTTATATACAAAAAACAATAACTTTCCAAAATATCCAAAGTAGTGCTTGTTTTTTCTATAACTACATTACTTGATAAGGAATTTATTTATTCAAAATAGAATTTCATTTATTAAAGTTTGGATAACTACATTATTACCCAATAAAAAAATTCATTTCATACATTAAGATTGATGAGGTTATTTATCTTTCATATCCTCTTATAGTTACCATGTCACTTCCTCAAACTTGTGGCTCTTCAATAACATGTTGACTACGTGAGTTCTTTTATTTCATAGAACCTTGTCTCTATTATCAAAGATCTTCACTGGTTTCAACTCATATGAAATATTATTCTCCAATGGTGTTACCTATGTATTTAGTACATGTCATGTGTTCGGAATATACTTCCCCAAGAGGGATATAGGGAAGACATCATGTACATGAGATAGGTTAGGTGTGAGTGCTAGTCAATAGTCTACTGATCTAATGATATTAAATATCTCAAAGGGGATGATGTATCTTGGAATATGATTTCCCTTCTTCCCAAACCTCATGAATTTGTTCCATGGTGATATACAAGGGAACATGTTTTATCTGACCTCAAACTCTAAATGACAACGATGATTGTCTATATAGAATTTTTATCGACTTTGTGTGGATTTAATATATCATTTAATGCTTTCAACCTTCTCCATCATGTCTTGGATAAGAACATGTCCCCTAAGCTCCCTCTCTCTAACATTATCCTAATATTTGGGAGTCTGACACATCTTCCCATACAGATCCTCATAAGGTTCCATTTGAAGGTTATAATGAAAAGTATTTTTAAATGATAACTACACTATTGGATGATTTTTATCCCAAAATACTTTTAAATATGTTAATCATGATATGATAATATCCTCTAGAGTATAAATTCTCATTTTATACTGAACATATATTTGAAGGTGATAAGCAATGTTCATTCTTAGCTCTATATCCAAATCTTGGTGAGGTGTATCCAAAACCTCAAATTAAACCTCAGATCTCAATCAGATATAATAGAGAATGGAAATCTATGTAGTCTTACCACTTACACTATGAATATCTTTTTGAGTTGGTAAATATAGAAATATTCCTTGATAACAATGGAATGGGATGAAATTTTAAGGTGACCAACTACCACCCAGATGGTGTTATTTCCTTTAGGGGTCCTGGGGAATTCTATTATGAAATCTATGGTTATTTTTTACCATTTCCATACTCATATGGTAAATGGATTCATCAATACCTTGTAATTTTTCATTCTACCTTCACTTGTTGGAATACCAGGCATCATGATACAAATTCCAAAATCTCCCTCTTCATGTTATCACACCAAATTTTTTTCTACATATATCATTACATCTTAGTGCATCCTAAATTAATAGGTAAGGACGAGATATACACATCATAAATAAGTTCCCTATTCCATTATGTTTTTTATGAGACACATGTCCAATGTTTAAACCTTATAAATCCATCTTTAGAAAAGTTGAACATGAGAATATTTTCTACCATAATCTACAGAACATCATCATCCTTCAAATCCTTCTTTATATCTCAAGAATAGATGGTTGATAATTAATTTGAGTTACTTTGGATGTTGATAATTTTATTATTCCCATGTAAAACTATTATATTTCAATGAATATTGGATCTCATGTAATTCTCATTATATATATGGTTGAAATATCATTTCTACTCATTGAATCTTCCACTTTTTTTCCTTCCCAAGATGGTGATTAATTTAACAATCATAATCCTTGATCATCTCTAACCACCTTTGTTGGCACATATTGTGCTCAATTTTTTTTTGTGAATATTTACTTGAGAATTTTATGATCTATATATATCTCACACTTCTAAATTGAGTTATATTATCAAAAAAAATTCAGTGAAGAGAAAAATACAATTAATTATAGATCATGTGTTGTATAGTTATTATCATGGATATTTAATTTGAAGGAGGCACAAACTATCACTTCTCAATCTTTAATGATTACACAAACCAATACTTTTTTTGGATGCATAACTATAGATAAAAAAATCCTTCCCTAGTGGTGAGTAATTTGAGAAAAAATGTAGTGATTAGCCTCTTATTAAAATATTTAATTCTCTATTTTCATTACTTTTTCTATAAAAACCTCACTCCCATATGAGTTATCTTGGTTAGTGTTCTTTAAAATCATGATAATTTTTTCAAAAATTGATGATAGTACCCCTCTAATCCATTAAAACTATGGGTTTTTATCATGGATGTTGTTATTGGACATCCTTCAATTGCCTCTATTTTTTATGTATCAAAAAATATCCCATTATTAGTGATAACATTCCCCAGTAAAGTAACTTTATCCTTTTAAAACATTATTTTACTATAATTATCATACAAATTTTATTTTTTCAAGGTATTTAGTTCAAAATTAAAATGCTCCTCATGTTAATCCTTAATTTTTTAGTAGATAAGAATATCATCTATAAATACTACCATATATTTGTTGAGTTAATCCCGAATTAATCTATTCATTAATTAAATGAATATTTATGCAGCATTAATGAGTCCAAATGGAATCACTATGAAATCATAGTGCCCGTACCTTGTATGAAAATATGTCTTAGGGATATCCTACTTTTTCACCTTTAATTGATAATATCCCTACTGAAGATCCACCTTATAGAAGTTTTAGGCTTCACATAGCTGATTAAACTAGTCATCATTATGTAGTAGAGGATACTTGTTCTTTATCTTGATTTTTTGAGTTCATGATACTCAATTAAGAGGCACATTAACCCATATTTTATCTTGATGAAGAGGACCAGTTCACTCTATGGTGATGCACTTGGGCATATGAAACCTTTATCTAGATTCTCTTATAGTTTCTTCTTTAGGTCCCAATGTTTAGAGGTGTCCATTTTTTAGAGATTCTTGAACATTGAAAAATATCTAGGTATATGAATGATTGAAAACTCAACCTATTGTCTAGGAGTAAGACCAGGTAATTATTCGAGAAACACGTTAGCATATTACCTCATAATGGGAAAGTATTCAAGGGTGATCTTTTCCTTAGTCTCAATCATTTGAGAAAGATACAATTTTTTCATAGAGAAATAATATCCATTATTGAAATGATGATACCAAAGGATATTGATCATCCTCCTTTAAATTGTATATAATCAGTGTATGATTCATGATATGAAGGTTTATTTCCTCATCTTGAAAATTTATGTTGGATCCATATAAGTAAATCCAATCCATACTTACAGTTGTATCAAATTACACTATAATAATTATAATAAGGTTTTCTTGGAATTTCATCCAACATATATAAACATGGGATGATTTATATTTTGGGATACAAAAATTAAAAAATTATACATCATCATTGTTAAGTTGGCTTCCATGTTTTGTGGTGGTGTTTGAATAGTTCCACTAAACTTTCTTGATAGGAAGCTATACATAGAACCAAAATCCAACAGTATATTCACTATCCTTGAATGAATAAATATTGTAATGATTTCCACTTCATTGTTGGGATACACCACAATATTTTTGATAGCATAAGCTCACCCTTACTCTTTAGGACATGGAGTTTGTTTATTGTTGGTCATCATTAACAACACTGGTATTAGTGAATTGATTCTCATAGTGTCATTGTTCCTTGATGTTGAAAAATTTTTATAATAGAATATGGATTTACTGGAGTATTCCTTTCATAAATCACATTAGTGGGTTTATAATTTTTTCTATCGCTAGTTAGGTGACCTTCCTCCATGCACCTAAATAATTTCTTTATCCCACTCCGGTAATTTCAAGGATGCTTTTTCCCATACTTTTGAAAAGTGTGATGTTGGAATTTATTTCCCCCATAATACTTTTCTATCACACTATAGTAATTAAAATACATTATCCGCTTATTATCTACAAGCATATGTGACCCATGAGATTTTTTGATCTCCAATTAATGTTTTAGAGAACATCATACAATTTCCTCATAGTTGTCAAAGTCTCAAATTTTCAATGCTTTTTAAGAATTTAATTTAACCAACCAAATAAGAAGTAAAATTTAATTATATAGAAGTTTATAAATACAATGTTGTATCTTGAATGTTCTATGAATTTTGGTTTGTATTCCATGATGGATTCATTATCAATTTTCTTAAGTATAATGAAACACATCTCAATTTTAAGTTAGAGTGTGAAAGGAAAATATATATCGAAATGAATTTTATAAAACTCCTAATAATTCATCACTTCGATCACATATATATTATTTTTACTTTTGAACAACATCCACTATTTTTTAGTTCCTTCTAATATATGATAAAAACAATCATGGCATTCTATTTCATAGAGAATTGAAGGATAGAGAAAATATTTTCAATGGATTTTATCCATTGTTCCATAATTATAGGATTAGAAGATCCACTAAAAGTCAAAGTAAATTTTACCTAAAGATCTCAATTGAAACATTCTATTTCTTAGGGAGTTTTGGGAGTTTTTCCTGATTCATATTTTGGTTTAAAACATTAGTTGACTGTTAAAGTGTTATCATGAAGTTCTTGAATCTTGTTTCCATCAGATTGGGATTCTCATTTGGCAGTCATCACATTACCCCTCACATTGGTTGTCGACCTAGTTTTCCTTGGTTATAGAAATTCACATATAAATAGAAAATTTGGGATGATTATTTGTAAACTTTTAAAAAAATAAAAATAAAAATATGAACATTGAAGGGATAAATCATATTTTAACTATATTATTTATCCTACGAATTTCAATGTTTAAATCTGTGTTATCCATCTAATATTTCCAAACATATAATTTTTTGTGTATCTTTGTTTCCTTCTTATTGGTTCATAAATATCTTGTGAATTTACCAAAGCACATCCCTTAGGAGTGTCAAAACAAATGTGTAGTAGGTCCCATTGTTTTTCACTAGGTGATGATCGAGTCCAACTCAATGTTCCCATTTTGGGATTATTACCCCTAGGTAGAACTATTTTAGATCCACATCCACCTACAGTATTCAAAAAGTGATATATTTTCTTGGAAACCACATACTCTACACTTTACCAAATTTATGTATTTATTTCTTTGTTTAGTATTATCATTAAGGATTTCCCTATTGTTTTCTAATCACAATACACAAAAATAACTCATCTTTCCTCTGGTACTAACTATGAAAACCTGTATATTTAATAAACTTTATATACTGATTTATTACATAAGGATACACTCAATACAACCCCATAAGATCATTAGGCCAAAAGTATTTCAGAAATTAGGTAAATTAAAAAATAACTTGAAACATGGTCACACCATCATTATTTAAAAACTCTAAAACATGTCCTTATATTCCATGGATTTTTTAAAACTTAATGGTACAACCTGGGGGAATACATAAGAAAGGGGTGAGCTATAAAGCCCAATAAGTTAATAATCAAAGTATAACATGATCAAAGTAATAAATGTGATTCAATAGTAATTTCAGAGAGACATAAGATGGATGAGAACCATAAACATAAACATAAAATCATAATATATTATTATAACATAAAGGAAACATAGGTAAATTAAAACAACATAAAACATGGAATCATAAACATAAGTTAAGGATAAAAACCATGACATCATAACATATTGTTACTAGGATACCCTCACTTGTACCATACATGGAATATCATGAGATAAAAACATTACTTAATTCATTAGAAGGATATATAATTCTGGACCCATCCTTCACATTCATATTATGTTCATGCATAATATTTCCACATAAATAATACAAAATAAGAATTTCCTTAATATTTTCTAACCCCATGATTATGGAGTTCTAGTTAAATACATAGAAGTACCCAATAAACAAAGTATATGTAAAACTATTTTATAACATCTGGAGTTTTTATGGATAATTTTATTCCAATAAATAATTTTTTTCATTTATATATTTTAGTTCACTAAGTCAAACATTCCTTTCACACTAAAGTGACTTGTCGTATGTTACACGCAACACCGAGTTGGCGTATGATACATGCAACAATGAGTATAGATTTTGTTCAATGTATACAAGAACTATGTTTGTATTATTTTATAAATAACACCAAATGAATATTTAACTATACAAAACACTGACTTGGCTTGCGTTACATGAAATAGCAACCTTCCTTGATAGCTTGCATTTTATGAAATACCGAGTTTCACTAAAAAACGATATATTATTAAAATAATACTATTTAATGGGATATAAACTAGCCATTATGAATATTATTAACCACATTTCTATTTTTATATAACATTAAAATTCATCTTATCTATTTTATAGATATGATATAATAACAAATTCAATTTTCTGTATAAAATATGTATTTTTCAAAGAAATACAATTTTACAACCTTTTGATGGAGAACCATTTTTAATATAGTTTTTGATAATTTTTTAACTTCTATTTGACATAATAAGATTCTTATTTTTAAGGGTGATATAAAAATTTACTTTGGTTGAAATTTTGGTATTTTCTGGATGAAATTTATATTTTTAATGAATAGTAAAAATACTGCATTTTAATTCAAAAATAAATTTTATTCTAATTTATTTATATAGTTAGATTATCTTTTTTATTTGAATTAAAGTGTAATTGGATTATGTTTTTGTCATTTAATCCAATTTGGGCCATTTAATGTAATTTCACATTTAAATTGGACATAAAAACATGTCAATATTTTGATAATTTTTGTTTTTTAAAAACCTATTTTTTGGTTATGACAACGTGAATTAATTTTAAATTTATTAATGAAACTTATGTGTTTTTAATTTTGAAAAATTAATTTCATATTTGTTATCAATGGGTCTAAATTTTTTTAATATGTTACTTTTATTTTTTTTGGATATTATGAATAGTAACTTTGGTAATTTTTATTTACCATAGTTAAAGGTGAATCAGATAAATTAGGTTAACAAACTATATAATGAAGATGATAAAATTACCTAGAACCTTATAAAATCTTATTGTATGAATTAAATTAGACCAATATCACCTAATTTTCATAATTAATTCATTTAATTGAATTTTTTCTATGAAACTGATGTAATTATAATTAAAACAAAAGAAAGTGACAACATTTCACTTTCATATATCTTATAAGTATAGTAATTTTAATGTAGTGATAAATTTTATAAAACTTAAAAAATAAATATTATCCAGAAAGATAATAAATTTATCTACATCATGTGAATTTATTTAGAATTTTTAGAGACTAAATAAGTACCATTAATGATGACAGAATAGTGATGTAGATATTATTTTATTGATAGAAATATCAATTGAATGGTTTTGAAAATATTAAAATAAATATCAAAAGAACTAATTATTATGCTATACAAATTTTTTAAGTGAATATGACATTTTAAGGAGTGTATTAAATATTTTGGTTAGAATTTATCTTTTTTTTTTATTTTATTTAAGGTCAAATAAATTAATAGTGTCAAAACTGACACTATTGATATTTTATAAAAATAACATAATATTAAATTATTAAAAAATCACAAAAACATTTAAAAATTAAAAAGTGAAAATTATATACTCTGAAAATTTTCAAAGTTTCAAATTATGGACAATTTACAACATTTAAGTAAATATTTATAACCATTTAAAATTTAGAATATCATTACCATAAATAAAATTAAATAGATTAAATAAGGATAAATCAAAATAATAAGGTTTAGAATAAAATCAACACATGTATAAATTTTATTTTTTGAGATTATTTCGACCAATATGCATCTAATATTCGAAATAAATGAGTTTTGGACCATTATAAACCGAAAATAAATTATTAATAAATTAATATTTCAAGACTTTCCTAAAGTGCCCCTCCTTCCTCTTATAAAAGGACACCACCTGTACCCACTTATTCACTCCTTTAAATCCATTTGGCTCGTCCAAATATTTCCAAAATAAGCTCCCAAAATTCCTCCCTTCCTCTTAGAGGATACACCTTGTGCAAAAATCCATCCTAGGGAGACCTTTTCTGCAAATCAAAAGGAGATGCCTGAAAAAGAGGTAATTGTTTTATCACCTCTTTCAAAATTATTTTCTTCTTCTACTTACGCTTCTTATTTTGTTTCTATAATAAAGTAATAAATCTAGTATCGTATACATTATTATATTTTATTATAATTATGGGACAACCTTATACCTCCTTTTATCCATCCTATGAATTACAATATCACCTTGCGTGGGTACGTATGGATTACCGTCTCCACACAGTACTGTAATTTTTTATTCAAAAATAATTAAATTTTATGGGTATAATGATGAGTAAATAGATGGAAATAATTAATATAACATTATAATTATTATTTATAATTAATATACTATCCAATTTAATACTATTTAACCATCAAGGGAATGATATCATCGCTCGTGCGTACGTGTAGCTTACCGTCTCCACAACGTATTGAGACTCATTATCCACATTGACCATTCCAAAATTATTATAAGGTATATATAATAAATAAACATTAAATATAAGAAATAATAATTCTATTGGATTTATGTATATATATATGTCATTTACTTTCTTCCATTCAATTCAATAAGGAAATGGAAACAACGTTCATGCATACATATGACCTACTGTCTCCATGAACAGTGTATTCCATTTCATTTATCTATATATTATATATATTTATATACTTAATATATATGATATATAAATCATGTTTTAAATTCTATAAGTAATATAATCAGGATATATGTAAGAATATCAAGAATAAAAAGTCAAAACACATACGATAAATAAAACAATTATTACCCAAAACATTACTTTATCATAGAATTGATAAATGAATGGGTAATATAAAGTCATAAATGAATCATATATAATGTCATAAATATTATGATGGTTATTTTAGAAGTTAATAATATTTTTTAACCAACTATATATGAGTTTTAGACACATACAAAAGAAATGAGACCTAAGGTAAGGGATTTTTTTGTCTCGTTTTTATTTCTATGGGACATATCCCTTATACACCATCTAATTCTTTTGTGTGGTGTTTTTTACCATGAATTTTATTATTATTATTATTATGAAGTTTATGATATTTACATATTCATATAGTTTTCTTTATTTTATTTGGAATACAATTTTATTGATTATAAATTGGTAATACATACTTTTGCAATCTCATTATTATCAGATATTGTTTATATGTAAGTATTTACTGGGGTATATTTATCATCAACTTCCATGATTCCTAAATATATAATATTATTTCTATTCAAATAAAAAAAATTAAGGTCAATTTCTCCCATTGGTGAACTTTTATTAAATGGTATGAAAGGAATCTTTCTGTCATTTTCCATATGAGGTACTTTTTGACTTTTCTGGCAAGGTTACGAGAAGAATGAAACTTATAGGGCATGAATAGATTTTAAAATCTTCATAAATCCATATTTAAATTAATATTAATCTGCATGTTTTATAGTTTATTTTCAACTAAATTATTTTATTTTAAAATTTAACATCATTTTGAGAAAAGAAAATATTTTTAAAGAAGAAAGGTTAGTTTCCTCTGGAATTAAGTTCAAGTGTTTTATCAAAATTATTTTTCATCTATGATAACGATATATAAATAGAATTATGTTTCTATAAATATTATTACAATTATTTTATTGTGTAAATTATGGAATGATATTTTATATAGATTATGGAATGATAGAATGATGTTTAAGAAACCCATTTTATTTCTTGGGTGATGTTATGATGAATGCTTTATGTTTTTATGGAACATATAAGAATGATTTTATTATAAGATGGGTGGTACCTATATCTCCCTCTAATGAATTCGGTAAAGATTTATATCTCAAGAGATAGACATGACTATAATGGAATGTAATTCTGGTTCAGCAATATAGGTTTGGGACAGGAAGTAAATCTAGTTCAGTAATACATGACTGGAACTACAAGTAAACCTGATTCAGTAATAGACTTTGTCTAATATGATGGTCTTGGAATCAATAACTTGGCTATTATAGAAATCATATTATATGATTATTTTTTTCCACAATTCCATGATTTATTATAACACCATTTTACCATGGTAAATGTTCCTTTATAATATATGCCTTACATACTGCCAAGATTTATTTTATGACTCCATATTTTTAAATTTAAACTTTATTTTCATGTTTTTACATTATTATGGTTATGGTTTGTTTTAAGTTATCAATGTTTACCCTTACTGAGAATTTTATCTCACCCTTTTTATGTTTTCTTTTTCCCTAGGATATAAAGAAAGGTTTTAGGTAGGAAAACAATAGGGGAATATCTTTATGGGAGATGTTGAAGATCTTTCACCAAGTTAGAAGATTATGTTCCAAGTTTCCAAAGAAACTAAACTAATATAGTCTTTGGGTTTATATTTTTATAATTTATTAAGTATTCTTCGAAAGAAATGTAATATCCATGTACATCAATCTTGGGTCGTTATAGTTGGTATTAGAGAAAATGTTTATTCCACCTTTGGAAACTTGGATTAAAAAACTTTACTGATATCCCAAGAGATATTTCTATGGTATGTTTAGGGATGTCCCTAAGGTTAAGTCTAACTATAGGTTATAATACTAGAATTATGGTAACTATTATGAGTAACATAGGATTAAACCTAAGATGTTAGTCATTTAAATTACCCCCCTTTATTAAATTGTTTTCCTAGTACGATTTTCGCCTCTCACACTATTCTTTTTGGGTTTTATAAAATGACTGGAAATAGGAGGATTCATGTTAATGAAGAGTATTATGGACAATGGAATGATTTTCTACATGAGAAACCAAATGAAATGGTAGTTGGGAGGTAAACCATCATTATTATGACTAATCAAAAATTTCATAATATGATCAATAATCTCAACCTTGGTGAGTTTCCTGACCCAACTAGTAAGAGAAAGATGGAGTTTCATGGTGATCATAGAGGAAATAAATTTCAATTTTCCTCATGTAAATAATGTGGGAAGAGACATCAAGGAGAATGCTTCAAAGGAACTAGAAGATGCTTTGGGTGTGGAAAATAAAGACAAAAATCCAGTAATTGTAAATGAAAAAGTCCAGTTAACACAATAGACAAGGATAATGGTATTTCTAAGACATCAATGACAGTTAAATGTTTTAAATGTTTAATACATGGTCATTATGAAAATAACTCCCTAAGGGAAAATCTCATGAATATAATTAGCATGGTCGTATGGGTAGTATTTATGTTGCTAATGATGAAGAGACTAAAAATTATATATGAGATGAAAGATGTGTTAAGGAATAAAACATTGAAGCTTGGTCAATGGTTTGAGAAGATAGTGAAATTATTGTATGTTTATCAAGAATAATGTTGTTTAAGTAATTTTATGGTACAATGAAATAAATAAACATCTAAGTATTGTTAAATTATTGTTTTTCCATAAGTATTTGAAAGAATATATTGAATTATACCAGTAACCATGAAAAGTTATTCAGATATTTTTTGAAAACACATGATATGTGAATAATGATGGGATAAGGAGATAATGAGTTGTTTGGTAGTATTAATGACCTCAAGACTGATATAATTACAAAGTGATATCATGGTTTGAGTATATTTAATTTTTAGTATTTTTAGTGCTTGGAAAGAGTTAATTCTGATAGAATTCATATTTTTTCTATGGTTCTATGGTAATTCATATTATTACAATGTTTCAAGAGAATAAATGATTAAGGTATTCACATTTTTGGTATGTGACAACCAAAAAATAACTTATGAGATATGGGAGATAAAATTTATGTTTATTTAGTTCACCTCTTTATAATGTTTTATATTTTCTATTTTTGGAAGGATTTTATGGTTATCCATTTATGGATAGTATAAGTTATACTCCAATTGAAGTTTTTTAGATCAATATATTACCTCACCATAGGTATACTCATGTATATTTGATAACCTATGATAACCCTTTTTTCGATGGATGGAATGA
This sequence comes from Viscum album, assembly GCA_963277665.1. NCBI lineage: Eukaryota > Viridiplantae > Streptophyta > Magnoliopsida > Santalales > Viscaceae > Viscum > Viscum album. The sequence continues at coordinate 251,057,674 of OY728160.1, read as the reverse complement.
TCTATCCTTCTATTTATAGATATTATGATCTACTAACACTTCACGAAGGATAAACTCAACTTCATTTATTTAAATAAGAGATGAAGTGGGAATTGTTCAAGGTGAGAACAACGCTGACATTGTAAAAAAATCAATAAGTATTTATTCTCATGCCAAATTATTCAAATTTAGGGAAAGGAACTTGAAAACCAAAAAATTTATCTTAGTACCTTTTTATCTGATGAATCAGATAGTCCCTTAAATCATATCATATTTATGGCTTTCTGGTTGTTAACTTTCTCCAAACCTTGTTCTCCATCACTCTCTATTAGAACACGATGGTTTGATTTTTTCTTCCATATCCTTGTTTCAAATTCTCACCTATGTTCTCCTATGTGGAAACCTAGTGATGAGTTACTTTGGGTAACCATTATGTTTCTAAATTTCGTTTTTAAAATGAATTTTTAGTATTAATTTTTACGGTGTGGGTTTTTATGAAAGAAACATTTAAGTAGTAAAATTTTTATAACTCCAAAAAATTTCGAGGGTGAAATTAATTTTAAGGGGGGGAGGTATAATGTAACACCCCAAGTTTTTAGGGACATTTTTTTTGAATAAATTAAAATTTTCATTTATATATTTAAATGCACTAATTTAAACATTCATTTCACACTAAACTGGCTTGTCGTATGTTACACACAACACTGAGTTGGCGTACAATACATGCAACACAAAGTATGGATTTTATTCAATGTATAAACTAATTATGTTTTTATTATGTTATGTGTAACACCAAAAGATGGTTTCACTATAGAGAACATTGACTTGGCTTGTGTTACACGGAAGAGTGACCTTCCTCGATATCTTGCATTGTACGCAATATCGAGTTTCACTAAACAAAAATATATTATTAAAATGTTACTATTTAATGAGATATAAACTAGCCGTTATGAATATTATTAACAAAATTTTGAATTTTATATAACATTAAAATTTATCTTATTTATTTTCTAGATGTGATATAAGAACAAATTAAATTTTCCAGATTAAATAAGTATTTGTCAAAGAAATAGAATTTTACCGCCTTTTGATGGAAATCCATTTTTAAATATACTTTTTGAAAATTATATAAGTTATATTTGATATATTAAACTTATTATTTGTAAGGGGGAAATAAAAATTTACCTTGGTTTAAATTTTAGTATTTTCCTGATGAAATTCATATTTTAATGAATAGTGAAAAATACCACATTTTAATTCAAAACTTCCTTTTCTTATAATTTATTTATATAGTTATATTATATTATTAATTAGTTTTAAAGTGTATGTAAGAACCCAGAGCTTCGGTTTCAGGTACGGATCTCTTCTACGAGCTTTTTAATGAAAAATGGAGAATCTGGAAATTTTCATATTACACGCCGTGTACTTTATAAGAACACGCCGTGTACTCCTCGGCCACTCTAAGCCATGTATTGGCCAAGACCGGGCCACACACATGGTGTGTATCTGGAAATTTTCAGAGTACATGTCGTGTAATTTATGATTACACGCCATGTACTCCCCTGCCACTCGAAGCCGTGTGATTGGCCGTGTCTAGGCCACACACACGGTGTGTAAGGATGAGGTGGAGGCCAGTTATTTCGGGGTACAGAAAATTGAAGTACACACCATGTACTCAAGAAGTACACGCCGTGTACTTTCTTTTTATTTCATTAATCGGACCAGGGTCGTGCCTAATGCTCATAAACACCTTCTTCTCTGTCTAATTTCGTCCAGGGTGTCCGAGGAGGCCGATTCTTCTCCGACCCACTGATCCGTCACTGGTTGTCCGAATCGAACTCCGTCGATTGCAGAAGAATTGCAGCAATGAGTTCTTGGTTCTTATTTAGCCTCGTTTCCTGATTCTTCCTCTCACGTGAGTTATCTGAGGTTGAGCGTTTTAGACATTTTTGTAGATCTACTCCATTCTAGGCCGATTCACGGGCCGAGGTTCAAGTATATCGATCTCCAAGGATCGAGGTAGGTGGTTTGTTTCCATACGTTGAAGTTCTTTGAGTTTTGGTTTCAAAAGTGTCGGATACCCATGTATCGGGTATCTCGGGTTAGAGTTTTGATCCGGTTTATTTATCTACCTTAGATTTCTTGTATGATTGAAGTTATTAGATGATTAATAATTGCTTTTATCATGTTTGAGGATCACCCCATGGGTATTTTCCCTTGTTTTGGCTATTGTTTGCTGTTTGGCATGGTTTGCCTACGAGGCAACCCCTATTGTATTGCTAGTATGCCTGTTGACTTGATTGCATGTATTGACTGCTGTTTATATTCTTGTGGATTCATTTTGTAGCTATTATCCAAGTATTTGTTTAACTTACTTTGGGATATTAATAGTTGATTATGTACGACTGGAAAGCTCAGGGCTGTGAGAACCTGGTGCGGGAGATCAAAGAGGGAATAGACAATTAAGTGCTTCCCTAGAGGGTCTGTTGGTTTTAGTTTCGTACGCAGGACCTACGAGGATCAGACTTTGTGCTTCCCAAGAGTGTTTTTAGTTAACCACGCATCGAGATCGTAGGAGGAATTAAACATAAGTGCTTCCTCAGAGAGTCTGTAGCTATTATTGCCAGACCATAGGGGAATTGACGTAAGAGCTTCCCAGAGTGTCTGTGCCTTGTTTGATTATTGGACTATATGGGTCTTCTAGTTTAAGCCACCTAGAGAGTTAGTGTGAATTTATATGGATGGTTGTGACAAGTCCACCAAGCCAAAGAACAAGCTTGGGTTTTGTACTGCTTCTGTTAGGTAGTCGTTTTAGATACCTATTGTGTTACTTGCTTATTTTGGAATAAGAAACATTGCTGGTTTTTCCTAGTTGTGTAATTAAATGAATGTGAATGGTATTTGGTAGAATTGTTTACTGCATTGTTTACATTTACTTTATATATATCACTCAATGATAGTAGGGCACAAATCTTTGTGGTGGTTTCCTACTAGGACTAGTCTCACACCCTGTTTGGGTCCTGATTTTCGGCCCAAACAGATTATATGGTTGGAGGTTTAGGTAGGGATTGTGGCCCTTCCACCTCAGTTACATGATTTTTGGTCGGAGGTGGAGAGCATGGGACCGGGTCTTGGCCCGCGATGCTGCAGGAGTTGTTGTTTACTTTTAGTACTTGGTTTCAGATTTATTTCAACATGTTGTTTTGCTTATTGCTTTCCATAGACACATGTACCATTCTGCATCATTATTATATTAGACATTGCTTTTACTTTCAGTCCAGTTATTGCATGCTAATTACTACTTCCACTATTGTTTTTGCTTATTCTTCCACTGCATACTTTACTAAATGAGGGCATTGTTTTCCCACTGACTCACCAAGGCCCTCACTGCTAGTCGGCAGCCTCTGGCAATTGGGGAAACGCGCTTGAGGTCATGTGGCGAACCGGGTACGGGGCACCAGTGGAAGGGCTCCGGATCCGGGTCGTTACAAAGTGGTATCAGAGGAGTTTTCCTTCTTTCTATTGCCTTACTGTTTTGCGACCATAGCCAGGGATAGGAATAACTGGTAGTTAGAACTTAACTATGCCCGGGTGTAATTAACCCGTGTACAAGGAAAGGCTATATTACCTCGTAATTGCAATTTTCAGTTTTTGCAATTGTACAGTTTATTATATTTCACCGTTGGGTGATGCACATGTTTTGTGTTTTTTTACAATTTATATGATTATGGTTCTATTTGGTTTCAACCCGATGAGATGAGGGTGTGCTATCTCATGCATCATATAGGGACCGGGTAGGAAATCACTGGTCATGCATTTTACCATGCCATCTGGGGTGCATTAAAATTTCATGCTGTTGTGATAGATGCCATGATAGATTATGCATGCCATTGTGGTAGTTTCTGTGATAGAAATACTTGTTGCGCTGATAGAGTATTACTTTTTTTACAGCCTATTTATCATGGGTTCCAAGCTCTGGTCTTGGAGGTGTTATGAGCCCTCAAGGACCGAAATTTGGTGGATCATTGTTTGTTATGCTGTTTACTTGTTGTATGTATTGTGATGATTCCAGGATTTGATTCGCAGGGAGTATTGGCCCCCATGGATTGGAATTTGGCACATAACTGGTTGTTTTTCAGTGTTTCTGGCGTTCAGAGCAGTTTCAGAGCTACTTCTCGGAAAAACCTAGAATACACGGCGTGTACTTATTTCATACACGCCGTGTAGTTTTTAAACCGTGTTACTATCTGTGTAAACAAAAACACGGGGTGTCGGAAAATCTTTGGGGACATGCCGTGTAACTTATGTACACATCGTGTGGTAGTCAACCGTGTACCCGGCCATTTTTCCAACAACACAGGTCGGGGAAGCTTGTGTAGTGCATGCCATGTGTTATAAATACACGCCGTGTAGGTTTCTTCTAGGTACCTGACCATGTCACGAACAACACGGGTCGGTGTTATCCATCCTTATACACACCGTGTTTGTTCGGAACACACCGTGTAGGGGATTAGCCATGTAGACAGCTGTGTAACCTGCTACATAGGTCGTCGAGCCTATCTAGTACACGCCGTGTGTTAGAAGAACACGTAGTGTGGTTTTCTTCTAGGTACCCAGCCATGTCACGAACAACACGGGTCGGTGTTATCTCCTTCGATACATGCCATGTTTGTTCGGAACACGCCGTGGAAGGGGTTAGCCGTGTGGCCGGCCATGGAACTAGTTACACGGACCACCGAAGCCTGGCTTGTACACGCCGTGTCCTCAGTGCACACGCCGTGTAGTCTAGTTTTTGGAAGACCGTGTAGGTTAGTCGTGAAAAGAGACTCGGGCAGGGGAGTGGAGTCCAGGTACATGCCGTGTTTTTGGACAGCATGCCATGTAGTCTGGATCATTACACGACCAATGATGGCAGAATTGCAGGCCCATGTAAATGGATTTAATAAACATGCTGTGTAGTTTAAATAAACGCCGTGTAGTTCAGTTTTACAAGTTTAAGTGTTTCTATCTCCTGTTCCCGTGTTGTAGTCTTGTGTTTTCTATCCTTGATGATCCTAAAACTGGAGTGTGCTTTTGACCTTTCAGCATTATGTCACCAAGACGTCCTCCCATTGCACGCCAGGAACCAGGCAGCGAAAATACGCCTAGTACGGCAGACCAGGGACTACCTGTAGTTCTGCCGATTATTCCAGATATGGCACTTGTAGTGATTCCAGACACTGGTGTGGACGCTCAATTCAGATAGGGTTTCATGGGGTTCATGAATACCTACCAGGGAGCTCAACATCCTGCCCCGTCTATGGCAGAGCTGATGCGAGTCTTCGAGCAGCAGCATCCTCCCACTTTCACAGGGGATGGAGGACCTCAGGTTGCAGAGTCATAGATAGAAACCATGCTTTCCATCTTCGAGCATCTGGAGACACCCCCAGACAGACAGGTGAAGCTCGCGACTTACATGCTGTGAGATTCTATCAAGAGATGGTGGGATGTAGTCTCACAGGTAGGGCGCCAGCGGACTATGGCTTGGGATGAATTCTAGCGTACGTTCTATGACTACTTCTATCCAGCGACGCTGAGGGTCGACAGGGCCAGGGAGTTCATGAACCTATAGGACGATACGCTTTTGGTTATGGATTATTCCTCCCGATTCACCGAGTTATAGTGTTTCTCTCCCATTCTGGGAAATGACGAGCTGTTTTTGGCGAGGAAGTTTGAGGAAGGCCTCAAACCAGAGATCAGATCACAGGTGAACGTTTTCTAGTTGACTTCTATTACTCTGATATTCAACTAGGAGATGATCACTGAAAGAAATCCGAGGGAGACTAGAGCTATTTACTAGGTCGGTTCAACACCCAAGGCTGAGTCGTTTCATACTGACAGTAGGAAGCGCCACCGAGGGTCTACTCGAGGTGACTCGAGGAAGCGAGGTATATCTTCTGGAGGATGGGATCTTCCTTCTGGAAATCCGGTGGTATGCTATCAGTGTAGAAAGAGAGGGCATAAGAAGCCTCAGTGCCCGAGAGATCTAGTGGTGTGCCGAGCTTGCGGCAAGATGGGTCATATACAACGTTTTTGCAGGGTTCTTCTTCCAGTGGCTAGTGAAGGAGGATCTGTTTCTATCCCTTGTTCAGGAGCAGGATTACCAGTCCCACAGTAGACTGGGGGATGGAGTTCTTCAGGTCATTCAGGCCAGGGTAGAGGTCACGGACGCTGTGGTCAGGCTCATGGGGGATCAACTTAGGGATATCAGGCTGCTGCACAGGGCCGCGGTACTGGACAAACGTTTGCAGTAGAGCAGATTCATCGGGAGCAGGATCCTGGACCTTCTACAGTTCAAGGTACGATCCTAGTAGTCTCAGTTTTATCTTATGCACTTTTTGATACCATAGTTTCTCATAGCTTTATTTCTGTGCACACTGTGGAGGGCCTTAGACTCACTTTCCTTACTTCTGAGGATACTTTGGCACTAGACACTCATTTGGGACATAGAACTATTAATGTGCGTCAGTGTAGGGAGTGACCCCTTGAGGTTGGTGGGTGTCACTTCGTGTGGGATCTTTATGTCCTGGAGATGGCAGGTTATGATGTCATTCTCGGAATGGACTGGCTAGTTCCTTTTTAGGCCTTTGTCGACTGTTATTGCCGCAGGGTGAGTTTCACGTCACAAGAGGGCAGGTCTTTTCTTCACAAGGGAGAATGGGATTTCTAGGAAAGCAGAGCTAGACCAGAGCATCATGGGTTGGGCAGTGTTACGGCTCATATTTCTAGTTTATATCTGGATGATCAGGGGACCTCTCAGATAGATTTTCCTCCAGTGGTTGATCGCTTTCTAGATGTCTTTCCAGAAGACTTCTCAGGTTTTCCTCCAGAGCGCGAGGTAGACTTCTCGATTGAGCTTGTTCCAGGAGCCGCACCTGTATCCATACCTCCTTATAGGATGGCTACACCTGAGTTGAAAAAGCTCAAGAAGTAGTTGGAGGAGTTTTAGGCTAAGGGTTTCATTCGACCCAGTACTTCCCCTTGGGGTTCACCTGTGTTGTTTGCGAAGAAGGAGGATGGTAACTTACGACTTTGCGTGGATTATCGGAAGTTGAACCAGTTGACAGTCAAGAACCGATATCCCTTTCCGAGGATTGATGATCTTTTTGATCATCTTCGTGGAGCCAGGGTGTTCTCGAAGATCGAATTGAGATCCGGCTATCATCAGCTGCATGTTAGGCCTTCAGATATACCCCTGACAGCCTTCAAGAGCAGGTATAGCCTCTACAAGTATACGGTTGTGCTGTTCGGCCTGACGAACGCGCCGGCAGTTTTCATGGAACTGATGAACTGAGTGTTCCATCTTTAATTGGATTCCTTCATCGTGGTCTTCGTGGATGATATCTTGGTGTACTCTCACACTCGACACGACCATGCAACCCATCTTGAGATCGTTTTGAGTACACTGTGGGAGCATCGGCTTTATGCTAAACTCTCAAAGTGCCACTTTTGGATGGATGAGATTCACTTCCTAGGTCATTTCATTTTAGAGACAGGAGTATCAGTAGACCCAGAGAAGGTGACAGCAGTAGTCACCTGGGAGCAGCCGAAGAACATATTCGAGGTACGTAGTTTCTTGGGGATGGTTGGTTACTACAGGCGGTTTATACAGGACTTATCACACCTAGAAGCACCGTTGACAGGCTTGACTAAGAATGGGGTGAAGTTTGTTTGGTCAGAAGCCTGTGACTCAGCCTTCCAGGGGCTGAAGGGGAGATTGACTTCAGCACCGATTCTAGTTCTGCCAGAGCCGGGCAAGAGTTATACAGTTTTATATGATGCATCTGGCATCATTCTTGGAGCAATGCTTATGCAGGAAGATTATGTTGTCGCGTACAGATCTCGGCAGTTGAGTCCACATGAGAAGAACTATCCTACGCACGACTTGGAGTTGGCTGCTATTGTTCATGCTTTGAGTTGTTGGAGGCACTATCTCATGGGAGAGAATTTCATGGTATATACTGACCACAAGAGCCTCAATTATATCTTCACGCATCGTGACTTGAATCTGAGACAACGGAGGTGGGTCGAGTACCTACAGTCTTTCGACATCGAGCTTGCTTATACGCCTGGGAAGGGTAATGCTGTGGTGGACACACTGAGAAGGAGTACTTAGTTGTAGGAAGTTCAGGAATCCAGCAGTGAGTGGTATCTCATGGATCTGTTCTCTGAGATGCATCTGGAGGTACACGACAGGCAGGGTGAGACGGTTCTTTCTTCTGTAGCTTTTACCTCTACCCTTTTTGATCGAGTTCGAATGAGGCAGCTATCAGACCCTGAAGGCCTAGTCCTACGGGAGGGTGTGTCAGATAGAGACCCTACTCTGAGTTGGATAGTGGGTGATGCAGAGGTGATATGTTTTCATGGCCGCGTATGGGTTTCAGCAGACATACATGAGGAGCTGATGCAGGAGTTTCATGCTTCAGCTTGGGTAGTTCATCCTGGTGTCTCCAAAATGTACCAATACTTGCACCGCCTGTATTAGTGGCCAGGTATGAAGAAGGATGTGGTTGGTTTTGTTATGCGGTGTTCCACCTGTCAGCAGGTGAAGGCAGAGCATCAGTGACCTGCAACACTTTTGCAGCAGTTACCCATTCCTGAGTGGAAATGGAATGATGTCGCGATGGACTTCGTGACAGGGTTACCGAGATCACCTCGAGGATATGATGCTGTTTGGGTTGTAGTGGAAAGGCTCACGAAGGTTGCACACTTCTTGCTGATCAAGGAGACCTTCAGTGTTGATGAGCTGGGATGGTTGTACATCCGGGAGATTGTACGTCTGCATGTAGTTCCACACTCCATTGTTTTAGACAGGGATGAGCATTTTAGTTTGCACTTCTGGCAGGGGCTACCGAGGGTGTTGGGTACACATGCACTTTTGAGTACAGCATACCATCCCCAGACTGATGGCTAGTCCGAGCGTACAATCCAGGTGCTTGAGGATATGCTCTGAGCTTGCATTCTAGACTTTGGCAGTTCATGGGAGTAGCATATTCCTCTGGTGGAGTTCTCCTACAACAACAGTTTTCAGGAGACTATCCAGATGGCACCTTACGAGGCATTGCACGGTAGGCCATACCGATCACCTTTATGATGGCTAGAGGATGGAGAGACGTCTTTTTTGGGGCCTCATCTTGTTCAGGAGACTTCAGAGTAGATCGAGCTGATTCGGAAGAGGATGACAACAGCGTAGTCTCGACAGAAGTCTTATGTTGATCAGTGGAGACAACCTATGGAGTTTGAGGTTGGAGATCAGGTTTTCTTGCGTGTCACACCGAGGTTGGGAAACAAGAGGATTTGGAGACAGGGTAAGCTTTCACCGAGATACGTCGGGCCGTTTGAGGTTCTGGAGAGAGTCGGGCTGGTTGCTTACAGGTTGCAGTTACCTCAGAGATACCAGGCTATGCACGACGTCTTTCATGTTTCTCAGCTTTGACGATATTTCTCAGACCCGTCTCATGTTTTGCAACCCGAGGAGGTTGAGTTGGAGCAGGATGCATCTTTCGAGGAGCATTATATCAGGATTTTTGATCGTAGTACAAAAGTGCTCCATGGCTGGTCTGTTCCTCTGGTACGGGTTCTAACGCAGCACGACCGTATACAGGACGAGACTTGGGATAAGGAGACTAATATGCGATCGCAATGGCCAGAGTTGTTTGAGGTTTCTTCTTCTACGCCTTGCTAGGGAAATTCGGGGATGGATTTTTTTAAGGGGGGAAGTTTGTAAGAACCCGGAGCTTCAGTTTCAGGTACAAATCTCTTCTACGGAATTTTTAAGGAAAAATGGAGAATCTGGAAATTTTTAGAGTACACACCGTTTACTTTATGAGAACACGTCGTGTACTCCTCGGCCACTCTAAGCCATGTGTTGGCCGATACCGGGCCCCACACACGGTGTGTATCTGGAAATTTTCAGAGTACACGCCGTGTACTTTATGAGTACATGCCGTGTACTCTCCTGCCACTCAAATCCGTGTGATTGGCCATGTCTGGGTCACACACATGGTGTGTAAGGCTAAGGTGGAGGCCGGTTATTTCGGGGTACGGAAAATTGAAGTACACACCGTGTACTCAAGAAGTACACGCTGTGTAATTTCTTTTTATTTCATTAATTGGACCGGGGTCGTGCCTAATGCTCTTAAACACCTTCTTCTCTACCTAATTCCGTCTAGGGCGTCTAAGGAGGACAATTCTTCTACGAGCCACCGATCCGTCACCGGTTGTCTGAATCGAACTCCGTCAATTGTAGAAGAATCACAGCGGTGAGTTATTGGTTCTTCTTTAGCCTCGTTTCCTGATTCTTCCTCTTGTGTGAGTTATCTGAGGTTGAGCGTTTTAGACGTTTTTGCAGATCTACTATATTCTAGGCCGATTCACGGGCCGAGGTTCAAGTATATCGATCTCCAAGGATTGAGGTAGGTGGTTTGTTGCCCTATGTTGATGTTCTTTGAGTTTTGGTTGCAAAAGTGCCGGATACCCATGTATCGGGTATCCCAGGTTAGGGTTTTGATCCTATTTATTTATCTGCCTTAGATTGCTTGTATTCTTGAGGTTAGTAGATGATTAATTATTGCTTGTTAGCATGTTTGAGGATCACCCCATGGGTGTTTCCCCTTGTTTTGGATGTTGTTTTCGGTTTGGCATGGTTTGCCTACGAGGCAACCCCTATTGCATTGCTAGTATGCCTGTTGACTTGATTGCTTGTATTTCCTGCTGTTTATATGCTTGTGGATTCATTTTGTAGCTATTAGTCAAGTAGTTGTTTAACTTACATAGGGCTGCTAACAGTCGATTACGCATGAATGGACTGCTCAGGGCCGTGAAAACCTGGTGCAGGAGATCAAAGAGGGAATAGACGATTAAGTGCTTCCCTAGAGGGTCTGTTGGTTTTAGTTTCGTACGCATGACCTACGAGGATCGGAATTTGTGCTTCCCAAGAGTGTTCTTAGTTTACCCACGCATCGAGACCACATGAGGAATTAGACGTTAGTGCTTCCTCAGAGAGTCTGTAGCTATTATTGCAAGACCATAGGGGAATTGTCGTAAGAGCTTCCCAGAGTGTCTGTGCCTTGTTTGATTACTGAACTATAGGGGTCTGCTAGTTTAATCCACCCAAAGAGTCAGTGTGAATTTTGATGGTTGTTTGTGATGAGTCCACCAAGCCAAAGAACAAGCTTGGGTTTTGTAATGCTTGTGTTAGGTAGTCTTTTTAGATACCTGCTGTGTTACTTACTTATCTTGGAATAAGAAACTTTGCTGGTTTTCCCTGGGTGTGTAATTAAATGAATGTGAATGGTATTTGGTAGAATTTTTTACTGCATTGTTTACCTTTACTTTTTCTATATCACTCACTGATAGTAGGGAACAAATCTTGTAGTGGTTGCCTACTGGGACTAGTCTCACACCCTATTTGGGTCCTTCTTTTCGGTCTAAACAGATTATATGGTTGCAGGTTTAGGTAGGGATTGTGGACCTTCCACCTCAGGTAATTTATTGCTGGTCGGAGCTAGAGAGCATGGGACCGGGTCTTGGCCCACGATGCTGCTAGAGTTGCTGTTTACTTTTAGTAGTTGGGTTTAGTTGTATTTCAGCATGTTGTTTTGCTTACTACTTTCCATAGACACATGTACCATTCTGCATCATTATTATATCAGACATTGCTTTTACTTTCAGTCCAGTTGTTGCATGCTATTTACTGCTTCTGCTATTATTTATGCTTATTCTTCCACTGCATACTTTACCAAATGAGGTCATAGTTTCCCCACTGACTCACCAAGGCCCTCGCTGCTAGTCAGCAGCCTCTGGCGTTTGGGGAAACATGCTTGAGGTCATGTGGAAAACCGGGAACGGGGCACTAGTGGAAGGGCTCTGGATTCGGGTCGTTATAGTGTAATTGGATTATATTTTTATAATTTAATCTAATTATGTAATTGGATGTAATTTTACATTTAAATTGGACATAAAAACATGTAAATCTATTGATAGTTTTTACTTCTTAAAACTTGTTTTCTGGTTTTGACAATGGGAATTAATTTTAAATTGATTAATAAAACATCTGTGTTTTGAATTTTGAAAATTCATTAAAAATTTGGAATTAGTAGTTCCAAATTATGTCAATATGATACTTTTATTTTTTAGGATATTATGAATAGTGACTGCGGTAATTTTTATTTGCCACAATTATAGGTAAATCTGGTAAATTAGGGTCATAAACAATATGATAAAAATAATAAAATTACCCTAGCACCTTCAAAAATACTATTGGATGAATTAAATTAGAACAATATCCCCTAAGGGTTGTAATTGATTCATTTTATTGTTTTTTTATGAATGTGATGTAATTATAATTAAAACCAAATAAAGTGACAACATGTCACTCTTATATATCTTATAAGTATAATTTTTTTTGTTGTAGTGATAAATTTAATAAAACTTCTAACATAAATAGTCTCCAGAAAGATAATAAAATTATATACATCATGTAAATTTATTTAGAATTTTTAGAGACTAAATAATTACCATTAATAATGACACATTAGTGATGTAGAAATAATTTTATTGAGAAAAATATTAAATAAATGGTTTTAAGAATATAAAAATAAATATCATAAAAACTAATTAATGTGCTCCACGAATTTTCTAGGTGACTATGATATGTTCAGAGTGTATTAAATATTTTAGTTCGAATTTATCTTATGTTTGGATTTTATTTTAAGTAAAATAACTGAATTGTGTCAAAATTGACACTATTGATATTTTATAAAAATAACATATTATTAAATAATTTAAAAATCACCAAAATATTAAAAATTTACAAATTGAAAATTATATGGCCTAAAATTTCATAATGTATCCGATTATGGATAATTTATAACACATATATAAATATTTATAACCATTTAATACTTAGAATACTATTAACACAAATAAAATTAAATAGATTAAATAAGGATAAATCAAAATGATAAGGTTTAAAATAAGATAAAAACATCTATAAATTTTATTGGTTGAGAGGATTTTGACCCATACTCATATTATATTATAAATAATTTTTTTGTACCATTATAAACTGAAAATAAATTTATAACAAATTCATATTTCAAGACTTTCCTAAAGTGCCCCTCCTCCCTCTTATAAAAGGTCACCACCTCTACCCAATTAATCACACCTTTCAAGCCCTTTGGAACTTACAAACTCTACCAAAATAAGCTCAAAACATCCCTAAATATCTCTTAGAGGCTACACCTTGGGTAGAAATCCATCCTAGGGTGACCTTTTATGCAAATCAAAAGAAGATACCCAAAAAAGTGGTAATTGTTTTATCACCTCTTTCAAAATTCTTTTCTTTTTGTACTTCCACTTCTTATGTTGTTTCCATAGTAATAACTATAGTATCTTATACATGCTTAGATGTTATTATAATTATGGGACAACCTTATACCTCCTTTTATCTATCCTACAAATAACAATATCATCATGCGTGCGTACATATGACTTATAGTCTCCACGCCATGGTGTAATTTGTTATACAACAATACTTAAATTGGATGGGTATAATGATGAGTATAATGCATGGAAATAATGAATATAACATGATAACTATTATTTATAATTAACATACCATCAAATTACATACTATTTAACCTTCAAAGGAATGATATAATTGCTTGTGCGTAGGTACGACTTACCGTCTCCACGATGCGATTAGATTCATTCTCCATGTTAACCATTCAAGAATGATTATAAGATATATATATAAAATAAGCATGAAATATATGACATAATAATGATACTAGATATATATATATATGTCATTTACTTTCTTCCATTCAATTCAATAAGAAAATGGAAACATCATTCATGCGTACGTACAACCTGTCGTCTCCAAGGGCGGCGTATTTCATTTCATTTATTTATCTATTGTATATATTTATATACTGAATATATATGATACATAAATCATGTTTTATATTCTGGAAGTAAGTAAATCATGATCTAAATAATAATATCAAGAATAAAAAGTCAATCATCAATACGGGGAAAATAGATATTTGCGACGAGTTAAGGGCCCGTCACAAATAATGGTTATTTGCAACGGGGTCTTGCTGCCCGTCGCAAAAGGATTGGCATGAAATAGGCGCCATACCGTGGGTAAGGCTATTTGCAATGGGTCCCTATTCCCATCGCAAATAGCCTACAACTGTATTTCGTATTTTTGATGGGTCACTTGCCCCGTCACAAATACTCTGTCGACAGGTGGTATTTGCGAGGGGGCCTTCGCAAATGCCTTTTTAATGGTCCACTGCAATTAATGTGGACAAAGGTATTTGCGACGGAGCCCATCGCAAATACCCCTTTCACAAATAATCTAACCTATATATACCCTCATCCTTTTCTTCTCTCATTTCACTCTTTACTCAACTTCTCTCTCTATCTCTACAGAAAATTTTTCTTCTAAAAGTTTTCATAGTTTAAACTTTCAAATTAGAGAATTATTTGCGAATTTAATACCTAGAAAGCTTCAATTTTGAGGTATTTATATATTTTATTATTGTTTAGTAAATTTATTTTAATTTAAGTTATTTATAATTTTTGATAATTAGATGTAAATTAATTGATTTATAATTATATATTTGTTTTATAGTTTTTTATTAACAGTTATATCTAATTGTTAATTTTCAATAAATTGTAATAATTAGTAATAATTACTAATAAATAGTAATAAATAGAAATAAATAGTTATAAATAGTAATAATTAGTAATAAATTCTAATAATTTTAAATAATTGTAATAATTTGTAATAAATTAAAATCATTACTAATAAATTGTAATAAATTGTAATTATTACTAATAAATTGCAATAATTTCTAATATATTGTAATAAAGTGTAATAAATTGTAATAAATTGTAATAATTACTGATAAATTGTAATAAATTGTGGTATTAGTAATAATAAGTAATAATTAGTAATAAATTTTAATAATTAGAAATAAATTGTAATAATTATTAATAATTAGAATTAAATTGTAATAAAATGTAAGAAATTCTAATAATTAGTAATATTTAGTAATAATTAGTAATAATTAGTAATAAATATTAATAAATAGTAATAAATAGCAATAAAAAGTAATAAATAGTAATAAATAGTAATAAATAACAATAAATAGTAATAATTAGTAATAATTAGTAATAATTAGCAATAATTAGTAATAAATAGTAATAAATAGTAATAAATAGTAATAATTAGTAATAATTAGTAAGAATTGGTAATAATTAGTAATAATTAGTAATAAATAGTAATAATTTATAACAAATAGTAATAATTAGTAATAATTAGTAATAAATAGTAATAAATAGTAATAAATATTAATAAATAGTAATAAATTGTAATAAATAGTAATAAATAGGAATAAATAGGAATAAATAGGAATAAATAGGAATAAATAGGAATAAATAAGAATAAATAGTAATAAATAGTAATAAATAGTAATAAATAGTAATAAATAGTAATAAATAGTAATAAATAGTTACAAACAGTAATAATTAGAAATAATTAACAATAAATAGAAATAAATAGCAATAAATAGCAATAAATAGTAATAGATAGCAATAAATAGCAATAAATAGGAATAAATAGGAATAAATAGCAATAAATAGTTATAAATAGGCATAAATAGGAATAAATAGAAATAAACAAGAATAAATAGTAAAAAATTTGTAATAATTAGTAATAATTATCAATAAATTTTAATAAATTTTAATAAATTTGCAGTAATTAGTAGTAATTAGCACTAATTAGCAGTAATTAGCAGTAATTATCACTAATTAGAAATAATTAAAAAAAATTAGCAATAATGAGAAATAATTATCAATAATTAGGAATAAATAGGAATAAATCATAATAAATTAGAGTACATTGAAAACTGGCACAATTTCTAACAGATTGGCAACATTCTTTTTGATCGACGTCTCAGCTCCTTGCAAATTTCTGCCACTAAAATCAATATAAAAAATCTTCTCGAACATACATCCAAAATGATTTTTCATAGTTATTTAAGTTTGATAAAGTTGCAAGGTGGTGAGATATCGGACAAAAGAGGCTCTTTTTCCTGACGACTCATCCCCTTGCAGCTTTCTATGATTAAAATCACTATGAATATTCTTCTTTGATGTACAAATATTCATTTTTCTATGCACAAGAGCATGGATAGCCGTGTGACGAGGCTTCCCTACTCTCTGTCCTCGTGCATATGAAAATGGATATTCATATGACATAGCATATTTTTCATAGTGATTTTAGTCATACAAAGTTGCAAGGGGATGAGTCGTCGAGTAAAGGAGCTGCCGCTAATCCATTGGAAATTGTGCCGCTGGAAATTAACAATAATTAAAATACCAAAAATGAATAATAATTCATGGTAATTAGTATAATTTTATATAAATGAGGTAGTTTAGTACAAAAGATTAAAAAATATTCCAAAGAACTATATAATAATGAAAATTATTATAAATTTCTAGAAAAGATAATTTAATTGTCTTCTCTTTTTTTGATAGCATTTATCTTATATCTAATTATACAAAATAACCAATTAATTCATATTTTTTAGAAAAATGTGGAAGGAGAAAGTCAAAAATAGTCATTATTAGATGTCGTGCCTGGATAACTCAGTACATGAATCCAAATTGTTCTGGTTTATATCCTGTATATATTGCATATGTTCGAGCTTTCTTATCATTTTCATCATCGAAACTAATTTTTTTTTCAGAAGGGACAATTATGTTTCCTTCTAAACAATGTTCTCTAAGGACGTATTACACATTTGAAAACATTGGATGTCATTTATTTCATTTTGATTTTCACACCGATTATGTTTTTTGTTATCAACATGGTGAACATAGTTCCAGAGAAGATATTAATAATTTGGTTGCAGATACAATAGAGTTTCAAAATTTAGTGCATGATGTGGTAGGTCTATCTGTTCAAAAAACTAAAACTTAGGATGATATTGATTTAAATCCCGAGTTAGAACCATCTCATTTATATGAGTTGTTGTGGCCCGTTAAGGATGCATTATATCCTGGTCTCACGATAAGAAGTTTGAAGCCGTTGCTAAATTTATGGCCATTAAATCTGATAATGGATTGTCAAATAGTTGTTTTGATAAGATATTCTCTTTGTTAAAAACACTACTACCTGAAGGAAATTTTTTCCCATCAAATTTCTATGAGAGAAAGAGGATGGTTCATAATCTAGGTCTTGGTTATCAGAAGATTCATGCATATTCAAATGACTGCATCTTATATTACGGTGAAAATGAGTTGTTGGATAGTTTCCCTACATGGGGAATATTGAGGTATAAAGAAGCTCAACCAGGGATGTTTGGATTTGTTCCAGTAAAACGATTGATATATTTCCCACTCACACCCAAATTACAAAAATTATTTATGTCTCAAAACACAACACCATTGATGTCATGGAACAAAACCAACATTTCAACTAGTAAAATATTAAATCAACCCCCTGATTGAGATTCATGGAAAATTTTTGGCCATTTTCATCCATAATTTTCTTTATAAGACTGAAAGGTGAAATTGGGTCTTTCTACTGATGGTTTCTATTTGTTTGGTTCTTACAGTAGTTAGTATTCATATTGGTATGTCATTATAACTCCGTATAATCTAACTCCATGGATGTTGATGAATGATCCATATATATTTTCAACCTTATTAATTCTAGTTCATCCAAAAAAGAATATCAATGTTTATTTGAAGCCATTTATTGATGAGTTAAATCCACTGTGGAGTAATGGTGTCAGTACATATGATGTTGCTGTGAAAAAAACATCCTACTAAAAGCTGCATTGATGTAGACTATTAGTGGCTTCATAGCATATGACTTGTTATCTAGCTAATGTACACATGGTACAAAATCATGTCCGTACTATATGAGAGAAAACAAAGTGTTTATGCTCATCAATGGAAAAAATCCTTGTTTTTTGGACTCTCATCGCATATTTCTTCCTGCTGATCATCCTTTTCAAAGAAATAGATACAATTTTAGAAAAAGAACATTTGAAAAAGATGGGCCTCCAACAATGATCTCAAGTACAGAGTTAAAATAAATTGTCTCTTCATTACCTACCATCACATTTGGACCAACAACAAACAAACAAAAAATTGATGGGTTTGGAAAAGAGCACAATTGGATAAAACAAAGATTTTTTTTGGGATTTTCCATATTGGTATGATTTTTTGGTCCATCACATTTTGGATGTGATGCATATTGAGATGAAATATTTTGATAATTTTTTTCATACAATTTTGGATACACCAGTTAAGACCAAAGAAAATGTGAATGCATGATTAGATCTTGCCCAAAATTGTAAGAGACCAGAACTTGAACTATTTGAAAATGTCAGATCACAGAAGTTAATGAAGCCAAATACAACTTATACACTTTCCATAGAGAGTCATTCCTTATTTTGTTAGTGTATTGTATATTTTAGGCTTAGAAATGGTTATGCTTCCAATTTCGGTAGATGTGTCAAAAATGGTCATATTACCGGATTGAAAAGTCATGATTGTCATGTTTTAATAGAAAGAATTCTGCCAATTGGATTAAGAGGTTTGTTAAATCTAGTGATTTGGGATGTGCTAACATACATATCATAATTTTTATAGGAATTTTTTCATTGACAATAGACTATGATGCCGTAATAAAACTACAAGAATATGTCGATTTAATTTTATATAAACTAGAAAAATCTTCCCACATGGTTTTCTTGATTCAATAGAACATCTGATATTACATATTCTTCCTAAAACAAAATGTAGAGGATCAGTGTAGTTCCAATGGATGTACCTATTTGAGGGATGCAAGCTGAAATTGAAAAAAAGTATGTAACAAAGCATTAGTTGAAGGCTCAATTGCAAAAACTTATTTTCAATAGGAAATTTATTTTTTATGCTCTCATTACTTTCAATGTGAATATACCTAAAAACAAAAAAACATGAACCATAACGAGGGAAATGTTGATGATGACATGAGAAATTAATTATCAGTTTTCAATCAGCCCAAACTTGGCTTTAGTGGAGTTCATGAACGACGACTTTCAGATGAGGAACATCCCAGATCTCATACATATATTCTGCTTAACTTTGAAGAAGTGACACCATTCATACTATGAGTTCTATTATCACTTATTTTATATATTTTTTATAATAGTAAATTAATCGTATTTTATTTTTAGGTTATATGATAATCATATCAAGAAATAGCTTCCAAAAATTATAGTAGTTTCTCTTGAAGAACTCCATCAAAAAAAAAGTTCCTACTGGTTTCAAAAACAGGTAACGTAAATTATTTTTTATTTAACATAAAAAATAAATTTAATAATTGTTATGGTGATAATTATTTTATAACTTTTCAGGTATCTCAACAAGGTGATAAAATTGATAATTTATTGTCTTTACTGAATAACCCACCATCCAAAATGGTTAAATATTATAATGGATATGTGGTGAATAGTTATCGATTTAATACATTTGCATATAGGGAATAAAAAAATTAATAGTGATGTTTTCTTGGGATGATCTCATCATAGAGAAACTGAAGTTGAATTTTATGGCATGATATAAGAAAGCTTTAAAGTGTGTTATATGGGACAACATTACGTAATGATGTTTAAATGTTAGTGGTTGGATACCGAGAGAGGCTTAGAGGTTTATCTGATCCATGGAATCATTGATATTAAATATAAAAGATTTTTTTGCATTAAATGAACTATTTTTATTTGATCATTAAGAACATCAGATTTATTTTTCAAATTACTGTGCTACTTCAAGAGAGTTGGGAGGTTGATAGAGAATAATAAAAATTAAATCTATATATAATCAATTTACTGACAGTTAATGTGGTTCCACTGAAGTAAAAGGAATTGGAAATTTTCAAGAAACTGCTCCGAATAGATCTTTTACATGAAGAGACACAGATATCATTGATGACACCCCACAGTTAAGGGCTGATGGTGAAAATGGTGCTAAGGATGTTACAACTGAATTTGAAATGATAAGAGATGATAAAATTGAAACTAATATGGAAATTGATGATGCTAAGGCGGAAGATGAAGACATTGACATCAACAGCTATGAAGATGAGGATGAAGATGAACATTGATATAAATAAATGCTAGTTATAATCATATATATTTATATATATATATAATAGTTATTTTCAATTTTTTGCTAAAAACAATGATTTCATGTATTAGATGGATAATGATATGTTTTGTATGTTGTAGGAGGACGATCTAACTTTGGACGAGAAGGAGGTCGGATTAGCTAACCCTCAGACTGTTGGTAGTTCAGGGGGAACTTGGAGGGGGTGTGGTCTTACATATCTAATGATTCCCGAACCTATACCCGAGCGATGTCTACATCTTTGGTTTGATCCACACACACAAAGGTTTGTTTACCTGTTATTTTTTTTAGTTTTCATTAATTTATTTATATTCTAATAGTTTGATTAATTATTATTATTTTCACAGCTTTACGAATATAGCGGTTAGACATGGGAGTTCTATATTACACAATTTTGTTTCTAATGCATGGGTGTCATGGGATCAGATTCTCGTCGAAGTTCAGCAGCACATGTTTGATCATTGGCTGGTATGTAAATAAATAATAATTATTTTTAAATTAATTTAATTAATAACATGATAAAATAAATTATTTTTAGTGTTTATGGTATCCCATTGAGGAGAGGATGCATGAGCCTATTTGGAAGGCATAAAAGGGAGCTATGCATATACGTTGCACTCAGCTTGGGCACAATTTAAAAATGAAAGAAATGGTTTGGACATGACCCTAAGCCTGGTTGGTGAGGACTCTTAAGTGCATCCAAGTGACTCGGGATCAAATCCATATGGAGACACAATTTCTGAGTCACTGTAGAGGGAACTCTAGCAGGCACTGTAGCAGGAATTGTAGCAGACACTATTTTACACTGTAGCAGCCGAGAATTTTCCCCTGTTTCGGCCTTCGGGCAACCGATTTGGTCACTGAGTTCTTTAAGGCCTTTGGGCCACTGAAGCCTTCAGTCCAGTAAGGCCTTCGGGCCACCTCAAGGCCTTTGGTCCACCTTTGGTCCACCTTTAGTGTAGATGCAAACCAGACAACCTACAGGGAACAAGATCTATAGGAGGATGAGGAAGGATCTTTCAGCACAACAGAAGCTACACATATTGCAAGAATGAGAGGGTATGGAACCTTCTATTGGGACAAACATGTGTATGCATGGGATATCCTATCTGAACAACCATGCGAAGGTGGGGAGCTTATTTCACAATGAAGATGCTGGGGGGAGCAGTTCCAAGTAGTTAATCTGGGTTGTATGTAATGTTTGAAGCCTATGGGAAACGAATTCATCTAAGGCAGACAGGGCCATGTAATACTTACAACTATGGGCATTTTAAGGGTTCCACCTCACCCCTTGAAATGTGGATTATCAAAAATCAATAAAAAATGAAGGCCTTCGGGCCATTGGAAGGAAGTAAAAAAGGAATGAAATGGAGAAAGCATGAGTACAGGATTTTGACAAGACATGTCGCGTCCAAAGACCTGATTATATTTCATCTCATGTTTGGGATGGATTATGTACTCACTAGTTGAGTAGGTGATTTTAGATTAAATCATCAGTAGGTCAGAAAAATCGTTGGATAAAAGAGTTGACACATCGAGTTGGAAGTCGTACGTTAAATACGCATAGATATCATATGGTAAGTACATTTTTTTTAAATATTGTATACAACATTAAATGTTTACGATTTATTTTATATCCATATAGGTAGTTGCACAACCTGATATTATAGCGTATGAAGTTTATAAGAGGATTTATAGTGATCCAGCCACATGGGAGATTAGAGGTTCTTGCCAGCATCATATTGTGGTCATTATAAGGTTTTTTGAGTATTAAATTTAACTATAAATAATATTTTAACTATTTTAATTTTAAATTGAAATTGAAGGAGTAATATGAGGACGCGACATCTCAGATGGATATTGAGAGACAGAATGAGACCGATGGTCAGACCAGTGCCCCCTGATTTGATGAGGAAGCATGGATGAAGGAAACTTATTATGGCTTCAAGAAAGGCCGTGTTTTTGGTATTGACTCTCGAGTGACCCCTAGGGGTTTTATGGCACATCTGCAATGTCGGTGTCCAGCTCGAGAGGAGCTTACAGAGAGTCATCATCATCTCATGCACAATATCAAGAGTATCTGTGAGCTCAGAATGAGATTATAGAGACCATGTGTAGGCCACAGGAGGAGATGCATCAGTCGCAGCAGCAGCAGTAGGAAGAGTTACTCCAACAGTAGCAGTAGTAACAGAAGATGCAGGATGAGATACATCGATGAAGACCAGAGAAGGAGCAGGAGCATATGAAGTACATGTGACGTCTGACTCGTAGTTTAGGTATGTAGTTCCCTCTACCATCTCTTTCATCTCCTGGAGACGACCCCCCCGGATCAGTGATGTATTTTTATTTTATTATGAAAAATTTGAATGTATTTTTCTTCTAATATTAACTATTTATAGTTTTAAATAGTGTGTGTTTTATATTGTTTCTAAAATTAAAAAATTTATTACTATTTTAATTTTTTTATATTTATTATTTTTTTGACTAATATATTTTTATATTTTTGTGAATACTAAGATTTTTATTATATTACTAATATTACTATTTCATTAATATTAATAATAAAAATATTATATTAATTAATTATTTTATAAATAATTTTATTATATGAATATGAATATTATTATTTTATTTATAATAATATTATTTTATTATTAATATTAAATTATTTTCAATTTTTAAAAAAAATTTATTCACAATTTGAAAAATTTCGTCACAAATACTAATTGTGACGGTCTGTCACAAAATGAACTATTTTTTTATATTTCAAGGGATTATTATGACAAACCATCATGATTACTAATTGAGACATACCATAATAAGAGAGTAAAAAATAGGGAGACTATTTTCAAAATGATGTTGGCCTATCGCAAATAGTTTCTTAAAAAATGCGGAATTTTTTTTTGCAACGAACCACTAACTCGTCGCAGCAAATTATTTTTTTGTGATGGAATATCACAAAAAATAATATTTGTGATTCCATTTACCACAATAGGTCATTTACGATGGGACCCCGTCACAAATTACCCATTGCAATAATCCATTTTTCTAATAGTGCACGAACGATAAATAAAACTATTATTACCCAAAACACTGCTTTAACATGGAATTGATAAATGGATGGGTAATATAAAGTCATATGTGAATCATATATGATGTCATAAATATTATTATGGTTATATCAGATGTTAATAATATTTTTAAACCCACTATAAAAGAGTTTTAGACACATAAATCTAAAATCAGACCTAAGGTAAGGGATTATTTTGTCTCACTTTTATTTATGTGTGACATATGCCCTATAAACCATATAATTATTTTCATAAAATAATCACATACCAATTTATAATTCTCTAAATATGAGGATATACAATTTTAAATTAAAAATCCATATTTATTTAAAAATATTTTTTTAACAATAATAATTATTTTGACCCATATAAAAATTAAATTTGACTACATAAGATTGTATTATCATTTATCTTTAATAAATATTATTTATTTCAAGATTTCTTGAATCCATAAAAAATATTTCATTGATTGAAACTATATAGTTCCCAAAAATACAATTTTTTTCATCATATCAAAATATATTTTTACCACTCATTATTTAATAAATTAAAAAGTAATAATAAAAAGAAATAAATATAATCATTATATAATTGAAAATAAAATATTAAAATTCATACTGTTTGGTTCTAGATACATAGATTTTTATTACACCAATGAATTCCCTGAGGGTACAATGTGTGATAGAGATATTTTCTTAGGGAGGTTTAATGAACAAGGTTTCAGTCTACTATCAATGATCTTGATATTTTCCCATAAATGATTTCAATCATGATTTAGTTGTTAAATTTGGCTTGGGCCTAGTAATGTGAATATTCCAGTGTTGTCATCTCCCTTGGAAGCTCTAATAAATGGGATTCATAGGGTACAATCCTACTGGTTGAGGCCACCATTTATTCTATCTCTGTCAATTATACTTTATCATAACCCTTTATATACTAATCTAAATCATAAATGTATAAAGGTTATATTATCAATTATTATAATGATTAATGGTTTTTTAAATCCATCATACTATAACTATCAAAAATATTGAAAGTAGTTCTAATTTTTTCTATAACTACATTAATTGATAAGGAATTTATTAATTTAAAAGGAAATTTTATTTATAAAAGTTTGGGGTGTTATAGGAAAGGATCCTGAAATAAAATTTTAATTATTTTACTTTCATTTATAATGAATTTATAATCTTTTAAACCCACACTAATTTATAGTATTTTGGTTATTAACTATGTTATGACCTTGTTTTTTGTCATTCTCAATTAGTCCTTGGATGTTTTGTTTCTCCTCCAAGTTTAGATTTTAACTTCGCACCAATGTTCTCTTTATTTGGGAACCCAATTTTGTGTCATTTACAGAAAAATTTATTTTTCCCACATTACATTTTCCATGTACATTTTTTTATACCTTTGTATGTTGTGGTTTTCAATAGAGTAATTTTTAAATATTGAACATTTTATGAATGAAATAAATATTACGAGGAAGAAATATATTTAGATGGGGTATGTAACACCCAAAATATTTAGTATAAAATAATAATAAGCTTGATATATTTCATAAAATGTAACATCAAATTTTAAGTCAGTTGCGATATATTATAAATATTTTTTATGTAAAAGTTATTGATAAAAATATTCCATTGAATTGGTTGTTATAAATATTATTAACCACATTATAAAATTGATGCACATATTTTTCATGAAAATATTTTTGACATTTTTATAATGAATTTTAATGTTTTTAATTTTTTTACCCATGAAGTAATTGATAAATTTAAATGTGGATCATTTTCATTTAAAAAATTTATTTGGAAAAATAGTAATTGTAAATGTTTACTTTTGAAATTTAACATTGGTTAAGAAAATTTGAAAATTTGAAGCATTTTTTTTACCTTTATGAATGATTTAGGAAATTCATAATGGTAAAATGTTTTACTTATATGCACGATTGATTTTTAAGTGCTATATAAGGAAAGAGACCACTACATAAGGGTATCCCAAGGTTGCAAAAATACATGTAAAGGTAAACCTCTTCTAGATGCACTTTGTAAATGTCATAAGGGTTGTATAATGTTAGTTCAAGCCAATGCATAAGGGTATACAAAATATTACACTAGTGGTATCAAGGTAAGAGGGTCACTACATAAGGGCACCCACTAATTTCCCATTTTATGTAATGTTAGTTTGAGGGTTGTGTGAAGTTAAATCAATTATGCTTAAATGAAGTACCATGTAATCAAGTTATACATTAGGTTTATTCATAGTTTAGTAAAGGTTATAGTTCTGTTTTCACTACATATGTAAATGAAATGTTGAAAGCTTCATAAAAGTTTCATAAAGACTGTGAATCACCAATACCATGCCATTGATTTCATTGTTATGACATATGGATCACCATTTAAGAAGAGTAGAAGCTTAGAGACACTAAAGAATTTACAATTACCATGATATAGGATATCTATTATGTTATAGAAGCTTTTAGAGTTTGGATCAGAGATTGAGGAAATGAATTAGGATTTTTATTCCCCGTGGAGTTGCTGCATATAGTAGTAGAATGTTTTTAAGAGGATGAAGGTTATTATTTGGAAGGAATGAGCTATGTAGTAGCCATACAAAGGCTATGAAAAGGAGGAGAGGCCACACCACATGGTTTATCTCCACATCAAAGGGTATTATACACTATAATATTAAAAACCCAATATCATTCAGATATCCATGTGATAAAATAAAAAATCCAAATTGGGAGATAAAAAAATTGAATTTGACATGATTTTAAAAAATGAAACTATTATTGAATGATGATCAAGGGGATATGAAGAATTATTTTTCCTATAAATAAGGGGGTATTTTTCCACTGATTGATAACTCAATTAGGAATTAGGATGCTAATGATATTTTATTTTCTGCTTTAGTTTAGTTTTCTTTCTCATCTAACCCATTATGCATATTTTTATTTAAGTTATTCTTTAATTCAAATATCTATTTCTTTATATTTTTATCCTTTATCTCTCTCTATTTCACCGTGAACTCTTACACTCATTATGGTGAACGATTGACTTAAGTCATGGATTTTTGGGAGGTATGTGGAGTTCTTGAATTCTGTTCTTCAATATTTTATATTTAACATCTTTTCATAATAAATAATAGATATGTGTATGGGTGAGGCATTTATCTAGCACATAATGAATCTAATTTTCATCAATATTATTTAATTTATATATTTAACTATATTTTATGGATAAAAAGTTTCATACTATGGATTTAAATTTATCTAAGGGATGAAATGATATATGATGGAGTCAGGTTCGAGAAGGATCCACACTCTCGATTGAGGTGTGTCATTAACCTTGATTATAGGAGGAGGTGATGTTTGGTGTACCAAAGAGTTATAATAAACATAAGAAATTCAAATTGACTTAATTAATGGATAATAATTCATGAATTATATTTCAAAATTCAATTATCAAATTGAATTTAAACAAAAAATAGGAATAATTAATAAAATTGAGTAACCAAACCTTAGGACAAAGAAAATTATTTTCTAACATCATTTTGTTGAGCATGAGTATGTTAAGATGAATTTATATTTTTAATTCACATTCATTTTCACATGTTTTATTTTATTTTCAAAAAATAATAAATACACAAAAAGAGACAATACATGAATTAGGATTTGTTATTGAACCACCATAAAGATCCTCAAGGGAGAAAAACTTGTTCAACCACTATGTTTCACTAATAAAATAATAATAGCTTTTTTAACACCCTATTGTAGGTATGTCAAAACTTATAACTATTTTTGGGGATCCAATAAGTTGTTTATTTATTTTTTACATTTCACATTCTATATATATTTTCATTGTTTTATTTAAAATTTTCAATTTTTTTTCTTTATCCATGGTTTTTATAAACTTATCATATTTTGTAGGTACTAATTACTATTAGGTATAATAAAAATTAGTTGGAAATAATAATGGGGACCTCTAAAAAGGGGATGATGATCTCATGGTACAAGTCTAATAGATGTTTAATAGTCATGAGACACGACTCTCACTTTAAGAATTAATAAACACAGTTAATAAAATCCAAACTAATATTCACTGACTTATGTCCAAAGATATATTCATTCCATTTTTTTGAATAAGTTTGAGAGGTTTAGGACTTACTTGAAGAATATCAATACCCTATCCATCTCATGATCCAGATCCAAACCTACCATGAAGAGATAGAGAGAGGTGATAAGACTCACATACTGATGTATATATGAGAGATCAACAAGATTCAATACAATTTTTAAGTGAATCGGAAAATAAATAAATTCAACATAGTCTCCAAATCTTCAAGGAAAAAACATCAACACCATTATATATAACTCTAGCTATGGAAGAGAAAACTACATATATGGTGGAATTTGAAGAGAAGATGAAGGATCCTAACTACCTAACTCTATCTAGTGAAGTTCAACTCAAAGAGAAAATTTCCAATGAAGAAGAGATTTAAGAATATACAAATCAAGGAGATGAAGTTTTCTTTAAATCATTATAATCAACTTATATTGAAAATATTTTAGTATCACCACTTATTTTTTTGAATTTTCATATTCGACCAATGCTTATTTTTACTTCAAGGAAGATAAAGAAATAAGAACATGAACCTTCTAAGAAACACATGGATCTCCTAGAACACATTGAACACTTATTGGAAAGAATATATGAAGAGATCCAAGCGTCTTTTCTAGATGAAAAAGAAATAAGTTACCTATAAATAAGGGGGATATTTTGATATTAATTATTCGAGTATAATTTTTTTCATATAAAATTTCATTCTAACTTTCCATTTGAATATCCCTTTTATCTAACATATCTTGAGAAAGCACTGGAAAAATAATAGGTTTTACAAATATTAAAAAAATAGGAAGATGAATTATATTTCATCATTCCCCCACCATGTATGTTATATATAATTTACATGAGGATGGATTTGGTGTACTCTATCCATGGTGTCCTCAACAATAAGTAAGAAGGATTGAAAGATGGGAGAAATAAATATTGGTAGTTAAAATATATGAAACTCCACCCACCATCAGATTTTGGATGATAACTGGTATTTCCAATCGAGAAGAAGTTAAATCTAGGGTCCACTTGGGGATCAAACCGAGAATTATCTTTTTATTTTATTTAGAGGAATTTAATATTTCAATTTTATTATTAGGAATTGGTTTTAAGAATTAGGATGCAGCCCAACCAACTTTGTCTACTTTATTTTTAATGAAATAGTTCTTTTTCATTGATAATTGATTTTATTTAGTTGGTCCATGATAGAAGAAGTCATACCCTATATATCAAGATGGGGAGGAATATAGCTTCCGTAAAAATGGATTTCACTTTTATGTTTATATTTTAAGTACCTACTTTTTTAAATCAGTTTTGAGAATTAAACTAGAATTTTCATACCCACACTTAGATTTTCTTATTTTCTTAACCAATGTAAATGTAATGAGTTTCATAGGAATCGTATGAATCCATGTTTTATTTTTCAATGAAAACAATATTGAAAGATTAAAATGGATAATTGAATGATTGTAGTGAATCATGGGTGTTAATTTGGTGGATCATAATTTGATAGAACTAGTTGATTCATGTAAATGAAATTTTACAACATTTTCATTCATTAAATTTTAGAATATCAGATAAATTGATTTTTTATTATTACTAAATGAAATTATTGATTTTACCAAATTATATGTTTCATTATCATGAATATTTCTAGAAACTAATAATTCTCATTTTCTCTCTTGAGCATATTTACTGAGTGATCTTGGGGAATTCCACCTACTAGAACTTGCCTCAGAACTTGGGAAATGATTAAATGTGAAAAGTCACATTTTATCTCATTTTGGAAATTTTATTATCAATACATTATCCTTGTTACCAAATTTTACATTAATCATTTTTATCCCATAGAAACCATGAATGAACTTGTTAGTAACGAGCCATATTACTATCAAATTATAACCATTCTTACCCTACTCTTGGTTTATTTCATGTTACTTTAAAGTTTATGTGTGTGTGTGGGGGGGGGGGGATGGAAGTAATGGTAGAAGGGATATATTTATTTATAAGGGATAAGTTTAGTGGTTCTATTTTGATTATTTGGAATATTTCATGATTGATTCATTTTTTATTCTTTAAAATTCTTAAAAAAATAGAAAGAAAAGAAAAGAAAAAGAAAAATAGAAAAAAATGTGTTTTCGATTGGGAAAATAAAAAATTTCCATTACTAGACCAATGATTTTTATCATCTGTAGTTAGGGGTGAATGTGTGATATTTTCCAAGAATAACATTAAAAAAAGTAAAAAAATATGAAAAATAAGTTTAAAAAGGAAAAAAAGGTAAAATAGTAAAGATAATTCAAGAAGTTTTAACTCATTTATTATGATTTAATTTTTCAATACATTCAATATGAGTTCTGGGAAGTTGTTTTTTTCAATTTTAATGGGAGAATATCATTACAAATTTCCATTTATATCATTCACTATTATTTTAAGATAATTATCCTTTTTGATACTTAATGTTCTGAACATCAATCCCTACCAACCATAACCCACAAATTCATCAGAAAATTGATTAAAAAGCCTTTATGATTTTATATGTTTTTTTCCATACAAAGTGTATAATCTTAATCTTCTTCAAACTTATGTAAAAGGATCATGTACTCAAGGTATGATTATAACTCTTCTTGAATATGTATCGCGATTGGTGATAGGAATAATTTATAGTGAGGTTGATCATGACATGGAATGCTTAATAAAAATAAATTAAGAATCCTGAATGGATGGAAGGAGAAGACCTTTCATTTTCCATTGAAAAAAAGTATAATAATTGGGTTGATTATTTCTTTGAAAAAAATGTAAAATTTAATTTGTATTTTATGTGTGTAAGATCCCAGTTTTGGGATGAGGTATGAATCGTTTAAATTTTAGACCAAACCTTTTATTTTATCTTAATAAATGTGTTTAAGGGTTTGTGAAAGGAATTGGCAGAGTAAGAGCTTATTCGGAGATCAGAGATACAATTTTTGGAGGAACAAAGTGAGGCACATGATAGGCTCATGGTTAATAATTACTGTGTGGCTAAGTCATGTGAACCAAAAATAGGGGATCATTGTTAGTTTAATAATGAAAAATGGGCCTCATGGACATATAAAACCTGAAATTTAATATAGATGTATTTATTAGGGTTTACACTTGATTTTTCTAATTTTTCATCAATCCCATGTGATACAGGTGAATTTGGATAGTAGTCACGTGCAGTCGGCATATGATTTGTCTACCTATGTGCCTTGAACATGAAATGTGTGGTGTCCCAAAACGTACCAACCATACAATTGGTGCATGGTTTGGAAAATCATACTAAAAACCCACATGACCCTTAAAAATTTATGAATTTACAATTTTTACATTATTTCCCCCCTAAAACTAACCCTCTTCTCATCCTTCATTTTCATATAGAAACACACCGAATCTCCTCAATTCCCCTCCTCTGGGATTTTAGAGATCTTTTTCATCCAAGATCTTAATCGATCACTATAAATTATGATAGATCACTATAGGTAAGTCTAATATTCCTCTCATTTATTCTCTCTACTTCTCTCTCTATTTTCATGTTATCTCTATGTGATTGAATTTACCCTATTTTTAGGGAATTTTTCTATTTTATCTTAATTCCCTTATTCCAGCCCAAATTAGTGGATGACACTGGATGAGGAGTTAGATTACAGTATAATGTAGTTGGTCTATTCCTTTTCTTAAAAAGTATTAATGTTTATAAAATGTGTCATTGTGGCATGCACTATATTTTCCACACATCGCTCTTAAAATGTGAAATTCCATCAATGAAATGTCCAGGACTTTCTTAGATACTCTCATAGACCCCTGATATTGTCGGAGGTTGTGAACTTGACATAATCCACCCGTTTGGGTTTCTTTATTGAAACTCCTTGACACTTTTAGATTTTTTATGTGACCAAACCACATTTTAATGTGGGTTGACTTTCCTCTTTAATGAAATAGTTAAATTAATTAATGGAAACATGAATGGAAAGACTATGTCACTTAGACATTTTTGAAATTTTTATTAATCCTCTGACTAAATGGGATTAAATGAATTGGAAAATTCTCTAAACGTATCAAATAACCCTTGATAACATATAAGTACACTTGGATTTTATTATGACCATTATATATTAGTATTGGATGGCCTTCCTTGGTAACATTGTTTATTATTGCATGGGTTTGACTTAACTAACTAGAGGACACCACTAGATTCATGGATGTGTATTGAAAGAGTTGACACCCCATTGGGATTTGGCACTTCTCTAACATTTAATGCTTCTTTAATGTTTTTTGGTGGGCTCATCCATTAAATTCTCCAGAAATTTAAATTCCTTTGATTATCTCTTTGGATTTGGATTGATGAATTGAGGATAGGGGAAACCATGGAATATCTCCTTAGGATCTAATAAGGTTTAGCATGAGTATACTCAAAACTTATTACAATATTTTGTAAGCATTATCACTATAGGAGTGAAATGTCAGGAATACACCCCTGGATTTCACTCATCCAATTATTTCTAACATCAATACTAATAGTTGTGAGTCAGTTTGACCTTCCGAGGTAATGGATTAACACTTATGATATTATACATGGATACCTAAATTATATTCCATGGGCCCCATATTTATTTATATAAAGTAAAATTCATTGAAATATTCTAGCTTAGGTAGAAGCAAGTATGGTCGTCCAGGTATCCCATGAAAAATATAATCACTACACGATTTATTTAAATTTATCAAAACTACTCATTTTTCATTTTCATTAAACTATCTTGATTTTATTAGAGACCATTAATGGTTTCCTACGTTGTCTTTATCACACCCTATTTAGGACGCTGATTGGTACCTGGATAGACTTCATAAATGCAAGTAGGGACAAAGGGATGTTCTCAACTATGGATGATTGACTTTTGTTCTAGGATGGTAACTTGTAGAAGATGATTGAGACAAGTACTTGGGATTATTTTGATAGAGTTTGGGTTATATTTTTTATATTTTCATATAGAATGTAATGTTTTAAACTTGTTACCCTGTTCCCTTTCCTCTGATTTTTTTATATCATCATGAAAGCATCACTTTTGTATATGATACTATGCATGGATTCTATTGTTATTTTTTTATCTATATGACCCATCTTCTAATACTTTATATTCAATTTTTTTCTTTATTTATACATTAATTTAACTATTGTTTTGTGCTCTAATAAAGAGGGTATAGTCTCCCCACCACACCATCATAAACCCTCTCCACTATTCGAGATCCTTAGGCATATGAGGAGGTACGCTGGAGGCCATGTGGTCATTGGGATTGGTCACTTATGAGTGGACCGGTCTCAGGACATCACAAAGAGGTAACATATGTTTATTTTCTCTTCCTTACTATTTGGGGATGGTATAAAGGAGTTTAAGAAGTGTTTGAAATTTGGTAATGAGCCTATGAATCAAAGAAGTAAACCTAAGTATAGAGAAAAAGAAAAGTTGCATGGTTTGGGACTTTCTCTTCAATATTTATATAGATAATATTGTATATATTTTTCTACAAGGCGGCCAAATGATTTATAACATTTTTTTTGTGATTATTTATTTTTATCCTCCACCTAGTATGGTACGGAACAATTATTCATGTATCATTGTCAACACATAATGATTTCCATGTAATGAATATGTCATGCCATGTATAGTTTATTATGTGCACTACCTATTGCATATCATATGTTACTTGATTTATGTATTTAAAATTAAACTAATATTTATTAATGGGAAAATGATAAATAAATAGTTAATTAATGTTTCTATATCATCCTAAATGGTGTTTCCCACATATCTTGATGGTGATAGCTTAACTAACAATTTATTTCATTTTTAAGATATATTACTATGGTTAAACAAGTTGAAAATTTAGTTTTTTATCATTAAATGGATTCCAATCATAAATTTTAATGTTTTTAATATATAAATTATTATTGGTGATACATATAATATAACCATCATTTATGGACTCGTTATAGTCTGATATCGAATGTAAAAGTATTTTTTGTAGTTATATGAAGTGTCAATTGTAACTTATAAAGAGACGACTATATTACCTTGGAATGGTAAAACATATAACTAAACCATGGTATGCATATATGAAAGAACATAAAAAATTGTACTAGTATAGTTAAAGGAAATGTATTTCATTAAATGGGAATGCCGATTGTAACTTAAATGACATTTTTCTCTATAACTAGTAATTAAAACTCTATATAATAGGTTCTACGTTATGAAATATGGAATGTTGACCTTTATTTGACCCTGTTAGTGGATCATGAAAGTCTTTATTTCATATATAAGTGATATTTTTCATTATTG
This sequence comes from Viscum album, assembly GCA_963277665.1. NCBI lineage: Eukaryota > Viridiplantae > Streptophyta > Magnoliopsida > Santalales > Viscaceae > Viscum > Viscum album. Next base: position 251,023,924 of record OY728160.1, on the reverse strand, counting down.
AGTCTTATTTTGAGGGATGTGATTAACATTTATAGATATATTCCTATTTGGTGTGCTTGAGTATAATGATAGGAGGGTAGTTATGACCATTCCCTGTAGGTGGTGGGACTTAAACCATCAGTGTTACCTCAAGTAGTTCCACCTACGGTACCTCCTATTATTCATGGTTTGGGCACCAATTCTCAACTTGAAGAATTTTTATATAGTTAGTTCATTCAATATAAGAAATTCTAGGGCCTTCACTGACTATTTTAGAGTTGACTAGGGTGTTTCGGTAGTAGTACCCTCCTACTTTCTCATGGGATGGTAGACCCAAGGATTCTAAGATATGGATGGAGGTTATGTTTTTGATCTTTGAGAACCTGAAGACTCAACCCAAAATGAGATTTAATATAGTAGAGTATATAATTCATGGAAGTTCTAAATATTAGTTGTATGTTCTAACATAGGTAGATAAACACTGAGTTATAGTTTGGAGGGATTTCCAACCCAGCTTCTATGAATTTATCATTCTAAAGATGTTGAGAGCCAATTGATATAGAGATTTTATACAGATGGATAATGGAACATTATCCATTTTGAAATACTCAACTAATTTCATGGTTCTCCACTATTTATTTATTTTTATCCTTGGTGATGAACTATTTAGAGCTATTTTATTTGAATAATGGATCATATTTTTCATCCAGTCATAGGTAAATATCATCCATTTGACTACCAATTCAGAAATAGTTAATAAATACCTCATCTATGAGCCTAGACTATGGATAAATGAAGGTGTGGGCCATATTAGTCCATCAACTATATAGGGATACAATTTTGATAGTGGATGGAAGTGTCACCTAAATTGTTTTCATTAGGGAGTGTTCATCAAAGAAACCAGAATGATAACAGCGTAGTATTTCATCAGTGTGGGAGGTTAGAAAAATAAATCCCCAACAGAGTAAGGAACTAATTAAGTGATAACATTGTGGATTAATGGGTCTTAATAAGTAGTTTTATAGGAGAATTACACCGATTCCTAGTGATAAAGGATCTGCACCGACTCCAAGATCATGGGTAGGATCTGTGGCTTCTTATGATAACCCTGATTTTTAATACACTTTAATTCATGATTTATTAAATAATATTACACATAATACAACTTGAAATATCAAGAATTAAAGTGTATTTTGGAATTAGTTACATTACATTACAACATAAAACATGGGATAAAATAATATTAATGACAACTTCCTTGAAATTATCATATTATTCTATTATTCATAAAACTGCTTGGGATAACCTAGGGACATACATAAGAAAGGGGTGAGATATATAAAAAACTAGGGTAATTATCATACAATAACATGAATAAATTAATACATGTTAGAAAATAGGTATATTAATGAGGCTTACAAGGAGTGATAATTATAAACACAAACAATGAGGCATGATATAACATGATAATCATAAATGAATCATGGGAAATGTGGAATCAACTTAAAACCATGCATCATAGACTATGGTCAAGGATAAATTTCAAGCCGTCATAAAGGATAAAGTACCATGATATATTAGGTTCACTCCCTAATCCCTTTCATAATTTCCCTTGAGACTAAAACATTACCCAATTCATTGCAGCGCTATATAATTTTGGGTGCACCCGTCCCTTTCATTTCTTCCTCGTATATATGTCTTCCACATATATCATAAAAAATGAAAACAATTAGCATCAAAATTTATTATATGATAAATTATTTTGGAATAAATAAATTTAATTCCCCAATAAAATAAATATAACTAAATAAATATGAACACCTTTTATAGGAAATGAGTATGGGTATTCACTACACAATTTTTTGGTGTGGAAAACCGCAGTGAAATTTCAACAGCATAATAAGGGAATATAAATGTTCATGGGAGAGATTAATGATAGTTAAAGGGGTATATAATAATTAATAATTAAAATATATTATATAGGATATATTTAATAACATATAAAAATATTAGTACATGATGATAAAATACTTAAGATAAAGAAGATACTTGAATAAAGAGGTTAAGAAGAGGATCCCTTACTAAATTTTGGCATAGTAACAGGTGTACATAAAGGTACATGGGAGAGACCTATAAAAGTGAAATAGGTCTATAATATAATGGAAATAATTAATAATGTAATAGGTATGTGGAAAAATATACCCAAAACAAGAACAAATAGGGATTAAGAGTGGTAACATAAAATAGGTTCTTGAATAAAAAGAGAGAGTGGAAGATCCCTTATTAAATTTTGGAATGGTAACTGGGTACATAATGAATAAGGGGAGTGAATAATGAAATTTAAATGGGTCTATAATGACATTAAAATCATAATGGAAGTAATAAGTATGTATAAAAACATATCCAAACAATATAAAATAGAAATTAAGAGGCACAACATAAAAGGGTTACTTGAATAAAAATAATATAGGGAGATCCATGACTAAATTTCGACATTGTAATGACTTAGGAAAATGATATAAAGTGAGGGGATAAATAGTATCTCATTATTATAGAGTAAATTTTATATTATAGGGATCATTATAAAGATATTTAAACATAATCAATTGATATTCAAAAGGAAAATTATAAATAGGGTTCTTGAATGGAAACGAGGAGAGATAAATCCCTTACCTTGAGAGGGTGATTCCAAATGCTTGGGATGACCTTCTTGAGAGCTTTGGGGGAACCTTGGGAGGAATATAGATAGGGGAGGTCATATAAAAGAAGTTCTATATGATTTTTTAGTGAAGATAAATGAAATATTTGGTGTTTTCATATAGGAAAAGAGTGGGGAATTGTTTATTATTTCTCAAACATAGGTTTTGGACTCTATATAATACAATAACCAAACCACAATCCTTACCGTAGTTTTTCCCATGATTTCTACCAATGTGGTGAAATTTGAATTAATTTATAATTCCAAGGGTATTAATTATTAATATATTATCATTTCTAATGTGTAAGTGAGTCATGTTCTTAATGAAATGAGTTTAAAACCATAAAATGTAATATAAGTTTTGGGTGATTCATAAATGATTTATAAAATTAATAGAATAAATTTAAAATGAAAATTTTTTAAATGGGAAAAATATATTTGGTTGTGAATACAATTTATAGTATCTATTACATCATTTTTTGGTCATTATGATGTCATAATACACCCCTTATATTTATACCATATTTAATTTTTACATAAAAATTCGACCATATCAGAAAATAATAAAAAATTAACCCTTTGATAATTTCAAAATTATGAATCCAAAAATATTATTTATTTTAGAAAATTAATTTTATAAATATGTGAATTTTTAATATAAAAATATAACTAATATTTATTGAGAGATGATGGGTTTTTTACAATAATAGTTTTTAGAACCTTAAAAAAATTACATTTGAATTCATAAAAATTATATGATAATTTATATTTTAAAAACTAATATTCTTTTATATATTATTTACTTTAAAAATACATTAATTCATAAAAATAAATTTCTTAATGGAAATTGAATATTTCCCAAAAATACTACATGTGTTTTATTGTATAAAAATATAAATAATTTATAAAGTAACAATAAGAAGTTAATATAACCATTATTATTTTGAAAAAATATACATATTTATATTATTAGGGTCTTGATACATTTCCCTTTAATACACCAAAAACACCATATGAGAATTTTGTGAGATGGTGTGACTTTCATGGGGTGGTTCATCGCACATGGTTAGGGCTGTGATTTTAATGAGATTGAACTTCTCCCTTAAAGGGTTTCTCTCATGTTTTAGCTGTTGGATATTAGGATAGTATTGGTCAAGGAAAAATACCAGTGATGATATCTACCTTGGAATATTTTATAAATTGTATTCATAGGTTATAATCATACTGTTTGAGGCCATCAATTTCTTTTCTAGTGTTAATTGGATGTGATAAAAAACTATATTTATATTAATAAAATGATCACTGTTCAATGACTATATTTTCAATAGTTATGATACTTAAAATTCCTTAATATATGATAGGATATAATAAAACTAGAGAAGTGAATGTGTTTTCTATAACCATAACACATAATAAGACACTTAATTTAACCAAAAACAGAATTAGTTACAATATTCCTTGTTGTTAAACTTCTCACTAGTAAGTAAGCTAGAGTACAACCAGCCATGTAGGCTAAAGAGTAGATGGTGTTGAGGAATGCAGAAAAGAAAACGTGTTTACCTTAGTTACTATTCATAATTCCCAAAAATAAAAAGTATCTCATTAACACAATTTGGACCTACTGATTCAAAATATGGAATCCATTTTTCCAAATTCAATACACAAAAGTTTCATAAATAAAATTAAAATTAATCCCGTTGTCGAAAGAAAACGGGTTTTTGGTTAAAACATTGCAAAAGATTGAATTGATTTAACCTACGAATTCAAGGTAAAATCAATTCATACATTATATTAAATGGTAAAAATATATTCTACTTATACTTTAAAACTATTCAATATTATAATTTAACCATATAAATTATTACGATGAAAAAAGTTGTTTTTAATTAAAATATTGCGTGTTTTTACTATTCAGTAAAATATGAAAGTTATCAGAAAAAATATCAAAACTTTATCCAATGTAAATTTTTATATCCTGATTCAAAATAAGAAGTTTATTTTGTAAAATTAAACTTATAAACATGTCAAAAACTATATTTAATGTGGGTGCTCCATTAAAAGGCGGCAAAACTACATTTTTTTGAAAAATACTTATTTTACCTGAAAAATTTATTTTGTTCACATACCATGTTCTAGAAAATGAGTAAGATGAAATAATAATGTTATAACAATCAAAATTTAGTTAATAATATTCATAAAATCTAGTTCATAATAATATTATAACCATATATCATTGTTTAGTGAAACCTGATATTGCGTACAACACATGCTATCGTGGAAAGTCGTGATTGCGTGTAATTCAAGCCAAGTTAGGGTTGCGTGTTGTGCAAGACTCCTTTGTTGTTGCATCTAACAAAATCCAACCATATTTCATTTATACATTGAATATATATATATATATATATATACACTCAATGTTGCGTAGAATAACTACTATCAAACAAACTTGAAATTGTGTGTAAGACGATCCAAGATTAGTTTTGCGTATACTGCAAGCTAATACGGTGTTGCGTATAGCGCAAGATAATCTTGGTGTAGCGTACAACAGAAGATATGAAAAAAATTAAAATGAATATATCTTATAAAATCTTGGGGTGTTACATTCTACCCCCCTTAAAATGAATTTCGCCCTCGAAATTTGTTGGGGTTATAAATGGTTTAATACTTGAAAGTTTCTTTAGTAGAAACCCACATCGTAAAAAGGGAATACAAAAAACTTAATTTTTAAAACTTAAGTATGAAATGTAACGATTACCCAAAGAAACTCATCACTGGGTTTCCATATTGGAGAACATAGGTGAAAATATGGATATGGAAGAAAAATCTAACCATCAAGTTCTGATGGAGAGTGGTAGAGAACATGGCTATGAAAAATCCATCAATCACAAAGCCATATATTTGTGATGATCTAAGGTACCATCTAATTCCTTGGATATAAGGGAACTAGGACAACATTTTTGGTTTTCAAGATCATTTCCCTAAAGTTGATGAAATTGGAATTAGAAGAAATACTTTCTTGATTTTGGTACAGTCTCACCTTTGGTCGTTCTTTGGACAATTTCCACTTCATCTCTTAAAAAATGAAGTTGAATTTTTCATTCATGAAGTGTTAGCAGATCATGTGATAGAATGATGGGTCATTCCATCTGTCTCAAACAAAAGGTTATAAAAGTTATCAAAAATACATAAGTCCATCTATAGTGAGATTAATCATATGTGGTTCCTGAAATGGACTTATACTTCATATATCATACTGCTTAATATAATAAAACTAGTTTATACTAAACAGGGACTTACTGTAGGCCAGTGGTAGGAGATAAAGGCCAGTCACACTTCAGTTGTGGGTTCGATTCCCACAACCTTGTCCGATGCGATGGGTTGTCGCCCATCCTGCAGGTTGTCCTTTTTCAAAAACTACATTACCATAACATCCCATCAATACTATCGAAAAAACTTCTATCCTTAAACAATACTAACTTATGTCCAACATAATCCATTCCAATCTTTAGGCTTATCAATAATACTGCAGTCCACTCTCATATTATAGTGAAAACGATTACTAGAGATTTCATATAACAAGCATGTTAATACCATCGTTGATCCCCATATATCAAAAGATATGTCTTATTGGTCACATTCCAAACATTCGAAGGCCTTAATCATGTATTCTCTTGAAAAAATGAATACCCATTGAATCTTAGTGAAAACATGAGTGCTGTCAATAGTTAACTTTTTCCACATACCAAAACCCCAAAATTCTATATACTCAAACCATGATATAACTATTTCCTTATATCAGTCATGAGCTCATGAATACTATCAAACATTTCATTTTCTCCTTATCCCTTCATTATGCGCATATCATATTTTTTCCAAAAATATCTCAATCACTTTCCTTGGTTACCGGTACCATAAAATTATTGAAAACCACAATAGACCAATACATAAATATTACATTATTCCATGATACTATATACAACATTATTTTGGAATCCCATTACATAAACACTTAATCATTCCACCACATCGTTTTCATATTCAACATCGCCAATAGTGATCGCATGTGACTTCCCTTTGTCCTTTTCCTTAAGTGGTTGCTCATGTCGATCATCACTAACCCTTGTATTAGGGAATTTATTAGCATAATGCCCCATTTCCTTGCACTTGAAGCATTGAAGTGTTTGTGGTGCGTTCTCTGCAGTATTTTCTTTATTCACATCATTATCAACCCTTTTTCCATTACTTCGACACTCATCTTCTCAATGACCTTCTTTTACACACTTAAAACATTTTCTAGTCCCTTTAAGACAATCTCCACCATGCTTCTTTCCACACTTTGAGCATAAGGAAACATTCATATTATTTTCACCATTATTCTGAGATTTATCCTTGAACTCCATCTTTCATTTCTTGTCAAAACCATGATATGGATAAGTAACACCAACTTCCATTTCTACCTTGATAGTGCAACACACAATTTCTTCATAGCTACTAAAGTCCGTTATAGCTAATTCTCTCCGAAGATTTGGTTTTTAGCCACTAAAGAATCGATCAACTTTACTTTCAGGTTGGATGATAAAGGCAGATGCATAACTTGCAGGCCTTGTAAAATTTGATTTGTATACACCAACAGATTCATTATCCCTTTGATTTAGTTCAAGAAACTCCTTATCCATCTTTGTTCGAAAAATACGATGGAAGTACTTATTGAAAAATAAGTTCTTGAACTCTTCCCATTCCATGGACTCAATTTCATCTACTGGCCTCATATTCTTGATAAGATTCCACCATTGATCAGCTTCACCTTCTAAACGATATACTACTAATATGACTTTATCATGTTCAGAACATTGAAGAACTGAAAATATCTTTTTAGTGGTACTGATCCATTGTCCAGCAACAAGTGGATCAGAAGACCCACTGAAAGAAGGTGGGTGTTGCCTCATGAAGGACTCAATAGAATATTGTTCACTTCTCTTCTCATTTGGAAGTACAGAATGATTCATAGCTTGTGTAAGTATAGCAATAAGATTTTGCACTCCATATCCCATAACATTTGTTTGTTCAGGAGGAAAATCATTGCATTGTCCATTGCATTGATCAACATGGATCCTTCGGGTTCCAGCCATCGTCTAAAACCCAAAAAGAATAGTGTGAGAGGAAAAAATCATGATAGGGAAAACAATATAAAAAAGGGGGAGTACCTTCAATATCTAACATCTTAGGTTTAATTATAATATCGTTTCCGTAATTCTAGGACTATAACCTATACTTATACTTTACCTTAGGGACATCCCTAGACATACCTTAGAAATATCTCTAGGGATCTCACTAAAGTTCTTGCATCCTACTTTCCAAAGGTTGACTAAACCTTTCCTTTGATACCAGCTATAGAGACCCAAAGCCTAATGTTCATGGACATTACATTACTTTTGCAGAATACTTAATACATAACAAAAACAGACACACAAGGACCGTAATAGTTTAGTGTCTTTGGAAACTTGGAACGCAATCTTCTAATCGTGGTGAAAGATCTTCAACATCTCCCATAAAGATATTCCACTTTTTGTTTCCTTACCTAAAACCTTTCTTTTAATAATGGGGGAAAATAAAACATAAAAAGGGTGAGCTCAAATGCTCAGTAAGGGTAAGAATGGATAAAATAAAACATACCATATACATTTGATCTTAAAAACATGAACATAATGTTTAAACATCAAAATCTTGAGCAATGGCATAAAACATGGAAGTACACAAGGCATAGATCATAATAGAACATAAATCATGATAAAATATCATGTGAATAAAACATGTAATTGTGACATCCATTAAGCACATGTAATGATTTCCGCATTAGCCAAGGCATTGCTGCCAAGACCATCTTAGTGGACAAAGTCCCTTTCTGAATCGAGTTCACTCCTCGTTCTAGTCCTGTAATACTGAACCAGATTAACTTACCATTCCAGCCATGTCTATTCATGAGATATAAATCTTTACCCAATGCATTGGAGGGAGATATAGGTTCCACACATCTCATAATGAAATCATTCTTACTTGTTCCACAAAATAAACATACATCATTCATAATAACCCAAAGAATAAAATGGTTTTCATAAACATAATCCCATCATCACATAATCCATATAAAAGAAATGGATATCATTTCATAATAATAAAAGTGAAAACATGTAAATCATAGAGACATTATAATTGAAACATACACATATGAAATAATGTCATCTTATATGGAAAATGGTTTTGATAAAATATATGAAATGAATTCTTGAGGAAAATATCCTTTCTTCTTCGAAATCATTTTCTTTTCACAAAATTACATGCACTTTTAAAATAAAAGATTTTTTTTGAAAATAGTCATAAAATATTTTAGAGTAAGCTTCATGAAAATGAGGCGTTATGAAATTGTAAAAATCCATTCACGCCGTATAAGTTAAAAATAACATTCTTCTCATACTTTTGTCAAAAATGTCAAAAAGTACCTCATATGGTAAATAAAAAAAAGATTCCTTACATACCATGTAGTAAAAGTCAAAATGGGTAAAAAGGAACTTTAAACATACATGAAATTTTTTTTATAAAACTTGGACATGGATGATAAATATAACCCCAGTAAATACTTACGTATAAGCAATCTCGGATAGAAAACAATTGAGATTGCAACATTATCCCTTACCTTAGGTCCGATATGCTTCGTACATATCCAAACCTCCTGTATAATGATTTAAATAATTTAATTGACTTATTACAGAATCATATTCATTGTTATTATATCATATATGGTTCACTTATAACTTTATATTACCCGTTCTTTTGTAAATTCATGTTAAAGTAGCGTTTTGGGTAAAATCGTTTCATTTGTCGTTCGTGTTTTAACTTGTAATTATTCATATGATTACTTAGATCATGATTACTTACATCCAGAATGTAAAACATGATTTATATATAATATATATTCAGAATATACATATATATAATAGATCGATAAATGGAAAGAAATACACCATTCATGGAGACGGTAGGCCGTATGTACGCATGAAAGGTGTTTTTGTTTCCTTATTGAATTGAATGGAATTAAGTAGATGACATAAATATATATATATACATAAATCCAGTATCATTATTATGTCATATATTTCATGATTAATTATTATATATACTTTATAATCATTCTTGAATGGTTAACATGGAGAGTGAATCTCATCGCGTCGTGGAGACGGTAGTCCGTACGTACGCACGAGCGATGATATCATTCCCAAGATCGTGGAATTGTATTAAAGTTTATGTATAATATTAAAGAATCAATATCACTTTATATTAATCATATATATTCATTACTTTAACCATTATACCCATCCAAGTAAGGTGGTGGTGGAAAATAGATTACACCACGGCGTGGAGACGGTATTCCGTACATACGCACTCGCGGTGATTTTGTTTTCCATAGGATGTATAGATGGTAAAATATGGTTGTTTCATACTTATAATAACATATCAGTATATGAGTGATACTGATTTTATTACCTCATAATGAAACAACTAAAAAAGAAGAAGTGGAAGAAGAAATAAAGTTGAAAGAATCGGTAACGAACATTACCTCTTCTTTGAAGAGCCTCTTTGAGACCTCCTCTTAGGGCACTAAAATCGGTCTTTGAAGAAGAAAAGGACCTCTAGGATGTTTCTAGGGAAGTGTAGAAGAGAATTTGGAAGGGTTTGGCCGAGATTGAATGCTCAATGTGGTGTGAGGAAGAGAGGGAGCAGGTGCCCTTTTATAAGGGAGGAGAGGGGCACCTTTGGAAATAAAAGAAATATCAGTTTATATTAAATCTCAACCCCACATAAAAACATTGAAAATGACTCATATATGAATATTAGATGATATAGGGTTGTAATATCATCAACCAATAAAATTTAGGCATGTTAGGAATTTATTTTAAACAGTATCAACTTGATTTATCCTTATTTATCAATTTAATTTTATTTGTGATAATAATATTCTAAATTTTAAATTATTATAAATAATTACATATGTGTTGTGAATTTTCCATAATTTGACACTTTATGAAATTTTAGACCATATAAATTTTAATTTATAATTTTTAAATATTTTTGTTATTTTTAAACAATTTTATAATATGTTATTTGTATAAAATTACAATAGTGTCAATTTTGACAATATTCATTTATTTGAATTTAAATAAAATATATACAGAATATATGTTCAAAATAAAAGCTTTAATAGATTCATAAAATGTCATATTTTTCTAGAAAATTATTGGATCACATTAAATAGTTCATATAATATTTATTTTAATATTTTTAAAATCATTTATTTGATATTTTAATTAATAAAATAATTTCAACATCACTATTGTGTCCTACTTAATGATAATTATTTAATCCTTAAAATTTCTAAATAAATTCTTATAATGTAGATAATTGTATTATATTTCCGGAGACTATTCATGTGTGAAGTTTCATTAAGTCTATCACTAAATTAAAATTATTATACTTATAAGATTTAAGAAAGTGACATGTTGTCACTTTCATTGGTTTTAATAATAATTAAATTATTTTCATGGAAAAAAGTCCATTAAATGAATCTAATCTGACCATTAGGTGATATGGGTCCACTTTTAGTCATCCAATAGGATTTTGGCCGGTTTTAGGGTAATTTTATAATCTTATATTTACCCTTAATTACCCGATTTACCTTTAACTATGGTAAATAAAATTTACCGTAGTTACTATTCATAATGCCCAAAAAAGTAGCTTATTAACATAATCTGGACCCCCTTATTCCAAATATGAATCCATTTTTACAAATACAATACACAAAAGTTACAGAAATTAAATTAAAATTAATCCCGTTGTCGAAAGAAAATAGGTTTTTGGTTAAAACATTGCAAAAGATTGAATTGATTTAACCTACGAATTCAAGGTAAAATCAATTCATAAATTATATTAAATGGTAAAAATATATTCTATTTATACTTTAAAACCATTCAATATTATAATTTAACCATATAAATTATTACGATGAAAAAATTTGTTTTTAATTAAAATATAGCATGTTTTTACTATTCATTATAATATGAAAGTTATCAGAAAAAATATCAAAACTTTATCCAATGTAAATGTTTATATCCTGATTCAAAATAAAAAGTTTATTTTGTAAAATTGAACTTATAAACATGTCAAAAACTAGATTTAATGTAGGTGCGCCATTAAAAGGCGGCAAAACTGCATTTTTTGAAAAATACTTATTTTACCCGAAACATTTATTTTGTTCACATACCATGTTCTAGAAAATTAGTAAGATTAAATAATAATGTTATAACATTCAAAATTTAGTTAATACTATTCATAATGACTAGTTCATAATAATATTATAACCATATATCATTGTTTAGTGAAACCTGATATTGCGTACAACACACGCTATCGAGGAAAGTCGCGATTGCGTGTAATTCAAGCAAAGTCAGGGTTGTGTGTTGTGAAAGACTCATTTGTTGTTGCATCTAACATAATCCAACCATATTTAATTTATAAATTGAATATATATATATATATAAACTCAATGTTGCGTAGAATAACTACTATCAAACAAACTTGAAATTGCGTGTAACACGATCCAAGATTAGTTTTGCGTATACTGCAAGCTAATACAATGTTGCATATAGCGCAAGATAATCTTGGTGTAGCATACAATAGAATATATGAAATAAATTAAAAAGAATATATCTTATAAAATCTCGGGGTGTTACATTCTACCCCCCTTAAAATGAATTTCTCTCTCGAAATTCTTCGGGGTTATAAATGGTTTAATACTTGAAAGTTTCTTTAGTAGAAACCCACATCGTAAAAAGGGAATACCAAAAACATAATTTTTAAAACTAAAGTATGAAATGTAATGATTACCCAAAGAAACTCATCACTGGGTTTCCATATAGGAGAACATAGGTGAAAATATGGATATGGAAGAAAAATCTAACCATCACGTTCTAATGGAGAGTGGTAGAGAACATGGCTATGAAAAAGCCATCAATCACAAAGCCATAGATTTGTGATGATCTAAGGTACCATATGATTAATCAGATATAAGGGCACTAGGATAACATTTTTGGTTTTCAAGATCATTTCCCAAAAGTTGATGAAATTAGAATTATAAGAAATACTTTTGTGATTTTGGTACAGTCTCACCGTTGGTTGTTCTTTGGACAATTTCCACTACATCTCTTAAAGAAATGAAGTTGAATTTTTCATTCATGAAGTGTTATCAGATCATGTGATAGAATGATGGGTCATTCCATCAGTCTCAAAGAAAAGGTTATAAAAGTTATCAAATATACATAAGTCCATCTATAGTGAGATTAATCATATATGGTTCTTAAAATGGACTTATACTTCATATATCATACTGCTTAATATAATAAAACTAGTTTATACTAAACAGGGACTTCCTGTAGGCCAGTGGTAGGCGATAAAGGCCAGTATCACTTTGGTTGGGGTTCGATTCCCACATCCTTGTCCTATGCGATGGGCTGTCGCCCATCCTGCAGGTTATCCTTTTTCTAAAACTACATTACTATAACATTCCATCAATACTATCGAAAAAACTTTTATCCTTAAACAATACTAACTTATGTCCAACATAATACATTCCAATCTGTAGGATTATCCATAATACTACAGTCCACTCTCATATTATAGTAAAAATGATTACCAGATATTTCATATAACAAGCATGTTAATACCATCATTGATCCCCATATATCATAATATATGTCTTTTTGGTCACATTCCAAACATTCGAAGGCCTTAATTATGTATTCTATTGAAAAAATGAATAGCCATTGAATGTTAGTGAAAACATGAGTGCTGTCAAAATTTAACTCTTTCCACTTACCAAAACCCCAAAATTCTATATACTCAAACCATGATATAACTATTTTCTTATATCAGTCATGAGCTCATGAATACTATAAAACATTTAATTTTCTCCTTATCCCTTCATTATGCGCATATCATCTTTTTTTCCAGAAATATCTCAATCACTTTCCATAGTTACCGGTACCATTAAATTATTAAAAACCACAATAGACCAATACATAAATATTCCATTATTCCACGATACTATATACAACATTATTTTGGAATCCCATTACATAAACCCTTAATCATTACACCACATCGTTTTCATATTCAACATCGTCAATAGTGATCGCATGTGACTTCCCTTTGTCATTTTCCTTAAGTCGTTTCTCATGTTGATCATTACTAACCCTTGGATTAGGGAATTTATTAGCATAATGCCCCATTTCCTTGCACTTGAAGCATTGAAGTGTTGGTGGTGCGTTCTCTATAGTCTTTTCTTTATTCACATCATTAGCAACCCTTTTTGCATTACATCGACACTCAGATGCTCGATGACCTTCTTTTCCACACTTAAAACATTTTCTAGTCCCTTTAAGACAATCTCCACCATTGTACTTTCCACACTTTGAGCATAAGGAAACATTCATATTCTTTTCACCATTATTCTGAGATTTCTCCTTCAACTCCATCTTTTGTTTCTTGTCAAAACCATGAGATGGATAAGTAACACCAACTTCCATTTCTACCATCATAGCACAATGCACAATTTCTTCATAGCTACTGAAGTCTCTTATATCTAATTCCCTTCGAAGATTTGGTTTTAAGCCACTGAAGAATTGATCAACTTTACTTTCAGGTTGGATGATAAAGCCAGATGCATACCTTGGAAGCCTTGTAAAATTCGCTTCGTATACACCAACAGATTCATCACCCTTTGTCTTTAGTTCAAGAAAATCCTTCTCCATCTTTGTTCGAAGAATACGAGGGAAGTACTTATTGAAAAATAAGTTCTTGAACTCGTCCCATTCCATGGACTCAATTTCATCACTTGGCCTCGTATTCTTGATAAGATTCCACCATTGATCAACTTCACCTTCCAAACGATATACTACTAAGATGACTTTATCATGTTCAGAACATTGAAGAACTGAAAATATCTTTTCAGTTGTACTGATCCATTATTCAGCAACAAGTGGATCAGAATACCTACTGAAAGAAGGTGGACGTTGCCTCATGAAGGACTAAATAGAATATTGTTCCCTTCTCTGCTCATTTGGAAGTCCATAATGATTCATAGCTTGTGTAAGTATAGCAATAAGATTTTGCACTCCATCTCCGATAACATTTGCTTGTTCAGGAGGACAATCATTTCATTGTCCATTGCATTGATCAGCACGGTTCCTTCGGGTTCCAGCCATCATCTAAAACCCAAAAAGAATAGTGTGAGAGGCAAAAATCATGCTAGGAAAAACAACATAATAAAGGGGGAGTACCTTCAATATCTAACATCTTAGGTTTAAATCTAAGATCCTTAACGTAATTCTAGGACTATAACCTATACTTATACTTTACCTTAGGGACATACCTAGACATACCTTAGAAATATATCTAGGGGTATCACTAAAGTTCTCTCATCCTAGTTTCCAAAGGTTGACTAAACCTTTCCTTTGATACCAACTGTAGAGACCCAAAGCCTGATGTACATGTACATTACATTACTTTTGTGGAATACTTAATACATAACAAAAACAGAAACACAAGGACCTTAATATTTTAGTGTCTTTAGAAACTTGGAACGTAATCTTCTAATCGTGGTGAAAGGTCTTCAACATCTCCCATAAAGATCTTCCACTTTTTGTTTCCTTACCTAAAACCTTTCTTTTAATCCTGGGGGAAAATAAAACATAAAAAGGGTGAGCTCAAATGCTCATTAAGGGTAAGCATGGATAAAATATAACATACCATATACAATTGAACTTAAAAACATGAACATAATGTTAAAACATCAAAATCTTGAGCAACGACATAAAACATGGAAGTACATAAGGCATAGATCATAATGGAACATAAATCATGATAAAATAGCATGGGAATAAAACATGTAATTGTGGCATCCATTAAGCACATGTAATTATTTCCATAGTAGCCATGGCATTGCTTCCAAGACCATCTTTGTGGACAAAGTCCCTTTCTGAATTGAGTTCACTCCTCATTCCAGTCCTGTAATACTGAACTGAATTAACTTATCGTTCCAGCCATGTCTATCTCATGAGATATAAATCATTACCCAATTAATTGGAGGGAGATATAGGTCTCACCCATCTCATAATGAAATCATTCTTACTTGTGCCACAAAATAAACATACATCATTCGTAACAACTCAACGAATAAAATGGGTTTCATAAACATAATCCCATCACCACATAATCCATATAACAGAAATGGATATCATTTCATAATAAGAAAAGTGAAACCATTTAAATCATAGAGACATTATACTTGAAACAAACACATATGAAATAATGTCATCTTAGATGGAAAATGGTTTTGATAAAACATATGAAATGAATTCTTGAGGAAAATATATTTTCTTCTTCAAAATCTTTTTCTTTTCACAAAATTCCATGAAATTTTAAAATAAATGTATTTTGTTGAAAATAGTCATAAAATATTGTAGAGTAAGCTTCATGAAAATGAAGTTTTATGAAACTGTAAAAATCCATTCATGCCGTATAAGTTAAAAATAACATTCTTCCCATACTTTTTTTAGAAAAGTCAAAAAGTACCTTGTATGGTAAATAAAAAAAAAGATTCCTTACATACCATGTAGTAAAAGTAAAAATGGGTAAAAAGGAACTTTAAACATACATGAAAACATTTTTATAAAACTTGGACATGGATGATAAATATAACCCCAGTAAATACTTACGTATAAGCAATCTCAGATAGAAAATAATTGAGATTGCAACATTATCCCTTACCTTAGGCCCGATATGCTTCGTACGTATCCAAACCTCCTGTATAATGATTTAAATAATGTCATTGACTTATTATAGAATCATATTAATTGTTATTATATCATATATGGTTCACTTATGACTTTATATTACCCGTTCTTTTGTAAATTCATGTTAAAGTAGCGTTTTGGGTAAAATCATTTCATTTGTCGTTCGTGTTTTAACTTGTAATTATTCATATGATTACTTAGATCATGATTAATTACATCCATAATTTAAAACATGATTTATATATAATATATATTCAGAATATACATATATATAATAGATCAATAAATGGAAAGTAATACACCGTTCATGGAGACGGTAGGCCGTACGTACGCATGAACGCTGTTTTTGTTTCCTTATTGAATTGAATGGAATTAAGTAGATGAAATAAATAAATATATATAGATAAATCCAGTATAATTATTATGTCATATATTTCAATATTACTTATTATATATACTTTATAATCATTCTTTAATGGTTGACATGGAGAGTGAATCTCATCACGTCGTGGAGACGGTAGTCCATACGTACGCACGAGCGATGATATCATTCCCAAGATCGTGGAATTGTATTAAAGTGTATGTATAATATTAAAGAATCAATATCACTTTACAATAATCATATATATTTATTAATTTCACCATTATACCCATCCAAGTAAGTTGGTGGTGGAAAATAGATTACACCACGGCGTGGAGATGATATTCCGTACGTACGCACGCGCGGTGATTTCGTTTTCCGTAGGATGGATAGATGGTGAAATATGGTTGTTTCATAATTATAATAACATATAAGTATATGAGTGATACTAATGTTATTACCTCATAATGAAACAACTAAAAAATAAGAAGTGGAAGAAGAAATAAAGTTGAAAGAATCGGTAACAGACATTACCTCTTCTTTGAAGCGCCTCTTTGAGACCTCCTCTTAGGGCACTAAAATTGGTCTTTGACGAAATCCAGGATGTATATGATGTTTCTAGGGAAGTGGAGAAGATAATTTGGCAGGGTTTGGCCGAGATTGAAGGCTCAAAGTGGTGTGAGGAAGAGAGGGAGGAGGTGCCCTTTTATAAGGGAGGAGAGGGGCACCTTTGGAAATATAAGAAATATTAGTTTATATTAAATCCCAACCCCACTTAAAAACTTCAAAAATGAATCAAATACAAATATTAGATGATATAGGGTTGTAATATCATCAGAAAATAAAATTTAGACATTTTAGGAATTTATTTTAAACATTATCAACCTGATTTATCCTTATTTATCAATTTAATTTTATTTGTGGTAATAATATTCTAAATTTTAAATTATTATAAATAACTACATATGTGTTGTGAATTTTCCATAACATGAAAATTTATGACATTTTATACAATATAAATTTTAATTTATAAATTTTAATTTTTTTTGTTATTTTTAAACAATTTTATAATATGTTATTTTTATAAAATAACAATAGTGTCTATTTTGACACTATTCATTTATTTGAATTTAAATAAAATATATACAGAAGATATGTTCAAAATAAAAGCTTTAATAGATTCATAAAATGTCATATGTATCTATAAAATTAGTGGAGAACATTAAATATTTCATATAGTATTTATTTTAATATTTTTAAAATCATTTATTTGATATTTTAATTAATAAAATAATTTCAACATCACTATTGTGTCATACTTAATGATAATTATATAATCCCTAAAATTTCTTAATAAATTCCTATGATGTAGATAATTGTATTATATTTCTTAAGACTATTCATGTTCTAAGTTTCATTATGTTTATCACTAAACTAAAATTATTATACTTATAAGATTTAAGAATGTGACTTGTTGTCACTTTCTTTGGATTTAATAATAATTAAATTATTTTCATGGACAAAAGTCCATTAAATGAATCTAATCCAACCCTTAGGTGATATGGGTCTACTTTTAGTTATCCAATAGGATTTTGGCAGGTGTTAGGGTAATTTTATAATCTTATATTTACCCTTAATTACCCGATTTACCTTTAACTATGGTTAATAAAATTTACCGTAGTTACTATTCATAATGCCCAAAAATAAAAAGTAGCTTATTAACATAATTTAGACCCACTAATTTCAAATATGGAATCATGTTTTCCAAATTCAATGCACAGAAGTTGTAGAAATCAAATTAAAATTAATCCCGTTGTCGAAAGAAAACGAGTTTTTGGTTAAAACATTGCAAAAGATTGAATTGATTTAACCTACGAATTCAAGGTAAAATAAATTCATACATTATATTAAATGGTAAAAATATATTCTATTTATAATTTAAAACCATTAAATATTATAATTTAACCATATAAATTATTACGATGAAAAAAGTTGTTTTTAATTAAAAATAGCGTGTTTTTACTATTCATTAAAATATGAAAGTTATCAGAAAAAATATCAAAACTTTATCCAATGTAAATTTTTATATCCTAATTCAAAAGAAAAAGTTTATTTTGTAAAATTGAACTTATAAACATGTCAAAAACTAGATTTAATGTGGCTGCACCATTAAAAGGGGGGAAAACTGCATTTTTTGAAAAATACTTATTTTACCTGAAAAATTTATTTTGTTCACATACCATGTTCTAGAAAATGAGTAAGATGAAATAATAATGTTATAACATTCAAAATTTAGTTAATATTATTCATAAAATCTAGTTAATAATAATATTATAACCATATATCATTTTTTAGTGAAACCTGATATTGCGTACAACACACGCTATCGAGGAAAGTCACGATTGCATGTAATTCAAGCCAAGTCAGGGTTGCGTGTTGTGCAAGAATCCTTTGTTGTTGAGTTTAACAAAATCCAACCATATTTCATTTATACATTGAATATATATATATATATATACTCAATGTTGCGTAGAATAACTACTATCAAACAAACTTAAAATTGTGTGTAACACGATCCAAGATTAGTTTTGCATATACTGCAAGCTAATACGGTGTTGGGTATAGCGCAAGATAATCTTGGTGTAGTGTACAACAGAAGATATGAAATAAATTAAAAATAATATATCTTATAAAATCTTGGGGTGTTACAGTATAAATATCACATTTTTCACTATAGAGGTAGTGTCTCCAAATTTTTAGAGCAAATATTACAGCTGCTAATTCATGATCATTTGTGGGATAGTTTTTTTAATGATTTTTTCACTAATACAATGCATAAGAAATAACTATATCATTCTGAATAATCACACAACCAAGTCCTTTCTTTGAAGCATCACTATAAATAAAAAAACCATCATTCCCCGATGGTGGAGTCATGATAGAAGCATTAACTAATATTCTCTTAAATTCTTCAAAACAGTCTTCAGACTCTTATGTCCAAACAAATTTAGCCCCTTTAAGAATGAGCATGGTTAATTGGTTATCCAATCGGGAAAAATTCTAGACGAAACACTGATAATAACCTGCTAAACTAATAAAACTTTATAGCTTAGTTATACTCGTCAGTGTTGGCCATTAATAGATTTCCTTGTTCTTTAAAGGATCAACAAAGATTACATCCTTGGAGAAAATATGTACAACAAAAGAAATATCTTGAACCCAAAATTCACACTTGCTAAATTTCCCATATAATTCATTTATCTTAAGAGTCCTTATGATAATGCGCAAGATATTTTCATGATCTTCATAGCTTTTTGAGTATACCAAAATATCATCAATAAATACCACTACAAAGTAATCAAGATATTCTTTGAAAAATTTCTTCATTATATCCATGAAGATAGAGGGTGCATTAGTCAATCCAAAAGGAAATACTGTAAACTCGTAATGCCCGTACCTGGTTCGAAATGCTGTTTTCAGAATGTCTTCCTTCATCACACAAAACTGATGATATCCAGATCACAGGTCAATCTTTGAAAAATATTGATCTCCATGAAGTTGGACAAATAAATCATCAATGCGAGGTAGGTTATACTTGTTCTTTATTGTTATAGCATTGATATTTCTGTAGTCAATGCACAACCTCATAGATCCATATTTCTTCTTAACAAAAAGAACAGTGGCTCCCCATGGAGAACACTAGGAAAAATAAATCCCTTATTACTCAATTCCTCTAGTTGTTTCATTAGTTCCACTAATTCCACAGTGTCCATTCTATAAGGGGTCTTCGATATGGGCCTTGAACCATGAATTAAATCAATGGAAAACTCAATTTTTCATTCTGGTGGATGTCCAGGTAAATCCTTTGGAAACACATCAACATATTCTTGAACAATAGTTACACCCTATATTCAAACATTATTTTCCTCACCCATAGTTATTTCATTCTCTTCTTCCCCAATAATTGAATTTAGTAGAGCTACTGGGGTGGATATAGATAAGAATCAGATGGTGACGTTTCTGATCTAAATATAAGGTACCTCTTATCATCATCGAAAATTGTAACCTCCTTCTTCTTAAAAAAATATTTATATCGTGGTCTGAAAGCCAATCTATTCTGAGGATTATATCAATTTCAATCATGGGTATGATGATGAGATCAGCAGATAAAGAACATTTATATGCCCTAATGGGAACTGATTCAAAAAATATTGTTGCGATGATACTTCCCTTAGGTGTTTTGACTGAAAACTCCCTTATTAAGTCAAATTTAAAATATTTAATTTTCTTAGAAAAATTGGAAGATATGAAACAATGAGATGATCCATAATCAAATAAAGCATTGGATAAACTTGAGGAAACTATTAAATTACCTTCCATCACGTCCTTCAAAGCTTCAACCTCAGTAGTAGTGATTGCATAAGCATATCCTTTCTACCTTGTCCTTTTCTGAGGTATGTTCCCTTGGAACATAAGAAATTCATTTTCATAATGGCCCTTTTCTCCAAAATTGTAGCATTCAATACTGACAACCTTTTTCTTCCCCTTGTAATCACAAGCTTGGTGGCCTTTTTCGCCATACTTGTAACAGACTCCCACTCACTTCAGGCAAGTACCGAGGTGTTTCTTCCCACATTTACCATAGAATGAATATTCATCTTTTACCTTTTTACCCTTATTTCCATTTCCAGAGTGTTCAAAAAATCTATTTTTCTATTTCTTTCCCTTAAATTCATAATACTTAGAATTTTTTTTTCTATATTAATAGCACATGAGACAATATCTTCGTACGATGAGAAGGATTGCGAGACTAATGATTGATAGAGAAATGATTTTAACCCATAAAATAATCGATCAATATTACTCCTTGGGTTATGTATATAATCTATTACATTGCTTTTTAACCTTGTAAATATAGCCTCATACTTTGCGACATTCTCATCATTCTTTTGCCTCATACTCAGAAATAGTCTTTCTATATCCACTCGATGGTCACGATTAAAGTATTTTTCTAAACAAATATTTTTAAACTCCCTCCATTACATGTTCTATACTTCTTCATCTTCATTTTTTTTGGATTAATGACCACCATTGATCTGTATTTCCTATGAGGTGATAAACTGCTATGAAAACTTTTTCTCTTTCACTACTCCACAAAGCATAAAATATTTTCTCTAAGGAATTTATCCATTGCTCAGCTACTAATGGATTTGAACTCCCATTGAATTTTGGTGGGTTTTTCCTCATGAAGTAGTCTAACATTGATCCTCCACATTGTGGATCATGGTGATTTATATGGTTAATGTTATTATTCATAACCTGAGTGAGTTGTCCAAGTATGGTGATAAGCTGATCAGCACCAGTTGCTTCTCCAACTCCACTATAATTATCTTTAGTTGGAGTGAAATCCCTACATGGATTACGTGCATTGATATGGTTTCCATTTCTTACACTAGTCACCATTTCTAAATAATGGAATACACTAGATTAGTTTTTGGATCACAACTAATAATTCAAAACATGTAAAATAGTTAACATAAATTGAACAGTTTATGGATATAATCCATAATTATAAAAATATTTTCTTTGAGGAAGTATATACTCATAAAACCTTCATAATATTTTGTACAGAAAATGAGAATTATCCTAATAATATCCCCCATGAGTGTCATAACAAAGAGTGCAGCAAAGCCCATTATCGTGCACCTGTTCAGGTTCGAGTCTAGCTCAAAGCGGTTTTTTTGGGTTTTACCCCTAGGTACATCTGTGCCATAGTTGACTCTACCTACTCATATCTAGACAGGGATGTATTTCTTGGAAAATACACAAAATCTCTACATTAATAAAATTATAATAAGTTCTACTATTCAAATTATCAAAGTCTATCTTAGGGTAATGTTCTCTAATCAGAATTTATCTAAATCTAGTTTCCAAGGTTTGTACTAAACCTCTCTATGATACCAAATATAATTCCCCGACCCCACTTACCTAGATTCAGTTCATTATTACATAACATTGGCATGATACAAGGAATCATGTTCTGAAAGACCGATCATTTTAGTAGCCTTGGAAGTACTATATACATTCATAAGTTTTACATTACATCATGAAATAAAAACATCAACAACATTTTATTCCCATTGACCACACTTATATCCTTAGCCTATCCCTGCAGGTCAACCATAAAATATTTCTTCCCATCCTGGTAAAAATAAAAAATAGAAAGGGGTGAGCTCATATGCTCAGTAGGGATAACAATATAGCGGAAACTTTCATAAATAAACATAAACATTTAAGGCGATGTATAAGACTAAAACAAAAGCCTTTTAAAATTAAACTTCAGCATGATATGGAAAAGATAAAATAAAATAATTCCATTTAATTAATCACATGGATATTCTACTAGTCGAATAATCACATGAAATATCAATAGCCACTTTTATAATGATGGAATGCATAATGCCAGACTTCATAACCACATAGTCAAGGCCTTGTGCCAAGACTGCAAATAAGATTTTTTCAAGGCCTTGTGCCAAGACAGTAGTTTGTCTCATGAGACCTACCAATGCATCGAGGAACTATAGCGGGCTCCACCCATCACTCACTATTTCCAATTCATTCCTCATATGAAAAGGTTTAAACATAACATAAACATTCATATTAAAAATAACATATGATATGTCAATACTTTGTCTATAAACCATGTATAGTATAAAAATAACACATCCACAGTCAAACATATCACAAAACCTTCAATACAGTATAAAATATTTTTATCATAAAAAATAATCCTCAATCAAGAATAATATCCCGTAATGGATGTTGACATAGTTTCAAATGATCAGTAAGAAACTTTGAGAGAAATATCCTTTTTTATGAAAACATTTGAAAGTCGCACCATTTATCAAGAAGTTGTTTAAAATTGATTTTAGAATCAAAGTTCCCCATGCCAATTTTAAAATTTTAAAATGAATATAAATTTTGAAACATTAATTTCCATATAAATAAATCCTTAAAACCATTTTTAAAACAAGGAAATTAATGAGAAAGATTTAGAAGAATAAAATTTTAAAACATTTAAAATGACATTTTAGTTAGAGTTCCTAGGAAAATGAGAGACGCTTGAATAAAAACAATTGAGGTAATAATAACGTTATAATATCATGATAATAAAGGTATTCATGATAGACTATGTCAAAGTACATTATATACACCAAATAAAAGTAAATTGGCGCATAATAACAAAGAAGTCTCAATGGAATGTAAGTTGAGATGAATTCTTTTATAAAGACTGTATCCTTAGTTTAAGGATAAATCAATGACATAATTATGTGTTAAAAATATAAAAATACTCAATATGATTATATATTCAGTGTAAATCAATAATAGGACATTCACACATATTCTTGTTAAAACAACACCAATGACTTGGATGTTTAACTCAATGAATAGAAATTGAGTTAAAATTACTCTTATCAAGTTTATATCGATGTCTTGAGAATTTATCAATGGAGTGATTATGTGTATCTAAAGTATATACAAAAAAAGGGGAGTGTAAATTACTACATAAGTAAATAAATAGTGATTTCACACATAATCTTGGATTAAAGTAATCAATGAAGTTTTCATAAAACCGAATGAGTGGAAATAGAAATTTGAAATTCCCTTTCCAATTTGGTAACTTACAAAACATACACCCCCTGAAAGACGGATCATCCAATGATGATGTAAATACCCATAAATTAAATTATATTATGTAAATAATACAATCATGGTATGTACATACACCACACAAAATTTAATAGTGGCTAATATAGCATGAATCTCACGGGAATAAAAGTGAGATGAAAACCCCTTACCTTGTACTTTTCCTTAGTCGATGGTATGTTAAACTACTGTATAATAGTTAAATCATTTTTATTAAATTATAAAATAACTATATACATAAAAATGATATCATATATGATCCTCTTATATTGATTTGTTAATAATATTTCTGTAGTATCGTCGTTTCAAGTGTTAACTGATCCGTTATCCTTTATATGCTCAGTTACGTAAGCCTTGTTTTTTATAGACATGATATATTTTATTCATATAAAAAATGATATTAAGTTATTAAACATTTTTTTAATCATAAAATTAAAGTTATTCTTGAATGATTATGATGGGGAATGAATCTCATCGCGTTCGTGGAGACGGTAATCCGTACGTACGCACGAGCGACAATATCATTATAAAGATGGTGAAATAGTTTGTAATTGGATGTTATATAATATATAAAGAATCATTAATATGTTATATTTATTATTTAAATCAGTTATACTCATTATTATACCCATCCAAATAATGAAGTGTTTGATTAACAAACTACACCACGATGTGGAGACGGTAAGCCGTACGTACGCACGTATGATGACTTTGTCATTCATATGATGGATATAATAATGAATATTGTTATAAATTTTTATAATAAAATAAAAATATATATAATATACTATATTTATTATTTTATAATTGAAGCAACAAATAAAGAGGAAGTTGAAGTAGAAAAGAACTTGAAAGAGGTGATGAAATATTTACATTTTCTTCGGGTTCTTCCTTTTGATTTGATCGAAAGGGCTCCTTAGGTTGGATTTATGACAAAAGGAAGGCCTCTAGGATTAAGGTGAGAAATTTGGGAGGATATTTGGGTAGGGTTTGGCTGATCCAAATGGCTTTGGAGGTATGAAATTAAGAGAATAGGATGTACCTTTTTATAAGAGAGGTGAGGGTCACTTTAGGAAAAGATTGAAATATTATTTTATAATAAAATAATTTTCCATTTATAATGGCTCCAAAATGATTTATTTCTAGGCTAAGGTGGGGATGGGTTGAAAACATCTCAAACAATAGGTTTTATATAGGTTTAGGTCACCATATTAACCTTATCTTTTAGAATTAACTCTTAGTTAAATAATTTGACATTTACCATGTCTCTTTGTATTTTTATATTATATGGTTAATAAAAATACTATAACAAGACAACAGAACCCCAAAAATTATTAATATATATAACCTTATCTATGTCCTTTGGTAAAACCTTGGATTTTTCAGAATATTATATCAATTAATAATATAATATTTTTTTAAAAAACTCAATTATATCAATTTTGACACTATTTAGTATTTGGTTTTTGTGAAAATCATAACAACATGATTACTTCAAAAACAATTATTTAATCAACAATAACATGTCATATTAACCTATAAAATTATTGGAATTCATAAAAAGTCTCAAATTACATTTATTTAGATATTTATAATATCAATTATTTTAATCTTTCATTAATAAGGTAATTACCGTATCATCATTGTGTCATAAATAAATTAAATTATTTAATTTCTAAAAATTATAAATAAAATATCATTATATACTAAATATTTTTAGCTTTATAATTAATTTTTATAGTTGAATTTATCTTATGTATAACCCTATATTAAAAATGGTTTACTTATTAAACTTTGAATTTAACTTCTTTAACACTTCTTTAAATAAAATAATAATAAATGTCCTAAGCTAATCCATGTGGACCAAATGGGATAATATTTTATTAATAAGGTTGTTTTGGGTCTAATTAAACTTATAAAATAGAATTAGGACATGTGTTAGGGTAATTATAATATCATTTTTACCCTTAATTACCATATTTACTTTTAACCATGGTAAATAAATGTCAAAAGAAACTATTTACCAAAAATTATTTTCATCTTATTAAACCACATTTTACTTACTGATGTAAACCATGTCTCTCAGATTTTTAAAATTCAACTCACATAAGTGGAAAAATTATGTTTTATGCAAATTTGTAAATGCTCCTAGAAGGTGGGTAAAAGACGGTAAACAGTTCAACAAAATTTTATATATCTAAACTTATTATAAAATGACTCCAATGAATTACATTGAAAATATATAGGTATTATGAATATATTTTTACCTAAAATAAATTAAAATAAAATAACAAATTATTTAAATAAAAAATCAGTTTTAAACAATAACGCAATGTTTTTCACTATTCATTAAAAATTGAAAGTTCTCAGAAAAATACCAAAAATTTACCCTAAGATAATTTTGATATTCCCAATCCAAAAATGAATTCCATTTTGAAAATTAAAATATATTTTTTTTTTAAAAAGTGGTTATTACTATTCAAAACAGCTAGTTTCGTTGGTCATGGTGTGTTAAAACTCAAAGTTGCATACAATGCAAACTACACCATTTTTCAAAGGGAAATCTACCATGGAAGCTTGGGGTGTTACACCTCATGTGTCTAATGAAACATTTTCCTAGAATTATGAATTCCATGTGACATTGGAAACAATCCCTTATTGTATTGTTCCATACTGAATCTCTTTAGTATATTTTCAATTTATGTACTTTTACATGGATGTGTATCCTATTGGATCTATCACAATGGATCTTGATCCCATAAATATATGCTTTCATTCCCAATTCCTTAATATAGAATCATTTATTTAACTATTCATTAATATATTGTAATACTGGTATTTCATTTCCAAAGAGTAATATGTCATCAACATATACTATAAATAAAATAACTAAACTCCCACTAAATAATTTGTTGAAACAAGGATCAAAATCACTATTTTTTAATCCAAATTATATTATAGATTCATAAAAACAAATTTTATATAACATAGGATTTTTCCTTAATCAATAAATGTTTTTTAAATTTTTTATTTATTTTTGGAATCCTTTGGAGTCAAAAAAACTTTCAGGTGGTTTCCTTTAAGGAAGGCTATTTTGACATAAATTTTCCAAATATCATATTCATTGTAAGATGAATGAAAATTATAATTATAATGGATTTCAAAATTGTGACATGTGAAAAGGTGTTTTCTTAGTCAATTTCATAATGCAGTTTAAACCCTTTTGTAACCAATAGTGACTTATAAGAACTGACCTGTCCTTCCTAATCCAGTTCCTTCTTGAATACCCATTTGAAACCAACTTGATGTACATCTACTGTAAGATATAAAAATATATTTATTTGTTTTTTTACATTTAATATATTTCAGAATTCATATATTATTTCCACTTAGAAACATATATGACACTTACTAAATACTTTTAGGTTAGAGGATCATTATAATCGACTAATAATGTGTCATCATACTCAGTGACTAAAAAACCAAACATTTCTTGATATTTAACCTCTATGTTACTCCCTTGTAGTAATTGTTTCCCTGTAACAACATCTTCTTACATGGAGATTCATATATTTTTTTGTGAGAACTTTTTGTATCTTGATCCTAGACTTCATAGAGGTTTATATTTATCCTACTATCTCTTCTAGAGATAAGATCCTTCTTAATAAAATTGTTTTTTATTTCCATGACATCCTTTTTTTTCTAAAGAATTGTATATTTTATATCCCTTTGTTTCTTTGGTATATCCTATAAAGATACACTTTATTTTTCTGGGTAAAATATTATTACCTAAAAATTCCTTAACAAATTCTTCACGACCCAACACATGTAAGTAAGAAAACATAGGTTTCTTTCTATTCAATAGTTTCTATGTTATACCTTCTTTCACATTATTTGGAACTAATTTTAGTATGTATGCAACTATTTATAACACTTATCCCAAAAAGTATAATGTAAGACTCGCATGATTCTTCATTGATCTTAAAATTTCCAATAAAGTGTGGCTCCTAGTTTCAGTTATAATATTCCCCTGAGGTGTATATAGAGGAGTGAGTTTGGATAAGTCCCCAAACTCCCATAATTAATCAATTAATTCTTGATTAATATATTCCTCACCACATTATGAGAATATTTTCTTTATCTTATTAGAAATTTTGTTTTCTAATTCATATTCATATTACTTGAATTTATCAAAAGAATCCGACTTATACCTCATTAAGAATAAATATCCATATATACTAAAATCATTAGTAAAAGATATAAATTATGAGTTTCCACCCCTTGCATTAAATGGTTCACACACATCAGTATTAATTAATTCAATAATATATTTAGCCCATTCACCTTTCCCACTAAATGGGGATTTGGTCATTTATCCTTGTAAATATATATTAAAAACACCAAGTGGTTTTTTGTTCAAAATAATCTTAATATCCATATTGGTTTAACTTAGTCATGTGTTTTTAACTTACATTACCTAGCCAATTATTCCAATGTTTGGAATGGTATGATTCATGTGATGAAAATTCATTATCGATTTATATTACTTGGTTCATGAAATTCAACTCATAAAGTCTACTATTTAAATGTGTTTTACCATATAAAATTCTATATTTATAAAATACTTTTTCCCAAAAATTTAAAATAAAACCATATGTATGAAGTTTGGATACTAATAAAATATTTTTGGTAACTAGAGACACAACAAAACAATATTTCAATACCAAGATCATACTAGTTGGAAACGTGAGGTGGTAGTCACCTATAGATAAAAAATAAAGTTTAGCTCTATTGGTTGCTTATAGATCTAACTCCCTTAAGAAATCTTCCTGAATATACTTGGTTCCAGTATTTTAATACACATATTTGCATCACAAGCTATATATGATACCAAATTTTTAGAAACATACTAATTTCACATGATAACAAACACACCCAAATCTTCTTATTGATTCTATTTATAAGTGATATTTTTCCACCAATGACACTTTTTCCTCATAAAAAATAAAATAAATCTTGTTCCCTAGTTTTCCACTTGATCTTCTTCTTTTTAAGGATTTTTTGTGGAATACTTATTCTTAGGGATTTGTTATTGGTCTTTCCATTTTTCCACCATAAGGATTGAAAGATTTTTGTGGTTCACATTCTTATCTAATGTGGGAATAAGAGTAACCATATCTGGTAGAGTCTTTTCATTTTTTCATATTAAAATTTACAAAAAAGATGGAGAATCTCTGAGGGAGTGATGAAATAATGAGATCATTGTACAGTTATTCATGGAGTTTAAATAATAGAACTTATAGGTTCTCAATGTAGCCAATGATATTGACTACATGAGGCCCAGCTAGGGAAACCTCTCTAATAAATCAACGAAAAAGAGATTTGGAGATCTCAAAAAATTATTTTCTATCTCTCTGATAGTATAAACCTTGGAGGTTCTCAATCATTATATATGCATATGTGTTTTTGTGAGACTTATTTAGTTCACAAGACCTAGATAAAAGCATCAAACACTAAACATAAACCACATCACAGATATTTTTCTCATAGATAATATCATAACTAGGTCATTTATTGACTACTCAATAAATCAACTTTTAGATAAGATCATGACTAGGTCATTTATTTATTTATATTCATCATTATCCAATATGGATTATTAACTAAGTAGAATCCAATTAATATCAACAATTAATATAAATGATAATAAAAGATAAAGTTTATGTATAATAAATTAAAATCCCTTAAATATATATCAAGTCAAAATTGAAATCCCATTACTTGATTAAGAATAAAATCCTTAGAAATAAGTGTTTGACTAACCCTTATTGGGACACTTACATTTAACAGAGAGTTATTATGTAATAAATTGGTGGGATTAACCATCTTATATCACGAAAATTATCTATTTATATACCTAATGTAACTTGGGGAAAAGTGTTGAGTAAATATGTGTGAGTATTTTAGTATTGTTAAGTCCACTCAATGGATCAAGGAACATCAAGACTATAGTTGAAAAATACTTTCCTACTTAAATACCTACATATAGCTTTACCAACCCTCATTGGGGTTATGTGAAGAGGCATATGGATATTTTCCAGAAGAATTTCCTAGAAGCTAGACCTTCAAAGATCAATGTAGAGGGATATTGGGACTTTATAAAATAGTGGGAGACTTAATAATAAAAAATTTATTATGTATCACGTAAATTTTAATCAAGTTAAGTACTAATTATCCACTCTTTTATAATTGTATATTATGGAAATAAAAACCTTAAAAAGTAGTTAAATCATTCTTGAACCCTATAAATTTCCTTTCAAATATAAATTAATGTATATAGTATAATATTTTATGTGATGAATTGTTATTAGAAATTTTTTATTATGTGTTGGAATCCAAAAATCTTATTCTTCTACCCCAATAGGTGAGCAAACTTGATGAGGATTCCTATATGATATATGTTGAGGATTCTTTCTATATTTTTTGTATTATACAATCGATTGGTTATAGAGAGTTTATGATACCACATAAGTACATGGATTCTTACACTATAATATATCATCCCTAATATCTTGATAAATAGAATGAAATGATTGAAATAAATAAGATGGTTAATGCACTACATCAGTGTAAACTAGAAGAAGGTAATTTATCCACTGATCATGACTTCAAAACTTTAGAGAATATTGACCATTTAGTAAAATTATTCTTCCAATTAGATAAGAAATTTTATATTAATCTTATTTTATTATCCTTACCACCATGGTTATCCTTGTTTTTCAAATCCCACAAAAAACAAATGATTAATTTTCCCATGAAATGTTTTTTCATACTTGACTAAGCTAATAAGGATTGGTTGAAACTTGTTTATCCTATATTTATAGTGAAAAGTTGTAAATACATGGTTGAATATCCCATGAATCATATAAATAAAAAATATACTTTATAATTTCCATAAAAGAGACAAATGATTATTAGCTAGAAGAATTAACAAGAGGCTATCTTATTCTCATGTAGAAATCATGGAAACCAGAAAATAAATTGTAGTGAATTGAAGAGGATATGAATTTCATACAATTAAGGTATATTCACTATGTTTCTATTAACAAATTTTTTATTAAATACAACATTCTTAGAATATACATGTATTTGAATACATGAAATTAACAATAATATAAAGGTTATAAAGTGAATACAAAATCATCTGAGAAAGGGTGATTCTTCTACCATCCAAGGGGAGCTCGCTACTTCTCATTGCCAAAATGGATTGATTCTAGTTCATAATGAGTGTTACCAACACATTTATGTTTGTGTCAATGTGGGAACAATGAGAAATTATTTCACATTTGGAATAAAAAATATTATGGTACGTCAATGAGAAACTATTGGTTCAATACCTCTTGAATCATATATATCCATCACAAAGAATGATTAATATATATTATAATACTCTTAAACAATTATAGAAACATAATTATTTGTCGAATAAAAATAAAAGTATTTCACATTTATACCATTATAAGGTGTTTTAGTCTCTATTGAGATCAGATGCTAGGTATTCAAACAAAATACTTATCAAGTTATGATGAAGAATCATTTATACATCAAGGTATGTCACAAAGATTTTAAAGTTAGTTCAACAATGTAATGTGAACTATTTAATAGATAAATGTAACTTCATATACTTTATGAGGGTTATTTATGAAATTTAAGAAATTATCACTGAAGTAAATGAGTAAACTTTTTAAATATTGAATTACCTATGATATGGATTATTGAAAAATATCTTATTCAAGTTTATATTGGTCATAAAATTTGAGTAAGGGTAGTAAAAAAATTACATTTACTTATAAACATAATTTTAATGATAGTATTAAAAGGAAGATCAATGAAGAGTCTTATATATATTGAAAATATTCCATTATCTCTTTCAAGACATGTTTTGAAAATAGAAGTGTAACAACTAACCATGAGCCAAATATAGCATCTAATGGATATCATTTTAATTACCATATGATAAAATTATCTTAGGATACCACCATAAGTTTTTGCTGAAAACTATTTGTTAAAAGATGCTTTTATCTACAAATGAATATCAAACACTTATGTGCATCTGAGTTAATAACCATATAGCCACTTGGATATTAATGTCTTGTCAAGGATAACTATATTTCCATAATAGATTCTATCTCATTAAGGATAGTGGGTTAAAACTTAACTTTTATGGGTTAAGGCTCTGGATGCACATTATGTTGGAATAGGAATACCTAACTCCACTGAGATCAGTGATAGGAGTAGTTCCAAGACACATACTACATAGGAATTTATAACAAAAGGGGTGGTTTATATTCACCACAGTGGATGAAAGATATTTTATTCTTCCAGAATAAAAAATTCTACACTATGGAAATAAATGGTTCTATTATAATGTTGAAAATTATGCATAAATTCTTGTAATGGAATCCATGTATCAAGATTTGGGGACTCCATATTTTGAATATTTCTAAGATTTGACCATGTTGGTGAGTATTCAAGATAAACTGGAAATGGATTGTACAATATGGTACTAATATAACATAATAGATTATTGAATGATTTAGTATATTTCGACACTTATTCAACACTCATCATGAATAAAATCCTTTTTGAGTTATACCCGTGAAAGAAAATTTATTTGATCATCATATTGGGATATTGATTTCCAAGGACACCTCATTTAGTGGAATTCTTACAGAAGATGTATAAACAACATGACTAAATAGAGAAACTATGGTATATTTCTATTATGAATAACTAAAAAGGTTCTGTGACATCAATAAATTCCAATAAGATATGAAATTTCATAAATTAATTTATAAACAAATCATACTTAGAGATCATAAAATATTCATTTGGAAATGAATGAGTGACATGTATCTTTAACTGGTTAGTGGTAGTGCTATTAGTTTTCTAGAGAAACATATTTATAACATATGAACAAAGTTATCGAGTATTACTAGTTTATTAAGACTAAGGAATTAAATTTCTTCTTATTTGACTTAAAGTAAAAATTGAGTTTTATGGAAAAAGATCTAAAAAATGGATCTATGATCTTTCAAAATCTTTTCAAAGTCCTTATATTAAAATGTTATTGAAAAATGTAAGTTGGAATAATTAATGACAAACATGTTATTGGTGTTTAATCCTTCAATCAGAACATGCATGGTCATAGGAAATTATTAGAGAGATTAAAAGGATTTCACAAGCTTAAGTGCTATGAAATCATCTCAAGTTCCAAGAAATGTACTAATATTTGATATTAATGATTTATAAATCATAGTAGGTTAATATCAAATTTATCCAACATAATTTCATAAAATTATAGTCAAAACTATCCAACAGTACTAGGAAAAGTAGAACTGGATGAGTTCATAGTGTCCAGAGAAGTGGGAATACTAGTGATCAATAGAATTAAACACTTATCATCATTTAGTTAAATTTGATCTAGTATCACTGATAAGGCTATAATAATATACAAGAAAAAAAATATTAAAACCAATGGTTTCTATATCTACAATATATGAGTA
This sequence comes from Viscum album, assembly GCA_963277665.1. NCBI lineage: Eukaryota > Viridiplantae > Streptophyta > Magnoliopsida > Santalales > Viscaceae > Viscum > Viscum album. The sequence goes on along the minus strand of OY728160.1, from coordinate 250,989,712 downwards.
TGTTGAAGTCTTTGATTTAGTACAAGAAGCAGTTCAGAAAAATCCGGTTCCAATTTTGAGTTATACCAAAAGAAAGAGATTTATCATTTTATTATAAGATTTGAATATGGATTTAGTAAGGATGTCTAAATTCTTACATGGGAATAATATGTGGATAATCAGTTATATGGATTTATTCAGGATGTATAGATTCTATAAAAATACACATGTATTTTCCAACCCTAGCTTCATAAACATGAATGGCCTAGAAGTTGTAGCCATACTCAGTGGAAGCATGTTTTTATGTGTGAGAACTAGCTAATTATTCGCAGTTAAATCTAGTATAGTGGGAGTTTGTTGGAGTAGGTTCACTATAACCAAATAATATTTTACTTGATATTATATATATATTCAATGATTTGAATATTAGTTTAAATGTATTATCATATATTGATTATTATTCTGTATAATATTGATGTGATTGTGTCCTAGAGTATCTGTCACATTAAAAAGGGCATAAAAGTTCCCCGCATTGATGAGAACCTTGATATGCTATGACAATTTTATTAAAACTAGTTCTATGGTTAGATAACATAATATGATAGTTAACATAATACATATACTTTCAGGTGTGAGTACTTGTAATGGGCTGAGGCTTCTTATCATGAAGTTCTTACTTAGTAATCCTCAATATTGGAGATCATGTGAACAGAACCTCGAGTAGTAATTCTATATGTTTTAGTATCATTGTATATTATTATCTATGAGAATTTATAATGGTCCTTAGAATTTATGACGACCATTAATGAATTTTGTAATGCTCTGTTTGCTTACTATCAGGCATGTTTTAACCTTTATTTTTGGTTTCATTTTTTTGGATGAATAATGCTCAAAAGGAATTAAAAGAGCACATTTAATGGTGATGTCATAGATTTTTTTTAAATTATTAGCTTAAATATGAAGTTTCCACCATTCACTGGGAAATTACACACCATATATTGAGAGTACATTCCATGAAAGGGGTTCATGTCATGTAGTGGAAAATTCATAGTTTTTAATCAAAATACTATAGGTTTTTAGTTTATATGGGACTGGAGCACTACACGATGTGTAAAGGGATTAAAATTCATGTAAATCTTACATGGGGTAGTTTTAAGAAATATTATTGGATTAATATTTATTTAATTTTACTTCTAGTCAATATCTATCAACATAAATCTTACCCTAGGTGATTTTGAGTGGCTCATTCCCTTTGGGATTACTTCGTACAACAATTGATCACCATTGTGCTGAGATTTCTTCTCCCTGAGTATGAAATCATTTTGGATCATCTTTGGGTTTGGTTACAACTATGGTTTGGGATATAATTGTGTATGGACTTGTGATCAAATAGTGTTTTCTATTGACCCCTTTCAATTTCTTTGTGTTCCATGTCTTTCTAAGGCTGTTCTCTTGGTTTCTCATCACTATTGTTGAAGGTAGATGAGTTTAAACCATGTTCTGTTAGGTGTTTCTATATAATGCATTAATTTGATGAATTTTTAATCATTATTGTTAAATTTATTTAGGTTATTAACTGATCATAAGTGATATGTGGTTTCTAATGATTTATTGGAAAGGATAATTCTTTCAAAAAGAGATTTTACTATGAAAATGGTTTTTATTGATTTGGAAATGGGTTTTCAATCACAAAAGAAAAATGGATTGGATTTGAAAACATTTTATGAAATTGTGAACAAGGTTTTAAAAATGTATTTGGATAATTTCACATTGGGAAACTTGGGTTCATTAGGAAAGATACACAGGAAGACTTAGTTTGTATTACACCACTAAGAGGTAACATTTTTGTGATATCGACTGGAAGGAATCGATATCTGTTGGATCAAATGTATGATTATTTAGGCTTTTGAGTATCTACTATGCATTATTACATAAGATATATCCCAATATTAGGTGATTTTTCATTTTTTTTATTTAGGATTATTTATAGCATGATTTTTTATCAAGGATTTTTTATAGGTTTTTATATGATGTTGTATCACATAGCTTCACATGATTGTTAATTTCATGGGTATATGTAACCCTTGATGTATGAGTGTGATTTTTTATTTTTTCAATTCTACTTGTAATATTTCTTGTTTAATAATATGAAATTAATTTATGAAAACTAAAGGGAAAATGATTTACAACTAGACTTAGTTTATAAAAATGATTTTCTAAAATATTTTATTTTAAAAGATATAATTCTTGAATTCTTGATATTAGAACTTGTATAGAAACTGTTGATGTATCCTATAGTATTTATCTCCCACCCTACTTATGCATTTGGGATTTTCTAGAAGTTCCACATCAGGATTCAGGTAAAGGGAAGAAAATATTGTAGCATGATGGCTTCCCTTATTGAAGAAACTTTTAATTTGGGTTAGACTGGAGGTTATTGTAGGTCACACGAGGATTTGATATAATTTACGGTTTATCCTATTTTGGATTGTATTTTATATCTTTGTGTTATCTCATATATCTTCTGTTTTTACTCTAGTTTTATGTCTTGATTTTAATATATTGACTGAAAATTAATTTTTATTTTCAAACACTTTTAGGAAAAGTGAGAAACCATGAGTCACATTGGGGAAAATGAAAACAGAACACGATCACAACCGACACAAACCACAAGAAAATAGCATGAAATCAAACAAGATCATACCATCACAACCAATACCAATCATAATAACCATAATAGTCACCACACTCGACACATGAGTCCTCCTCTATAGTGGCCGATTCCCATTCAAAAGTTGGCTTATACTGCCTCCAGAGATTATCACCTTGGTCATGTATCCTCATTTGATCCAAAGAGGGCTTCACTAAACAAAACTGCTTGGATATGCTGTATTTTTTGAAAGCAAGGATCACCCCACAATCTCACTTAGATGAAGCTCTGGTATTCACCGGACGCCGCAGGTAAGAATAATCCTTCCTCGTTTTTCTTCTTGGATTAGCCGAAAACATTCCTACATCCTCATTCATCCTCTTTTCCCCACCTTATAAAATATCACTAAAAGACCGGGTGGACAAGACACTCAGGTTTTCTTTATCACCCCTGAAAATATACCCCCTCTTGTCAAAGAGAATCTCTGAAACAGGTTCCTTGAACCCCATTTCATTGCCCCTCCTCTGGTCAGTTGTGTTTCATTCGATCACCGAAACACACCTAAACACAGCTCTATTGTCTTTAAGATTTTTCTTTCCCTCCCCCTCTACCAATGTCCAAAGATCATATTCTTTGCCTTGAAAATTTATGATGTCCATGCTAGGAAGCTCCTCCACCGGTATAGAGACCTCCTCACGACCCCACCCTTCATTCATTTGGTTCTCCTTGTAGCCCCCATCAACATCTCTAGACTCCGCATGGTCAGTGATCAAACCTACTTCTGAGAGACCATTGAACATGTTGCTCAGTTGAAGTAGAGGCCTCATCGGGAGATTAGGACCCCCAAATTATCTAGTCCTGACTGAGATGGCCACATCCATGGTAGAAATAACACCCTCTCCTTTTTCCAGTTTCACTCTCTCCTCCACAGCCCCATTCCTATGTTGTTCCACATGATTCTACTTACAATTGGAAATAACCTCCTTCCATAAAAATATCCTGAAAGTCCCCTCCAAGTCCTACCATAGCCTTATGAACACTTTGGACACCTTTGTATTACCTTTGGAAACCATCGCTTCCCTCAATACATGACCATGAGCTCTTACCTCAGAGACCTTGTAAACACCCTCCAAGACTTCCTGCTCTTACAGGTGTGGTGACTGATCCCCACCACATCCATCTGAATCAAGATCCCTCTGTTCTAGACCATCTCCCCTGAAAACCACAGGTGCTTTTCCTTTTGAAATTTATTCCCTCCTTGTCGAGACTTGAGAATTACCACAATGATTCTCCCCTTTCTGGGTTGAAGGTCTCCTTCGAAAAACCTCCAGAGAATGTCCCAAATGATTGCATGATGAACAAAGTTTATTCCAATTTTCATAAATCACCCTGTACTTGCATCTACATTCCTCTCCAATGGTAATCCAAACAAAATCAAAAGGTAACTGGGATGCATCATCTTCTACACACACCCAAGGATTGACCAAGTGACACACTGCCTCTGTGTGGATATCCGTGCATAAGAACCTCCCGATGAGATTACCCAACATTTTGATAGTAGAAGAATTTTGAAAAGGTAATGGAAGGTTAGGGAAGCTTACCCAAACCATCACTGAGGTAGAATCACAGTCCATATGAACATCAAAAGTCCAGCGCAGTAGGAAAAATCAAATCCCGTTGTAGCTACGAGGGGCCCTCGACAAGGGTTTTATGAGATCCACCTCCGATTCAAACCGAATAATGATGTGGTGGCTGTCAATTAATCCTACCATTTCCCTTTCTTGGAAGTCCCATGAGATAAACACCAATATGTCAAATGCGTCGACTAAAGGTGTCATCTATTTAAATCGAGAAATCAGGGTGAGGTTTAGTAGTGCCAAGGTTTCCATGAACTCAGAAGTAGATATCTGGAGGTTGGGGATTCCATCAAGAAGAGATGGGACTTTGGGACTTACAGACTCTTTCAGAAAAGGAGGAATAAATTTAGGGTTGGAGAAGGGCCAAAAAGGCAACCCTGCTCTCTCAAGGGGGGATGATACCGCCACCCCCGCTAAGTGGGGAGGAGCTGGAACTTTTGTTGCCATCGTCACCTACTGGGAGGAAGCATCTCTAGGGTTTCAGAAGTCGATAGTAGTTGTCATGGAGAATATTTTTATTATATTCATGTGTTGTTTTTGTTATTCTATTTTATCTATATAACATGATGGGTGAGTTAGGGTGGCTTATCTCATTGAATCGAATATGTTCGTTATAAGTTGATATCATAGGGATACAAAGCCTGAAGTGTTTTAGCAATTCTAGAGTTTTGATTTGTGTCTTGGGTAGACTGAAGTTAGGAATACCAGAATTTGAATAGTAAGTGTGGAAAAGGGGTCTGTTCAGCTTACTTCCATGACTGAAATCGAGTTACCATGGTTGGTTAGGAATTTTTACCAAGTTTAATACTTGGATTTTGATGTCATTTGAATGAAATGTATGATAATTTTATTTATACTGACCTTATCATTTTTAATTAAGGCCCTTCATGGTTTCTTTAAATTCTAAAATTTTAATTCTTTGTAATAAATACTTAAAGTTTGTCCAATTATTTTGGAATTTTCTCATGAATGATGGGTTTTTTGTAATTTGTTAGAAAATTCCTCCCAGAATAGATCTTCCAAATATGATAGAATAAGTTGTGAGATGAGTTCCACAGGTGAACCCACCAACAGAACCTACTTTTTTAGAATCTTTTATCTGCACTATTCAGACTTTGGGTTAAGTGGGTGTCGGGAACCCAGGATGCATGGTGGATCTTGGATATGAATTTACTAAGAAGAATCCACCCTTCATTCATGGTGACAAAGGACCCCAAGAATATATGGAGTGTAATGGAAATATTGAGATGATCGTTAACTAATTAAAGACTCTTGAAGACTATAAGGTGGGTTTTTCCACATAAATTCTCATGGGACCAGGAAGGAGATGGTGGAACTCTATTATGAAAGATAAGATGCATGAGGATATTAATTGGAACTCGTTCAATAAAATCATTACCAGAAGTTTTACACTGATACATTACATGCGGAAATGAACTGAAAGTTTATAACTATAGGGAAGGGGGGGGGGGTACTATTTTGGGGTATTCTTCCCATTTTTATGAGTTAGGGCATCTAGAACCAGAGTTGTAACTAATGAGTACCTAAAGGATTATATGTTTGAGTTAGGAATATGGATTGATATTTAGTCGATGTTAATACTCATGTGCATTCTATCCATTTCAGAGGTAGTTGACAAGGTAGCTTTTCCTGAGGTAGTCATAGCTGGGAAGATAGGTTTGGTTGGAGATTCAATTGGTTCAGTGGTTAGTCAGGGTATATCTTTAGGACCAAAAAAAGAAGTGTAAGTGTGATTAGTTTTCCTCAGGATTAGTTTTAGTGGATTTGACTGGGAAAAAGTAGGTTGTATTCTATTAGTGTGGGTGGCATGGTCATACCAGGACTAACTATGTAGTGGCTACCAAGACATTTCATCTTTGTAGATGATTTGTCCATCTATAAATTTTTTGTGAAAATATATCTTTGTGAAATAGGGTAGTATCCACTCTCACTAAGGGTTCACAGGTTCATGGATATGCTTCCAAATGTGGTGGGTTTAATCATCAGGACAAGGTAGATGCTAATGTGGCTATGATCAGGTGGATTTATGTAGCTGAGTATATAGTAGATGAATATGAGGTAAGGGCAAATAATGTCAGAGGTATGGTGTTTATCTCATATTCCATGGTGCTATAATTAGTTGATCCAGGTGATAATCATTCTTTAATATTATAAATATTAGTTGATGTGCAGGTTTTTCATTCATAACTTATGTCATTATTTCTTCATATTTCCACACCTTGGGTTAAGATGTATTAATAAGGTTTTGGACGCCCCATGTGTCAGGTGATGATAGTTCACTATGAGGTGGTGTGGGACTTTGTAGTGATTTATTTGGACATGATGTTGACATCTTTGACTTCATTAACACCATGGATTCGATGATCAATGTTAAGGACTGGATTGATTTTTATCACCGCCAGGTACAAATCTTATCTACACATGGGGTTACTCATGTTTTATATAGTAAGTGGGTATCTAGATTAGTAGGGGAAGATCATGCACTTCCTTATGTTGGGGTAATATTGTTCGAGTTCTTATAGATATTTTTTGAATATTGTTAACCTTTTATTGGGTGGTAAAATTTCTTTGTTTGTGTTTGTGTGCCTTGAGAACTTTCATGATGATTCTTATGGTTTACTTATATAGAGAGAGTTCAAGTATACTATAGAAATGCTCCCTAGTACGATTCACATTTCTATGCAATCTTACCGTATATAATCTGCTGAATTGCTGGAACATAAGATCCATCATGAGGACCTAAGGGCTAATGGATTTATTTGTCCTAGTGTGTCACCATGTGCTTAAACTTTCCCATTTTATAAGAATTTATATGGGTGTATCAGAAATTGTGTTGATTATAGAAAGTTGAATCAGATGACCTTTAAAAATAAATACCCTTTACCGAGGATTGATGATCTCTTTCATTAGATTAGAGGGAATTGTTGATTTTCTAAGATTTACCTATGATCTGGGCACCTATAATTTAGATTCAGAGAAGAGTATATATGTAAGGGAACACTTAGAGGTCAATGTGTGAATTATGAGTTTCTGGTTATTCCATTAGGTATCACTAATTATCAGGTGGTCTTTATCATTTTTGATGAACCATACTTATCATTGGTTCTTTGAATCTATTATTGTTGTGTTCATGGATTATATTTTTGTGTAATCTAATTCATAGGAGGAGCATATAGACCATTTAGATATTATTCTCTAAACCTAAAGGAAAATCATCTATATGGAATGATTCCCAAATGTACATTTGGGATATAAGAAGTGAGGTTTCTTGGGAATGTGATATCTCAAAGGTTCGTATCAAAATATCCTGGAAAGGTGTAGGCAATAATGTATTGGGAGCATCCTAGAAATGAGTTTGAGACCCTAGATTCTTTGTTTTATATGGTTACTATAGAATGTTTGTTCATGACTTCTCTAAGTTCGTATCCTCAATGATATATTTAACCCATAAGGGTATAATGTTTTAATGTAATGAAAAGTGTCAGAGACCTTTTGTGGAGCAGAATGTGCGGTTTACGTCAACATCAATTTTGATTTTTTTAAGTCAGTATTGGGTTATGATGTTTTCTATGACGCTTTTGGTATGGGTTTGGGATGTGTCTTGATTATAGTGAAACATTTTGTGTATTATGGATCTCACAAATTACCCCCTCATGAGAAAAAATACCCTACCCATGATCTTGAGCTGGCAGCGGTTATGAATGCACTGAAAACATGGTGCCACTGTCTATTTGGGAAGTGGTTTATAGTATATTAAGATAATAAGATCCTGAAATATATTTTTAGTCGAAGGGATCTTAATTTAGGATAGAGACACTGGGTAGAGTATCTGGAGTCTTTTTATTTTGACATTTCTTATACCCATGGGAAATAGATTGTGATTTTTGATGCATTCAGAATAAAATAAATGGCACAAGAAATGAAGGAACCTACTATGTAGTGGCCTCTAATGGTTTTTTTTATAAGATTATATTGGAAGTGGATGTGGTTGGTCGATATGTGTTTGTATCTTGGATAAAAGAAGACTCATATTTTGCTCTGTGAGTTCGGCTACATCAAGTGATAAAACTGATTGCCAATGCTTTAGTGAAATCCTTTATGGCGGGGAGCCCTCAAGTTAGCAGTTTTTTATCACCCATGGAAGCCTTATTATTTTATATATGGTTGGTTGTTCCATTTTCCCTGAGTCGGGTGTTGTTAGAAAAGGGACAATGTTGTTGTTGGTCTGTGCACCTAGGTACTACTATGATTTATCATTATATGAGATTTTGATATTGGTTGAAGGTTATGAGATGGTCGATTATATATCTTTTATTATTACATATTTCTTTAAAAGAATTAAGGTGAAACACTATAGTACTTCAGGGTTGTTTCATCCCTTACCCATTCTATTATGAAAGTGGGAGGAGAATTCCATGTATTTTTCCATTGGATTACAATGGAATCCTGGTAGTAAGGATGATATTTATTGAATCATTGATTAATTCATTAAATTAGTTCATTTACTACCTATATAATAGATGATTAAAGTGAAACATATTGGGGACTTATATATAGAGATATTGTGAGACATCACGGGGTTCCCTTTGTGGTTTTATCTGATAGGGACCTGACACTCACATCTAGGGTTTTTAATGGTTTTCTAAAGGCAATGGGTTTATGAATAATATTGATAATGGATTATCATCCATATATGGATGGACATACCAAGAGGTCTATCTAGGTTCTAGAGAATATGATTTAGGATTTTATGGTTGATTTTAGAGGTTTTTTGTAAAATAATCTTCCTTTTGTTAAACTTGTATATAATAATAATTATCATGATTAGACTAGGATAAAACCCTACAAGGCTTTGTATGGTCCACCATGTAGATATACCTTGTTCTCAGAAGAGTTGGGAGAGTAGTCCTTGGTTGGTCCAAGCATTGTCTAGGAGATGACGAAGATGGTGAAGTTGATCTGGAGACATTTGATCATGACATAGAGTCGACAAAAATATTATGTGGACCATCTTCATCAGCCCATGGAGTTTGATATCGGGGATCAGGTATTTCTCATAGTTTATCCTCACATGGAACAACATTAGTTGGGTAAGCATGGTAAGTTGGTACTGAGTTTTGTGCGTTTCTTTGAGACTGTTGGGTGACTAGGGAGGGAGGCCTTTTAGTTGGAATGTCTGTTTGGTTTGATACCTATCTATGACACATTTCACGTTTCTTAGTTGTAAATGTATTCAAGATCTTTCCTGTGTGATTATATGAGAGGATGTTGATCATGATGTTGATACCACTTTGGTTGAGTAGCCAATTCAAATTATAGATTTCTAGGATAACATACTATATTGTAAAACAATCGTCCTGGTCTAGGTATAGTGGTAGTGTAGATAGGATAGCCATAAAACATGGGAATGGGAGTCATTGATGAGACAATAATTTACTTTTAGTTTTTTCTTATCCAGAGTCTTGGGGGATTTCAGGGGACAAAAAGCTTATATTGTGGGGAGATTATAATTCCATGTAGACTTTCAGTCAGGTATGTTCTAACCATTGTTTTTGGTTTCCTTTTTTCATTGAATGAATAATTCAAAAAAAGAATTAGGTGGAAACCTGTAATGGTAAAGTCAAGGATTTGTTTCAATTTTCAGCTTAAACCTATAGTTTCTTCTATTCACTGTGTAATTACAACTTTTGTAATGGGAGTACACACCATGTAATGGATTTCCTGTAGAATCCATGAACTTGTTACAAAACATGAACGGTTTATCTGCCACTTAATTGTTTGATGTCGTGTAATAGAAAATACAAGATTTTTAATAAAAATACTACATATTTTAGGATTATACAATGTGTAATGGTATTACATTCCATGTAAATATCATGACTGTTAGTTTTAAGTAGGCATTTCGGCTGGTTTTTTATTTCACCTGACCTCTAGCCAATCTATCTTGACTAGAAGCTTACCCTAGGTGATTTTTGGTTATTACTTCCCTTCCATATCAATTTGTTTAGTAATTGGTAAATATTGTGGTCATATTTATTCTTTATAGGTATGAAATCCTTCTGGTTCTTCTTTGGTTTTGGTCATGGTTGTGGTTTTGGATATGGTTGTGTATAGAATTATGATCAGATAGTTGTTTATGTTGATCCTTTTTAGTTTCTTTGTCTTCCTTGTCTTTTGTAGGCAGTTCTCTTGGTTTTCGGTCACCTTTTTCGAAGGTTTCTAGGTTTCTACCACATTGAGTTAGGGGTTTCTCAAAAATAGGTTAATTTGATGAATTTTATGCAGTTATTTATATATTTATTTGATTTTTATTTATTTATTAGAAGTGATATATTGTTTTAAATTATTTCTTAGAAAGGAAAATGTTTTCAAAAAGGGGGTTTTCATTGAAAATTAATTTTCTTTATTTGAAATGGGTTTGAAAATTCCTAAGAATATTTTATTTTATTCAAAAAGTTTTTTTTGAAATTGTGATTTTTAAAAAAAAATTATTTTGGGAAATTTAACATTGGAAATTTTGGGTACATTAGGAAGGAGAAACAATTGACCTTAGTGTGTGTTTTACCAGTAGGAGGTAATTTTTTTTATATTGATGGGAAGGACTTGATATCTTTTGGATTCAATGTATTCCTTTTTAGCCTTATGAGTGTCTAGTATACATTGTCACATAAGCTATATCTCAATATGAGGTTTTTTTCATTATTCATTTATGGCTATTTATCATATGATTGTTTTGTCATGGATTGATGCTCACAGGTTTTTATGTGAGGTTATATCATATAGCTTCACATGATAGGTTATTTCATGGATATGTGTACCTCTTGATGCATGGATACGATTTAATGTTTTTTCAATTCTACTTATAATATTTTTTGTTTGAGGATATAAAAGATTTTATGAAAACTAAAGAGAAAAATATGTAAAAATGGATTTAGTTTATGAAAATGATTTTTAAAAATGTTTTGATTTAAAATATAGAATTATTTAATTCCTTATATTAGACCATGTATAGAAACTATGGTGGTATGCTACTTGTATTTGGGTGACACACTGGTTGTTACTTTTAGTGTTTTTAAATGATTTATTATTGGATTAAAGTAATGGGAAGAGTATCTTACGACATTTTGGAATCCCTTGTTGCTACTGATTTCAATTTGTGTTTATCTCAGTGTGACAGTAGGTCACACGGGGATTTTATATACATTTTGGTTTAACCATTTTGGCTTCAATTGTATGTATTTGTGGTATCTCATCTGTTTCCACTTTGTACTCTAGTTGTATGTCTTGTTTTACTTATATTCAATACTTGTTTTTGTTATCCAATTTTACCTATATTATGTGATGGGTCATTTTAGGTGGATCTTTTAGTTGACTCTATTTGGTTTGTTACACATGTAATGGATCACACACTTAGATTTACTAACAATAACCATCACAAATGTAATGTTCCTGATCTGGGTGCCACCGAAAAGTTCCCCAAACCCAGTTTGGTCACATGACCTCAAGAAGATTTCCCCAAATGCCATAGGATGATAACTATTATCATGGTACAAGGCTTGATAATGGGGAAACTATTATTTCATTGGTAGAGTATATAGAACATAAAAAATAGTAAACAATAGAGGAAAGAATAATACCATACAACAGAAGTAAACAACAGAAGACTGATAGTATAAAACAACTAGAGCATATAAATATATTATGAATGTCACATGTATCTTAGAAATCATCCAATCAAGTCACAATACTGGAAGGAAATATAGAAACCAAATTCAAAATAAATAGTAAACTCCAGCAGCATCTCTATCCCTAGATTGGTCTCATGATCTCCAGCTCCCACAATAATCAAGTACCTGATGAATAATGGTGCTTTCCCCGATCTATACCTACAAACATATAATTTGTTTCGGTCCCAAAGATGACCAAAACAAGGCGTGAGATGAATCCCAGTAGTCAACCACCAAAATATCTGTGCCTAACTGTTAGTGAATATATATAGCAGACAATACGAATAAATGAAGTAATAAACTAGGAAATAATCAAAAGTAAATAGTACTACGTTTTTCAATTACATTAATTTACAGTTATTATTCATACTTTGAATCATGTAACCTCATGATCTTTCCTAATCTCTATATCCCCATGTGTAATAATGATAAATCATATGTCTCATAACACAATCTGTAAAATAATGTAAGACCATGTCCAAGCTTGTGCTTTGGATTGCCATACTAATCACAATCATTCAATTATTCAATAACCCTCTATGAATGATCTCACGGTATAACCCACTTGGTTTAACATTGAACGAATTCGTTAAATAATGACCACCTGGGAACCTCTCATAGTCAATACCCTTGGGTCAACATGGCATCAATAAAATTATAAACGACCTCCTGGGTAGCTCTCACAGCCAATACCCATGGGTAATCATAACGTCAAGAAATTACAAACAACCTCCTGGGTAGATCTCATGGTCAATACCCCTGGGTCAATATCTACACCAACTCTCTCATGGTCCTATGTAAATAATATAGAAACCCCCACAGTCTTCTCGGTCAAAGGCTCTCACAGTTCATTAGAAAAACAATGCGTATATCATATCAAAGAAGAACATGTAATCTATAACGACTACATGGATAAACATTCAAAAAGTATACCACATGAATTTAATATAAACAATTAACTCAATCCTAATAAACCAAGGAATGGAAACTAAGGTACGCCTAACATCTATTCTAGACCAAACGACCATAAATAGTCAATTAATGGAAAACACACCCATGGGGTGTCCCGTAAACAAGGCATCTAACCTTATGCATATGAAAAGAACCATTTTCAATTAATTAAGACATAATAGGTAAATAATAGGGTTAAGTCCCCAATTAAGCAATACCCCAAAAGTGGGTATGTGAAAATTTCCACATATATAATCCAAATATGAACAATGAAATGCACAAACTACCTAACTCGATATCTTACTATCTATATATTTGAACGTCGGTGCTTGAATAAGCCTTGAATGATGTAGATCTACAAAAGGGTAAAATTGATCATCCCGTGATAACTCATGAGAGAGGAAGAATCAATAAGAAATTATCTAGGGGAAAGGAGAACTCATTGGTTGGAATCCAACACACCCAATAACATCTCAATCATAGCTTAGATGGAGAACTGGGAGGGGGTAGAAGTTCGTGTCCATTCCATCGCTTTCCTGTTTTAACCGAGCGGAGAAGAAATATGTTCTAGACATGAGACACGACCCTGCTTCGATTTATCGAATAAAAAGAAAAGTACACAGTGTGTTCATTTAATGTACACGACCTATTTTATCCTTAACCAATATCTAATTTATGTGGTCATATAGGTCACCATAAGTCCATGTACTTGACCGTTACATGGCCAGTACATGGCTTTACACGGAACCCAAGTTCATGGAATGTACTCATAAGTACAAAATGTGTACTTAGAAAATTACCATTTCGTTCTTTTTCCTAAAAAACAACCTGAAATAAAGATCCATACCTAAAATGATAATATGGGTTCTTAAAAACTCCCCCTTAAAGTAATTCATCCACAAATTTCTATTCCATGGGTGGTGAAGAAAAAACCTCAAACAACTCTGGTCACTATGATTTTACATTGGCTTCCCTCTACCAAGTCTCGTCATGTACTTGCCTGTGCGGCCATAACAACTTTACCAGAGGAACAGACACGCCCCAAAGTACCTTCAAACGACAATCCATAATCCGAATAGGGTTCTCCTCGAAGTTTGATTCCACCTCCAACTCAACCTCATCAGGTTAAAAAAAATGAGACAGGTCTAAAAAGTAATGTCGTAGATAATAAACATGAAAGACGTCATGCATAGCCTGATACCTTTGAGGTAACTTCAATCGATAGGAAAACAAACCAACTCTCTCCAAAACATCAAATGGTTCGAAACATCTCAGTGAAAGATTTCCCTACCTCCTAATCCTCCTATGTACCATCCTCGGTGTGACACATAAGAAAATATGATCTCCGACCTTGAACTCCAGAGGTCATCTCCTTTGATTAGCATAATATTTCCAATGAGATTTTACAATATCCATCCTCTTCCAAATCAACTCCACCTACTATGTGGTCTCTTGGACAAGACAAGGTCCCATCATAGCTACCTCTCATGCCTCTAGCCAACATAGTGGTGATTGGGTATGGCCTACCATACAAAGCCTCATAAGGTTCCATACGAATCATTTCTTAAAAATTAATATTGTAGGAAAACTCCACTAGGGGTATGTGTTTCTCCGAGGGCCCATGAAACCCAGGACGCATGCTCGAAGCATGTCCTCCAAAACAATAATCATGCACTCAGATTGGCCATCTATTTGGGGATGGTAAGCTGTACTCACAAGTACTTGTGTACCCATATCCCTCTACAGTCCCTACTAGACACGAGAAGTAAACTGGACATCCCTATCTGAAATGATAGAGTGCATAACCCCACGAAAACATGCAATCTCTCAAATGAAAAAATTTCAAAGATCATCAACACTAAAGGATTCCTTGAGTAAAAGGAAATGTGAAACCTTTGTGAGTCTGTCAACAAAAACCCATACAAAATAATTTTTTTTGTGACCTTAGTAAACCCATCATGAAATCCATCGTGACATCATTCCACTTCCACTCGGGAATGGGTAACTACTATAATAGCCATTTGGTCACTAATGCTCTTCCTTCACCTACCGACGGGTTGGACATCTCATAAAAAACAAAAAACATTCATTTTCATTCCTAGCCACCAATATTGATGGTGTAGATCTCGATACATCTTTGTGACACCGGGATGAACTTCCCAAGATGAGGCATGAAAATATCAAAAAAATATCCTAACGTATGTCTTCTGACACCCATACAAGCCTATGAAAATGAAAAACTTCATCCCTGCCTATGGTCTACCTAGGAGAAGGGTCCTCTCCTAACATACTCTCTCATAGGAATAGGCCTTTAGAATCTGATAGCTTCCTCATTCACACTCTGTCTAGTAGAGTAGAGGTAACAACTATAGAAGAAAGAAACATCTTCCCCTATCTGTTGTGCACCTCCAAATGCATCTCATAGAACAGATCCATAAGCTTCCATTCACTGCTGGCCTCCTAAACTACCTATATCTGACTCCACATTCTCAATGAATTTTCCACAGTTCTTCCTTTCCCAGGTGTGTAGGAAATCTCAATGTCAAAGGGATGAAGGTACTCAACCAACCTTCGCTGTCTCAAATTCAGATTATGCTGAGTATATATATACTTAAAGATTTTGTGGTCATTTTACACCCCAAAATTCTCTCCCAAAATATAATGTCTCCAACAGCGTAAAGACTTCAAAACTGCAGCTAACTCAAGATCATATGTCTGGTAGTTCCTCTCATGTGGCCTCAACTATCAAGACCCATACATAATGATTCCTTCCCCCTGCATAATCACTACTCCCAACCCGATACCTGATGAATCATAGTAAACAGTGTAACTCTTTCCTGAATTTGAAAAAATCATTATCGGTGGTGATGTAAATCTCCCTTTCAGCTCCTGAAAGGCTGAATCATAGAAATCGTTGCACAATTACTTTTCACTATTATTAATCAGGCCAATCAGGGGCCCTGCTAATCATGAGATGTTCTAAATAAAGTTCATATATTAACCAAACAGCCCTAGAAAACTTTTTACCTCAAAGACGTTCTTCAGATGCTCCTAGGAAACTACTTCTCTCACTTTCTCTGTGTCTACTAATACTCATGTCTTTGAGATAACATGACCTATGAGGTGAATATAGTTCATCCAATAACGGAATTTTGAGATCTTAGCATACAAATAATGCTCTCTCAGGGTACTCAATATTATCTCAAGATGGATGTCATGGTTGTGTCATGTGTGAGGGAGGGTACACCAAGATATCGTCCACAAAGAGGACCAAAAAATAATCCAAGTAAGGATAGAACCCTCAGTTAATTAGTGCCATGAAATATTCGGGTGCATTTGTGAGACCAAACGACATAACTAAGTACTCATATAGACCATACCTTCTTCGAAAGGATGTAAGAGGTATATCTGATGGTCTAATGGGAAAATGATGATAACCGGATCTCAAGTCAATATTCGAGAACACCGGAACTCATCGAAGCTGATCAAAGAGATCATCAATCATTGGAAAGGGACATCAATTCTCGACTGTCAACTGGTTCAGCTTCCAATAATTCACAAATAGTCTAGGGTACCATCCGCCTTCATTGAAAAAAATATAGGTGAACCTTAAGGATAAGTATTGGGTCAGATAAAACCCTTGACTTGTATCTCCTATAACTTCTTCTTGATTTCCTATAACTCTGGTGTAGGCATCCGATATAGATGAATGGACACTAGCGCCACTCCTAGAACAATATAAATAGAGAAATATACCTCTCACATTATAGGTAAACATAAAAAGGTTTTTGGAAAGACATATGTGAAATGATACTCCACTGGAGGAATGTCCTCTATGAAGTACTTTGTTCAACCAGATACAAACTAGCAACATGGGCTGTAATTCCTCCCAACCAATGATGCTCGGGTCTCGCTCTGCTCACTTGAACATCCCATTCAACCTTGTGTAGATAATACCTTCCCTCTAGTGATGTGAAACTCACCCTATAGTGAGAGAAGTAAAAAAATGCCTTAAAAGAGACCAACCAGTCCATTCTAAGAATGAAATAGAAGCCTATCATCTCTAAGACATAGAGGTCTGACAAGAGGTGACACCCACCAACCTCAAGAGGGAACTCCTTGCACTGATTTACACCATCCATCTCAATCCCCAATGAAGTTCATAGTGTCATAACATCATTAGAAGTAAATATATAGATTCCAAGGGACTCCACAACTACAATTGATATAAAACTAAGAGAATCCTCTATATCAAAAAGATTACAAGCTAAATCTAAGGCAACTTGAATCGTAAATCTAACTGTAGAGGGTCTAGGATCATTGTCCTATTGGGTCTGTTATTTCACAAAATTATGACATATACCACAACTCTGTGACCCTACCTGGATACCCTCAGCTGGTTCACCCTACTGTCACCGAACACCTTTCATTTAGCTACCATAACCATGAACACCTCCCTAGCCAGAACAACCTAAAAAACTCTAGTTCCCTAACTGATGAGAAACTGTTGGTCCTTCTCTTGAATGAGGAGTCATTACAGATCGCCTCTCACTCACTTCTGGTGAGAAAATCTGAACAAAATGTTAAATATATCCCATCTTCCCGCAAGATCGACACTCGATGGGGTTCTTCTTGTTATGTGGTCTCATATTCCAATTCTTCCAGCACTGGTTGCATACCACCTGGCTACCTAAAAAAACATCATGTGAAATCTCCTTGTGTCCCTTCCTACTATCTATTGAAGGAGTGCCAGCACTAGATGCTGAACTGCCCTAGCTCATAGCTCCCAACTCCTTCAGATCGTGCTCGATAATCAATACATGATTTACTATAATAATCATCGAAGTTAGACTGAAAACATTCACCTACATTCAGATGTCGTACCTGAGTTCATCCTCAAACATCCTAGCCAATGATAACTCATCACCTCCCAAAATAGGTGTGAAGTAATGAAGCTCTGTAAAGGGAGATGAGTAATCCATCGATGATAGAGATCCTTACTCCAAATGCATGAACACTCTTGCTTGGTCGGACCTCAAAATCTAGGGGTAGAAGAAATCATATAAGGTCCTATAAAACTCTCCCCAAGACATATCCCGATGACGTCCCTCCTATGAGAAAACATCCCACCATCTCTTGGTGGAATCACATAGCATGTATGTTGCGAGTTTCACCCTCCTCTCAGTAGGAGTCTCTATATGCTTGAAGATAGTAAGAATGTCCTCCAACCATGTCTCTGTAGCCTGTGGTCCTCCATCCAATGAAAAAGTAAAATAATTATACTACCATAACACTTGTGTCAACTCTTCTATAGTCGGGGCAGGATATGGTACACTTGGGAAAGTATACATCATCCTTATAAATCCTTTACATAACTTTTCATCAACAACTTCATTCAGTATAATAGCTTGTGCCAAGATAGAAATGATGGGAGGATTTGTTGGTAGTCCATGATCTACCATTTTCATTTCCTGGTCATCACCTTGTACCTGGAATACATCTAGAGGACGTCTTGGTGGCATGACTCTTCAAGTTCAAGCACACACCTCAATTCATGATTATCAAGGACAAAAACATAGAAGTGAAAGAATTGAACATGAGAAGGAATGAATTCATGTTTTACAAAATAGGGTTACACGATATGTATAACTACTACCCAGCATGTTCCCTTAATCCTTTAACATGGGCGTGTACCTCTGTCAAACCTAGTTGTGTAACACCCCCACACACGGTTTGTTCCACCTATGAAACGATGTGTACTTGAAAATTACCTCCGGCCCAAGTTATTCTACATGGATCAAACTACATAGTTCTCTCATGGTGTAACACTACACGGCGTGCACACTCTACAAACGGCGTGTAGCACTTAAGTCCCATCCACCCGTGACATTGGTCAAATGACCGAATACATGGTTAATATTTACATGCCATGTACAATCTAGAAACGGTGTGTAAAACCTAAGTTTCATCCACCCGTGTCTTTAGTCACAAGGATAGATACATGGTCTATCAGAACATGGTGTGTACAATCTAGACACGACATGTTCTACCAAAATTTTAAAAAACCTATGTCTCTGCTCACAATGTCAGTCACACAATCAACAAATACACAGCGTGTACTCCCAATACATGATGTGTACTTATTAAAAGTCATTGTTCTTTAATATAAGAACACATGGCGTGTGTTCCTAACATCACATGTAGTGTTTTATGGGTTTTTTTATAGTAAGTGTAATGACTAAAACTTTTATCAATGAAAATTCCTCTTGATCTTATTTAATGTATTATTATGTAAAATGGTTATATAAAATATGAACTTATTTGGTTTTATGAATTTTTATTTCAAAATACCATTATGAATTGTTAACTTAGCAAATATAGCTATTGAACAGTGATCACATGATTAGTATAAATACAGGGCCTTAACAAATCCAATTTACTTAGACAAAGGAAGCGATGACCTCATCCAATTGAATTGTTCCGTACGAAGCCCATTTGTCAGAGCTCGAAAAAGAGGTGGTATCATTGGGCTTTGCTCTTGACCAATCCCAAGCCGAGCTTCAATACGTTAAGCTCGAACGAAACCACCTACGAGATAAGTGGAAGTTTATATAGATTACCACCCGAGCGATGTTATCTGAGCCACCCCCAGAGTCTGTCACCATCACACACTTTACCCTTCAGTCTTATGTAGGTGTTATAAGGGGCTATGTAACAGGACCCTAGAATAATTATTTTGTGTATTATTTCCTTATAGAATAAATATTATACAGTCATTTAATTATTGTTACTTTGTAAATAGTTTTTAAAGATAAAATAGTATTTTTTATTAATATTCAATTAAGAAATATATTTTGATGAATTAATGGATTTTTGAATTAAATAATATTTTAATAAAATTTTATTAATAAATTATTTTTTATTAAATAAAAATGATCTTATAATTTTTAGGAATACAATTGTCATTTTTATTAAGGTTTGAAAACTATTTTTATTAAAAGCCATGAAATTTTGATAAATGTCAGTTTTATTTTTAAAATTGAAATTTTACATAATAAAAAAATTATTTAGATAAAATGAATATTATTTTTGGAATCATGATGTCGGAATTATCCAATGGTGAATTTTTCATAATTTTTTGAGATAGTTGAATTTTTGGGTAAAAATTAAATATCATTTTAATATATAATATGTTTTATGAGATCATAATGACCCAATAGTGATGTAATAAAATAATATAAATGATTTTTTTGGATTTTTATATTTAAAATAATGTGATTTTAGATTTGTTTGATTAATTTTATGGTGCCTTAGTGGACCCTCCAAGACTTAAAAAAACATTTTATCTTTTTAAATTGATTTCTTTGGAAGTGTGACTCATCTCTGCATAAGAAAGACTAATATTTTAAGAAGATCGTCTCTTAGCCTTATAAAATAATGTTTTCCACTCCCCTTTAGAAAAAACCATGGGTTGGTTTGTGGTTTTGATTAGTTTAATGTGTGGTGTCCAAAACCTAAATAATAAATAATTACTTCTATTTTACTATATAAACCCACAAAAGCTCCTACTTCCTCTTCACTCAAATCCTTTAGAGCTCGACCAAACTCTCACCTCCTCTCTCTATAATCCCACTAATGTTCCCCAAACTCCCAAGAAGCCTCTCTCAAACCTCTCCCAAGCCTTTGGGGTTACACATCCAAGTAAGGGATATCTTTGTTTCTCATTTTTGTCCGAATTTCTTTATGTTGTTATACCCTTTGGTTTTCAATTAAAGATGTTGGGGTATGATTTTGAACCTCCTAAATACTTCCATAATTATTGTTTAATGATGAGATACCCCTTTATCTCTCACTAATTCCTCCCATGTACACCTATTACCATGCTGGAATTCCATAAGGGATTTCTCTTTCCTCATTTACATACATACAATTATTTTGTATTATGAATCAAAATTCCATTTCAAATGTTGGGACATGTTTATATATGACCCACCTACTGTAAATTTAATTTAAAAATTATGAAACACCAATTTATCTCTCATAAACAATTTTTATGAATTCTTATGTCACGCCGTTATGCTGCTGGAATTGCACTGCGATTTTCCAAGCCAATATCATCATGCAGTGAATACCATGCCCAATTCTCTGTCAAGGGTTTTCACATTTATGCACATTTACATATTTATTATAGAGTATCATGTATTAATTACACATTCCTTTATCGTGGAATAAATTATAAATTTTAAGGAATCCATGTTATATGATCCATGTGGCACACTTATGCATGAAATGAAATGATTAAGAAGGGTGCACCCTGATAGTGCTACAATGCATTGGGTAAAGATTAGCATCAGGATATGTAAAGTGAAATGATGGTTTACTCATTCTAATCCAAGTGAAATGAGGTTTTACCCATGATCCTTGTGCAATGAGCCTTGGTTCATGCTAATATGATGTTAAATGTTGTTGCCACGTTTCCAAGTTATGATAATCATGCTATATCATGCCTTTATGTTCATGTTTCTCTTGTGCTCCATTGATATGACTATTGCATAACCTCTACTCTATTATTCATGTTATTCCTTGTTTACTCCCTTACTGGGCTTTATATCTCACCCTTTTTATATGCATGTCCTAAGGTTATCCCATGCAATGCTAAGTAAGAAAGAATATGTGTGGTCATATAAAAGAAGTTTTCAATAAAGATGTGTATTTCAAATTTTATGTTGTTATTTAATGTTCCTAAGACAAAAAGAAACTATACCTATTTATCATGTATGTTTTATGAAGTAAAAATTTTATGTAATAAATAATGTTTAAGTGTGTAATAAAGAGAAGGTTAGTTATAATTGGTAATAGAGGATAGGTTTAGTTATTTTTTGGATTAGGATTAAAAAAACCTAGGGAAAGCCTAAGGGATAAGACTAAGTATAATAAAAAAATCGCCAAATTTTTTTGAGTAGTGAGTAAGTGATTTATCAAGAAAATTCATCCCTATCTGGATACAAGTAGGCAGAGGTGGATCTAGGAAAGATGTGTCTTGGGGTAAAACCCAAAAACAATGCTTTGAGATAGAATCAAAAGAGAACTAGTGCACGTGTAATGGGCCTTACTACACTCTCAGTTATGGAACTCTTGGGGATATGCTTTGTAAAATTCAAGAGCTTATTATGAACCATTATTAAGGGAAAAATTCCCCCTAAGAATATATGTTGGGAACCAGATCATGGATAACATATATTGAAGCATATAAATTCATATGTTAAGGAAATAAAAGTAATTTATAAGTCATCTATTTTTCTCTTTAGATTACCCTTTATGCGTTACCCCTATCTTTCCTTTTATTCCAACCTAAGGTCGATAATAAGAGGACTCGAGCTAATAACCGATGTGAAGATCAATGTGATGACTGTTCTAATTAGATTCACAATCTGATGATATCGGGAATCATGAAATTTGTCATGATACTCTCTTAGTTAACTCATGTTTTGAATAGAAACATTGGTCAAGAGGAACATTAAACCCCCCCTAAGAAGGAAAAATTCTCAATCAAGATATTCATGAGACAAAGGCCTCCATCTTTTAATGGATCATCTGATCCCTCAATCACCGATCAATGGATCTAATCCATTGAGAAGATCTTCTCCATCCTTCAATGTTCTGAACAACAGAAGGTACTTTTTTCTGATTATTTTATGGAGGGTGAAGCTGATCAATGGTGGAAATTGATAAAAATATATGAAGTCTGAGGAAGAGATCGAGGTGTTGGAATGAAAGGATTTTTAGAAAAAAAATTCGATAAATATTCTCCTCACACCCTCCAATATATGATGGAAAGATAATTCTTTTCCCTCAAGAAAAAAGATGACAAATCCATCGACGAATATTGGGAAAACTTCACAAGGCTTGCATGATATGCCTCCAGATTTTTCATTTCCCATGAATGCAAGGTTGACTGCTTATTTAGTGGGATAAAACCTAACCTACAGAAATCCCTAGTGATCTGTGACTTCAAGAGATATGAGGAAATTTTCCGATGTGCCATGAAAGTAGAAATGGGGATATGTGAATAGCATGGGTATCATAGGGATAAGAAGTGTAAAGTGGACTTCAATTCTTGTGGTTCGATGGAAAAATCCAATGATGCTATGAAAATACAACACCCTACTTGCCAAAGGTGTAGAAAGAAGCACCCCAAAAATTTCCTGAAGGGGATGAGAAAATGATTTAGATGTGGAAGAGAAGGGAACTTGGCCATTAACTAATGATAAGAAAAATAGTGGCTACGACAGAGGAAAGAAATTATCCATTCGATGCTCAACATTTTGTTCATAGCTTCAACTACAAAGAACCAGGGAACTTTGCAAACTATTTCTCTAAGCCAAGGGTTTTCAGAGGAAACCAACAACCTCCAAGGTAGCAAGGGTGAGCTTTTTCCATCACTACCACCGAAGTTAACCCTGACAACGAAGTGATGATAGGTACGCTAGTTATTCATTCAAGAATAGCAAATGAAATTTTTTATTCTAGTTCTATGAATCCTTTTATATACCTAAAGTTTAGTAGAACAATCCCAACACCACCAAAAGTCATGGAAGTAAAGATTTCAATGAGAATAAAAAATGGGAAAATCATTTCATCCCTTGAATATAACTCATCCCCTATCATGATTTGTGGATTGAACATCCAAAAAAACCTCATCATACTCCCTTTGGCGGAATTTGATGAAATTATTGGTATGGATTGGCTTTCCTTATATAGATCCAACAAAAATTACCATGAGAGGGAAATCACTATATATATGGAGAATCGACCCCCGATTCTGTACAAGTGAAAGGAGGAGGATGAATCTTACTTAGAACCATCATCTCAAGAATGGATATTAATTCCCTGTGAGCATGCATATCCAGCTCATATGATTGAGTCTATAGAAGCAACCAACCTTGAAGACATTCCTATTGTGAGGTAATTCCCTGATGTTTTTCCCAAGGAATTGTCTAGTCTCCCTCTAAGAAGAGATGTTGAAATCTTGATTGATCTTATACCTGTGGCATTCCCAATATCAAAGACTCTATATAAAATGGATGTTGTAGAGCTTAAGGATATAAAGAAACAACTACAGGTGAATCTGGATAAAGGTTTTATACACCCAAGTGCTTCACCATGGGGTTCACCAGTCTTCTTCGTCAAGAAGAAGGATGGGTCAATGTGCCTTTGCACTTATTATCATGGGCTCAAAAACACAATGATAAAAAAAGTATCTTCTTCCAAAAATTGATGACTTGTTCAATCTGATACGTGGATAACAATACTTCTCCAAGGTGGATTTTCGGTCAGGATTTTACCATATAAGGGTGAATAAGGAGGTTATCTCCAAGACTAATTTTCATACAAGATATAGGCACTATAAATTCATAGTAATGCCTTTCGGACTTACTAATGCTCCATCAATCATCATGGACTTGATTAATAGAGTATTTAGATATTACCTCGACAAATTTTTGGTTGTATTTATATATGATATTATAATATCATTCAAAAAAAAGAAGAACATGAGGAGAATCTAAGTATTGTACTAGAGACATTGAAAAAGGACAATCTCTATGAACAGTACAACAAGTGTGGGTTCTGGTTGAAGGAGTTATCATTCATGGGTCATGTCATCACAATCAATGGGATATCTATAAATCCCTAAAAGATTGCTACAATTGGGGGATTGCCGAGGCAAACATCGGTAACAAATATCCATAGCTTCTTGGGGTTAGTAGGATATTATCGGCAATTTGTGGGAAATTTCTCATGATTTTTAAACCCTCTTACCAAGCTAACTCAGAAGGGATTCCAGTTTTCTTGGAGTGATGAATGTAAAGATAGCCAAAGAGTTGAAAAGGAGGATTATCACTACGCCTAATCTCACTCTACCCACAAGTGGAGAACCTTTTTTGGAATTTAGCGATGCTTTGAAGAAGGGCTTGGGCTGTGTGTCGATGAAGAATGACAAAGTCATTGCCTATTCTTCAAGGAAATTGAATTTTCTTGAGAAAAACTATCCAACACATGATTTCAAGTTGGGTACAGTAATTTTTTCTTTAAAAAAATTGAGGCATTACCTCTTTGGGGATAAGGGTAAAATATATATGGATCAAAAAAGTATCAAGTATAGATTCACATAGAAAGAGTTGAACATGCACCAAAGAATATGGTTAGAGCTGATCAAAGAATATGACTTATCAATCCATTAACACCCTAGGAAAGTGAACAAGGTGGAAAATTCTTTAATTAGAGAGGACCTTGTGATTCTATCATTGATGAGAATTGAAAAGGATCCAATCTTCTTAGATTTGATGAAGATGGACATGGGAATCATGAAGATGGAAAAATAATCAATCGTTTCACAAATGATTGATCAACCATATCCTTTGAAAAGGATAGAGGATGCAGAAATAGATGATGTGAGAATTCAGAATAAAGTGGAAACTATCCGAAAAGGAAAATCCTCAGAGTTCAATGTTAATGAAGGATGAATTGTGATATTTGTTTCAGAATATGTGATCCATAAAATCTGGGGTTAAAGAAAGAACATTTAAATGATGTACATAGTTAAAATTTCTCTATTCACCCAAGAAACAAAAAGATTTATCGAGATCTCTGAGAGTATTATAGGAGGAATAACATGAATAAGTAGATCACGTAGTACACATCAAAGTGACTGGTATGTCAGCAAGTGAAGGATGAGAGGAAAAAGTCTGAGGGGATAATGCAACCATTACCCATACCAGCCTGGAAATGAGAGAACATCACCATAGACTTTGTCACCAGACATCTGAAGACATCTAAAAGAAATAATTCTATCTGGGTTGTTGTGGATCGTCTTACAAATACTTCCCACTTAATTGGAATTCGAGAGGATTTATAATTGGATAAAATGGTAGAGATATATATCAGAGAAGTGGTAAGGCTATATGGAGTACCACTATCTACTATATCTGATCAAGATCCAAGATTCACCTCTACGTTCTGGAAGAGTCTTTAACATGCACTGAATACTAATCTGAACTTTAGTACGACTTATCATCCTCAAAATAATTTCCAATATGAGCAGGATATCTAAACACTTGATGACATTTTGAGAGAATGTTCAGTGTAATTCAAAGGAGGATGGGATCAACATCTTCCTCTGGTTGAGTTCTCTTACAATAACAGTTTCCACTCAAGCATCCAAATGGCTCCTTATAAATCACTTTATGGGAAGAGGTGCAAAACACTGGAATATTTGGATGATGTTAGGGAAAGAAAACTCCTAGGTCCAGAAATGGTCGAAGAAATGGTGGAGAAGGCTAAGACCATCCAACATCACATTAATGCTACTTAGAGCTGAAAAAAGAGATATACTGATAATCATTGATGAGACTGAGAGTTTGATATTGGAGACATGGTATTCCTCCAAATATCACCGTGGAAGAGAGTTATAAGATTTGGTAATAAGGGAAAGCTTAGTCCTAGGTACATCGGGCCTTTTGAGATCCTTGATCACATTGGAGCAACGACCTATTGACTAGAACTCCCACCGAACCTATCTCACGTGCATGATTTATTACATGTATCACTCTTTAATAAGTATATACTTGAACCATCAAAAGTACTCAATCCAGAGGTGGTACCATTGGAGAATAACCTCTCATATAAATAGAAGCCGGTGAAGATCCTAGATCATAGGGAAAATTTCTACAAAATAATACAGTTCCCCTCATCAAGGTGTTGTGGCAAAACCACAAGTTTGAAGTGGAAACTTGGGAATTAAAGGTAGTGATGAAGTAGAGTTACCCGAATCTATTTTAGTGTGGGAAAAGGAAAAATTTTGAGGGTGAAATTTTTTTATGGGGGTAAGATTTTAACAACCCAAAATTTTATCAATAAAAATTCCTCTGGATCGAATTAAATGTCTTATTATATAAAATGGTTATATAACATATGCACTTATTTGGTTTTATGATTTTGGATTTCAAAATACTGTTATGAATTATTAGTATAAATATAGGGATTTAACAAATCCAATTTACTCAGACAAATGAAGCGATGGCCTCATCCAGTAGAGTTTCTCCATATGAAGCACATTTTTCAGAGATTGAAAAGGAGGTGGTGTCATTGGGATTCTCTTCTGACTAAGCCCAAGCTGATCTTCAACATGTTATGCTCGAACAGAACCACCTATGGGAGAAGTGGAAGTTGATAGAGATCACCACCTGAGTGATGTTATCTAAGCCACCTCAAGAATCTGTCACCATCACACACCTTAACCTTCGGTCTTATGTGGGTGTTATAAGGGGTTATGTAAAAATAACATAGCACTATTATTGTGTGCATTATTTTTTATATAGAATAAATAATATAAAATCATTTTAAAATTGTTACCTTGTAAATAGTTTGTAAAGCACAAATAATATTTTTTGTTAATATTAAATCAAGAAATATATTTTGATGCATTAATTTATTTTTGAATTAAATAATATTTTAATAAAATATTATTTCTAAATTACTTTTTATTAAATATAAATGATCATATAATTTTGAGTAATTCAATTGTTATATTTATTAAGGTTCGAGAACTATTTTTATTAAAAACCATGAAATTTCAATAAATGTTGGTTTTATTTTTAAAATTTAAAATCTACATATTTAGAAAATTATGTAGATAAAATGAATATAATTTTTGGAATCAGGACATCAACATTATCTAATGGTGAATTGTTCATAATTTTCCGAGATAGTTGAATTTTTGGGTAAAAATTAAATATTGTTTTACTATATAATGTGTTTTATGAAACCATAATGACCCAATAGTGATGTAATAAAATACTATAAATGAGATATTTGTCCAATATATGATTTATCTTTAACATAAATTTATTTTATATTTTTTTGATTAATTTTATGGTGCCTTAGTGGACCTCAAAGACTTATAAAACATTTTAACTTTTTAAATTGATTTTCTTGAGAGTTTGACTCACCTCAACATAATAAATCCTAATATTGTAAGTAGATAGGCCATTATACTTATAAACTAATTTTTCACCTCCCCTTTTTCAATAACCATAGGAAAAAACCATGGGATGGTTTGTGGTTTTGATTCGTTTAATGTGTGGTGTCCAAAACCCAAATAATAAAGAATTCCCTCTCTTTTCCTATATAAAACCACCCAAGATCCCACTTAATATTCAATAAAAGACTTTGGAGATCCACAAAACTCATAAATACTCTCTATATAATCCTCTAAAGTCACCCCAAGCTCTCAATAATCCTCTCTCAATCGTTTGACAACCCTTTGGGATCAGACATCCAAGTAAGGGATTTCTTCCTGTCTCATTTTTGTCTGAATTTCATTATGTTGTTATAGAATTTTTTTTCAGTTAAAAATTTTGTAGTATGATTTCTCACATAAATCATACTTCTGTATTTATTTTTGAATTATCAGATACCCCTTTCTCTCTAATTAATTCCTCCCATGTACCCCTGTTACCATGCTGAAATTCGGTAAGGGATTTCTCTCTCCTTATTTACATATAAGAAATTATTTTTTATTATGAAACTAAATTACATTACATATATTGGGACATGTTTCTATATGACCCATTACTGTCAATTTAAATTAAATATTATGATAAATCCATTTATCCCTCATCAACCATTTTTAATAATTCTTATGTCACGCTGTTATGATGCCGAAATTGCGCTGTGATTTTCCAAGCCAAAATCATTGTGCAGTGAATACCATGCCAATTTCTCTATAAAGGGTATTAATTTTTTTGAAAATTTACTTATTGATTATATAGTTTCATGTATAAATTATACATTCCATTATCATGTAATAAATGAGGACGTTTAATGAATCCATGTTATATGATCCATGTGGCACAGTTATGCATGCAATGAGATGATTAGGATGGGTGCACCCTGATTGCACTCCAATGCATTGGGTAAAGATTAGTATCATGATAAATCAAGTGAAATGAGGTTTTACTCTTGATAATTCATGTTAAATGAGGTTTTACTTAGGCTCCATGTGCAATGAGCCTTGGATCATGCTAATATCATGTTAAATGTTGTTGCCACATTTCCATGTTATGATAATCATACTATATCATGCTTTTTTTCATGTTTTTCTTATGCTCTATTGATATTATTATTTCCTAAAATGTACTGTATTATTCTTTTTATGCATTGTTTACTCCGTTACTAGGCTTTATAGATCACCCTTTTCTTTTACATGTCCTCAGGTTATCCCATGCAATGCTATGTACGAAAGAATGTGTGTGGTCATATTAAAGAAGTTTTCAATAGTACTGTGTATTTCATGTTTTAAGTTGTTATGTAATGTTCCTAAGCCCCAAAGACACTATACGTCACAATATTCTATTTTGTATCAACTAAAGAGTTTTTGTAATAAATCTTGTTTAATTGTGTAATAAAGAGCAGGGTTGTTATAGTAATCCTTAGAAACTTCTCCGGAACCCTTAAAAACTTAATCATTTGGACAAGGTATGAAAAATTATGACCCGTGAGAGGCCATACTCCCATGAATCAAATTTTGGAATCCTTTTTCAAATCATAACTAAAAAAATCAATTAAAGTTTAAAAATGATCTAGCAAATTCCGATCCAAGAGGGCCCATAATACCTCAGGGACCAAAGTTTGGAATCCATACAAATGAAAATTTACTTATAATGACACCCTATCAAAATATTAGTTATTTCTATCATGAAATAAATCATAACAACATGCATATCCAGAACAACATCTATCTCATAAACATGCAATCAGTAATGCATCTTAATTGGCATGATAAGAATGCATGACCAGTGAGCTTTTAGAAAGTTCCTATATGATGCATGATATGGCATACCCTTATCTCATTAGGTTAAGATAAAAATAGAACCACTATGATATCTATAATAATGAAACAAAACAAGTGTTCCACCCAATGGTGAAATCAAATAAACTATAATGATTTCAAAAACAAAAAAATTGAAATATTTGAGGTAAATTGGATTTCCCCTATACATGGGTTAACTACTCCCGAACACATCTTATTACCAACTACCCATTCATTCCTATCCTAGTCTATTGGCTCCAAATAGTAAGAAAAAACAGAAAATAACCTCTTCTGATACCACTTTCTAACGCCCCGGATCCGGGTGCCACCCAAAAGTTCCCCAAACATAGTTTGGTCACAGACCTCAAGCGCATTACCCCAAACTCCATAGGCTACCGACTAGTAGTGAGGGCTGAGGTATGATAATGGGGAAACTATACCCTCATTGGCAGAGCATACACAGTGAAAAAAAAGTAAATAGTATCAGAAGCAATAATACCATACAACATAAGTAAACAATGGAAGACTGATAGTATAAAAGAACTAGACCATATAAATAAATTCTGCATGTCACATGTATCCAAGAAAACAAAAAAACAAGTCATAATGAATGAAATGAATACCAAAACCAAATAAAATAGAAATAGTAAACTTCAGCAGCATCTCAAGCCCCAGCTTGGTCCCACGCTCTCCAGCTCCCACAACAAACAAGTACCAGATGAATATGGGTACTTTACCTTATATACACATGTAACCATATAATATGTTTGGGTCCAAAACATGACCCAGATAGAGTGTGAGACGAATCCCAGAAGAAAACCACCCAAAGATCAGTTCCTAACTGTCAGTAAATATATATAGCTATAAATATGTAGAAATGAAGAAATAAACTAGAAAATACTCAAAAGAGAATAGTCCTACAGTTTTCAATTACATTCATTTACTTTTTATTATTCATCCTTTGAGTCATGTAACCTTGTTATCTTGCCTAATATCTATATCCCCCTATGTAATTGAGAAAAAATATGTGTCTTAGAAGACCATCAAAACAATCAAGAAAGACAGAGTCCAAGCTCGTGCTTTGGCTTGGCAGACTCATCACAATCATTCAATTATTCAATAACCCTATGGGAAAGCTCTAACGGTCAAAACCCCTTGGTTTAACATGGCATAAATTCATTATTTAATAATCACCAAGGAGTCTCTCATAGTCAATACCCCTGGGTCAACATGGAACCAATACAATTTTAAATAGCCTCTTAGGTATCTCTCATGGTCAACACGCTTGGGTCAACATAATGTCAAGCAATTATAAACGACCTCCAGGGTAGCTCTCATGATCAATACCCCTGGCTCAATATCTACACCAAGTCTCTCATGGTCTTGTGCAAATAATATTAAAACCCCCACACTTTTACTATAAACAATCAACTACATCTTAATCAACCAAGGCATGGAAAACAGGGTATTGCTAACACACATTCTAGATCAAACGACTATAAATAGTCAATTAAGGGAAAATACACCCATGGGGTGTCCCGTAAACAAGGAATCTAATCTTACACATATGAAACAAGCCATTTTCAGTAAATTAATCCATATCAATTAAATAATAGGGTTATGTCCTAAATCAAGAAATACCCAAAACATGGGTATGTGACACTTTCAGCATATATAATCTAAATACGAACAATGAAAGGCACAAACCAACTTCCTCGATATTGTAAGATCGATATATGTGAACGTTGGCACTTAAATCGACCTAAAACAGTGTATATCTACAAAAAGTTAAAATTTATCATCCCACGATTACTCAAAAATGAGGAATAATCAAGAAGAAAATATTTAGGGGAAAAGAGAACTCACCAGTGGGAATCCAACGCATCTGAAGACGTCTCAATCAGTTCTTGGACGGAGAACCGGGAGGGGCTCGAAGTTCGCAGCCATTCCGCCACTCTCCTATATGAAATTAAGGGAGGAGATATATGTTATGCATATGAGACGTGACCCAACTCCGATTTATCAAATAAAAAGAAAATTACATGACATTTTTATTTAATGTACATGCTGTTTATTAGCCTTAATTGGCCCCTACTTTAGGAGGTCTTCCAGGTCACCAAAAAACCTCATACTCGGCCATTACACGACCAGCATGTGGCTGTACATAGTACCGAAGTAAATGTCATGTACTAATAAGTACATAGCGTGTACTACTAATTACATGAATTGTACATAGAAAATTACTATTTCATTATTTTTGCTAAAAAACAACCCGAAATAAAGATCCATACCTAAAATGAGGATATGGGTTCTTACAGAAAAAATGTTATGATAAAGTATGTTATATTGGGTATGAACGACATTTTATTAATGGATATTTCAAGGTAGGATTTATCCCTCCCATTTTTATGAAAGTTTATATCTAATTCCTTTGAGTGAAATATAACTTTCGCATAAATTACATGGCAATTCTTTAATGATGTTTATTTTAGATAGTCAAAGAAAGATGTATCAAACATATAGGCTGATGATATATGATATGAAACCTACATTATATGATATAGATAAAAAGTTATTATATTAAAATGGGAGTGTTCATATGTGGTATTAATGTCGAGACATTAATTTATTTCTCTTTGGTTCCTTGAACCGTTGCTAGATAACAATCTTAGACTTTAGGCGTACCCACCTAATTCTAATGAGAAACCATCATATAGGGTCACAAAATAAGTGTTTCCATTGATATATATTAATGTATATTTGAATTTTATTAATGGAAGAAATTTTATTCTTTAGATCAGAGGATAATTTTATTCATGTTTTATAGATCATATAAATTAAATAAATATTTATTCACTATATTGTGGATAAAACATATTTATTTATTTTTTTTGAGTATATAAAAAATATTTATCCACTAGTTTTTGGGGAAAATATTTATTTATAAATAAAATTTTTATTTTGACATTCAATAAATTATGAGGTGTTTGAACAGAACCAGACCATGTTCGTTAATAAATACTAATTAACAATTTGTTAAAATAATTTTTTTATTGTTCAAGTTAGTGTGAACACAATAAAATAATAATAATAATAATAATAATAATAATATTATAATTATGTTTCATGAGGTTTAATAAATATTATAATATTATTTAAGGTCTAATACATAATTAGATAATATTTTAACCTAAACCCTGGCTCTATAAATAAACGATTATTTCTACTATGTTGGGTTAATTGGAAGTTGAAAATAAGGAATCATTGCACACAATGAACTTCTATCTCTCTATAGACTTCCTTATCTCTTCATCTCATGAATGAGAATAATTCCTTCAAGAATTATGGATCTTGAGCGATCAAGACGAAAAATTCAATATGAATGATTTAATATACAAGCACCCAAAAATTAATTGGTGTTGTTCAGAGACCAATTTAGCATGTGTGAATCATCACTAGAGTTATTCTACACATGGATCAGTATAGTATAATGAAGGTAATATGGAAATGGTTTTTTGGAATATCAACATCATCTCTGATGAAAGATACTAATATGAGGTAATAATTTATTTAGATCTAAATAATTTAATTATAAATTTAATGTTCACGGTCCTCTATTAGGGTTTTCAGAAACTCTACATTAAAAGAAATTTTAATTTAATTCCCAAAAAAGGTAGATCAGCTATAATCAAAACCTTCATGATCCAAAATATAAAATAGGTGGGTATTCTTTATCCATAATATTAGGTTTCTATGCATATATCGGTGTTACACTATTTTGATATATGACTATTGTATTCCCCTAAATCATTATTTTTTCACATGTTTTCATAATATTTTCACATTGTTATATGTTTAATCATATGGGATTATATTTTTGTATAAATTTCCATATGACCTGATTTTATTATTTCATTTTCTATAAATTTGATATTTATATCATGCTTATGTTTTCCCATATACTTATGAGCACACCCTAGTAACACATTGTCGTGTTTATTTTCCCCTTTTTGAGAATTTGAGCTCAACCCCCTCTTTAATTTCCATTTACCAGGGAATGAGGATGAGTTTAACATGGGAAATATTTATAATAATACCTATCATGAGAAATTTATAGGGAGATATTCATGAGAATTTTAAAATATTTTCTCATGTAGATTTTCTCCAAAGACACTAAACCTATCGATTCTTGGTATTTTAATTTTATTATGTAATTTAAAGTTTTAATTATGAAAACGTTGTAAAATTAATTCAGGTTTATCTTGAGTAACCTTAGACAAGACTGGTGCTAGGAACTGCATTAATCTCTCCTTCTTGGAATGGCCCCAACCATGAGCCCAAAAGAGAATAAATTGGATCTTATGGGGTAAAAAACATCAAGTTAGACACATTGAATATAATATTGATATACCAACCTTATAAAAGATCCAAAATATATGAATTATCATTGAGTTATTATATAATTTTTAAGGGTCAATGTTTTTTGGTTTCAAATTTTCATAGGTTCTTATTAGGAACCACTCCTTTGGGACGTGAACTATGATGAAACCCCAAATTTGAAAACTACTCCCCCCTACTTATTTTAATCCTATAAATTGTAATTGTAATTTTAATTTTTTATTTTCGTAACTACTTTTTCTTGGATCTCATAAATTCTAGAGGTTATGTGCCTAACAACAACATTGTATCTAGGAATCTTGGGAAACAAGAATAAAACATGTGTGTGCTTCAACAGTCAAAAAAAGCACATCAAAAAGAGTTATCATCATGGTTTGATTCACCACATTGTTGAATTAAAACTGATCCATGACATGAAAAGGATCACATTTATTTGTATTATCTCCACACAAGCAATGAATTCAAGTTCCAAGCATATTATTAATGAATTATTTTTGTCCATCTGTCTAAGGGTGGAAATAAATTCTAAATTTCTATACTATTGGTTATATTATTTTTATAATACATTAGAAATGGTTGAATAAATATGTATCATAATCATATGTGATGGTTTCTATAATTTTATGGAGTTGCAAAACATATCACATGAAAAACATGAACAAAAGAAGTATCAAACTCATTTTTTCAAGGAATGAAGTATGTTATATTCCAGAATCAGTTGAATAATATATAGAAATAGTGATGGGATAAATGAGTTTGGGTTGTCCCCAAGACAAAATTCGAATATATTTCTTACCAGGTGGCCATTAGAACTTTTAGTGGAACATATTGGAAAGTATATTATATATGACTATTATTAACCTAGATGGTCATACACTTTTTCAACACTGTAGTAACATCTTGTTTAAACATTGGCTATAAAAATTTCTTCTCCACCAAAAATAGGTTTTTTATTTCTCAAAATACACATTATGTTATAGATCTATAGATATGATATCTCTTACCAATCCTTATAGAATGTACTGGTTGTGTTGGAAAAAAAGGAATCCATTCTATAAAAAAGGAGAAAACATACCTTGTTGGAAAGATTACCACTCATAATTGAAGCCCACATATTCTAGGTATTGGAATTTTAAATATTTTAATCCCTCAAACTCAATACACATGGTGATTATAGTATGAGAATGGTTGATGCTTTACTTTTCCAACAAGTCTTATTCTTAATAAAAAAAGTGAATTCTCGTAGAATGGTCACCCAAATTTCATGCATACTTATGATATTCTAATAAGAATTTGTAAATTTGAGGGCCACTTGGTTGGTATAGAGGATTAATTAAAACTATAAAAATTACAAATCCCAATGATTTATATTTCATATTTTAGTGTAAATCTCAATCTCAAAAATAACCTAGTTGAGACCAGATTCGCTAAGCTTCTCACTCATAAATTCAACTGACCATCTAGATTAACAAATGGAAATATCAATTTTGATAATGTATATTACCATTCTAACGTGAATGACATGATAAAGTTAAGAAATGAAAAAAGAGGAGTGATGATAAGCTTCTACTTAATGGTGTAAAATCTGTCATCATCTACATCACCCTAATGAAAATTTCTCTTTTTCAAGAATTTTTTATATGGTTCCACGGTTGAGTAGAAATATCAGATAAATATTATAAAAAGTTATAAATCCAATGGAAAAATTAAAATTAATAAATATTCTTAGGTTAATACCAATCTCATATTTCTCAAATCTTCTCCACATCAAACTGAATTCCATCAATTGATAAAACATATCCATGGAATATGATTTTAGGAAGAAAAAAATTGCACATATTAAGGTTTAAATAAAGAATTATTTCCTATAAAACATGGAGAACCTCTCTTAGATGTTCATGATTGAGGGATTTAGTTTTTATATATATAAAAATATCATCAAAGTAAACCAAAAAAAGAATATTAATGAATGGTTTCATAACTAGGTTCATGAGCCTCATAAAGGAATTAGGTTTGTTTGATAAACTGAACAGAGTTAACAAAAACTCATATACCTTATCCTTTTTCTTGAAGATTCATTTCATTCATCCATTTATTGGATTCTAAGTTGGAGTAAATCACTCTTAAGTTCTTACTTTTAATGAACCATGGCACCATGAATCATATCAAGTATGTTGTAAAATAATGGGATTGGGAATTTATACTTAAAGGTGGTTTTTTGGTTTCCTAACTATAAACACATCTTTTACATGAGAAAAAACT
Organism: Viscum album; assembly: GCA_963277665.1. NCBI lineage: Eukaryota > Viridiplantae > Streptophyta > Magnoliopsida > Santalales > Viscaceae > Viscum > Viscum album. The sequence continues at coordinate 250,953,217 of OY728160.1, read as the reverse complement.
TTTTGTTACCAACAATGAGAGAAAAAAGGGTCTCATCGTCTCTCACATGAAGCCTTTATTAAATAACTCTTATACATTCTTTTGGAGATTTTTTCCTCCATCACACTCATGTGGTAATGTGATAAATTTTTTCGAGATTCTCATGGGACTAGATAAATATGGTTATGAACTACTAAAAATATAGCCTTCATCATCACTTATAGAAGATATTTATTAGTGATGATAATGTGAGTGATGTTAAGGGGTTATATTTAACAACACTTGAAAAAAGCACTGTTAAAGGCCTCACTGATAAATGGGGACAATTTTTTTATTCGAACCTTTTCCCACATGCCACATTTTATTAGCGCTTCCCAACCCCTTTATTAGTTATTCCCACCCCATTTATAAATTCTTTAGAAAATTCTTCCATCCCGCGCATGCCATTTCCTCCAGCCAGTTTCAAACTTGAGACCTCTTGCTCATATCCCAACACATTTTCCACTCCCCTATGTTTTTTATCTTCAATTTTAGGACATATATATATATATATATATATTTTTAAATTTTTTAATCCATATATATATATATATATATATATTTATATGTATATTTTTTAAAAAACTATATAAAATATGTTCTTCAGTGTGTGTGTGTGAATATATAAAAAAAATATGTATATATTATTATATATTTGATTATATATAATTGTACATTGTAAAAAATGATAAAAATAAAAAACCATATTATCAATATGAATGTAATACCTAGAAATAAATTTATTACACACTGAAAAAAATAAAATAATGCCCCCATAAAAGAGGATAAAATTCCATTGAATGTAAAAAAATTGGGGTACCCCAACTAAAAATTCAGTTTTGGAGGCATTTTGGGTCACTTTAGACCTTGAAAAATAGTGACAGAGGTCCCGAAAGACAATACAGTGTAGATCTCATTACATGATTCAATTTGATATTTTGCAGATCCTCAATAGATAGCTAGATCAAAAGTTATGGTCGTTTAATGTTCGAGTAATGTTTTCAACTTATTTTAGATCTTTTATTTTTGTATTCAAATTGTTAGAAAACGATAATTACATGATAATAATTTTTAAATTATTAATTATTATTTTTAATTATTTTATAATCCATTTTCACTAAATATCATATATATTAACTGTAAATACCCATTTAGCCTTATCAAAAATATATTTAAAAAATATATAATGTATTTATATCAATATAAATATATTTATATATTTATATATTATTTTGAATAAAATATTATTTTTGAAATATACCTTTCATTAGTGCTTGTAAAAAGTATTGAGGGGGGGGGGGGGGGGGGTCTTTATCAGTACTTCTAAAAACAGATGACAAAGACCCCCATTTATCACTGCTTATTTACAAGCACTAATAAAGGACCCCCTTTATTAGTGAAATTTTTACTAGTGCAGATAAATGGATCCCTTTATCAATTTTTTAATTGCAATGATTAATAGAGAGCCTTTATAAGTTCTTTTTAACATGAAATGATAAGGGGCTCCCTTTAACAGTTATTTTTTAGTGATATGAAATACCACCTTTAACAAAGCTAAAAAAGTGCCATTAAAGACCTCCTTTAATAACGCTTTTTTAGAACTGAAAAAGGGGATATTTAATAGAACTTTTAGCTAGTACTGCTAAATCCATCACCTTAGATAAACATCGGTTTGTAGTAGTGATGGATATCTTAGGTCAATGGTAAGAAATATGGTATCTCATAAGGCATACTATTAAAATATTCATTAATAAATTCTAAGAGGGGGTGGATGAATGGCTATAGAGTTTTTATAGAAATATTAGGTTGTCACATGCATGATGTACCTAGAAACATCTACATGTTTTCAGAAAATAAGTATCTACACTAGGATTAATTATTTATTTTCTTTATACCAAAGCATATTTCCACTTCATAAAAGGTGAATAAGTGTAAATTTTTTTGTCTTTGGTGAACTCCGTAGTTCTAGATCAACTATTATGGAAGGAATCAAGATAAAATTTCCATGATCATCCCAACTTAGATTGGAAATCATTAATATAGTATTCTAAGAAAAAAACTTCATTGTGTTTGGAAATGAAAATTGTTTCCTTTGGTGAGAATATTTATCAAAAAAAGTATTACCAATTATATCTCATTTTTTAAAATGATATAGAGTTCGATGAACCATAATCCTTATGGATTTTCCAATTTATTCATAAAAACTTTTATTTAAAAAATGAATTCTATAATCACATAATAGAAATTAGATAACTATACACATCATTTGTTTAGAACAATCTAAACTTGGAATACTCCTTTTCATTCCAAATATCTATAATCAAAACATTTTCTACTATATTCTATTGAAAAATACAAGCTCCATAAATTATAAACTTGATCTTAAAATATTATATATTTATAACCGTTGTGAAGTATACATTTGGTATTATATACCATTCAAAACAAAAGAATTGATTCTATATCTCTGATACTGGATGTGGACTCTCCATTGGGTTTTTATCAACCATGAAACTATTCTAAGAAATTCATCCTCTAGTGAATATACATTACATAATATAATAAATTCTTCATATTCTTGAATCCTCTCTTAGGTTTCAAATATATTGACTAGCTTCTAAAAGAGAAATTACAATTCTTTCCCACAAACTTTTTCCAATTTTAGTATAAAATTTTACTCTCTTTCATTATTAATCTTGAACTTGACCCTAGACATACAATGTGTAGGGAAACAAACCCTCATGGTAACATTGTATTATTTTTGGAATGATTGTGTTTGTTAAAAAAGTGGGTTTCTGTTGTATGTTTTGGAGTTTATAGAGATTATTGTCACTGTATGTTTATAAATATCTATGACAAAAGAATGGATTACATGGAAGAATTATAGAAAATTGTATACATAAGGTGACGTCGTTTCCCAGTGTTTGCCAAATTTTTAGGGCCCACAATTTATTGGATGGCAAGCATCATGAAAAGTGGATTTCGTTGAAGGTATTATTAAAATATATAAAAATAATGAGTTTTGAGAATATGGCCTTCGTGAAGGGTGTTTCGTGAAGGATCAAAAAATTTTGATGGTGATCTATGCTACAATGATGAGCATTACGAATGATAAAGGCAAAGAGATTCCCAAGTAAAGAATCGTGGAGGTGTGGAGAGTTTGATGGTGATCTCTATGAAAACAAAAGGAATTTCGAATATATAATTTTGTTGGAGCTTCATGAAAAAGGTATCATCATGATGGAAAAGAGGGAGCATTGCGAAATGTTGATGACGTGGCTGGAAGGTTTTGGAATTGGTGGAAACACCTATAAATAGGCCTCACCCCCTTCATAAGAGTTAGAGAGATTTTAAGAAGATCTTAAGGCTTCATAATTGTGAAGGTGGTTCATGAAGGTGGTTCATGTGAGGAAGTTAGTGAAGGCTATAAAATCCAACCAAATGTTCTGATCATCACAAAATCAATGAAGTTCACAAAGGTTATAATAATACAAACAAAAGTGTGGAGCTTTACAAAGGCTATGTATGATTTTCAAAAGGAAAGAGCACCACGAAGGCTAGTTGAGCTTCATGAAATAGGTGTTCTTACTAAATAATAAGTGAGATTTGTAAAATAAAGGAGCTTCCTGAAGGCTATCTGAGTTTTGTGAAAGAAAATATTCAGAAATGTAGTGAGAATCATGAATTTTGTTCAAAAGGCATTACCCAATAAATCTATGGTTAAGTGGTGTTCATTAATTGGATTAATATATAACTTCAACAGATCATATATCTATAATTTAGGATGTATTAATCATTGATAATGAAGGTACCTACAATCCCATAAACATTGAGTGGATCTCTTCCAAGAGAAATGAGAAAAGTAAGAGGAAGATGGTGATTCTTTTCACTAGAAGTGAGTTAGAGAAAGAGACATAGGGAGTGACCCTTGGGATATAAGTGATATGACCCTTAACATTATAAAGTCATTGAGCCCAGGTATAGATAAAATCTAGTCTGAACCACCATTATTGGAAGCGAGCTTTAGTTGATTTGTTACAATTGGAACATTGTGGTTGTATACTCATTAGATGTACCCCAGTGAGGGTGAACCAAGTAAAATTATTGTTTCTCATGCATGATTTCAATTTTCTTCATACATTGCTTCAATAAGGGGAGAGAAGAGAGTTTTGTTTAATAATGAAACCAGATTCTAAGGGGATGAAGTTTTAATATTTCATACCCTGATTCACCCCCCCCCCCACTAAGGGTATTTAACCTAATTGGGCTAACACTATGATATGATCGACTATCCTCAACAAATTTAAGTGTTGTGTTAAATATTTTTTGAAGTCATTCACATTATAATTTATAATAAACTACCGAATCCTTTCCAATATTAATTATATAATGAATTATATATCAAAATCATGCCTCAAAAGAGACTATGTCTTCTCCAAGTCATTGACGCACCCAATCACATTGAACACACAAGTACAAGTTAAAGTTCCTTGAGACATATTACATAAAAACAATACCTTTTAAATAACATACATTTCATACTAGTATTGTTCTTAATATCACATTTTTAGGTTATTTATTATATTGAACACATCCATATTCTCATGTTTCTTTTGACACTTATGATCCATGAACACAATTATGAGAGTGGATACATCAAAAAATATTTTTTATTCTCCTTATAAGAATTTAGATCCATTTTTTAATTATTTCATCTTCCATATTCTCAATAAGGGGTTTCTATAAAAAATATAATTGCTATATTTTTAAAGAACAATTCTTATGTTTTTTATCATTCTAGGATGTTTCTTCCATTAAGATACTAATTTTCAAGGAATGATATCAAATTCATGTTTTAAAATGATAAAACCATTTATATAAAACAAAATATTTTATCAGATGAGTATCATGTTTTACATTCATTTAATAATAGAGTTTTATTAAATTATCTCCTATTGAAATGATTGATCCTCTTAAATTTACATCATATCCATTAATAGACAAAGATTTATATTTCATTATGACTCATACCAGATAAAATTACAACAAAATACATGGATATATCTTGTGTAAAATTATTTTAATCATTTCAAATAATGGTTAGGGTTTCCCAGCTAAGTGTAACCCAAATATCACATAAGATATAGACTGTTAGTGGTATGAGTCACCTTTAATCGACATACTTCACATAGGATAAATCATGGCCACCCAATAGTTAAGGTCACCCCTACTAAATTACTAAGGTATTGATTTGAAATTTATTTATAATGAATTTAACAATTACTATTTTGAATGAGTTTTAATATCTTACCATATTATCAAATGTATTCACTTTACATGTATGAATGCATCTAATGATTTAGTTTTGAGTACCTATTAATTCTGTAAAATCAATATTTTCAGACCACATTGAAGTGTAATTATTTACACAACTCATAATGACAAGACCTTATTGTAATAGTAGGTTCACATGGTCCATCATAAATAGTACTTCTTATTACCATATCTTGTATACAATGAGTTTTGAATGATGTATACTTACCATAATAGTGTTTCTATTTCTACATCAACTATTTAAATGGTAATTTTCATAAATAAATTTTCATATTATATTTTTTTAGTAGTTAACAAGATATATCGAGAACCTATAGATATAATGAAATTAATAATAAAAAGATGATTTATGGTATTGATATATTATAATCAATGGAAATAGATGATATTTTACTATCAGGTGTTAGGGTATCATAAGCATTGTGAATTTTTCTCATTATGTTTCCACTTGGTGATCATGAGTAGATGAGATTGTAAGGATTGAACCGCTAATAGCCACAGCACATGTTACATGCATCATTGGTTATTCCTTTATATCAACACATGTAATGGCCTCCTATCATGAGATTATTATCTTTGTATACGTTTTTATTTCTTAATTTTATGCAATAAAAACTCCATGGAATTAATATCATAGAGAGTTAGACGATGTTGGGTTCGTCATTGGTGGTATGGCATTGATTGAATAATCATGATAGATTTTTTCACTTCCAAAAGGAAGTGATATATCAGATCTAGTTGATCAGGATGACATCACCTTCACTAAATACATAGCCATGGTAGAAGAATTTAAGTCCATCTAGTTAGCTCAATGAACAATAAGTCAAGAAAGGATTAGGATATAGAGTTAATGTCTTGCTGTATGAGATATCATGAGAAAAATATATTATATTACATAACTTGTGTTTGTAGGAAATGTTATCATTTCTATGACTATACCTTATATATTTTGGGGTGTTTATGGATTTCTAGAATATACTCCTAGTTTATGAATGATATTCACTACTATTTTGATAAGGTCCTAGATGTTCAAACATTTATAAAATTCAAATTTTTGCCCTATTCTAATGAATAGGAGTATGGGACATGGTGGAGACACCATAGTGTCTGTGAGATGTCTAAGAATATATGATTTGAATGAAATAAATAAATTTATATTATTCAATTTTATAATAATTGGTATTGAATTTATCTGTTAAAAGTATTCACATGATATTAAGTGAATACATGGGAAAATTTGTATAAAATGAATATTATTTAATATTCCTGGTTTGATTAATATTTGTGGGAATGGTGAGTCGAATTAATAGATTTATTTAGTTATGTAATATATTTTATTATATTATAAGTAATTGATAAAAAAATAAGTGACATTTATGACTTGGAAAGTCAGCTATAAGAAGTCCTTTACAACTGATTTAGTGGGTAATAAATTTCTAGGGGTTGTGGAGCCATTTTTAGGGGTTTAAAAAATTGATATATAAGTGAGAGGAGTCAATCATATAGGGTACTATTCACTACATGATTTTGAGAGCTCATATCTCCTATCTCCTCCATCATAGAGAGTGAAAATCTCAATCCAAGTAACTAAACCAAGATATCCTTCATAGGTAAAAGGGAAATTGTTACAGTGATCCTTATGACGTAGAAGGAATAATTGAATATCTATTATAGAACCCAAAAATTGATGAATGATGTTCTAAAATACCTTTTAACTATTAGTGGATAATATAGAGAGATCTAGACTCAGTGTCTTCTAGAAATGTCAACAAACAATGATCATTTGAAGAACACAACATCATATTGAATGAGGTAATTGTTCATTTCATTTTGTACCAAAAATTATTTACATGAGATCATCGAGATTTGTATTTGGTAGCGTGTCCCAAGATTCATCATAGTTATATCAGTCAGTGATGAAAAATTTGAAATCCCTAGCCTATATTCTTCCGTTGTGTGGGACAATACCATCAATCTTGACACACTAAAACCCCACCCAGACTAGAAATAAGCCAATTTTATCATCCCAAGTTCTCCTCTAATAGGGACAGTACTGATAGAAAGCATCGATTATGTATATATTACAATATTGGGGGACATAGACTAATGTACCTACATATAACCACTAATATCCCAAGAGGATAACCATAATTAAATAAATAATAAATAATCAACTAAAATATGTAAAAATGCATGTGACTCACACTAAGATTGAAAAAAGAGTAAAAATTTCACAAAATATAAACTAAAGGGAAAAAAATAAACACTCAAGACACCTAAATAGGAAAATATCCTAATGAAACTAAGGTGAAGGGATATCTAAAATGAAATGACACTAAACATGATGATTTTTTGCTACTGTCACATATGGTTATCATTAAGATATTTATCTAGTAACATCGAGTCCCCCATGTTCACCCCTTAATAGTCTATCATCCATAAAATATTGGATTCTTCTCAATTACCTATGGCCATGAATCATATAAGTCAAGGATTATCACATTAAATTATGTAAAATAGGGACTCCCTTGTACCCTTTTTTCTTTTAGTTCATCTTCTTGTGCTAAATTAATACAAATAACCTTATTTACTCCCTTTCTCTAAGGCATAATCCCCTAAGTGTTTATTCTTGTGAGGCCTCCTCCACAACCACTTGAGATACATGACTGGGTTATACACATCAGATTTCACCACTTTGATCATGTTTTCCATTTATAAGAGTTATTGATATTCATATATGATACATACTCTAAGTTTTCCTCCTAGACTGATAGGACACCCAGAATAATAAAAATTATGTATTGACTTGATATCCAAGGTTCCTGTCATAAGAATATTGGTGAAACCTCCCATGGATCATATTTCTCATATTGGAATCCCATTATGTATCATTCATTTAGTGTGAGCACCTAGTGTACCTATTATTATACTCAATGAGCTAGAGATATATCATGGGCCAATTACTAGGTGTATGTCCCAACTCTTCCTACCTTTTTTGGGGTCATCAACTAGGTCAGTAACATCTTTTCCACCCAAAAACAAACACCAAATATTTCCTCAAAGGTTCATATTCCCTATGATTCTCCTTTTTTATTGGAATATATTCCCCATGAGTCCTGTCATCCTTCCTCATTGGGATATATTCCCTATGATCAAAATTTACTTCACCAAACTATATCCCTCATTAGTCCATCAATTATACCTCAATGGTCTATATTCCCTGTGATATGTTCTATAAATGAGCATTTATATTTAAGTCCCAAACCAACCATAGATTGAAACCCTTCACACAATAGTCTACGATATATGAATTTAAACTGTATAGCACATGTCCTTACCACTTGATGTTAAATTAAATGGTTATGTCTGAACACATGACCTTAAACTATGTATCCAAAACTATATAATCATTGATTTATATTGACAATGATATAGTAAACCTATCAAAGGTTCAATCCCAATATCCCATAGGTCCTAAAAGTATTATTTTAAATGTAACTTTAAGTATTCAAGGAAGAAAACCTTAAAAAAACCACCTCATCCAATTCTATGTGATCTTGAAAGATATGACATGACATATTAATAAGTAATAAACAAAAAGAGTTATAATTTACCTTATTTGGATATATAGGTTGACCGTTTCATTTTCTTGATTGCAACTCCACAACACTAATCACCTCCCTGGATGAAAATAAATTATAGATTTCCCAACTGTGCAGCTTTAAACAATATCAAAATCGCTATGTAAAATAAAGATAGGGAACCTATGATATATACAATGTTTGCATACATTATTGATTTTGATTAATTACTTATACTATGGTAACAATTTTTAACATTATTACCATGAAGGATTCATGAACATATCATAAATATTTATGTGAGTCCTAATGTAGGTAATATATTCTCCAATGGGGTGTGATGTGCATAAATTATCATCATCTTGGACAATGATAAATACAAAGCATTGATGGTAAAATTTTATGTGAATGCTTGACTTTAGAGTGTAGGCCTTCATTAACTCAAAAATATATGAGTGCAGGGGAGAATTAGAAACAAAATGGTGAACTCAACAAGAATCATTTACATGTGAAAGAGATTGATGAACCACACAACTTTTCTTGAGATTCCATATTAACAACTTCCTTGTTTTATATTTCCCTATAAATAACCCTTCCAAAAGTTACTTCAATCAAAATATCACTAAGGATCTCTTTAGGGTCCTACCTATCATCAACTAAGGTGACTTAAGTATGCATAAGTTGCAACAAAGTCTGTATAACCACATGCTAAGAGGATGTTGTCTCCAAAACAACATCTTCCATGCTATGTGGTGAACTTCATGGTGAAGGATTACTGCCTCTATAGTACTATTAACCCCTTGGAAGTAAAACTATAGAGTCTCTAGGTAATATAACCCTATAGATCATCCCACCAATGAATAATCCCAGTAGATCCAGTGGCACTAGTAGATACATCAAATCACTTCAAGGGAAAATCCATGTTGTACAAAAAGACTGACCTATATTATCTTTGTTAGATAGTGGAGAACAAAAAACTACATCCACAAAAATATATATAATCCACCTATTTGTCCTCCTATTAGCTATCATCATTGTCAGTACTGTGAGACGCCAACCACTTCGGATTATACTGGAGATGCTTCCTAAGAAATCCTAGCCTCGATCACTCAGATTAGGGCCACTCATTCCTGGGAACTAAGAAGGTGGTCTTTCCAAAATTAGAATTCCTATAAAATATGATATCATGAATATATTTTCATTCTCATTAAATAATCCCATTAGTATATCCTAAATCGAGCTAATAAGAATTCCCAAGCTACTACTCACACATTTTAGGCTTGCCTACCAATCCCAGAAGAGAAAGAAGATATCCATTAGTATATTGTGGTATCCATTATAGGGTAAACCCATATTTATCTTCCATAAAACATCAAGATATTTTTTTGTCATATCCTCATAGCTAAATTGAAGTGGGACTATATTTTATCTCCCATTTAAGAGGATTAACATCATATCCCGATGAATAATGAAGACCAAGGTTGGGATTATATTATTTCTCCAACAATGGTTCATCATCATACACCGACAATAACTTAATGGAAGAGACATAAACTCACCTTTACTACAATATTTCATTTCCATATCTCAGTTGTTATTTAGGGATAATATAACATCATTAATACCATTATAAAATATCAACAACATGTACTGAAGAACAAAGAGGGTTAGTAATATAAACCTTCACATGAATATAAATTCCATCAATATATCCCAATGGAACTTGCTGAAGAGTAGACCCATTTTTTTCCTCAACCTAAAACCCTTTCAACATATTCAGATAGTGTTTGAAGACTAGGAGTATGATCATATCCTTGTTCTTAATAATACTTGAAAAACATGATGGTATACTCCAACAACCATCTGAGTAAGGCATGCACATATTTTAACAAAAGGTAGGGTGTCACACCTTGAAATGTGGAATTAGGTGTAAACCCTATATTGTATTTTTATTTTTAGTTTTAGGGAATTTGGAGGTGTGTGAGGGATTGAAAAGATGATTCTTTATTATGGTGTAAAATATCCAAGAACATAAATGTGTGGTGATGGTGTGTTTTCTATGGTGACCAGTTAGGGAGAAAATAAACAGGGTTAGTAGTGGCCAAGGGAGGAGTGTGATAGTTTTATCCCTATGCGCCATAACCTAAAAGCTCCACGATGGGTGTGGTGGAACTCATGGACAGACTAAAAAAGCCTTGGTCTCAGGGGTAGGGCATGACCAGTGCCTATGGTCATTCTCCATGGAATGGAAACTATGTTGTGGTGGGTAAAACAAATGTTTGGTGATAATGGTTTTATATTTTTAAAACATATAAATGATACATGAACTTCTTGGGGTGGTATATTCAGTCATTTTCATCCTTAATGTGATGTTTTTTTGTCATCGTTTGAATCAGTTTTATTCTATTATACCAAATTTAGTCTCTGTATTGAATCAAATTATATATCTAGAATTCTAGTATGGGTTTTTGGGAATTATTCAACCATTTTGTAGTAGTTTTTGGTGATTCCCTCATTCCTTGGATTTCTGCTCAAATATCTTGGATTATAAGATCCATATCTACTTATTTCCCATCAATAATCTAGAGGGGAATGAGTTTTTCATTAATATTGAGTAAGGTTTATAGATCATACAGTTTATACCATGGAATTATTAGTGTTATTTTGATTTCATTTGGTTTTAATTTATGAAATTGGATATTGATATGATATTTAATCTCTAGTGGAAGTGAAAAGTGTTTTCCAAATTGGTTTTTCTTTAAAAATAGATTTTATGCACATTGTTTGATTTGAAAAAGTTACTAAAATATTGTTTAAAATGGAATGGTATTTCCATCATGGAAGTAGATTGGTAACTCTATAGAGAATGTTTTAAGAATCCTTAATTCATTTTCTGGAACATAATGGTGATGTAATAGAACATTGGGAATACCTTGGGGTAGATGGTAAAAGTAGACACGTGTGATACCTAGTGGAGTTATCTATCACTAGAAGAGGTGATCATGATTTCATGGTTTCTATTGGGTGTCCTTTATGAGGAACTTTGGTTTTTATAATTTATGGTTCACTTTTTTTAGATATGGTTTATTTTTTTCTTAGTTAGGAACACCCTTTTGTTACGATTGTACCTTTTGTTATTTTTGGATACATTACATGTATATATATTGATATTATTATTTTCTCACATGATTTGTATATTTATTCTTGAATATTTTTTTTATTTATATAATTATGCCTCATGTATATTTTTCATGTCATATTGTTTTTCCTATTGAAATATGACATATTTTTTCAAAGAAAAAAATGGATGATTTTATATAAAAAATGATTTCTTATAGAGGCGTTTTAAAAATATATTTTTCATAAGAACTATTAGATTACCATGGATAAACATTGTATAAATTCTTGGTGGTATCGTTTTGAGGATTAGTGCATGCAGTCTACATTTTTCATTTGGGAATTTGAATCCTTGGTTTTACAAGATACATGTAAAGGGAAAAGAATCATATAGAGGATGACTCTCCTAGATCATGTTGACTTCGGGTGGGATGGGATGATGGAGATGAAATATGGTCACATGGATATGGACCCATGGGTTGCTTTTATTTCCATGTTTTGGAATTCCAATTTGTTTATCTAGACCTTATTGTCCAATTGTTGGATGTTACCTTTAGGGTTTGGTTTTTTTGACATGTGAGGTTTTATATTTATATGGCTTGACAATATATTTTTTGACCCTATAACATGTATATTAAGGGTGAAATGGTTCCCATATTTATTTTAATGATACTATGTTCCTTTTCAATATCTTGTGGTGATTAAGAACTTCCTTCAGACCTTGTGGTGGTCTAAATCTACTGACATTATGGGTTGTCTCAGATAGGTCTATTATATATTGGTATTTAAGGGTAAGGTTATCCTGAAATCCTTCACTCATTCCCATTTATCACCCACTTGTAAATTATATACATATTTTCACTATTAATCGATTATAATCATTGGATTTTATTTCTCAATTAATGTTGTTAAAGTTGAAATTTTATGATATCATATTTTCCATAAAAAATATTATGTTTTGTTTCAATTAATATATTTTTATTCAATGTAATTTATAAATAAGTGAAATTAATGAAATAAAATTAAAATAAATATATTTATAAATCTCAACATTATAAATAATTTATTATAACCATCTATAAGGGTGGTGATAACAAATGACTTAGAAATGTTCTTATTGGCCGTTAACCAACTATTAATGGGACATTGTGCAAAGAAGAAGAAATAAAAATATGCAAAATAAATACTTAAGAAATATAGTATTTATAGTAGGTTTAAATAATAAATATAATTTATCATAATTATTAATTAATACTATAATATTTTTTAAAGTAATTAGTAAAAAGGATAAGAGATGAAAAAAATGTGATAAGATTTGATAAAAACTTAATATTTTATAAGCATTTATTTTTTTGTATAACAAAAAAATACCTTGATTCTGGGATTTGGTTTCATATAGAAAATACCTAAGGGAAATTTTTTTATTAAGAGATATAATTTTTGTAAATAGTTAACAATTTTTATATGAGGGAGGAGTGGTTTTCCATGGGGAGAAAGAGGGGTGATTTACACTTGATGAGAGATTTTTTTAAATATAAAATAAGGAATAAAATACTATATCTAGAGTAAAGATTGAAATAGTTATATTTTTTAAATTTTAATTCATATATGAATTAAATAACATGATATTACGACTTTCAAATGATTTATAACCTGAATATTTTATTTCAATGAAAATTAAAAGTGGAAAAATGAAAAAATACTATCTTAATGGAATATTTTAGACTTTAGACTTTGGAAAATAGTTTCTTGGTTTGGAAATTAAGTTTATTGTTTTTAAATGAACTATTTATATTATTAAATTGAACTTGGTTTAAATAACCAATTTATTATTTATTATGTAATTCTTTCATTATCATTATGTCATGAAACATGTGGTATTTGAAAAATAGTATTATTACAATTCATATAAGAATTGAAGTTTCACAGAAACATACCAAAAATATCACCATTGGAAAATTTTGACATACTGATTCTAAAAATAAAATTAATTTTCTCAAATTAGTTTTCTGAAATATGAAATTCTAAATTTGAATATAAAAATTATTATTTTTAAGAAACACATAAAAATACAATTTTTTTTAAAAAGTGATTATAATTTCTATGAGTTTTACATATTGATATTTATTTTATTGAATTATAATACTTATATTTTCTTAAATTACTCATTATAAAAAATATTTATATTATATTTTATTATTTTTGTCAAATTACTATTCCCAATGTTTAGGTTACTATTTTTAATGGTCAGGTTACTACTGTAACAGTCACATTACTATTCCAACTATCATATCATTATTTCAACATCTATATTTCCTCCTAAAAACACCTCTTAATTATTTTGTTAAATATTAAATACAATTCCTCTTAAGTTTCTATATTATCATTTTCTATTATGTTGACTGGTTTAGTAATATTCTGTTTTTATAGTGTTGTTCATGGGGTAATGATTCTAGTAGTTTGAAAGGATCTAAATTTTCACATTCTTATTTTTACTATTTTCTATATATTTTCCAAATTTAATGTTTCAGAATTTTATTAGGTTTATTTAATAACTAATGTAATGAAATATATTAATGAAATAAAGTGTTTTTAGCTTCTCTATTCATTACATCTGTATAATACTATATAATATATTATAACACACATTTATTCAAGAAAAATTTGTCACTTATAAACTCTGGGTCGTTTCATTCTTATCCCGTTTATAAATTTCATCCTTTAAATTTCAACTCATATTCTCAGTTGAGAATAGATGAGGGTACATTTGTTTCATCGTTTCTTCTAGTTCCCAAGCCACTTCTTCATATTTTTGGTTTAACCACAACACTTTGACATAGTGATTTTTTTATTGTGTATATCTTTTTCTATTCACTAAAAAATATTTTCTGGCTACTCTTCCTAATAGATATCAATCTCCAATTGTACCACCTATAGATTTATTACATGAGATGGTTTAGGTATGTAGTTCCTCATAAGAGATACATGGAACACATCATGCACTTGATCCATGTTTGTTGGAAGTAATAGATGATATGCCACTACTCTTACATGATCATGGATATCAAAGTGAAATATATAACTAGGGATAAGAATCCCTTTCTTTACAAAATGCATGGATTTCTCCCATAATGATATTTAATGGAAATGTTTTTCTCCAACTTCAAACTTGAAGATCCTTCGATGGTTTTCAACATAAATCTTCTTTATAATATGAGTTGATTTTATATAATATTGGATGGATTCAAACTTCTCTATTATCTCTTTCATATGATCAGGCCTAAGTAAATTTCATTCACTAAATTCATCCCAAAAAGTATAAGTTTTACATTAATTCCCATACGTAGATTCATATAGATCAATTTGAATATTTTAGTGTAATATGATGTTGTTGGGGAACATAACTAATAGTATATGTTGATCACATCCTCCTTTAAATTCCATTGACAAAGAATTCAACATATCCTTGAGTTTATTAATGGTCATTTTGAATTGACCATCAATTTGGGGGGTGATATGGCCTAATGAAATTCAACTTAGTGTTCAGATCATGTTGAAAAATTCTCTCTAATTTAGAATTGAACCTTGGATCATGATCAAGAATGATCAAAATTGGTTCCCCATGATTCATCACCACTTCCTTTACATATATCATAGCATGTTTTTCAAGTGATAAATCTTCTCAAATAGAGATGAAGTGGGAAGTCTTGGTGATCCAATCCCCCACAACCCATATCCCATCACATACATTGGATGTATGTAGGAAACCATTGATAGAGTCCATTGTGATGTTGTCACATTTCCACATTGGTATGATCAATGATTTCATTATCCAATTATACTTATATCACTCTATATTAACTTGCTGACACACTAAGCACTTTAAGGTGTACTTAGGGATCCCATTATATATTTTTTACAATATAAGTTCTCTAAAAGAGCATGATACATCTTGGTACGTCCAGGATCGATGGAGAAAGAAGTCCTATGTGCATTATGTAAAATCTATTTCTTTATCTTAGTTAATGTAGGTACACAATGTTTAGTTCCAAACCATATGAAACCATATTCATTGATGTAAAATTAATTAAGTTTCCCCTCATTTAATGTTTTACCTTATTTTGAATCTCTAGATCATCCCTTTGTTCCTTCTTGGTCATCTCTTGGATAGATGGTTGGAAAATCACTTGGGAAACATAGGGTGGATTCCACGAAATTATGATTTCTAGATCCATACATTGTATATTTTTGAATATGTGGTATATATAAATCCACATCATGGATAGGGTAGCAAGTTCTTTTCTATTTAGAGCATCAACTATAATTTCCACCTTTATATTATGGTAGTTAATAGATAAATCTTGGACTTAATCATATGTAACCATATTTTTTAATGCATGTTGAGATCTTCATTTGTGAATATATAATTTAGAGTATTGTGATTTGTATATTTTTTACACTTTTCACCATAGAGATATTTCCATAAAATCATTAGGTAAATGATTATAGCTTCTAACTTTAGATTAGGGATCAGGTAGTTCTTCTCATCAATCATTAATTGTTTTTTGTCATAGGTTATCACATTATTCATTTTCATGAGTACACAACCAAAGACATTATTTGAAGAATCATTATATTTAAAAAAACCTTCTCTAGTTATTGGTAGTATGAGTAAAGGTACAATTATTTGACTATTCTTGAGCTCCATAAATCATTCCTCACATTATTCTATCAGAAAATACATTACCCCATTCTATGTTAACATAGTCAGTATTCTATAATGTCATAATAAATTACTCAAAAAATGTATTTAGTACCTATAAAATCCTAGAAAACTATGGATTTTTGCGACATTAGAGGGGATGATCCCATCCTCATTTGAATTAGTTATTAAAGGGTTCAGAAAAATTCCCCCACTTGCGATCCTCTTCCCTACAAATGTGACTTCCTATATCCAAAAGTAAATCTTATTGATCTTAGAATAAATTTTCTACTTTATTAATGTTTTCATAACAATACATAGATTATCTTCATGTTCCACCTTTCTATAAGAGTAAATGAAAATATTATCAATAAAGACTACCCAATTTTTTTTCAAGGCAGTATCTAAAGACTCTATTCCTTAGATTCATGAATACTGGAGGGGAATTAGTATGTATGAATAGAATCACTAAGAACTCACTATGTCTATAAATTGTACCGAAAGTTTTATTTTGAATATATTCCATTTTAAATTTCAAATAATGATATAAAAAACAAAGATCCACATTTGAGAAGTACTAATATCCTAAAAGTTTATAGAACATGTCATCATTCCTTAAAAAGGGAAACTTTTTCTCTATATCGATCTTGTTGAGATCCTATTAATTGATACACCGCTTCATTGATCCATACTATTTCTTCACAGAGAGAATTCGAAGACCATAAGGAGATGCACTAGGGAATATGAAATATTTTTCCAAATTCTATTCCAGCTACTTATTTAACTCCTCCACTTTAACTAGGTCTATCCTATATGGGAATTTGAAGAATGAAGTGACCCTGGATGTGTGTTTTATTGAAAAATATACCTCAAATATTTGTTAAGGATAGGTAATTATTCTGAAAAAACATTAGCATGTTACCTTGAAATGGTAATTCCCTCATGTTTTATGATTTCATTTGATTCAACCATTTGGGAATGATATGTTTCTTTATCAGGTATCAACACTGACACCATTGAGAAATTTTCCAAAGGAGATTCATGATAATTCTTAGATTTTTATAAGATTATAAGATGGTTTAGGATATAGAAATATATTTAATTTTTCCAATAGTTGATGTGTTCTCTGTATGAAGATTTCCAAGCCATGCCCGGTATTTTATTTAATTTAAACAAGGGAAGGATTACAATATTTTACGGAAGAATATTCAAAAAAAATTCCAACGATAGAAGATGCCAATAATTGGGTTGCATTGATCATACTAGTAGGTGTTTTTATAGATATATATACATCAATATATTGCAATTGTGATTAATTAGTTCTAGAAACTTTTAGAATATTAAGGAATGTGTATAATAAGAATCAAATAATTCTTTTTTCCATTAGGGAGTGAATATGAAGTGTACCGTACACTAGATAATTTTCATGATCCACCTCAGTGATTATGATGAAATAATATTTCCCTTTAACCTTTGAATTTTGTAGTTACTGACTATGATTATTCTTAAATACCCATGGTTTAGTGGACTATCTTGTATAGTTATATTTCTCCTTATAGTTGAATAACTAAACCATGGGTGCTTCCTTCCTTTCATCTATCACATTGGCTGGATTTTTCATGTCTCTTCGACATTTATGATCTAAGTGGCCTTCTATCCTGAATTTTAAGCACTCACCTATCCAATTGAGGTAATTACCATGATTATTCTTCATGCATTTTTTTAAATGTGGTTGGTTGGATATTCTTTTTTTATCCGATCAATCATCACAAAACTACATATTTCGTTTCTTATATTTATAACCATGGGACCATTATGTGAACTCTATATTTTCCTTGAAAAAAAATCATACTTCTTATTTGTAACTCCCAATATCTTAAATGGCTAGCACTTTTCAAAGTATTGGTTTTAAACCATTAAATAATCTATCTATTTTTTTTATTATTATTGATAAAAAACTTGTGGCATATCCCTAAATCCTTGTGAGTTTTTTCTTATAATTATGAATAGATTATACATCCAATTTATTAAAATCTAGTAATTATCTATCCATATGTTTTCAAAGAGTTTTAGGGAAATAATTATTTAAAAAATAAATTACTAAAGTCATCAGACTACATTTATTCCATTTCATCCTTCAAATTTGTATTGGTTATCAACTCCCACCATTGATTAGCTTCTCTATTTAAAAAATGGACAACACAAGTGAATTTATCCTTCTTATAATAATGTATGACATAAAATATATTTTATATTGATTAATACCATTGTTCTTAAAAAGTGGATCAGAATATCTGCTAAACATCAGTGGTTATTGTCATATAAAAGTCTTGATGACCAATCTCTCCTTCTTGGATGAAAGCTGATGTTTCACATGGTTCGGGTTATTGTCCATATCCTGAGATAGATGGGTAAGTATCAATAGGATGTTTTGAAATCCACATACCATGGAAATAGTTATTTCATTCACACAATAATTGTATTGTACCTCACATGGGTTGTTAGTCTGGTTTCTCGAGTTTCCCACCATTCTCTAAAATAAAAAGGGTTGAAAAAAAATGTAAGTCAGCAAAGTGTGAATAAATAATTTACTCTTATATATAAATTACTCCAAAATTCATATCATTTATGATCCATATGTTTAGACTTTTCTTTAAAAAATTATACTAGGATCTTGTACATTAACCCTACTCAAGCTTTAAGTGGAATAACTATGTTAGTTATTTATCATTCATAATGGTTTTTATAGAGTTTGTGAGTAACTGAAAAATATTCCCCAGAAGTGTCAAACTAGGTGTGCAATAAGGCCAGTTTTTCTTTTACTCGGTTATGATTTCATTAATTCCCAATGCACCCTTTTAGTGTTCATTATCCATAGGTATGACTGTACTAGAGCCACATCCACTTTTGTATCCCGATAGAGATTTCAATGCTTAGAAACCACACACTCTTATAATTTACCAAAACATAGGATATTTACCAATACATAGACATATCATTATGGATTTTACTAATTTTTTATAATCCTAATTCACAAATTTAATAAACCTACCACTAATACCAATTATAGTTTCCTAACATTTTCTTTCATGAATATTACATAATTTTTAAGATAAAAAACATAATTATAATACATTCAACTATAGAAATTATTAGTATCTTGGAGAAATTATTCTCATACATCACTTATATATAATAAAACATAAACATTATTTAAACCCTTATTTTTTATCATCCTAAAATATCACATATTTTTATGAGTACATGAAATCACCTAAGGATATACATTAAAGAGTGGGGTGATCTAAAATCCTAGTTATGGGAATAATAAGAAACATGAATCAATAGTACATGAGTGAGCATAATAAATGTCTTCATATCATAAGAATAGGTTCATAATCATAATTACAGAGGAATTATTGGACAAATACATGGAATATGGAATATAAATAATAATGTAACATCATAATGTAGTGCTCAAATACCACATATAGTTTTGAACTAATCTATCATCATGTTTATACAAAACATATGCGCATAAATCAAAACATCATAATTGGGAAAAAAATTCATTACGTTCAAACATAATACACATAATCTCATGAGATATATCACATTACCCAATGCATTGGAGGGACATATAATTAGGGGCCCACTATTCACATCATAAAATTATCATATTCATGCACTCTACATAGAACAAAAAATAATCATAGTCAATAAATAAAACCATGGAAAGGAATGGGTTTCATAAAGTCTATGTAAATAAAACCTTCATGAATAACATTTGGGCTTCCCAAATGAATAAGAGAGACCATAATTTTCAATAAGTGATCATCTTTATTTTATGAAGTGTCAACTCCTGATGATTCAAGGATGTGTTTTTATAGAAAAAAAATCTTTTTGATAACTCAATGTATTTAGAATTGAAATAATTTAGAAAGATAGAAACATTATATCCCTAAAAGGAAAGGGAATGAATATTGTAAGGAAATAAGAAGAAAATTAAATGAATGTCCAAACCAAAATTAATGTGAAAAAGGAGATAACCCAAAAATAAAGAATTCTGTTCGAGAATTCCCTTACCTTAAATCCTAATTTATTGTGTTTATTTTTTGCTTCCTAACCCCAATTTATTATTCAGGATGTAAAAAAGCGATTAACTAAATAATTTTTAAGAAATTATGACCTTGTTTACATGGGTAGTAGAATTTATCCTTTTAACCCTTTAACATTATGGTGTGTTACATTCACCCCATTTTAAAGAAAAACATCCTCATTTTGGACCCTATATCCTAACCTAGGAAGTGTCACCACACTTTTGGATGACTTAATCTTCTGATTCCAACTATAGTGACCCATATTTTTCATGAATGACTATTACATAAATTTTAAGATAAGAAATATAATAGTAATAAATTCAAGGAATGAAACTTTCAAAATATAAGGAAATTTATTCTCATAAATAACATGTACATAATAAAACAAAAAAATTTATTTAAATCCATCTTCTCTATCCTCTTAAAGGATCCCACATTCTTCTTATTACATGTAATCACCTAAGGATAATCATCCAAGAAGGGTGTGGGCTAAAATCTCAGTAAGGGGAGGAATAAGAGACATTAATCAACAGTACATGGGTTAAAATAATCAACATCATCATATCATAAGCACATAATTATCATCATAATTATGAGGGAACCATTTGATAAAGGCACAAAATGTGGAATATTCACAATAATGAAACATCATAACATAGTTGTGAACAAAGCTAGCATCATTCCCACGTATAACATATGTTCATAAAGCATAACATTACAATTGTTGATAAAGGTAACATCATGTTATTTTATAATACACATAATCTCATGAGATATATCACATTACACAACAAAATATATGGATATATATTATGGTCCCACCCATCTCATTTTTAAATGATCATAATCATACATGAAACATAGAATGAAAAAAAATCATATTCAAAAAATAAACCCATGGAAAGGAATAGATTTTATAAAGGATTCATAAAGAGCACATTCATGAATAACCTTTGGGGTTCAAAAATTAATATGGTTGATCAGACATTGACTTAAAATATCATTATTATTTGAAGAAGAATCAAATCATTAGGAGTAAAAGATGTATTTTGGAAAAATAAATACTTTTTTATAAATAATTATTTTTGGATTTGGAATAAATTTTCAAGGTAGAAAAAATTATTTACCAGAAGGAAAAGGGAAATAGTAGGTGAAGTAAATTTTAAGGACATTGGAAGAACATTCATACAAGAATTAATGTAAAAAAGGCAATAACCCAAAATGAAGGAATTGAGTTTGAGAACCCCCTTACCTTAAATATGGATCTAATAGGTCTATAAAAACATTATCCAATGCATCAAAAAAATAATTTTATGAGCACAGGATATGAGACAGTGTTGTCTTAGAGGGTAATTTTTCCATCAACTATCATACATAATCAAGAAAGGGGATTAATTATTCCTTATTAATGTCATACTTACCATTTATATTATTTTTTAACACATATGATTCACCTATGATTATAACACCACCAATTTATGGTAAATTTCCCATTTATTTTGTATTTTGAGATTATTTAATAATTGGGTTGAGTTTAGGGTGTTTCTAGTTAGTTTTTAAGGTTTTGGAAGTGTTTTAGGAGGTGCATTATAAGGACCCAGCCTTAAAACGTTACTTATTCTTGAATTTTAGTCAATAATATACATTATTACACATTGAGGATCTTTTTTTAGTTTATAGTTCTAGAGAATTATGATACCTTACATACATAATGTAACATCACCAAATGATAAAGGGTTAAATGACTAAATGATATGACTCATGTCAACAAGGTGCACCTTCCTTTTCGGGAGCCTTTCTGATTAGAACTCCACAGTTAAGTGTGCTTGTCCTGAAGTAGTGATCAGGATGGGTGACCCTCTGGGACGTTTCCCAGGGTGTGTGTGAGTGAGGAAAAAGCACACTAGAAATGACATGTGTTGGCCTGTGGGGACAATCATTAGTTAGATGACCCATTCAGGCATGTGTTGGCCTGTGGGGACAATCATTAGTCAGGTGACCCATTCAGGCATGTGGGTGGACCCTGGGGTGGGCCCCACGTGTCTGCGGGGCAACTGGTGGTACCTGGTGGGCCAGGACCCGACGTCCATGTTAAGGCGGGGTGTCTGTGCTGTCACTGGGACCCGGTTGTCACATTTGGTATCAGAGGAGGAACCCAGCCTTAAGTGTGGTGCACTGCATGGGTTGAGATATAGGGCCCACAACGAGGGCGTTGTTCTCTAAAGGGGGGGGGGGGGGGGTGATTGTAACATCCCCAAATGATAAAGTGTTAAATGACTAAATGATATGACTCATGTCAACAAGGTACACCTTCCTTTTCGGGAGCCTGTCTGATTAGAAATCCCCAGTTAAGCGTTCTTGGCCTGGAGTAGGGATCAGGATGGGTGACCCTCTGGGATTTTTCCCAGGGTGTGTGTGAGTGAGGAAAAAGCACACTGGAAAGGACATGTGTTGGCCTGTGGAGACAATCATTAGTCAGATGACCCATTCAGGCATGTGGGTGGACCCTGGGGTGGGCCCTACGTGTCTGCGGGGCAACTGGTGGTACCTGGTGAGCCAGGACCTGACGTCCATGTTAAGGCGGGGTGTCTGTGCTGTCACTGGGACCCGGTTGTCACATTTGGTATCAGAGGAGGAACCCAGCCTTAAGTGCGGTGCACTACTTGGGTTGAGATATAGGGCCCACAACAAGGGCGTTGTGCTCTAAGGGGGGGGGGGTGATTGTAACATCCCCAAATGATAAAGGGTTAAATGACTAAATGATATGACTCATGTCAACAAGGTACACCTTCCTTTTCGGGAGCTTGTCTGATTAGAAATCCACAGTTAAGCGTGCTTGGCCTGGAGTAGTGATCAGGATGGGTGACTCTCTGGGAAGTTTCCCAGGGTGTGTGTGAGTGAGGATAAAGCACACTGAAAAGGACATGTGTTGGCTTGTGGAGACAATCATTAGTCAGATGACCCATTCAGGCATGTGGGTTGACCCTAGGGTGGGCCCCACGTGTCTGCGGGGAAACTGGTGGTACCTGGTGGGCCAGGACCCGACAACCATGTTAAGGCGGGGTGTCTGTGCTGTCATCGGGACCTGGTTGTCACACATAACATAAAAAAATCATACAAGAGGATACTACTAAAAAAGTTTCCATTTTTTTTCAAAATACAAAACATTAAAACATAAAGCAATATTTCTTTGACAACACTTCATATAAAATATCATGAATCCATTATTTCTTTTACCCACATTTATATAGTATTAAAAACATTTTAAAAACAAGGTATGAGTATAAAACTCGATAATGGATATAAAGATAGAAAGCGTTAGTCAAGTGATAACATACAAACCAATAAAACCCATAATCATAAAACTCTTATGCATAAAAAATATTGTAGTTTCCTAGGGACATATTTTAAAAATCACTCTTACATTCACCCTTACATACAGAATAATCCCTTTTTAACTTCCATCTCTGGAGTACGCAATGCATTGGAGAGCTATAATGGGTCTCACCCGTCATATCTAGAGCTATAATGGTCTCAACCCAACATATCTTGAGCTATATAGGGGATCAAACCAACATATATGGAGATATAATGGGGTCAATACAACATAAATAATGTCCAAAGAACATATCATGGTAATAAAGTATCTTAAAATTAGGAGAAACTACTCATTCCATACACATAAGAAAAAAACAATCCTTTTGAGATTTATTAATGAGAGTTTTAAAAGGATTTTAAAAGGAAATACCTTTAAAATATAATTGGAGTGAGGATTAATAGAATTAAAAGGATATGAGTGTAAACTATGTATTACAACATAATATAAAAAAATTCATCATGTCGATAATATTAATACCACATAATGAATTAAGAAGATGGTTAACCAAAAGAATGGAAATTGGGTTAATAATTCCCTTACCTCAGGTTTTTCTTACTTCAAATGTGTTTGAAACTCATGTATAATGGTTTAAAAAGTGTTATTAATATCTTACAGAAAAATATCAATATTTATAATATCTTATTTGATCATTTAATTACATTATTTCACCCATTATTTATCAATATTTTGTTCCTTGCATTGTTTTGGGGTGTTTTCTTTACATGTTTTCCATGATTGGTTCATGATGGATATTCTTGTCGATTGGAAGTGAAACTCCAGAATTGGAATAAAAAGGTATTTAAATATTTCCAATACAATAATTTATACCATTTATCATTTTGATGTTTGATATGAGGATGATTTATAAGTTAAAACATTAATGATGTTCGTTTAGCTCGTTTTAGTGGTTCTTTGATAATAACGACCTCATTTTGTCTTAAAAATTAAAACCATGAGTACAAAAGAATTCTAGAACCATGGATGGGGCCTAATAAATATATTATAACCTGGTTCAACCATTAAAATTGTTTCATTACCAGACTTGAAATAATTAATGAAAATTGAAAATCACATCGTCCACGTTGTCAGTAATTCGACACATCACATACAATGTTTTTATTCTTTGAATAAGTGGGAGAGGAGACGAATAATGATGATCAATTTTCAATGAACATGAGAAAATAAAAAATATATTTTATTTCTATAGCTTTCATGACTCTTGGGTAAGAGAAGATGAGGAAATAATAAGAAAATAAATGAACTCAAAATAAAAAAATAATTGAGAATTCCCTTACAAAAATTCAGCAGCCTAACGACTATGCAACGTGATTTTAGAAAATATTAAAAAGAGAGGGGAGAAGGTTCAACCTTTAAGAAATGAATAATAATATAGAATATAACAAGAATAATAAGAAAATAAGAACATGGTATGGAAACTTTAATGTTATACCACATAAAAGAGAACTTAAATGGGAAAAGAATGGAATTGAGAATTTTCTTACTTTGTAGAGTAACTACAAGAACATGAAGGTTGGGACCTTGGGGAATTGAGGGAACCTTGGTAGGACTAATAGGGAGGTAATTAGGCCAGAGCATCATTGATGAGGAATTTGGAATAATGTTAATGAAGGAATGGGTTGGTATTTATAGCAAAAGTGAGGGAATTTTTTTAATAATTTCCAAGGGACACCTCATTAGTGGTATTTGAAAAACCATGGGCTTACCCATGGTATTTTCCCAAAGCATTAGCCACTTGGGAAACCTCAATTATTAATTTACTATACAAAATCCAACCATATTTATTACATCATTATTACATCATTAATGATGTCATTAACACACTGAAACTCAAAACTGTATTTTTACTATTAACTGAAAAATCAACTATTGCAGAAAATCCCGAAATTTCACCCTAACCATTTTTCGATGTGTAGAATTAAAAATGAAATCAATTTTTTGAAAATAATTTTCTAAATATAATTAATTTAATTTTTAAATGAAATCATACTTAATTAAAAAATAAACTATTTTAAAACTATAACTTCTTTTATTTCACATTGAAAAATTAACCAAGATGTTATTATCATAAAGCCTTAAAAAATAAAATAATTATAAAATTTACTATTCATTAAGATCATATTACTATTCATATTACTATTCATAAGGATGTTCTATTATTCACCAAAAAAACATGTTGGTTTCATTATACTCTAAATAACCTACTAAACAAAATTGTAGATGAATGTTTTTCAAAATTCAAAATATAGACACTAAAAAATTATTTTTAAAGGCTAGTTATAAATATCTACATAAAAAAAAGTTTCATGCATTTCATTTATCTAAAACCTTGTGGTGTTACATTATTCCAACCTTCTTGAAATTACATCATCACAATTATATTTACTCATTAAACAAGTGAGGGTAACATTACCTTATATCATTTTCAGATTCCCATGTTCCTTCTCCAACCATGTGGTTTCTCCACAAAACCTTTACCTGGTAGATTACATTATTCTAAAATACCTGTTCCCTTCAATCAAGAATCTATACTAGTTTCTCTTCATAAGAAAGGTTCTTTTTTAGATGAACTTCTTCTCTACATAATACATGAGATGAATCTAACACATACTTTCTCAATATCTAAACATGAAAAACATTGTGTACCTAAGATAAACTTGGAGGCAAAGCTACTCGGTATGCAATTGGTCCAACTCTCTCTAGGATTTAAAAAGGTTCTATGAATCATAGACTTAACTTTCTTTTTTTACCAAAACGCATCACACTTTTCCAAGTATAGATTTTAAGGATAACATGGTTACCTAAATTGAGAGATAAGTCTTTCCTTTGGTTATCTGCATAACTTTTCTACCTGCTCTGAGTTTTCCTCATGTGCTGCTAGATCATCTTCACTTTCTCAGCCACTTACTCTTATATTTCTGTCCCAATAAACTTTCTTTCACTGACTTCATCCCAAAAAGCTGGAGTCTGAAACTGCTTCCCATACAATGCCTCAAAAGGGGCCATCTGTATACTGGAATGAAAACTATTATTATAAGAAAACTCATCTAAATAAAGTTGTTGATCCCAACATACCTGGTAGTCCATTGAACAAGCTTGGAGCATATCCTCCAATGTCTAAATTGTTCGTTCTAACTTCCCATATGATTGAGGATGATAAATTATACTGAAATTTAATTTTGTTGCCAACGACTTCAGAATCCCCTTCCAAAAGTTATAAGTGAACTTGGTATCCCAGTCAGACACAATGGAATGAGTAATTCCATGTAACCTGACAATCACTTTGAGGTATAGTCGAGAAGGCTGATCCAATGACATTATACCTTGAATAGAAAGTAATTGTTCAGATTTTGTCAGCCGACCAAAAATAACCCAAATCACATTGTTACCTCGAGAAGTCCTAGGTAGTCCTACCACGTATTCCATGGATATATTCTCCCATTTTTCCTCTAGAACTGGAAATGGTTGAAGCACCCCATTGGGTAATTTATACTCTACTTTAACCTATTGACATGTCAAACATTTCACAGTAAATTATACAATATCCCTTTTCATTCCATCGCACCAGTAATACTTTAGAAGGTCTCTATACATCATAGTATAACCCGGATGAAATGAAATTAGAGACCTATGAGCTTCAGACAACAAATATTTCTTTAACTAGGAATCCCAAGGAACACACAACCTATTCCCATATCTTAAAACACAATCTTTATCAAGGTTAAATTCTGGATACTTACCCATTTTCACCAATTCTACCTTTTTCTATAGCTCATGGTCTTCCTTCTGTGCTTGCTTAATTCTATCTGATAATGATGACTACACTAAAAATGAAAAAAAACAGATTTATTTTATGCACCAATAACTAATAATCCAAAATTCATTAAATCATTATTCAAGGGATCTTGTCCCAAATGTAACATTATTAATGATGCATGATGTTTTCAACTCAAGGCATCTTCCACTTTGTTTGCTTTTCCCATATGGTAATTGATCATGCAATCATAATCTTTATCAGTTTAATCCATATTTTTTCCTCATGTTTAATTCCTTCTGAGTGAATATATACTTCAGACTTCTATGGTCAGTATATATTTGACATTTGGCTCTGTAAAAATGATGTCTCCAATTTTTCAAAGAAAAAACCACAGCTGCCAATTCCAAATCATGTGTGGGATAATTTAACTCATGAGGTTTATGTTGTCTTGAAGCATAAGCAATTACCTAATCATTCTGCATCGAAACAAAACCAAGTCCCTTCAACAAAGAATCATTGTAGATGACAAACTCACCATTTCAGGAAGGTAAGGCCAAAATTGAAGCATTCACCAATCTCTTCTTCAGTTCCTGAAAAAAAACATCACATTATTCTATCCTATAAAATTTAACCCCTTTTGTGTTAACTTAGTTACTGGGTTAGATAACCGTGCAATGTTTTTAACAAACCATCTATAATAACCTACTAATCCAAGAGAACATAAAATATCTGTAACATTTGTCGGTCTTGGCCATTCATCAACCACTTTTTTTGGCGGGATCAACTATTATTCTGTCCTTATTTATAATGTACCCAAGAAAAGAAATCCATTACATCCAAAAATCAAAATCGCTGAATTTTCCATATAGTTTTTTTTCTTTTAATATTTTCAAAACAACCCTTAGATTTTTTTTCGTTCTCCTCTTTACTTCTAGAATATACCAAAATTTCATCAATAAATACAACCACAAATTTATCCAAGAACTCATGAAATATTCTATTAATAAGATCCCTGAATACAAAAGGTGCATTATTTAACCCATAAGGAATATCTAAAAATTCATAATGACCATATCTAATATAGAAATCAGTCTTCATGATATCTTCATTCGTTACTTTCAACTGATGGTACCGCAACCTTAGGTCAACCTTAAGAAAAATACTGCTCTCCTTAGAGCAGATCAAAATATCATTGATATGAAGAAAAGGATACATTATTTTAACAGTAATTTTATTCAATGCTCTATCATTGAAGAAAAGTCTCATTGACCCATATTTTTTCTTAACAAACAAGATAGGAACACCCCATGGTGAAGTGATGGGTCGGATGAAACCTTTATCTAGTAATTCCTGCAATTGATTTTTAATTCTAAAAGTTCCATTTGGGCCATTCAATAAAGAGGTTTAGAAATAGGCTTAGAATCATGAACTAAGTTAATAGAAATCTCAAACTCTCGATTAGAAATAACATCAGGAAAATATTTAGGGAAAACATCCAAACATTCATTTACCATTGATACATCATTAATATGGATAGTTCCCTTTTCTCCAAAAATATGATCAAGATAACATTCATTCCCATTCCTTATTAATTTATTAGCTTTCGGATATGTTATTAATGGCATGGGTTCATTCTTGTACACAAAATGAAATTCTTTCTGAAAAACAACTTCTTTTTCTCAGAAATCTATCTTAGAATGATAAAAAGAAAGCTAGTCCATACTTAGAATAACATCAAACTCTACTAGAGGAAAAAAATGTTTTTAGGTAATCACTTTACACATACAAGGATAGGTAGATTATTATAATTTAGTTTTTCCAAAATATTTCCTCCATGTGTTTTTACCATGAGATATGAATTAATTTTAGGAGGATTAATTCCCAATTTTATGAAAATTTCATAGAAATGAAGAAATGTGTAGAACCTGAATCAAATAATACATTTGAAAAATATTTAAAAACAAGAAATATACCTGATGACACCTCATTTAAAGGATAAAAATTTGTAGAAGTGGTTGCAGAAAATTTTACCAAACCCTTCTACTTCAAATCTTGCTAATTCCCTGCTTGAGTAACTATACCCAGAAAAACATTTGAAAAATGTCTAAATTACTTAAAGATAAACCATCCCACCATTATCTTCTCATTAGTTTTTGGATAATTTTTCTTACACTCACGAGACATGTTTCCAAACTTCCCACATCGGTATCATTTCCCAGAATTTACAAGGAATTCACCAGGATGCCTTTTACCACACTATTCACAAGAATGGAAATTCATTTTCTTACCTCCATACTTCTTTGACGAGTTCTTACCCAGTGACTTCCAACCTGATCGCTTATTATTCTTGTCATCACGATTCACATATGTTTCAACAAACTCTATCTCAACCTTTTCAGCATAATGAACAAGCTTCTCATAGCTTTTGAACTCTCTTGATGCCAAATATCTTCACAAAAATAGTTTCAAACCAGAGAAAATCTTTTAATTTTACTTTAAAAATCATGTGTAAAATCTGGTACATACCTGGATAGTCTTCTAAAATTGGGTTCATATGCTACCACAAAATCATCATCTTTCTACTTCAGTTCTAAGAATTGTTTCTCCATTCTGAGTCAAACAGTTTTGGGAAAATATTTTTCCAGAAAAAGACTCTTAAAATCATCCATTCCAGACTGTCAAGATCATCTCTTTCTCTCTTATTATTAACCAAATACCACTATTGATCAGCTTCACCTTCCAAGTGATAAATGGATAATATTACCTTTTGTTGTTCTAAAAATCCCATGACATCAAATATCTTTTCTAGAGCATTGATCCATCCTTCAACTATCACTGGATCTGCAGTTCCACTGAATGCTGGAGGATGTTGCCTTATAAAATTCTCCACAAAGACATTTTTTTCGTGGTTGATCATGTTCCTCTCTAGTATGGATACGACCCCAGATATTGCTTGATTTAACTGATCGATTGCTATCACAAACTGATCAGTTCTAATTCCCACCATTTCGGGCTGCAGATTCGGACAGACATCAGCCTCTTGGTGCCTTGCTACTTAAGCTTCCCTATTTCTTCTATGAAAAAAAATTCTGTACAAACATAACTTAGATAAAGAAAATGTTAATATTTAAAATCTATAACATTTCAAATTACCATAGAGTAAAAATCATTTATGTTATTCTTTAAAATCATCCAACCCTTAAAGTTTTCTAAACCATCCTCTGATACCAACTATAAGGATCTGGCCTTAAAATGTTACTTATTCATGAATTTTAGTCAAGAATATACATTATTACACATTGAGGATATTTTTTTATTTTATAGTTCTATATAATTAGGATACCTTATATACATAACATACCACAATAATACAAGATCATACTACTAAAAACAGTTTCCATTTTTTTAAATATAAATATTAAAACATAAAGCATGATTTCTTAGAAAAAACTTCATATAAAACATCATGAATCAATTATTTCTCTTACCCATCCTTATATCTTGTGATTTTTTTAAAAACATGGAATGAGTATTAAACTCATTAAGGGATATAAAGATAGAAAGCGTTAGTCAAGTGATAACATAAAAACCAATAAAACCCATAATCATAAAAACTCATCTGCATAAAAACATCATGTAGTTTCCTTGGTAAATATTTACCATATCAACTTACATTAAACCTTACACATGGAATAACCCTTTGTTCAATTTCCATTTTTGGAGTACCTAATGCATTAGAGGGCTATAATGGGGCTCACCATCATATCCTCAACTATAATGGGATCAACCCAACATATCTTGAGCTATAAAGTGGCTCAACCCAACATATATAGAGCTATAATGGGATCAACCAAACATAAATAATGTACAAGGAACATATCATGGTAGTAAAGTATCTTGAAATAAGGATAAACTACTCATTATATACACATAAGAAAAATACAATCATTTTGAAATTTATTAAAGAGATTTTTAAAAAGATTTTAAATTGGAAGTCCTTTAAAATATAATTAGAGTGAGAATTAATATAATTGGAAAGATATATGTATAAAATGTTTTTTAAAACATAATATAAACAAAAATTCATCACACCAATAATCTTAATACCACATAATGAATTAAAAATAAGGTTATCCCAAAGAATGGAAATTGGGATTAGAATTCCCTTACCTAAGGTTATTCTTACTTCAAATGTGTTTAGAAATCCTGTATGATGGTTAAAATAGTGTTATTAATATCTTAAAGAAACATATCAATATTTATAATATCTTATATATGATCATTTCATTATAAAATTTCACCCTTTATTTTTTAGTGTTTTGTTCCTTGAATTGTTTTGGGGTGTTTTCATTACATGTTTTCCATGATTGGTTCATGATAAATATTCTTGTCAATTGGAAGTGAAACACCATAATTGGAATGGAAAGGTATTGAAAAATTTCCAGTACCATAATTTATACCATTTATCATTTTTAATTTTTATATTAGGATGATTCATAAGTTAAAACATTAATGATGTTCGTTTAGCTCCTTTTAGGGGTTCTTTGATGATAACAACCTCATTTTTTCATATAAATTAAAACCATGAGTACAAATGAATTACAGAACCATGTATGAGACATAATAAATATATTATAATCTAGTTAAGCCATAAAATCGGTTTCATTACTAGACTTGAAATAATTAATAAAAATTGAAAATTATATCAATCACGATGTTTGTAATTCAACACATCACAAACAATGTTTTTATTTCTTGAATAACTGGGAGAGGAGAAGATAGAAAAATGATGAATTTTACATGAAAATGGGAACATCTAGAATATACATGATATATAGAGGTTTCATGCCTCTTGGATAACAGAATATGAGGAAATAATAAGAAAATAATTGAAGTCAAAATAAAAGAGTAATTGAGAAATACCTTAAAAAAATTCGCCAACCTAACGACTATGAAACATGGTTTTAGAAAATATTAAAAAGAGAGGGGATAAGGTTCACCCATCCATAAATGAATCATAATACATTATAGATCAAGAATAATAAGGAAAAAATAACATGGTATGGATTCTTGAAAGTTATACCACATAAAAGAGAACTTGAATGTAAAAATAAAGAAATTGATAATTTTATTACCTTGTAGAGTAACTCTTAGAACATGAAGGTTGGGACCTTGGGGGATTTATGTAACCTTGGGGCAGATACTGGGGAGGTAAAGAGTCTAGATAGTAACTTATGAGGAATATTTAATGAAGTTAATGAAGGAATGGGTTGGTATTTATTGAAAAGGTGAGGGAATATTTTAATAATTTCCAATTGACACCTCATTAGTGGTATTTGAAAAACCATAGGCTAGCCATGGTATTTTCCCAAGGTATTATCCACTTTAGAAACCTCACTTATTAATTTACTGTACACAATTTGACCAGATTTTTTACATCATTATTACATCATTAATGATTTCATTCACACACCAAAACTCAAAAAAGTATTTTTACTATTCACTAGAAAATCAACTATTGTATAAAAATCCCAAAAATTCACCCTAACCATTTATATATGTGTAGAATTAAAAAATGAAATAAATTTTTGAAAATAATTTTCTAAATATTTTCAATTTAATTTTTAAATAAAATCACACTTAATTCAAAAATAAAGAATTTTAAAATTATAACTGCTTTTATATCACATAGAAAAATTAACCAAGATGTTATTATCTTGAAGCCTTAAGAAAATAAAACAAATAAAATTTACTATTCATTAGGGTCATATTACTATTAATATTACTAATCATAATGTTAGGTTACTATTCACCAAAAAAACCAGTTTGTTCCATCTGACTCTAAATAACCTACTAAACAAAATTTTAGAAGACTGTTTTTTGAAATTCATAACATAGAAGATGAAAAATTATATTTAAAGGATAGTTATAAATAACTACTTAAAACAAAGTTTCATGCATTTAATTTTTTTAAAACCTTGTGGTGTTACATACATAGTCTAATCATGATTAATAGAAACCATAAACCATATTCAGAAAACTGTTCAAGTGATATCGAGAGTCACTGGTTAGGTACAAAGATAGATATTGGTTTCTTGAAACAATTTTTTTCCTGGGAACATATTTGGGTGGAGATAGTGGGAGAATAAATTTTGATGAATGTTTTTTATAAACCTTAAAATCAAACCTTGTGTGGAGAGCGACTTGAGATTATAACATGTTTAAGATTGGTGCATGGTTTTTTAAACCATCAAACCATACCATGTATAGGAAATTAAATTATCTATTTTTTTTGTTTTAATTTCCATTAAGGTCATAAAATCCTCACTATTCTTCAATTCATCCAGTGTCTCGAACTACCCTCCTCCCCCAAGATCCTTAGGTGATTCCCTTTGACCTAGAATAAACTTTTAGATGAATACAAGTGCGTTGGAGATCCAAAATAAAGGGTAATTCCTTTTTATTCCATGTTATCATTAGATAAAATATTTTACTCTATATTAGAGCCATAGATATATTCTGTTATATATTAATATATGCACTATTATGTGAATCCTGATGAGATCATGTTGGATCTATTGAAGGGAATGTTCTGTGATACCGAATGTAGAAGTTCTTAGTGTCATTTATTATTTTCCTTATCTGTTGAAAGGTAGGTGGTTTCTTACTCATCTCCATATGTTATAGAACTTTAAGGATTTGTTTTATTAAAAGGGTATTGTTGGATTTAATATGTAAATTTTGTGTGATTTCTTAAAGGAAATCATTCTAGTTTATGCTTTAGAATTATGGGAAATTTGTTAGCTTTTGAAAAAATATTTTACTATAATTTTAAAATGATGGTTTTAAAATTATTGGATGATTTTTATGAATTTAAAATGTTTGATTAATGGTTTTTATAAGAATAGGTATTTTATGTGCAATGAATTATCATGGAATTTGGAATAATTGGGTTGGCGTGTGTTCAAAGTGGGATTGAGTATGGTTTTTAAGTAGAACAATCAATGTGGAAAAATTATGGTCATGAAGTACCACCATAAATGTGTGACACCAAGATTTAGTGTATGGATGGGTGTGTGTGTGTGAACATGAGAATAGTTATTCCAATAATTAATGAATGGAAATAAGATTGTTTATTGTTTTTCTCACATATATTTCACTTTTAGTTTTGTATATAAATTTTAACTAATTTTCAAATGTTTTATATAAAATGTTATAATTATTTATTTTTCTATTGGAGTGTGTTGTTTATTATCTAGGGAATACCTAATGATTTAATACTAACCCACTTCTTTGGAAATTTGGTGTGATTGAAGATATTTTATATCAGGACATGTAAAAGGGGAAGGTGTCTTATTTCTATAGTGATTAATCTTGATATCATGGTCATCGAAGGTGGTGTTAAATCTCAAACCTAGTTTGGGTTGTGCTTTAGATGACTCCACTTTGGTGTATTTTTTCCATTTTGTCTTCTGGGTTTTGTTAGTTAATGTTTTATTTTTTCCATTATCACTCTTATATTTTTGTTCTATTGATTTTATTTTTTAGATGTATTTGTTTTACCCATGAATCAAATATATTATTTGGATATTTATGCTTTTATTGTTAGGTTTTTGTATTTTTAAAGGAAAAATCTCCCACATTGTTATCCTATGCCCTTTAAATTTTTTTCTAGTCGTGAGTGTCTCAAGGATGTCACCTAAGGTTAGTAGAACTATTTATCTTTTCAAGAAAATTAATTGGGATGGGATGTTTTAAATATTAACGGTCTTGGTCAATTTATCTATCTCATCGGATGGTAGAAAGGAGATATGAATGTCAGAAATTTATATGTATAATTTAAAATATTTTCCTAACCTTTTCATTATGAAATTCCATTTACTATAGTTGTTTTGGAATAAAATTATTATAAGAAACTTCAAGGTGTGTGTCCATCTTATCATCAGGGTTTTGGCTGATGAGTATTTCATATCATTTATTGTTAGTAATAATTCACTATAGGATATAATTATTCATTTCATGTTTGATGATTTATGGAAAATGGCATAATGGTTGAATTTATAAAATAATAGTTATTTATTATTGCTTGTGGTAATTTTTAATCTTAGAAGAATTTAGTTTATAGTGAGTGATTATTAAATGAATTTTTGTTCTGGTTATAGAAAATGTATTAGTGTAGATGTCATAGAAATCAATAAGAAGTGGCTGTAAAAAAAATTGGCTTCACCTGAGCCATAGGTGAACCAAATTTTTTTCCAAAGCATTATTCATTATTTTTAATCCATTAACAGAGGAAATAAAAATGATAAACCCTAAAAAGTGGATCACTCCATAATTTTTTATAAATATAATTCACCCATATTTTGGGGGGATTCAGATACTAAAAAAGTAGAGGTTAGGATGAATATAATGAATCAAATCATCAAATTCCTTAGTACACAAACCAAGATAAAGGTCAATTTAGAAATATATAAGCTCAAGGATCTTCCATGACAATGGTGGGATGTATCTATCTAAGTAAATTCAACTAAGGAATTATGTGGGAGGAATTTAAATAATTTATCATCAAAAAAATCAATCCTCAAACATTCAAGAGCTCCAAAAAACAAGTTTATTTAGACTAATTAAATATACTCTATCCCTGAAAGATTATTCTTCTATTTTTATGAACATAGTCAACATTTCACTATAATTATCTTCTAGAATATCCTTAAAGGAACACATATTTGATTCTGGGGTAAAACCAAATATTTTCTCAAGGATATATATTATTTGTCTTATGGATTTTATAGAAATGGAAAATAGAGATATGGTGGTGAAAAGAGATTTCCATTGAAATCCAGCCAAAGGAAACATGTTTATCACCACGGGAGTATGTGGGACCTCAAATACATAGAATAAGAGGTATAGGGACACCTACTTCCAAGGTGTTGGTGTGTCCTAGAATTATACCAAAGGATCAACTAACATTCCTCTATAAACCAAGAGTAATATTTGTTTTTTTAGTGTGGTTTACATGATCATATCAAGAAACATTATAAGAAACCACCTAATGATTGTAACAACTATAAATATATGGACATCTGTATTTTTACATTCATAGTGACCCAAAGTCTAGTTCTGGAGAATCCTCAGATGTTTCATAGACACCCTATGATTTTATGAGGGGATATCATCAGAAAAATTGTCACCCTCTGAATTGAGTGAGCTAAGTTGATTTTAAGAACACCAAGACTCATCAGGTTATGAAACCTTGTCATGAAATGAAAGATTTGTGGGGAGATAATAATAAGCTTTATGGTGTTGAGAAGATGATTATGGGGGATTAGTTTTGATATTAGATGGTTCAAAGTATGATTCTTTTGAATTCTACCCCTATGAAATATTTTTTTTGATATCGATGAATCTACCTCCTTTATTGATACTTGTTTTAGGGATCATATAAGTTTATATGTTAAAATGATACCTCATGTATTTAATCATACAAAACCTCTGGGATAATAGGAGTATCAAGACTTTAAGTGTGCATCAATTTCCATAACAATAGATGGGGTAAATTGGATTGGGATTTCTCTACTCTTGATAAGGATATCTATTAACATATTTTGGGAATATATTTTATCTGACATCCTTCATGGCCCACATTGACTGTTATGCTGGATATGTTAGTTTCAAAAATTTAATGGCATTAAGAATCTCTTTAAAAGAGATTGAGATATGAATATAAGTAGAGAACGACATTTAGTACCAGTGGTTGGGAATATCTCTAATCAGTTGATGGTGTTTAATTTAGAATCTCTTGATGAATATATATATATATATTTATATATATTTCATTCCATCATGGACCAATTTACTAATGTATTTCTTGACAATTTCTATGGGTTTCTACCAGAAAGATAAGTGAAAATCCTATTTGATCTCTGAAAAGGGACATGTTCTATTTAATTTTCTATTTATAGGATGGAAATAATGGAATTAATAGTATTTAATGTCCATGTGTAAGAGTTTAAAAAAGGGTTCATTCGAACAAGAATGATTCCATGGGTAGCACCAATTATTTTGGTAATCTAATCTAATAGAACTCTACTACTTTATATTTTATCAAAATCTCAACCAGTTTATGATAAAGAAATGAAATATTCTTCCATGAATTTAAAACTATTTTGATTAACTAAGGGGAGAATCATGGTTATCTATGATTAATTTATTATTAGGTTATCACCAACTATGATTTTCGTAGGTGGTTATTCCAAAAAAATCATTTAGGAATCATTATGGACATTATAAATATGTGGCTATTCCCTTTAGTGTTATGAATGCACATTTAGTGTTTATGGAATTGATGAATTAAATATTTTAGTGGTATCTTGGATTCTTTTTGGTTGTGTTTATCTGTGATATTTTTTTTCTATGTAGGATAAGGTCCGATCATGAAAAAAAATTTGTTATAGTGTTGGGAATCTTGTGATAACATAACCTTTATGGCAAGCTTTGATAGTGACATCTCTGGATATAATAGGTACATTTCCTTAGTGATATCATATCTAGAAGGTAATTTTCTATAGATCCTGAAATGATAGATATTTTTATATCATGTAAACCACAAAAAATGTCATTGACATGAACACTTTCCTCAGTATAGTAGGATACTATAAATTATTTATTCAGGATTTTTCATGACTTGTTTCATATATGAAAGCATTGATAAGGAAGGGTGTTATTTTCCAATAGAGTGATGAGTTCCAAAAATATTTCCAATATATTTAGGTTCACCTTAAATTAGTACCCATCCTTACATTTTTAGGGTAAGGAAAGGGTTATGTGTTCTATTTTGATACATCTAGTTCTGGGTTAGGATGTGTTCTGATATAAAGATCATGTTATAGCATTGAGCTCATTAAAATTATAGGTTCATGAGGTGAATTAACAAGAACATGATTTATAATTAGATACTATATTCAATGACTTAAAACCTTGGAATAATTTCCTTTTTGGTTATAAATTCAATTTTTTTACAAACTATAAGAATTTGGGACTCATTTTCTCACAACGGGATTGGAATCTAAGGAAACTAAGATGAATAAAATATCTTAAGTTGTTTGATAAAACATTTATGTACACAATGGTTAATGGGAACTCTGTATATAATGAATTTTTTAGGACTCTATATAGTTAGTTAGATGAAATGTTTTTGGATCACTGGTAGCTAGTGTTGGTCAAAGATTATATGCATCTGGGTTTTATTGAGAAAGGTGATCTTCCATTTTCTTTTGTATTTCTATTGTTTTGGATTTGGTTGAGTAGGTTATACATTTTCATAAATTGATTATAACTATCTAATTATGAGGTGAAAAATCAATGGTGGGGAGACTATTAGGATATGGATGCTAGATGGGAGTTTT
Organism: Viscum album; assembly: GCA_963277665.1. Classification (NCBI taxonomy): domain Eukaryota; kingdom Viridiplantae; phylum Streptophyta; class Magnoliopsida; order Santalales; family Viscaceae; genus Viscum; species Viscum album. The sequence continues at coordinate 250,913,806 of OY728160.1, read as the reverse complement.
GTGGTGCATTTTAGAGATCTAATCATAGTGCCTATGGACTATCATGAATAGAATATTCTACTTACCTCCATTTGATAGAATCCATTCATAATAATATTTATAATATTTTCATAAAATATGTCTCGAAAAACCTCACCTATCAATACATAAATGTGGAACATAGTGGGCGGCTTGTATGTTGCAATATTGACCTATTTTCATATGAAGATGAAATAAAATAACTATATATCTTGTCATTAGGCCACCAAATTTTTTTAGGAAACATGATTTCATATGGGTGACTATAGATCATCTCATGAATTCAACTCACTTCATCCCTATTCAAAAATAAAATATTCCGTAATATGTGCACAAAGTCTACATTTTGGAAGAATTTAAGATGAATGGAATTCGAGTTTTAATTGTGTCTAATCGAGACACTAGGTTTACATCTCAGTTTTTTAAGTCTTTGCATAAATCCCTTGAAACATAATTTAATATGATCATAGCTTATCTCCCTAAATTATATGGTTAGTTTGAGAAAATGATCCAGACATTAAAATTCATATTTATAGCTTGTCTTATAGATTTTTTAGGATCATGACAGGAGCATATACCCTTAGCGGAGTTCTCATTCAATTACAATTAAAAGTCCTTTATACATATGTCTCATTTGAATGAATTGTATGGATATCATTATTGTTCTTCACTTTTGTTAGGTGGAAATATAAGATAATTCCCTTATTAGACCTAGCCTTGTGCATGATTCAATAGATAAGATTCAGATGTTCTTAAAGAGGATAGAGATGTCTCAAAGTCATCAAAAATCCTATGAGGATTATCGTCGATGAACATTATTATTTGATTTAGATGATAATTTTTTCTTCGGAATCTCACCAGGTATAGAGAATTTTAATTTTGGAAAGAAAATAATGTTTTATCTTTGGAACATGGGCCCTTTTGAGGTACTTGATCATCGATGACCATTATTATTTGATTTATAGGTTTTATTGTAAGATTCATAATGTTTTAGAAGTGTTTATAGAGGTTCATTGTTTTATAATGGTTAGTAGAAACTATAAACTATCTCTAGAAAATCATGCAATAAGATTTTGGGAGTCACTGGGAATAAAAATAGCTAAAATGATGTTTTTCCAAACTTTGAACATGCCAATGAAAAGTGTGTAGGTGGATACAGTGGGAGAAGCATAGTTGATATATGGTTTTTCAAGCCATGCGAGGAGAGATACTTGAGAGATTTTCACAACATTATTGGTGAATAATTTATCAAACCATGCAGTCCAACCATATGAATAATAGAGTCATTTTTAGTGTCATGCACAAAATTAATGCACAGTTTGTCAAATCATGTAACATAACCATGAAATAGAAAATAAATAATTTGTAAAATATTTAATAATTCATATTAAGGCCCCCAAATCCTCATTATTCTTCATTATTCTTGGTTCTCAAACTCCTCTCCTCTTTTAGGATCTGAAGGTGATTCCCTTTGATCCAGAATAGTCTTTTGAATGAATCAATGTTCATTGGAGATCTGGAATCAATTGTAAGTCCTTTTTCTTCCTTGTTCTCCTTATATATACTCTTCTTATATCTCTAAAAGCCAAAAATCTATTCTATTATAGATATATATATGTTATATTGTTTGAATATTTATGATATCTTGTGGGATATATTTAAGGGAACGTGTTTTGAGCATGAATCTCGATGTTCATATAATTTGTTTTTCATTTTTTCCATCCATTGATAGGTAAGTGACTCTTTAGTCATATTAACATATTCTAGAACATGAAATATCAGCTTCAATAAAATCATTTTTCTTATTTTTCTTTCAAAAAATTGTCTATTTTCTTAAAGTAAAACATTTTATTTTATGTTTTGGAATTATGTAAAATATAATGGATTTAGGATTATCTATGTGCTTATAAATTTAAAATGTTGTTTTTAAAATCATGGGATGATTTTTATGCAAGAAAAATGATTGATGAATGGTTTTATAAGGAATATTGTTTTATGTATTATGAACTAGCATGAAATTTGGAATAATGTGGTCAATGTGTGTTTAAAGTGAGACATAGTATAGTTGGGAAGTACCGATATCAAATTGCAATGATGTATGCTCATAAAGTACCACTATCAATGGGTGACACTAATATTTAGTGGGTGGATGACTGTGTAACACCCTCGAATGATAAAGGGTTAAATGAATGAATGATATGACTCATGTCAACAAGGCACACCTTCTTTTTTGGGAGCCAATCAGATTAGAACTCCACATTTATGCATGCTTGGCATGGAGTACTGATCAAGATGGGTGACCTTTTGAGAAGTTTCCTAGGATGTGTGTGAGAGAGGAAAAAACACACTGGAAATGACATGTGTTGGCCTGTGGGGATTTCCATTAGTCAGATGACCTGTTCGGGCATGTGGTTGGGCGCCAATGTGAGGACCATATGTCTGTGGGGAAACTGGTGTTACCTGGAAGGTCAGAACCCGACGAACATGTTAAGGCAGGGTGTCTGTGCTGTTAGTGGGGCCTAGTTTTCTGAGTGAGGGAAAAGAACACTAGAAATGACATGTGTTGGCCTATGGGGACCGTCATTAGCAAGATGACCCATTCGAGCACATAGTTGGGCCCCAAAGTGGGGACCATGTGTCTGTGGGACAACTAGTGGTACCTAGGGGGCCAGGACCTGACGACCATGTTAAGGCGGGGTGCCTGTGTTGTCAGTGGGGCCCAATTGTCACATTTGGTATCAAAGGTGGTACCCAGCCTTATGTGTGGTGCACTGCCTGGATTGAGATTAATGGTCCATAATGAGGACATTGTGATCTAAAGGGTGGGTGAATGTAACACCTTCTAATGATAAAGGGTTAAATTATTAAATGATATGAGTCATGTCAACAAGGCAAAACTTCATTTTTAGGAGCCTATCTCATTAGAACTCCATAGTTAAGTGTTCTTGTCCTAGAGTAGTGATTAGGATGGGTGACTTTTTGGGAAGTTTCCATGGGTTTGTGAGAGTGAGGAAAAACACACTTGAAAGGACATTTGTTGGCATATGGGGACTATCATTAGTCAGATGACATGTTCGGGCACATGGTTGGGCCCCAGGGTGGGGACCACATGTCTTCAAGGAAACTGGTGGTACCTGGAAGGCTAGGAACCAATGACCATGTTAAGGTGGGGTGCCTATGCTTTCAATGGGGCCTAGTTGTCACATTTTGCATCAAAGGTGGTACCCAGCCTTAAGTGTGGTTCATTGCATGGTTTGAGATGTATGGTCCAAAATGATGATGTTGTACTCTAGGGGGGGGGGGGTGTTAATGTAACACCCCCAGATGATAAATGGTTAAATGACTAAATGATATGCCACATGTCAACAAGGTGCACTTCCTTTTCGTGAGTCTATCTAATTAGAACTCAACAGTTAAGCCTTCTTGGCCTGGAGTACTAATCATGGTGGGTGGCCTTCTGGGAAGTTTCCAAGGGTGTCTGTGAGTGAAGAAAAAACACATTATAAAGGAAAGGTGTTAGCCGGTGAGTATTTTCATTAGTCAGATAACCCGTTTGGGCACAGGATTGGGCCCTAGGGTGGTGTCCCCATGTCTGCGGGGAAACTGGTGGTACCTGGTGGGACCGAACCCGACGATCATGTTAAGGAGGGGTGTATGTTCTTTCAACAGGGCCCAATTGTCACATTTGGTGTCGATGGTGGCACCCAACCATAAGTGTGGTGCACTTACTAGGTTGAGAAGTAGGGACCATAATGATGAAATTGTGCTCTGGGGGGGGGGGGGGGTGAATGCAACACCCCTGAATGATAAAGGGTTGACATTCTAAATTATATGACTTATGTCAACAATGCCAACCTTCCTTTTTGGTATCCTATCTAATTATAACTCCACTGCTAAGCCTGTTTTTCAAGGAGTAGTGATCAGGATGGGTGACCTTTTGGGAAGTTTCCCAAGGTGTGTGTGAGTAAAGAAAAAAACACTAGAAAGGACATGTTTTTTCCAGTGGAGACTATCATTAGTCAGATGACCCATTCAGGCACGTAGTGGGGCCCCAGGGTGTGGACCACATGTCTGCAGGGTAACTAGTGGTACCTGGTGGGCCGGGACCTGACGACCATTTTAAGGCAGGGTGTCTGTGCTGTCTGCATGTCCCAGTTGTCATATTTGTTATCAAAGGTGGTACCCAGCCTTAAGTGCGGTGTACTGCCTGGGTTGAGATGTAGGGTCCACAATGATGACATTGTGCTCTAAATGGGGAGGGGGTTAGTGTAACACCCCCTAATGATAAAGGTTTAAATGACTAAATCATATGACTCATGTCAACAATGTGAAATTTCTTTTTGAGAGCCTTTCTAATTAAAACTCCCTCATTGAGCGTGTCTTCCTTGGAGTAGTGAACATGATGGGTGACCTTCTAAGACATTTCCCAAGGTAGATGTGAGTGAGGAAAAACACTAGAAATGACATATGTAGGTTTGTGGGGACTTTCATTAGTCAGATGACCCGTTTAGGCATGTGGTTGGGCCCCAAGGAGGGTACCACATGTCTTCGAGGAAATTGGTGCTACCTAACAGGTAGGACCTAACGACCATGTTAAGGTGGTGTGTGTGTGCTATCAGTGAGGCCCAGTTGTCATAGATTGTGTGTGAAAAAATATGAAAAGTCATTATAATAATTAATTAATGGTAATGAGATTTTTTATGTTTTTAATCACATGGATTTCACTTGTAGGTTTTTATAAAATATTTCACAATTTTTGAATTATTTTAAATGAAATGTGAAAACCAATTCTTGTCATAGTGGTGTGTGTTATGAAATACTTAGGGAATTCCTAATAAGCTTATACTCACTCCCTACTTGGGAACTTTGGTGTGTTTGTAGATATTATATATGAGTAAAAAAGGGGAAGGCATATAATTTCCCTATTGATTCATCTCAATATTGTGGTAGTGGAAGGTGGAATTGGAGCATATAGGTGGTTCAAATAATTCTTGGGATGACGCCACTATAGTTTATTTGGGTCATGTTGTCTTTTGGGTTTTGTTAGTTGACATTTCATTTTTCCTACAGCCACTATGGTATTTTCAATACTTTGGTTTTACTGTTGAGTTATATTACATTTACTCTTTCATTATATAGATGGTTTGGATATTTATGCCTCTATTTTTATGTTTTTTAAGGGAAAATTACCCCCTAATGTTATCCTATTACCTTATCATTAATTGTGGGTCTTTGGTGCCTTGGGGTTTTCACCTATGGGTAGTGACACTCTATCTCTTATCTTGACAATGAGTAGGTAAGGGATTCTACATTGATGCTCAAGTGGGCACCAGTATCTATAAAATGAGCTTGATTAGAATAATAAGGGCTTGGTATTCTGTTTTTTTGTCAGCTTCCGATATTAGGAAGGAATATGGAAGGAATAAAATTTCTAGGGAGATGAGTATAATCTATAGAAAATCACTATTAAGATTCATATTTTCCATTATACTTATGATCAAGATCCTACATGCACTTTTAATGTACATCTCCCAAATTTGGGAGGTGTCATAGATTAAGAATACTTCTTCATTGAGTAGATTTAAGTTAAATAATTTATTTTTCAGGATTGGGTGCATCATGATGATATAATCTAGTGAGTTTTATTTTATTGAGTTTTGATACATGATATATATATAAAACAATTATATTATGGCCACCCACCATGCTAGATGTCCTGTAAACACTGGATTACTAAGGATATTCTTGGAATAATTGATACAAGATATTAGATGGACCTCATAGTTTTAAATTTTTTTAAAAGAATATACACTATGAATATCAATGTAAGGAAATTATTCTCAACATCGAATTATCATATCTTTTCATCCAAAATTATTCTCCAAATATAATAATGGATTATTTTTTTGGACACTCCATTATTCTATACATGGAGTGCATTGTGCATTCACACTACGTTCACAACATAAAGGATGAGAGTCTTCCCTTCAATTGGAGGGATCAAAAAATAGTGGGTGAAAGAGATATTGTTTGGGACTACTTAAATCGTTATTTAAATCTATATTCCATTGGTAAGTGACCCTTTTCTTCATAAAAATTGTAAAAGGGAAAAATTTACCAATGAGATTTGAAATAAATCTTTTGATATATGTAATAAATCCTTTAAATCAACTCAAATGTGTACTTTTTTCTGAATGATACATGTTGTGTATTTATTTTTTATGTTTATAGTTTACTTTTAACAACTCAATAGCATACCATGATGTTAAAGAATTTCCCAAATGTTACCAAAAAAATGAATTTCAGTGGGTTTATCTTTAATCTATGTTGCCACAGTTTATTTAATATTTCCTCAAGATTGGAAAGATGATTACAAAGTTATTGATATTTGGACCTAAAATTATCTACATATCATTCAAATATCTTCCCTATAAATGACATAAATATATTTTTCATGATGTTATGATATGTGGAACCAAAATTCTTAGAGAAAAAGGTAATTATATGATATAAGTATATCCCTTGGGGTTCCCTGAAAGAAGTGTCCTTATTATCATTAAGGGATATCTAGTTCTAGTTATATCATGAATACATAATAAAGAATGGGGCCTTAAAACCAATTATTTAATTAATAAACAACTCAATGACTAGGACTGGGATATCATCCTTTGGGAAATGATGGTTATGATCCAGGAAATCAATACGTACTCAAATCTGTATTTTCTTTTTCTCAATAGGCACAATGATGGTGACACAATTTGGGTATTATACTTATTAAATAAATTTGAATTTTATGAATTTATCAACTTTAGCTTATACTTTGGAAGAATGGCTTAGATTCATCCTCTTTACCACTTATTTATAACCATATTTCTCATATGGAAGACCGAAATGATGGTTAGAAACATCAAGATCCAATCCTAGTATTTCTAAATAGTTCCATTCAAATAAATATTGATGTTTTTGGGAGGAGATAAATTTTTCATATTCTTTATAATCAATGGAAGCATTAAATATTTAGGATGTATATATTCCTATATATCTATATTAACTTTCTAAGTTAACTAATGGTGATGGAGACTCCTTTTTGGAATACTGGAGGTGTATCCATGAGGTATCTTTCTCCCTCTTCATATACCTTGGTATTTTTAAAAGTGGAAGATGGATGGGATATTTTCAATTTAGAAAGAAACATATTGGATCTATTATCAACATTAAGATTAGATTCTTTTTAAAAATTATTAGGTTCATATGATGCAAATAACTCATTGTAAGTGAGATAGAATTTTCCCAATCCTTGTTCTTTTCTTTTCCTTTTGGAATTAATATCCAGTTGGTCGAATATTCTTAGTTGTTTCTTCCAAAGAGTCATCAAATATGAATAATTTAAAATATTCATGGGGATTAGGTTAATTCATTTGGATGGTGAAATATTGCAACCCTTATTTGTAAGTGGTTTCTCTTTGTAAACATCCACTCCCCAATATATAAAATTAAAATGATTGGAAACTTTGGTTTATTATCTAATGGAACCCAGATGACTTGATAAATTCTAATATTAGGATTTGTCACATTAATACAATTAATGAAAACATGTAGTATTTTTTATGTTTTCTCCATGGATTAATGGGGGCAGTTTTTAGACCATTAGGGTCAAAAATTAGGATGATGTTATCAATCATCAACTATTTCCACTCTATCTTTTAGAACTATGTATCTATATATTAATATTCACAGGACTCGGAGGAGGAAATATCACAATACAATAATTTGACTTTCCCATTAAAATAGTACTTCAATCACTACTGGTGTGATCACTAATAGAATTTTTACTTATACCAATAGGCCTATAACATCGGTTTGAGAAAACCACTGAATAAAAATGGTTTTAGTTAACCATTGCAACAAGATAACTATTGGTGGGATATTCCATTGATTTTAATAAACCATTGAGATAACCAAACCTGTACCAATGGTTTTTGAAAACCATTGGTATAGTATCAAGACTAAAAGATCCCTTGATCCCCTTTAGCTTGTACATAATCAATCCCCATGACCATATTCTACACATTCACAATTATCTTCATTCCCCCTTCATTATACTCCATTTTATCATTTTTAAAAGGATTTTGGGTGAAAGTATCAAGGCATGTTAGTTATGGTCCCCTTTCATCTTATTTTACCCTCTTATTTATATATTTTAATTTTTTATATTGCAAATTACCTATCTTAATTATTTAATTTAGATGTTTCTATATGATATTTTAAAATAACATTTGATGAAGTTCCATCGTAGGTAAATTTGTTTTGATTTTTTTGATGAGTTCCTTGGTTTCATTGAGTATGTTCTCTAATATAAGATCACTTCTTTTGATATTTTATTGAATGATTTAAAGGTGATATATAAATTTATATGTTCCATGTTCCCTGTTAGTTTATGGTGGGTGTTCCTTCACACCCATCCCTGGTTGAATTTTTTTCTTATGGATCAAATGAAAGTGCCACTATTTTTAAAAATTGTAGCTTGATAAATGATCTCTTGATACTTTAGAGGCATGACTATTGTTTATATTCCTTTTATACTTTGGATCATGTAAACATAATTTAGTTAAAGAAATATAAAATGATCTATATCTATAGAATTCATGACCAAGTAATAGGGAACTTCTAGATTGAGCTACTGTGGAGCTTTCACTCCACTTTACATGGAGACTTCATTGTATAATGTGGGGCATGTGAGATCTTTAGGAGTTGATCCAATATTTTATAATTAGGTGGATTTAATGAGAAGGAAAATATTTTTTTGATATATTGTTTTCATCAGTCATAAATGAATTAAATGTTACATTTTATTTAAAATGATATATTTTCATCATTAATTTGATTGTTGAAAAATATCATTCAATCAATCATGGAATCATGTTTTGTTTATATTCCATTATATTTTAGGTATATAATAATATCAAATAAAGAACATATAATTTAGGTTTGTTATATAATATAATGTTTTAGATTTATATAAAAATGATAATTATTAATAAATATTGAAAATATAATCTGTATAGTATTACGATTTATTTTTATTAATGTACTGATTATGTTTAAAATTGTTTTAAATAAAAATTTAATTAATATGTTATTTTTAATTGATATATTTTATGGGTATTTTTTATTTACTTACTATCATTATAGGATTTAAAGGAAAATTTGTAATATACAAATTTTTTGACATTACGTGGCATGATTGAAACCCAATTATATGAAGGATAGTATAAAAAATTAGATTATATGATATTAAATTCTCATTATTAGATAATATATTTTCATTTTTAAGTTTATATGAGTTATTTAGGTTGTATTATGAATATTTATTACTCATTAATATTAAGTATTTAAATATTATCATATTTTATATAAACTATTATGTTATATTAGGGGATAGAATTAAAAAATTAGGGATTTAAGTGATAAATATAAAGTTTAAATTATATATGAAAGGGAATTTTCCCTTTTCAATTTTTAGTTTTTTGGATAAAGTATGTTTTTTGTTATAATAATGGATTCATGTTTGTTAAATTTGGTTTTTATACATATAAATAGAGAGGTATTTTTAATGCATTTGGATTCAATCATATTTCAATGATTTTTGAAGTGATTAAAATTAAGGTAAGATGTTTTGTTTCCTTGATAAATTTTGGATTTGGTAATACAATTTTTAAAAATAATAAGGAATTGTTGGATTCCTTTTTCCTGATAAATAAATATTTATTAGAATAGTTATATGATATTATACATTGAGAATGAATAATTCATGATTTCTTATTGGAATTATTGAATTATTAGGACTATTACTTATTCTTCAATTGGTTATATTTTTACGGTTTCAATAAAAAGGGTTATGTTATTATGTCTTTTGGACTATATATGATGAATTTTAAGGTTGAGATGTGTTTTAATGGTTTATTTTTTATAACTTATTAATAATTGGGATTGATTATACAATGTATGGATACCTCATGAAGATATTGGGTTATACTTTCAATTGATGGTCCATATTTCTATATTTTCATGCCCTATATTTTTAAGAACCAAACATAATAATATTATTGTAATGTTTCTATATGTTTTTTTAAAAGAATGTGTGAATTCCATAGATAACCAGTTTTATTTGGATGTTTAAATCAATATAATTTATTTTGATTTTGCTGCAGATGGATCAAACTATATTTTTTGAACATATAATGCATGGAAACAATTGGACCAACAATTAACAATTAAAATAATTGTTTGTTTCATATAAATAATGATATATTTGTTTATATAACCATTGGTATATTTTGGTAAATGATGTATTATATCAATATTTCATTAAAACTAATGGTATAGGATCATGCATATACCATCTCACACGATCCCCTTTCCCTTCAAAAAATAACCTCCCTTTGAGTCCAGGTTTTAATAGAATTATTACATATATATTCCACTCTACTTTCATGAATTTTATTAGTTATAGTATACTATGGTGATATTAATATGGATTATTTAGAACAATATGGATTGAAGTTGGATTTATAATAGGGATTATATCTTAATTTTTTTTAAAGAAGTTTGATTTTTTTAGATTTTTAATTTAGTAATGTTGGTCTTATACACTGCCCTTATTACAATTATGTAAGAAGACCTTGGTTAAGTGACAAAGAAGTTATCTCCCATATAAAAAAAGTTTTCAAACAAACTATTGTGTTTGGTATCATAAAATAGAGAAAATAAAATTTCACATATTTCATTATCAAAATGAATGGAGTGGAATAGAGAATTTAGTATTTGATTAGATTCCCTTTACTCATAATAATGATAATGAAAGAATTCCCCTGAAAGAAGATATTGATATGGGTAAAAATTATCCAAATAATTAAAAAGATAATGTTGATAGGGTGAAAAAAATGATGGATGATTTTAGGACTCCTATATACCTACAAGGTAGTATAATTGAATAACTATAATTTTTAATGTAGTTGTATCATGGGAAAACCATGTACGAAATTTATAACAGTTTCATTGATTATATCCTTACATTATTAAAAGAATTATTTTTGTATGATTTATATATTCCTTCAAATGATTATATGATAGGGAATTTAATTGACATAGATTTTCTATAAATAATTTCCATGCTTAACTAAAATATAGCATCATATTATGAGAGAAAACCATGGTCCTAAAATATTTTAAATAACATAGTAAATCTTAATGGAAGAAAAATATAGAAGGGACAATATCTCATGTTCCAAAAAAAGTAATATGGGACCTTCCATTTATTCTTGGGCTCTAAATTCTTTTCATGTATGATGAAATGTCAACAATTATTTGATGGAATGATGTTGAGAGAATTAAGGAGAATGATGACATGTTAAATCCTATATATGGATTAACATTATAGACATCTGATATACAATGTCCTTTTTTGTATATAAGGTGCATAATATTTGGATGGAGATATCATTTGACCATTTTAATCCATTGGTTTAGATGCATACATAATACATCATGTGGACTATTTTGATTCACATTTATAAACTTCCTCCATGAATGTGTATCCAAAAAAACATTCAATTTCTTAAGAATACTCATACCTGTACCTTTTAATACTAGAAATGACATATATGTGAACATGAATCCATTAATAATAGAGTTGGAGAAGTTTTTTAATATGGGTGTGCATACATATGATGGTTATTTTAATGGAAGATTTTATATGTTTCCTGTTCTTATGTGGATGCAAAATAATTTTTCTATTAATGCAATGATATATGGATAAATAATTAAGGGAAAACTATACTGACTTATTTTTATAAAGGATACATGATCTAGATGACTTCAATATTTTTTTAGTTTCAGTTTCAAGAGACATCACAAATTATTTCCAATAGATCATCCATATAAGAATAATAATTTATGGTTTGATAATATCATTAATACTGATAATCATCCCCAAAATATTTATGGAAATGATATTATAAAAGAATCAAAATATTTCCATTTTTCATTTAAGGAAGGATTATCACAGTCAAAATAGTGGAAAAATGATTCCTCAAAATCCAAGTACAATTAGAATATGGAGAGTGTAATATATGATTCTTATTATTGGTTAACCATTTAATTATATTTTTATTAAGAAGTAATACACATTGATAATTTTTTTGAAATGTTATTTTCAATTCTTCTAAATGTCAATAGGAATACCAAATATGATATTCAATCATGATGTGACTTATAGATTGCGGTATCAGATAAGAGGTTTATCCTCTGCCTATTGGGGAATATAAATGGAAAGTTAATTATGCTTCTTATGAGAAACAATTTTCATTGAAAAGTGAATTTATGGATGTACTATATACTATTAAGTTTCTTGATGGTTATTTAAAATATTTATCAAAATAGATATATAAAAGAGGGTTGACACTAAAATATCTGAATACTTATGACATCCACATACTTTTGAATGAACTTATTCCATTATAAATACATCGTTTACAATCAAATAATATAATTATGATGGTGATTATGTTGTTCAATTTTTTTAGAGATATATGTGCTAATTTTTTTTCCAAGTATTTCTTGAGAAAAATACTGAAAGAGGCATTGTTAATTCTTTGTCATTTAGAGAAAATGTTTCCACTATATTTTGTTTTCCACTTTCATGTTGTATCTAACTATCCATCCTCCAATAGAAACACTTTTCTAGGGACCAATTTTTTTTTTTGAATTTATCCAAAAAAATATACATTTTCACATTGTATTATTTTATCTAGAACTATAATTATTTTAAAGGTTCCTTTATGAAAGGTTACATAGCTCAATAATGTATGTATTTTTATTCAATGTATTTTAGAAATGTGACCACGATACATAACCAACCAATGGGAATTGAATAAGAGTAGTGTGATAAAATTGAACCCTCTTTTCCATCACTTCTCAAAATGGGGGGAATTCATGGATCATATACATTGGATACATAGATCCTTAAGAGTGATAAATGGAATATCTCATAGTACTATTTGACTATGATTTGTTTTTTTGAAGCATCAAGTAATTAATATGAAAATGTATATGTTATCTCTTACTAAGTAGTTTCTTTGATATACATTAATCTTTTTTTGTATTTTTATGTAGGAAATTTTAAAAAATTGTAGGTACAACTCCTTCTTTGTTACCTTTGAGAATGAGAGATTATTTACAAAGAAAATAATTTCTTGTTTTTTTGAAAATAGAAATACATAAATTAGTTTAATACAATTTAAAAAACATTCATTTAATTTTAATAACCGTTTATATTTTTTGTATTTATTTTACCTATTTAATCAATCTCTGAATGAAAAAGAGTGTTATATTTTGGTCATAATTCAATAGTTCATGAATGAAAATCAGTATTCATCAATGACTATAAATTCTTTTATAACTAATCAAGTAGTGAATATGAGAATACAACATGATGGAATTATGTTAACTATAATAATAGACTATTTTTATAGTGCATCTTATAGGAGGCCTCGGTATGAAAAAACATCTTATTATAGATTTTTTTAGAAAATATTAATATTATATTATTACCCCCACGGTCATTCCCCCATTTTGAAATGAAATTGGTTTGATTCAATGATGTGACATGTCACATTTATTGATGATAGTTAGTTTAGAGTTATTAACATGACTCACTTATTGACTATTGATGAGCCATATATTATTTTATTAATGGAAAACATGTATTTTGTGTGAATGATCATCCAAAAATGAAATTAATGATCTAATTTAATGAAAAAAATGAACAAATGACAAAATAAAAAAAATAATATAATAAAAAATAGACCAAATGGACAAATGAAAAAACCAAAAAACCAAACCCAAATTGAATTTGCCAAATTTGAGCATACAAGAATAAAATTGTATCATACCCATGTTAAACATGATAATTAGAACACATCAACAATGTTTTTCTAGAAGTAATAAATTTATAATTATAGTTATATTAATTCTCAAAATTAGGAAATGGAAAATATTAAAGGGATATGAAGGAAGAGAATGCCTGAAAATGATCGCTATATGAGAGATATGGGCCTTCCTATAATGATTCCACTTGTGAGTATACTATTTCATATATCTATATATATGTGTGTGTGTATATCAATAAATAAATTTTTTTATCACATCATTAATAATTTTTAAATTTTATTTAGGTTCTATAATATAGGAGACAACTATTCATTACTGGTTACTAGCCTACATATTCGATGAGGGAAGGTACAAGTGCTACCCACACCAATAATGAAACCTGATCACAACCAGATCATGCACTAGATATACCGTCTCACATAGATTGTTATCCTATGGTTCCATTACAGGAATAAAAGATGTTTTTATCGACTATACTATCAACATATTTTTTTTTCTAATCTTCCTCCTCATATATTATTTCTATATTAGATGATGGCTCCCACTCCCAATCTCTATTATCATTTTCCATATATTTCTATGCCATTGTATCTATTTTCTACTTCACTATTCTCTATAGGTTTCTATGTCCTTGCTCCTTTAACTTGTTCTACAATTCATTTAGATCATCCGATGATTACATTGCCCCCCCTTCACACTAAATATTTTACCAATCTACTATAACTTAAGGATCCAACATAGCCCATTGATCATCCAATATAAGGCATATGTATAAAACCTTAGTAATTTTTGTAACCATTATTTATTTTCATTGTAACATGTATTAATTTAATATTTTTATTTACTCTTTAAAATTTGGATCTACCACCATTAGGTGGTGTGGATGGACTCACTTGCATAATGTGTGGATCTTCTAGGCATAGGTGATGGTCTAGTATAATGAATCGAACAAAATGAATTATAATATTGAGAGATAATGTTGGAGTTTTATGGTTATGATTTTCCTAATTTTGTGACATAAATCCCATGAAACCATTTTTTTATAGATAACCTGAAAATTAAATAAAATATACTTCATGGGCTCAAATATGAGTAAGAATATTTATCATATTAAAATTATATACTTTTTTGTATTTATAGGAATTAATATTTTGGTAGGAGCTTCATTATAATTTTCATGATGGTGAAGTTGTGAGGGTCATACACCTAATAAGATTAAGTGAGATTTTGATAACATATAAGAATGAGTTATATAATGAATATAATACTTTTTTTGGATCATTTTTAGAGGGTATACTGACACTTTATTAATATCTAGTAACACAATATCAGGAAATTATTACATGTTGGAAGAGTGATGAGTTTAAGGTATTATTTCTATTTAATATTTTTGTAATGAAAATGATTATTAATTTTACTAATAATTCCTTTAATATCACTTTATTTGATTTTCCCATAGTCTTTATAATGAAATAAAAAAAGGATATTACAAAGTATTTCCACACTTTGGGGTGAACTACTCTGCCGGAGCAGGAGAGATTACATGTATTTTCCATGTATTACTAATATTAACTAGGTACAAATAGAAATGAACCAAACCAAATAAAACGTAAAAAAACTAAAATTTATCAACATTAATAAAGAAAGTTAATTGATAAAATTAAACAAAAAACCAACGAACAAAACAAAACTGGAACGAATCAGATGTATTAAGGAAGAACCAATCCATACCAAATCAAATTGAAATGACTCATCCTAAATAAAACTAAAATGAAATTATGTAATCCATATAGAAATAAAATAACAAAAAACAACTTGAAATGTTTCAAAAAATAAATTGAGTGGTATTATAAAGATTTAACATCCAAACACTCAATGTCCATTAGAGTTCCAATCATACATGGAAACCTCACAACCCAAAATAGAATTCTCATATCAAGACTACCAAATAACATCCAAATCATCTATTTAAGAACAAATACTAGTGTTTTAACACTAAATTACCATAATAAAATCCATATGAACATTAGACCTGTCATTCATCAAATAAGATACTTCCCATTTCAGTTTAGTCCACAAATATCCATATAAAGGTCGAAAATCTAAAATAACCACACACAAAAACATCCTACCTAATTATATCTAAGGAAAAAATATATAATGGTTTCATCCTAAATAAAAAAATCCAATAATCATAAAAAAAATAAAAAATATCCCTGCACAAAACATAAAATTCCAAAATTTCATCTTCAAACCAAACACAACATAACAACTCAATCAATAATAAAATAAAGAATAGCTAATACAATCAAAACTAAAATAAACCATATATACAATAAAATAAATAAATTAAAAATACACCAATTTTAACACCTTTATTTTAAATTTAAATCATGGTTTTTAAGTCACACAATCATTTAAAATTCTAAATTTGATAAATGAACTTTTGTTAAATTGGAATCCAAATGTACACAAAATTATTTAAACATTATATTTATCTAAAATAGGCCCCAAAACACCCCCTTACACACCTTAATTTGATTAAACTGAACAAAAATATCATTTTTGAACACTTTTATCTAAAACATTATCATTTTTCATTAACCAATATTCAAAAAATAAATCTTTTTACAAGTAGTTTTAGAAAAATAAATTAAATCTCAATAAAATATCATTTAAAAAAGTTTTCTTACATTAAATTTCAATTTTAGTGGGGGATATTGAATATGTAAGTGTGTTTACACAAGGTAATTTTTTATATTGGGTTGAAATAAGAAATATTTTTTTAAATGATCATATTAAAGAAAATATTATAATATTTATTCTGATACATTTTAATTTTAATTTTAATTGTGTTACTAAATACATAATTTATAATATTTAAAAATTTATTTTGGAAGTATTTAATAATATAGGGGATGAAAAATTCAGGATATATGGTCAATTGAGATATATATTAGGTCAGTAGAACCATGGGTGTGTTCCCTGTTGACATGGTAATAGTATCTTCCCCTATAGCTATTTGAAAACTTTTGGAATATATAATAGATTTAGTATAAATAATTTAAAAGAGGCTCATGAAAAGGTAGAAGAGGAACCTATAAAAGTAATATATCCAAAAACAATTATCCACATAGGATTGCGAATGAAGTAAAAGTCCATTGATTAGTTTCTAAAAGCTATGGAATCTATATGCCCATCAATTCCACCAGATACTATTGTAGTTTTTGATACATGCATTTCATTGATTCACTCCTTATATGATTCACCCAGTGATGGTGATGGTGAAAATCATCCTAGTAGTGGTTGGGGTGATGAATTAGCAGGTGTTTATTATAATGAAGATATAGGAGGTGATGATGCTAGTGATGGAGGTAGTGATGATGATGATGACGATGATAATGATGGACATGATGGTACTTGTGGTTATTAGGGAGATGTTGATCCTCTACATTTCTAACATGATATTTATGAAACAATTATATGAATGGTGTTTGATGACATAAAATGATTATATATGTGTTTTTATTTGTTTTTAAATTATAAACTGATTAAATATTAATGATATAATATTTTTTTGTATTAAATGTTTATAGTGACTGGTTGAAAATATAAATTTGTTTGTAGACATTGTTATATTTTTTGAATATTTTTTAACATTTTGGTGTAGTCTTGATTGAAGATGGTTGTAGGGGTAACCTATCTCAATGGATTTCTAACAATTAGTATAACATATATACCAGTAGTTTATAGAAATAGTTGGTTAAATGAAAATATGATCACTCTTATACCAATGATTTTTATAAAACCATTGGTATAGGTGTATCCCAATGGTCAGTATACCAATGTTTCTGGGAAACATTAGTAAAGGCTATACCAGTGTTTCAAAGGACTATAAAAATCAATTTAAAAAATTAGCATAGCTTCATTTTCTTGTAGTGGATAAGGTCATTTCCATATGTTTGTGAAGCCAAAGACTTTATAATAGAGTGTTTAAGGATATATATTAGAGAAAAAAAAATAAAATAGGATTCAAATATGAGGTCTTTGAATTGGGTTCTAAGTTTTATCCCAATTAAAGGATTCTGATCACCCTACGATTAAATGTTCAAGTTGGGAGGTAAAACATTAGCTTCAATATAGCACAAGCGACATAGGTCCTAAATTGTTATGAGATTAATTTTGTATCTACTATCCACCAAATCTCAATAAATTTCAATATGATACAATTTTCATAATATGTACAAGTTTATAATATTTACTTCTATAACACATTTCCACAAATTCTCTATGAATGAAATGGTAATGTGGAATTTGAAAAAACTAGATTTCATGCAGTAGGTATAATTTCAAACAAGATTAACCTGAAACAATTTAGGACTTGATAGATTCTTAATAAGAGATTCTAAAAATATTATATATAAAATAAGAGAATATATAATTGAAAAATTTATTAGAATGATGAAAATCTTCTCAAAGATGTCATATTTCCCGACCAAGGGTCCACACTTCCCTGATTGAGATTGTTCCTTGGCTGGAGTCATAGAGGTTAAAGCTGACTGTGCAAATGAATCATTTATATGATTAATATAGGGGGACATTTTGGAGTATATGGGTATGGATAAGTCATTCTTATATCATTCTAATGTCTACTAGACCACCACATCTCTACATGCTGGTCATATATTATGGTTTGGTTTGAACGAACCCTATAGAATTCATAAGAAATGATTCCTAAGCATTGGGGTCCATTCCAACCCTTTATTTATTAACCTCCTTAGACTCTAAAATCTATTTCCCAATTAAAGATAAGTAATTCATGTTCATATACATCATTTTCATCGGTGTATGGATCTGTTAGGTTGATGATATTGACTAATCGATATCAAAACACCTCATATGATGAGGGTCATGTTTGGTATCAAAATACCAATTGTCGCATTTGGTGGGATGGTTTTCATCCTCCCATTAATTACAGTAAGAATTTTTAAAATGCATAGAATAGTTTGGGTACCTAAAATATATCTTCCTCATGCACATTCTAATACTAATACTGATCACATCAATTCTTGGATGAAAATGATGATGAATGTATCATATATGGTTTCAAAGGGGGAATGTAGGAAAAAAGTGAATGATTCAACTATTACTTGAGTAAGGTGGGTTCCTAGGTTGACCACTTTCTTTGTAATTAAACCATTAAATTTATATACATTCTTGTTTGAGACTTTTTGCGGCTCTCCATCTCCCTTGAGTGGGATGGCAGAGACAAAATTTACATATTCTAGGGGTTTACTCATCTCCATTTTCTCAAATGCAACCATATTTTGGTGGATTTATTTAATGATATAGGGGTACTGTATATTGTTCCCTAGAATTAAATAGTAAGGGAAATAATTATGGAGGTCATTGATACAAAACTCCTTGGGTTTCATAGACTTTTAAAGATAGATAATGCCATTTTATAAATAGATAATTCATTATATAGAAACGGACATTCATCATAAGGAATAAAAAATATAATTAAATTATTCGTAATTTTGAGGATTTGGTAATTGTTTACACTCCTAAAGAGCTCTATTCTTCTACTTCTATGGTTTAAGAAGAGGATCCACATGATATTGGGAAATATCGGGGATTGATGTGGGCATGAAATTGGTCTGATCATAACAGTTATTATTTATATTTTTCAAGATATCTTTCCCCATGTCATTAGTATTGACTAAAATTTGGCTACATAACATCTTCAAGAATCCTCCAACCACTGCGTAACTACCCTAAAATCCTAAAATCCATTAGCATATTTTAATATAATAAGTAGAGTTTGAAACTCATTTTAGATATATTCTATACATATCTTCATTAGATACTTTGTTGGAAGTTCTATGTTAAGGGTGTTTGTTAGGACCTTCCATCTTGTGATAAAATTTGATACCCGCTCACTTTTCTGAATATTGTAATTTGAGATATTAAATATCACCATATTTTTAAGCATGGAGTTGAATTAGTAGAGGCCTTTAACCTGGGAATCTTTCTAGTTTCCAATAGATCCAACTGGTAGGTTATTATACTGAATGTATTTTGGTCTCTCAAGAGTCTACATATATAATCTATTCTTTTCAACTTATTTTTTTCAATGTTTCTCTATCTTGGGGCTACATCAAGAAGAAAAGTGAAATAAGTGTTGTTCCAAGTCTCCTATTTCATTGAATGTTGGGAAGGTATGATTCTTAATGTTTTTTGGAGGAAAAGTTTCATATACCCACTCAAGGTATGGTTTAATCTCTGGATGTACTAGTAAGTATCACCATTATATTTATTTCACCCAAGTATAAATTGACCAGATGGTGTTGAGAAGATCTGGTGGTATTTTATTCTTGTTTGATACTCAAGTCATGGTGGTGAGAGAATACTTATTTGTTTGGACTGTATTTACATGTTATCATCATTTAGTTCGAGCCAACCTAGGGTAGCTTTGTTGTAATGGTTGTTGCTACTTCCCCAGTGGAGTAAATTCTTGATAATATTAAGCCACTATTTTTAGATAAGCATGTTTTCCAAAATTAGATATCGTTGTATGGATAAACCCTACTATTATTGGATAAGAATATCCTAATTATTAAATTGGATCCACTAGAATATAATTATTAGCTTCAATCTACAAATGAGATTAAATAGGGATATAACCTATGAGTAATTTAGTATTGATTCGCCTCTGCTTCTCCAGCTCAACTTCACATTGGGAAAGCCTTTTCTTAATGGAAATAGGTCTAACTTCCTCATGTGGTGGGTGGGATATTTATGTAGTCACACCTTTATATTTATCTTTGGATGAATACCACTAAGTAGGTGGATATAGTATATTAATAAGAACTCCCAAATCATGATCTTTACTTTATTGCTGGGCACACACACCTTCTTCTTGGGCATCATTTTGGACTGTGTTTATAATGGATATTTATTCACTATATTATTTTATGTCCATTTAATGCTCCATATTAGCCATGAGGTGGACACTAATGATATTTAATTACCCTAAAAATTCATTTGGAATCATATCCTTATCTTCTTTAGAATACTTAGTGGATTTATCACCCCATGAATTACCATCCCAGAAAAAATCATAATCCTCCTTGATATTTTCCTTTTTGAAAAACTATTTTAGCATACGACCCCTATGAAGATTCACATTTCCTCTTTAATGTTCCCTTAATAGGTAATTACAGAGGATAAACATAATGGGGTACCAAAAATATTTCACTAAATGGATTTCCAATGATGAATGTGGATACTATAGTGGGAGAATCCATGGGGAAATTTCTGGTGAAGTTCCTCTGAATATGGAGAAGATCGATTTCCTTGGAAGCATAAGGAAAAATAATACCCCCAACCCTATGATATCAGGATGTCTTGGATATTACACTATCATTTCAATTATCCAAGATGGACTTTATGATCCTAAGTATGGTGGGAGGGTAAAAATTCTTCCACCCCCATGGGCTAGGGTTTATTCTATACTATCATAAAAGATACTTCATTTGTGAATATTTTGACTTCTTAATATTTCACTTGAGTAGGATTCAGATGTAGTACATTTTATGAGTGTGATGTTCTCACCAATGAGGGTTTACTGGTTATCATAGGTTTTTATATCTTCATGCAATAGACATGTTCAATCTACTTAGAGGCTTGATGCAAGAGTTTATCGATGGAATAATCCTACCAAATATTCTCCTTATGGGTTCTAGGGAAGGAAAAATTTTTTCAAATGGAAAGAATATAATATAAAGAACCTAGGAAAAAGTCTTATCTAGATTCTATGATACTATATGTTTTCTCTATCAAAGGAATCTGTTGGCCATTAAGTAGAGTAAAGTGCAATGATCCAATTAACCCCACCCTCTAATGTCTATGTCTGGTAGGGTATCGATTATTATTCAGTAAAGTGTCTCAATAATACTGAGAAAGGAATAATGGAGATTCTAATGCTATTTTTCTAACCCAGTGTTTCATGCCACTAAAAAGAAAGCCAGGTCAAATAGATGGTAAATGTCTTTAATCGATTTGATCTAGATTAAATACGCTTTATAAGATAGATATTTTTTATTGAGATAGAATAGAATCATCAATATGTTTTAGAATAGTTAAGATATTCACACCAATTTTAATGATCAAGTAATTTTAAACTTGGGATTGCACATAGGCTAGAACATGGTTAGTATATTTCCTTCATCTAGTTCTATCCAAATGAGTATGAAATTTTATTCATCTTTATATATATATTCCTTGAACTGATCTGGTCATAAAATTCATTTCTCCATATTTCTCTAAAGATGTATGATAATATTAAAAACATACTAAGTCATATAAATGAATGTATGGTCTGGGGGATTCATAGAAGTTGACTCCCTCCCCAATTAACCCACTAATAGGGGTAAACACTATAGATTAATGATGAGGTATTGAGTGTGGATGACCTTGGATTCTCAAGTGCCTCTCAATATGTGGTAATTCATGGGATAATATCAACACCATAAGGACCTTAATACCATGTATCTACATCATTTCTAAGAGTACCAGCATATTGAAGATATAAATTATTACAGGGGGCTTCGTAATGAGTACTATGGGGAGGACTATTATAGTTATATCTCGGTCCTCCATCATGGGGAATGTAATACCTTGATATTTTATATGTATTCCTTTAAAATAAACTTTAAGTATTTAATATATTATTTTATATACAATACCAATTATAAATGAACCATTATATGTTATAATCTTTATTACTTAGCTATTAGATTTACATGCATGACAAGATTAACCAGATTATGAAATATATAGAGAAATTTTATCCAAAATTTAAATATATTAATTAATTCCTAATAAATAATAATTAAATTTTACAATAAAATAATTTCATGATTAAAAACACATTTTAAAAATTAATTTATTCATAAATTAGTTATCTAGTGATTAATAATTAAGATTAAATCATTTAATGTTAAAAAAATTATTTTTTCTTAAAACTATTTTAATACTTGCAATGCGATTTATCTTAATAAATTAAATAAATAACTATTAATTATTTTTGAAAACAAAATATGTATATTATATACTCAATAAAAAAATTTCATATTCATATAATAATTTTTTCAAGGCAAGGAATTAAAGTAAATTTAGTTTTATGCATAAAAATGAAAGAATCTAAAAACGATTTTCGTTGCATTTTATGCATTTATAATAAAGTTAATTTATAACACTTACATAAATAAAATTTTATAAATGGATTATATATTTGGAATCATAATTTTCAAATTTTATAATGGTTCCACTTTCAATTTTTTATAATTAATAGTAAAAATAATAGAAATTTGTTTCCACAAGTAGGGTTAAAATAGATTAACAAAGGGAATTAAACTAAGAGATAAGAGTAATTATTACACTACAATTTTTATAAATATTTTTGTTTTAAGATATTTATAAATTATATTTTCTTAGATTTTAATTATTGAAATTTTTGATACAATTTAATAATAAAATGTCTTTGTATTATTTAAATCTTTCATTTAATTCCATGTGTGTCCCTCCACTCACTAATAAAAAGTATCCTCTTATACACCCTTATTTACAAAAATTTAAATCTCTTTATTGAAAAACACCTACCAAAATATCCTTTATATATTTATATCATTAATTCTGAGCTTTTGGTATTACCCTAAGACCATCATACAAAGCCTTAAGGTGTAATACAACTGAGGTATCTCAATGAAAAGGTAACCATCTTACCCAACTATTTCAATGTTTATTTTTTTACTCTACTTACTATAAATATATTTTATCCATAATAACATAATTAATATTGTTTAAAAAATATCCCAATATTTTATTATGATTATGGGACAACCATTTTACACCTCCTTTCTATTAAATGGGAAATGAATGTTTTAAATATGCACACATGCAGTCTACCACCTCCATGTAGTGATATTATTCATTTTCCATCATTATCTATAACAGATGGTTATAATGATTTAATCACTATATATATATGATATTAATGATATTATAATGATTATAAAATTATAAAATATTATCCATTTCATTTTTCTTTTTCATATTAGATAATTAAAGTATCGTTCATGCATACACACAAACTATCATCTCCATGAGTGATATATTTCATTTTAAATATCCACCTCTTATCGATTGTTATAAAAATATATAAAATGAATAATTATGACTCCAATTATATGAATTATCTTCTATAAATTTTACGTTATGATTATAAAATATCTTTTTCTTACTCATTCAGTCATTATAACATGCTCTTGTTTAGGTCGGTTATACCACCTCCATGAGTGTTGTTATACAATATACAACATGAATGATTATGGAATTTTTAATTGTGGTGGTATTATTTATTAACATGAGACAAACATCATGATTAAAATTATGGATATTTTTGAATTATTATCAAATTGTATGTATCAAAACATGCATGAGAAATAAAATAGTTATCACCCGAAAAACTTATTTTAATGAATAATTTTTACTAAATGGGTGATAAGATGTTATATGTGAATAATATATGATATTTTATGTATTAATATGTTTATATTACTAAATTATAATAAATTTAATTTTATTATATATATTTTTAAATGCATTTATGTATCATGTTAAACTTGAGGTATAACTTTTATGTTACAATCTGACTTTTTTCAGGGATTGTTTAGGATTAAATTTACAATGATGAAATTATATGATATATATCTCACACGTATTATGTGTCTTCCTATTCTATAGTTATTTTAATATTTTATTTCATTTTTCTATCTCCAATTACCCAAAATCCCAAAAGCATGTTTTAAGGAAAACCAACTTCATTTCTCTCTTTGAGTGGGAATAGTTTTCTTTTATGACCATATTTTATTTTAAATGTATTAAATAACGTTTTTAATATTCTAAAATTATTTATTAAATTAATTTTTACCCATGTTTGACTTTATATGTAATATTTTAAAATGCATACTCTTCTCTTTATCATAATTAGGTATTTTTTACCAAAGGGGTGAACAAAATATTTTTTAATGTACACCAAACAAACTTATTTTATAGATATCATGAATAATATTTTATTTGAAGTTTTATTTTAATGTTTTTATATTTGTTTTAGAAGAATTTTTCCCAATATTCTTGATTTTTTTTATTTTAAATAAGTTATTTAAAAATAAAAAGGGTAGTTTCTTCAATATTTGTAATGATTTAATGGTATTTTAATCTATGAAAACATCCATTGAGGTTACATATAATACACTAAGGATATGATCCATTTATACCATACATATTATTTCACTATATGGTTATTTATTATTTTGCTGATATCTTGATGAAACCTATATTTTGATCTGGGTTAATTTATGATAAAGTGATATATATTTTCATGATATTATGTCATACATATGAATTTGTAACAATTATATAATGGGTGGGTCAGTTATATCCCTCTAATTAATTGGGTAATAATAAATTCTTTATGATATCAAAAGGTACATGGGAGGTTATCTCAATCCAAAAAGAGGGTACATAGGTGGTTTTCCCAAGCCCCAAAGTTGGTACACGGGTGGTTAGCCCAATCCCAAAGCGGGTACATAGGTGGTTATCCCAAGCCTAGAATCTGATGAATATCCTTGTGGATAGAATTTATATATGAATTATATGATTATGATTATGCTAAAGTTTTTATGTTACTATCTAGAAAATGTTTTATTTATTATTACATGATCTTATTTATCAAGATATTTGATTCTTCTATGTATCATATCCTATTAACTACTAAATATTTATGCCATGATTAAGATATATGGATTACTAGGTATTATTTTACAATTTTAAGCTCATATTTTTATACTATTATGATCATGTTATGATTACATATGATCATTGACTAATATATTCCATGTATACCCTAATTGAGCATTTTATCTCACCCATTATTATATTTCCTTTCCCCAGGTCATGATGAATGATTTTACGTATGATATGTATAAGAATATTATAATGTGAAAAAAAATTATAGAAATGAGTAAGATCTTCTATGAAATAATATTTCTATGTATCTAGCCTCTAAAGGCACTAAACCATTATGGTTCTAGGGAATTTATTATTTTTTGATACATTTAATATTCATATAGAATGATTATATATATATGTATATAATGTTTGGGTCACCTTAGTTGGTATAAATGACACGGGTTAGTTATTTTTAGAATCTAGGATGTGAAATATTTAGTGATAACCCTTAGAATAATCCTAAGTATTGTAGTGTATCCTATGTTATGGTAAATAAATGAGTTTATTTTATTAAAAAATATATGGTTTTTAGGATTATGGAATGTAGATTCGGCTGTGGCACAGATTCATCTAGGGGTAAAAACTATGAAAAGGGTGGACAGAGTATTAACTCGATCGTCACTGGTGCATGATGAGTGGGATAAAGACCACACACATGGATAGACACTATTGTAAGTGGTTCCCCTATAACCAACTAATTTATGTAAATTGATTACCATTACATGTATATAGTTTGATATATACATGTGTTTACCTTACTATTAATACATTTTCATTCACTATATTTATGGTAACTTCCTTAGATTACATGTCATATCAAAAGGTAATTGGAGTAACGAGGATATAATGAGAACCTCGAGATACTATGAAATTAATCTTAAACTTATGTCCTATAGTTTAGATACATCACTCTAACAGAACATAGATGGTGTGATACTATCATTTGATGGGGGATCAAATGCAGTATGAATTATTCTCATGAATTTTACATTTGGGGATCTAATATATATGAGATAATTAAGATTGACCTGCCAATAAGAACACCACATGCTTCAAGTTTCATTGGTTATTCCTATACGAAAACACATGAAATGGTATCCTAACATTATGTTATTATCACTGTATACTATTTGATTATGTACATTTAAATAAGAAAAAAACTATGAAATTGATGTTGTAGAAATGTATCTTGCATTGGGTGTTTCTATAAAGGCGCTCACTTTTCATACATTAACATTAAATAACTTTTATGGAATACATAAAACATTAAAAAATATATGATTAAAGACCATATTATTCTAGTGAATTTGGAAACATGGAAACAAAAAAAAATTACAAAAGTGATCCACATTATCTTACACTAGGTTCTTTTTAACTGTAACCCTTCTTAAAAAAATCAAACATAATACATTTCTTTGTAGCCTGGGGGAAAGGAAACATAAAAAGGGGTGATCTCATATTCTTAGTAAGGGTAAACAATGGAGATGTATAAATATAATCATGAGCATAAGGGTATGATAATAGGATCATGAAAATAGGTGGCCATACCATGCATATCAAAGATCATATCCATTAATCATAGCATAAATATTAGTAATTAATAAGGCTTGAATCATAAGGAAATAAGAACATAAGACATGATATCAAAAAATCGGAATAAAATATGGATTTGAGGAAAAATAATAATCATATAATATGATTTCTATAGTAGTCAAGGTATCACTTCCAATGACATATTAGTAGTATGTGTTCTCTCCCCATACTATATTTATACTCAGGGTTCACTCTCATGGCCATATTAGTATTATGAGTTCACTCCGCATATCCTCTGGGTAGTCATGGTTCACTCCCATGGATATCTTAGTATTTGAGGTTAACTCTCAAGAACATCTTAGTTTATATCATGAGATATGAATCTTTACCCAATGCATTGGACAGAGAAATAGGTCCCAACCATCACAAAATGCAATTATACATACATGTTCCACAAGATCATTAACATTAAAATCATAGTACATGAAATGAAATGGGGGTCATAAACATGTAATAATATTATAAAATATGAAAAAATATTCATGTTTAATAATAATATCATCAAAATCATAACCTAGGAAAATAAGGGGGTTTCAAAAACATATACCTAGTGAAGGAGAAACAGGTTACATAAACATAATTCCATAAAAAAACAATCATAGAAAGAATATGAATAAAAATATTGATTCAATTCCAAAAATAGACATGAGTAACACCAATGTGTGTTATATTATATGGGAAATAATTTTAATTAACTTTTAAAAACATTTATTGAGGAAAATATCCTTTGTGCATTGAAAAAATGATTTTTAAAACACAAGACATTTATGAAATGATTATTCTTGAGAAATTGTTTTCTAAAAATATAATAGAAGATTTTAAAACCAAAAAACATTTACAAAATATATTCTCCATGAAAATTATATTAAATGATCATTTGAAAACATTTTGAGGTTTTTTTGAAAACATTATTATTGTAATTAAATAGATTTCTGACCGAAAAAAGAAACATAGTCATATTTTTATTAATTTTATTCTTAATTATCATAAGTACCAAATTATGAAAAAAAATTTACTATCACATGGATATATCATTAAAAATATAGGATAACAAAATTCATGAGTGTAATCAAGATTTGTATCATAATATTTTATCAATGAAAGCTTAATCATAAACAATCTCAACAAACGATGAGATTATTTCAATAAAATTTTACCACATGGTAACTTTGCATCATAATAACCACGTAAGAAAATGAGATTACATATGAATCATGAAAAAATATCATGAAAAGATTAATATTAATTATATAACATGTCAATTTAATTATATTTACATCATAGAAAAATATAGGTGTATAACATGACATGTGTCTCAAAAAAGAAAAATCTAGACGAAATTACTTTATCAATTTGGTAACTTTTGAAAAATGAACTACATGAGATAAATATCATAACATTGATATTTAAATAACAATATATTTAAATATTAGATTTATATAATAAATTCTTGGGAATTATATATACCACACAAAAGAAATGAGTTCAGTATATGGAATGTATCTCACAAAAATAAAAAGTGATATCAAATTCCCATACCTTATGTCTTGAATCTCATAGTGCTCATACAATATTCCTATATAATAAATGTAACTTTATTGTAAATATTATATAGAACCATAATATTATATCTAATACCATATATGATTTTATTATGAATTTATATTACCTTCTTGTTAACAATTCCATGTTAAAGTTACACTTTGGGTAATATCTGCTTTGTCTTTCACATGTGTCATATATCATTGGTCCTTATACCTATATAATGATTTAAATAATGTAAATTTTTTTATAGATATAATTTAGAATAATTATATTTATATTATAATAATCTATAGAATATATAAGTATGAAATATAATACACCATTCATGGAGACAATATGTCGAACATACACATAAACGTTGTTTCAGTTTTATTATTGTATTGAAGGAAGAAATTAATTAAAATATATGTATATATATGTATTTATATAATTATTAATGTATAATTATAAGATATAATATATATATATATATATATATATATCATATTAATCCACTAAATGCATCCTTAATACATTCTATGTATAGTGTGAACGAATCACATCACTTTGTGGTGGCCGTAGTTCACACATCCACAAATGATGTTATCGTATTTACAATAGATGGAAAGTATAAATAAATGTTTTATAAAATAATTTAAGAATAATAATTTAATAATAAATAATACATATATCATATATAAGCATATTTTCAATCATAATTCCCAACCATGAATGGTGGTAGAGAAAAAAAATGAATAACATCATTTCGTGTGGTGGTAGTTCGTCGTACACAAGAATGATATCTTCATTACCCATTAGATGAAAGTGTGTGTAAGTTAAATTCAAACCCTTAATATAACAATGTATAATTATATTTAGGATAATTTTTTATTATATATATATGGAATAATTATATTTGTGGTGTTGGATAAATAAAATAAAAGAAAGGAGCCTGAGTAAGGATGTTACCTCTTCTTTAGATACCTCATTTTGGTTTGCGCCAAAGGGATTACTATGATGGATTAATGAAGAAAGAGTGGATTAAAGGAGGAATTTATGGTTTTGGGGATGATATTTGACTAGATATTGGCTGAACCTAAGTGGTTTTAGAGTTGTTAAGATGTTGGAGGAAAGGAGGCCTTTTTATAGTGGAGGAGGAGTGACACTCTTTTAAATTTTAGGAAAAGGAATTCCATCCATGTATTCCATAAGTAGAGTGGATCAAATAATATACAAAAAATATATAAAAGTAATTATAGGTTCTAAATATGGCCATAAAATTGATTTTGGACAAGTTTATAGGACTTTTTGGTCATAAGTTTAAGGTTTAGTTATTTGTTAAGCCAGTGTTTCTCATAATCTTTGTAAATAATTTTAATCAAATAAAATAATATTTTTAATTATTATTTTTACCTTATTAGACATTAAAAATTATGATAATTAAAAATATGGAATCCATTTTTCCATATTTTTATGATTTAATTGGAAAAAATTAATTTAAAATTAATCCTGTAGACAAGAGGACACTACGAGTTTTTAAATTAAAAACGATCAAAAGTTTTCTATGTTTTAATATCAAATTTAAATGTGAAATTGTTTCTAATGACCTAAATAAGGTTAATTGATAAATATTTAATCTCATAAAACTTTAAAACAATTTAAAAATATTATTTAAACTTATAAATATAATAAAAAAATAGTTTTGAGTTAAAATTCATTACTTTCCACCATTCATTAAAAATTATTATTTCTTAGAAAAATACTAAAAATTCACCTTAATATAATTTTGAAGTAATTAATTCAAAAATGTAGTTTATTTTATCAAATTAAATTTCTAAAATTGTCTAAAATTAATTTTATTATTTTTCACAAAAGGACTTGAAAATCAGTTCATTTGAGAAAATAATATCTTTAAACATATAAAGACATTACCAAAAAATTATTATTAAATATAAATATTCTATATTTATATAATAAAATTATAAAAAATATTTTAAAATTATTTATCAGCATTCAAATTACCATTTTAATGGATAGTTTATAACTATATATTTTAAATAATTACAATAATAAAATGATGTTTCGTAGAAAATCATTGTTGCATATAGTGTATACCAAGTCGATGTTGTGTGTATAAACTAAAATTCAGTTCCATTTAAATGGAATTATTAAATTAGTGAAATTAAATACATAAATTAAAAGTAATTTCTTTGAGAAAAATATTTTCATAAAAACTCAGGGTTTTACATTCTACCCCCCCCTAAATTGGATTTCGCACTGAAAATTCATCAATATAGTAAAAAAAATGAGGATACTTATGTTTCACCATTTCCTCAGGCTCCCATGCAGCTTAATATAACTGGTGATTTCTCCAAAAAACATTGGCCATGTGAGTGGTCTTGTTTCGTAGTGCTTTCTCTATACAATCTTGAATTTCAACTCGTTATTTCTTATAAGAATTATCCTAATCAAGTGGTATGAACTTTGATTTCAATACATGTGAAGGGATATGTATGTAGTTTCTTAGGAGAGATACATGGAACACATCATTTAATTGAGAGATATTTTAATGAAGTTCCAACTTATAGGCTGCCATTGAAATACGACAAACAATCTCAAAGAGACCAATATACAATGGGATTAATTTCCCTTTATTTTTGAACCTCATAACAATATTATAGTGAGAGATTTGTAGAAATACAGTCTCTCCAAAATGAAATTCTAGACCACATGATCTATTATTAGCATAACATTTCTACAGAATGTGAGCTTCCTTGATATGTTTTGGAAGGGTTCTAACCTTATCGACCATTTATTCAATGATCTTAGGTCACAATATATTTCTTTGTCCAACTTTATCCCAGTAAGTTGGAGCTCTACATTTCATCCCAAATAGAGATTCATAATGTGCTACTTGAATTCCTAAGTGATAGCTATTTTATTAAGAAAACTCAACTAGTGGAAAGTGTTGATCCCAACAACCTTTGAAATTCTGAAAAAAATATCTCAACATAACTTCTATGGTTTGTATTTTTCTTTTAGAATGAACATCTTTATGAGAATGATAAGAAGTGTTGAAATTCAATTCCATATCATGTGGTTCCTAGAGAATATTACAGAACATTGAGGTAAACCTCATATCCTAATCAGATATAATAAAATGTGGTACTCCATGCAATCTTACCACTTACTTAATATATATAATGTAAAGATGATATATAGATAAGTCTTCTCTGATATCAATGAAGTGTGATGAGTTTTTAAGGAGATCAACTACCACCCTTATATAATTAAGCCCTTCAATGGTTTTTGGTAGTCCAAAGACAAAATACAGAGTGATGTTCTCCCATTTTCCATTATGGAATGGGTAATGGATGCAACGTTCCCTTAGACATTTTTATTTTATCCTTAACTTATTGTAATACCAAGCATAGAGATATAAACTCTATGATATCTCTCTACATGAAATCCCACTAGAAGTATTCCTTCAACCCATATACATCTTCATACTTCTAGGATGAATATAGAATAAGGAACTATGATATTATTCGGATAGATCCTTATTTAAATCTAGTATAGAAAAAACATGTAAACAGTTCTAGAACCTTATCATTCCATCATGATCAAGGTTAAAATTAAGAAGATTCCTAACATTATTTTGGAGCTTTACATCTTCCTTTTGTGCCTATTTAATCTTAACATGGATAAAGGGTTGAACATTCATTTGAGTAAGATAATATTTTACCCTTCCTTTAGGATCTATAGGTCATACCTTTCTAATATATAACTATGTCTCTTGGGATCCTCATCATGGATAAGCTATCATGATCCTTTCAAATCAAAGTATCAGTCACCTTATTTTCTTTACCTGGGTGGTAATGTGTTGAGCATTCATAAGCCTTTATCAGCTTCAACCATCTTCTCAGGTGCATGTTGAAATCCTTTGTGTGAATATATATTTCAAAATTTTATGATATATATATATATATCACAATTTTATCTATAAATACAATGCCTCTATATCTTTAATGAAAATATTACTACATCTAACTCTAAACCACAAATTGGGAAATTTTTATAATGAATTTTAAACTGCTTCAATGAATAGGCTATAACCATGTTATTATAAATAAAAACACATCCCAATCCTTTATTTGATTACTAACTATATATTACAAACCCTTATACATTTTATGGTAATGTACGCACAAGTTTACTGAACAAAATTATCTTCAGTTCCTTAATGTTTTCCTCACATTCATCTATACAGGAAAACTTGTCACCCTTTTGATTTAACTTGGTTAGAGGCTTAGATATTCATGAGAAATTATCCACAAACCATCTATAGTTTCAAAATAAACCTAAAAAACTATAAATCACAATCACTGTGGTTTTTTAGGACAATATTCAATTACCTCCGTCTTTGATGGATTTATTACTATACTATCTTTTGAGATTATGTGACCCAAAAAATGAAACCGTTTGATTCCAAAATTCACACTTTGTAAAATTTTCAAACAAATTATCCTTTCTTAGGGTTTTTAGAACAATTATCATGTTCTCTTTATTATAATCATTTCTCTTTGAATAGATAATAAGATCGTCTATAAATAATACCACAGATTAATCAAGGTAATGTCTAAAGAATCTATTCATCAAATCCATGAATATAGTAGGGGAATTAGTAAGACCAAAAATAATATATATATATTCATAGTTTCTATTCATTGTATTTAATGTTGACTTGGGTATATCCATCTTCTTGACCCTCAATTGATGATATTAAGAACAATGGTCAACCATTTAAAAGTATTGATCTCCATGTAGTTGACCAAAGAAGTTATTAATATTGGGAAGATGATACTTTTTCTTGATCCTGATCTTGTTCAAATATCGAAAATTAATTTAGAGTCGCATTGATACATATTTCATTTACACAAAAAAGAACAGGTGCACCCAAGGTGACACACACGGGCGAATGAATCCCTTATCGATGTTTTTGTAGAGTTTATTCTTCAATTCCTATAACTCAATGGGGTATATTCTATAGGGAGTATTTGAAATTTGTGTGGAACTTTGTATGAGTTATATTGAGAACTCAACTTCACATTTTGGAGGAAGGCTAGTAAACTCTTCCAGAAATACATACAAAAATTACTGAGCAGTAGGCATATCATTGATTCTGATTTTCTCCCCAACCATTTGAGATTATCAACCTTTATGAATGGGAATTAGGACACATACATTGGATGTAATATCTACATAATATTTATAATTATCATCACATTAATGGTAAATCATATAAGGGTTTTTAAATATCCATCGTAACATCCATTACTCCAAAATTGATGTGGTATTTATGTAGTGAAATCCAATCTATTCCTAATATGACATAAAATTCATCCAAAGGAAGAAAGGTATGATTTGTAGGAATCAAATCCTCACAATCTTCCACTAGAGAGGAATTATAGAGTTGGGATGTAATCATCGTACCATTAGGGGTTTTCAATACTAATTCCACATCTAATAATTTTCATGGAATCTTAAAACTACAAGAAAATTGTTTAGATATAAAAGAGTGTTTATATCTAGAATCAAATAAGACATCAATAGTTCTATATTGATTGGTAAGTGTATATTTCACCACATCAATATTGTACCCATTGTCAGAAATAGAAATTGCATGAAATTTTTCCTTATCCCTTGACTTAAATGGTTTCTAACATCGATCATTATCAATAAACCTTAGGTTTTGTAACAACTTACCATAATTCCCATTCTCCTTACACTTATAGCACCGAAGAATGGGAGGAGAATTCCAGGCATATTTTTCTCGATTCACATGGTTAGCTAACTTCATCCCACAACATCAGCAATCAAATGCCTAATGGCCTTCCCTTCCATATGTAATATATTTATTATACCCCTTAAGAAAATTTCATCCATGATTCCTCCCAAAATTATATCATAAAGAAGATGTAATCTTCTTGTCTTCATGGTTTTTGTATTTTCATTTAAACTCCATCTTCCTTTTCTTTCCAAAACCATGAGATTGATACATGAATAAAACCTCCATTTATACCTTGATTTTACAACACACAATATATTCTTAGAGACTAAAGTATCCTATGGAAAATTCCTTTATGAGACATGGGTTTTTTGAACTGAAGAACATATCAACTTTACATTTAGGTTCGATGATAATTCCTAAAGCACATCTCACAAGCCTTGTGAAATTAGGCTCGTAGCTACCAACTGATTCATAATCCATCTTCAAATAGAGGTCCTCTTTATCTCTTTTTGTATAAATAATACATGGAATTTAATTATTAAAAAATAATTTCTTGAACTCATCTCAATAGATGGATTCAATTTCATCTTCCCCCTTGTATTCTTAATTAGATTCCACCACTGGTCTACTTCACATTCTAACCAATAAACATCTAGAAATAATTTCTTCTAATCAAAAAACTTAATAACAAAAAAATACATTTAGTAGTACTAATCCATTATTTAAAAACAATTAGATCAGAATAACCACTCAGATAAGGTGGACATAGACTCATGAATGAATCAACAGTACATTGTTCCCTCCTTTGATCAGTTGGAATATATTTATGATTCAAACCTTGAGAAAGTTGTTTAAGTATAGAAATAAGATTTTTTTATTCCAGATCCCATTGAATATAGATACTCAAGAGAACAATCCATTAATTTTATTCCAAAATCTCTCTTAACATAGTCCCTTTGGGTTATATCCATTGACTCAAACAAAAAATCATAGAGTAAGAGAAATTTGTTATAGTGAGGAACCACATAATCATGAAAACCACTTGCATGTTTTCTAAATTATTACACCTTCATTAATCTATGAAACCCTAGGTTTATATTATGTTATTCAAAAACAACATATTGTTAAATCATTCATGATGTTTCATAAAGATTTTGTGAATTCCCATAGTATATGTCCAAAGAGTGTCAAACCAGGTGTCCAACAAGGCTCGTTGTTGTATACTGGGTTATACTAAGTCCGGCCTAGCACACATTTTCAGAGTAGTTACTCATAGGTACCTTTGTTCTCAGATCCAAATGAACTTTTAGTATCCATGTAAGGATTTATTTATAGGAAACCACTCTCTCTATTCTTGTACAACATTCCAAGACATTTTCTTATACTTTTGCATATCCTTAAACTTATCTTTAGACATGCCCTTTGGGTTCTCACTATTTTTTTCTCATCATAACTTCTAAAATAAAACAAAGAATTTTTTATGATACCAACTATAATTACCCTCCATTTTCATACGCTTACATTACATAAATTTTTTAGAATACTTAAAGTAGTATACAAAAAGATGCCTGAAGACCATATTATTTTAGTGACTTTACAAACATGGAAACATAAGAACTAGTACAACAGTGATAAAAATTATCACCCAATAGGTTCTTATTGACTACAACCCTTCATAGACACATCAAATATAATACATATCTTCATAACCTAGGGGAAAAGAAACATTTTAAGGGGTGAGATTAGATTCTTATTAAGGATAAACAAGGGAGATATGTAAACATAATAATGAGGGAAAGGGTAAGAGAATAAGTTCATCAAAATAGAAGAGCATACCCTTCATATCAAAGATCATAAATATGAATCATGGAACAAAAATTGGCAGTTAATAATACATGAATCATATGGAATCAATAATATAATCCATGAAAGCAGAACTTATGAATAAAATAGGTAATTATAGAAAACACATATGCATACAATAGGATTTCTATATAATTTAGTAAATATCTTATATGGACATAGTTTTAGTAGTGGTTCACTCTCCGTACAATCTTGGTAGTCATTGTTCACTCCCCTGGCCATATTAGTAATATGTGTTCACTTTCTATAGCATTTTTGAAAATATTTTTCTTAAAAAAATTAAAAACATATAAAGGAAGCTTTGAAAACCATAAAACATTTTCAAAATCTTTATTTTCATGAAAAATATCATCAAATATCAATTGAAAACATTTTAGAAAACATTTTTTGAAAACATGGTTTTTAAAATATAACAAATTTTCAACCGAATAGAGAAATATAGTTAGGTTTTCATTAAATTTTTTTAGTAATTATCTTAAGAACCATAGAGTGGAAAAAGGTACTAGCACATGGAGACGTATTGAATAAAAAAATGAGAAGAAAATTCATGAGTCATCATGAAATATGGATCATAATATTTAATCATTGAAATATTAATCATAAACAATCTCAACAAACAAAGAGATTATTTAAATAAACTCTTACCACCTGGTAACATTGAATTATACTACCTATGTAATAAAATGAGATTACATGGAGCTTAAAAAAATATCATGAAAATAATAAGATTCATTATATAACATTTCAAAGGAATTATATACCCCTCATTGTAAAACATTGGTGCATAACATGACCTTTGTCTCGAAGATGGAAAATTTAGACGAAATTTCTTTACTTATTTGGTAACTTTTGAAACATAAACCGCATGAAGGAAATATCATAAAATAGATATGTAAATACCCAAATATTTAAATATATGAGTATTATAATACATTTAGGGGAAGTATATATAACACAAAAAAATGTGTGATGTATAAGTCATGTATCTCACAGAAATAAAAAGTGAGATGAAATTCTGTTACCTTATGTCTTGACTCTCGTTGTACTCATACATGATTCATGTATAATAAATGAAATTGTATTCAAATTTTTTTAAAACTAATATCCCTTTATATAATACCATATATGGTTTGATTATGAATTTATATTACCCACTTATTAATAATTCCATGGTAAGGTTATGTTATGGGTAATATCCACTTTGTTTTTTTTCATGTATCTTAATTTGATATATCATTGGTACTTATACTTATATAAAGATTTAATGAAATTATAACATTATATAAATATCATTTATATTAATTATATGTTTATTATAATAATCTAGAGAATATATATGTATGAAATGGAATACACTATTCATAGAGACAGTAGGCCAAACATATGTATGAACACTATTTCAGTTTTATTATTGTTTTCAAAGAAAGAAAGTAAATGAAATATATTCATATATTTAATTATTATAGTATTATGATTATAAGATATATATATATAATTTCACTAAACCCATACTTAATAAATTCCATATATATTATGAAAGAATCACAATACTCTGAGGATGCAGTCGTCTGCATGTCCACAAATGATGTTATCATATTTACACAAGATGGAAACTATAAAGGAATATGTTATAAAATAATTATTAATCCATAAAGACATAATAAATATTACATATATCATATATAAATATCATTTCCATAATAATTCCCAACCATGAAAGGTGGTAAAGTAAAAGCGAACAACATCGTTTTGTGAGGCGATAGTTCGCCATACACAAGAATGGTAAGTTCATTACCCATTAGATATAAGTGTGTGAAAGTGAAGGTAGAAACCATAAGATAAGAAATTTCATTGTATTTATGATACTTGTGTTATTATATAAAAATGTAATAAAGATATTTTAGGTGTTACAGAAATAAAATTAAATAACGGATCTTGTGGAAGGATGTTACCTATTATTTGGGCAACTCATTTAAATTTGCACCAAAGGGATTCATTAGATGGATTTATTCAACAAGGAATGATTAAAAGAAAAATTAGGGATTTTTAAAGAAATTTTAGTAGATCTTGGCCAATCATATGTGGTTTGAGAGGTGAAAAGATGTGGTAGGAGATGATGCCTTTTTATAGTACAGGAGTGACACTCTTTTAATTTTTTTGAAAAGTAATTCCACCCTTGTTTTTTCAATATAAAGTTAATAAATAATAAAAAAAATTAGACCCAATTGAGTATAGGGTCTCAATATTTCTAGAGAATGGGGTTTGGAAAATTATATAGGTCACTTTAAGTCTTATGTTTAAGGTTTAGTCCTTTGGTAAGATAATTTTTCCCTTAATCATTGTAATTAATTTGAATGACTTTTTTCTAATAATTTTGGTCAAAAAATAATTTGACCTTATCAAAAATTATAAATTATTTTTATTCTAAATATGGAATGATATTTTCCAAATTACAATTACATAAGTTGGATAAATTAATTTAAAATTAATCCTATAGATAAGATGTGTCTCTAAAGGTTTTATAATAAAAATGATCAAAAGATTCCTATGTTTTTATATCCAATTTTAATGTGAAATTGCATCCATTGTAATATATTGGATTAATTGAAAAAATTTTAATATAAATAAACCTCAAAAAAATTTAAAAATATAATTTTACCTTATAAATAAATTATAAGAAAAATAAGGTTGGAATTAAAATCATTACCTTTCTCTATCCCTTAAAAATAAATTTTCTCAGAAAAATCCCAAAAATTCACACTAAGATAATTTAGACATTATAAATTAAACAAAACAGTTTATTTTATCAAATTAAATTTCTAAAAGTGTAAAAAATTAATTTTATTATCTTTTAAAGAATGATAAGAAAAATAATTCATTTGGAAAATATTATTTTTAAACATATAAAGACTTTACCAAAAGTTAAAATTTTAATTATCAATATGTTATATTGATATAAAAACATTTTAAACAATATTTTAAAATTATTTATTAATATTAATATTAATAAGTTTAATGTCTAGTTTATAACTATCTCATTTAAGTAATTATTACAATAAAATGATGTTTTGTAGAAACTCAGTATTACGTGTAGCGTACGCCAAGTCAGTGTTGCATGTAGCACAAGACTTGTTAGTGCCATGAGAAAGGAGTGTTTGTATTAGTGAAATTCAATGTATCAATGAAAATTAATTTAGTCAAGAAAAAAATTTCATACAAACTTGGGTTGTTACAATGTATTTGGTTGTTTGACATTAATTAAATAATCAGTGTAGAATTTTTTCTCATTGAAAGGAAGTGATATCTTAGGAATAGTTGATAAGAATGATTATACATTTAGTAAATAAACAACCATGGTAGAAAAAGGTAAGTCTCTCTAGTTAGTTAAATTAATAATCAAGTAAGAAAAGTTTATGACATAAAGTGTTTGTCCAACTTTTTGAGATATCATATGTTAATGATATTATAGTGCATGACGTGTGTTCATAAGAAATGTTTTTGTTGCTATGACTTTTCTTTATCTCTTTAAGGGAATTTATGTCTTTCTAGACTATACTCTTTCTATGTGAATAATATTAATTGCTATCGATAAAAGGGCTTAGAGGGTCACATGAATAGGATATTCGAAAGTCTACCCTATTATGATAAATAGGAGTATAGGACATGGTGGGCCCCACCATGGAGTCTGAGAGATGTTCAAGAATAAATAAACTCCAATGAATAAATAAATTCATTATTATTATAGTATAGAATAATTGGAGTGGACATTATTTATTTAAATTATTCACAAGGTATTAATTGAATACATGGAATATATTCAATGAAAATATATTATTTTAATATTTATGGTTCATTTACTATTATTTGGAATTATGATTTGAGTTAATGAATCAATTTTATCACATAATATACTTATTATATTAAAATTTAGTGATAAAAATATAAATTATGTTTATGACAAAATTATTTTTTCATAACATGTCAGTTATGGATTATTTAGTGGGTGTTATTTATATGGGGGACGAAGAACATTTTTTTGGTGTTTAACGTGCACTTTATAGACATGAGGCTGATATTTTACAAGAGAATATTTATCAAATAAAATTTGAGAGATATTCTATCCTCCATCCT
Source organism: Viscum album (assembly GCA_963277665.1). Lineage (NCBI taxonomy): Eukaryota > Viridiplantae > Streptophyta > Magnoliopsida > Santalales > Viscaceae > Viscum > Viscum album. Next base: position 250,873,080 of record OY728160.1, on the reverse strand, counting down.
ACATCCTAATAGAGAAGATCCAATTCCATTATTCTGATCTTCTCCCTCCTTTATAGATCCATGGAATGGGATATTGGTGATCATTGGTTTTTCGATGGATATTTCATTCCTTTGATCTAGCACCCAAATTTTTTATGATCTATTATCTCATTGAATATTTATGTGTTTGTGTATAATATAGAGGTATTAAACCATATATTAATTAAGAAATGATCACCTATGATGAGTGGATGATGCTCACAAATTATATTCGAACAAGGTAATTGTTTGTTTCAATTTTTATTCTTAAATTAATTCATATGAGATGCTCATAATTTTACCGGGATTTGTTTCACCTTATAGGTTATTTTTATTTTCATTTGATGATGAAAATTTTAAATCCCTAGCCTATATACTTACGTTTCACACCTTGATACCTTTAGTTGGTGTCAGAGGGATCATGTGAATTCTCAAAGAGAATAAAAATTATAATTCCCTTAATTTTGAGAAAAGGGGATCATATTTCTCCCAACATAAAAGAAAAGGTGTCAATATAATCTCAGATGATGAAGTTACAACAATTAAAAATTTCAATTCGGATCAAACCATGTTTTTATTGGTATAAAAGTTTAAAAACACAGACACATGTGTATATATTTGTTATATTTTCACGTGGCTTCCAATGACCCCTAAATTTCTGGTTCGGTTCCAACTAGATTCTAGTGGCTGGAACTATTTTAGGACAGATAAATTCATATAATAAATAAATTTTTTTCTAAAGACTAAAAGTATTATTCTATTAAAAATAGAAAAAAATGTCAATTGTTGTTACTGCCTTGTCTGGTGGGTTTAAAAAACCATAAAAATGATATGAAAAGGGGTTGGGAGGTGAATGGTGAACTCCATAAAGTTTATTTTTTTTAAATTGTTTAATTCTTAGGGAGGATTACTTTCATGAAATAAAAATAAAAAAAAACTTTTCTAATGTTTGGGGAATCTTCCCATGGAACCTTAGCTAGCTCCTCTCCCACCCTCCATGTAAATGTCTCCCAACCACCAACCAACCTACCTCCTCAGCCTCCCCTACTTGTCAACCCAAAACAACCTAATCTAGCCACCCTTCTCACCTGCCTCTTCCCCCCACAACAAGAACTGCTGCCTCCCTATGGGCACCTCCTCCCTGGATTCTTCTCCCACTAGGGCAACAACTTACACCACCTCATGGCTTCCCCAATTCCCTACACCACTATTGTTGGACTCCCTATCTATGAACCCTTTTGGACTCCTCCCACATTTTCTTATCTCACATTGATCCCCCTAATAACCTCTTCCCTCTATGCATGACCTCTTATATAGTGGAAGTCAACATGCATCGGGATCCCTGGAGAGGGCCTCCTTCTGTGGTCTTCCCCTCAGTGTGGCAGCTCTAGACCGACTGACCAATTTCTAATATGGGGTTGTATGACCCATAACAAGATGGGTTGGTTCCTTCCTGACCTAGAAAAAGTCTTCACAAGTCTATCCTAACCTAGAAGGGTTGGGGTAGGTCTTTCCCAACTCACACAGTCCTATTCTATCCTAGAAAATCCTAAAAACCCTTTAAAGGGGTTTCTCGGCCATGCAAGGGCCCTGAGAAAAAAAATAAATTCAAAAAATTAATTTAATTTTTTATAAAAGTAAAAAAATAATTTATTTAAGTGTTGGGTGAATAAAATTAATTTAATTAAAAAAATTAATTCAATTTATTTAATTTCCCTTAACATAAATTTATTGCATTTTTATTTTTCATTTTATGTTTAATTTATCTACCAAATGGTCTTGAGTATTGACCGACCAATTTATGTCTATATTTAAATGTATTTAATAATTACTTAAATTTTATGTGATGAATGTAATAATTATTTTTTTTTGGAATGCTCTATGTATTTTCTTTCTTCACTTAATATGTATATGGGCCTACACTTTAATTAGTATAATCATGTATGTTTTTTGTGCTTCCTAAGACCCACTCTCTTGCGTGTAAGTATTTATTATTACAACAATGACATTATAAGTCATGAAAGATTTCGAGATGAGGTGTTATTCTATATGAGATTTTCAAACATTGGACCAAGGTGTGAGTTATAATACAAGTTAGAATTGACTAAGGAATTTTATCCCAATGGTCACTGCTGATCAATTTCGTATAAATGAATCAATCAATACCAAATGTTCAAGATCATATAGTTTCTCTATTTAATATGCATAATAATTTATAGATGTGGTGAATGTTTTATATTATTTAATTGTTTGGTTGTGAGTGAAATAACATAGTAGATATATATAAAATAGAAAAATAATTCATCCATGAATAAATAATAAAATCCCCTCCAAGTATTATTAAGCCGTAGCACCTAGAATTACATACATTTGAACAAAATTAGATTTAGGAGGTGCTCATTATCCATAGTTAAGGGTTCCTCATACTACTAGGGAGTTATTATAAGTGTGATGGGTTGACTTACCTAAATTTGGAAGTAATGAAGTTGCCATAGCTTGATTGATATCAACTTATAGGAAAAGAGTTAAGGGAATTAAAGTTACAATTCCACGAATCTGGTACTTTAATTAAAAGTTCAATGAACCGCGAGTCAATTCAGTTTGATAGTCTAGTGGCTATCATGAAACTCTCTAAGTATTGTTTTATACATAGCTTGGACTATGAGGAGAGGCTTCAAGGATATTTATAACTCAAATACTCTAGCAACTGGGTTTTATAAAACTAATAGTGAGGGATACTATGGTTTGATAAAATAGTGGAAGATATTTAATTATTTAATCCATAATGTATAATAAATAATAAATATGATGCACTAACTACTTTTTTTTAATTTTTATAGATAAAATGGTAATCACTTCACTATGATCTATTCTAGATTAAGAAAATATCTTGACCAACAATAACTTCTAGTAGTATTATATACATTTGTGAAAATCACTACTCCAAAGAAAAAAATATTCATGTGCTAGAGTCCTCAATTTTCACTGATCCCCCTCAGGAAGAATGAAACGTGGATAATGGTAAAAATAAGAATCATGTAGATGATACAATAAATGTGTATTTTATTGTATTTCTATTAATGCCAAACCAGTTGTAGGAAATACATGAGGAAGATGATGGATACAAGATGCTAACCCATATCAAAGATTTATATTATGATAGAGAAAGGAATGAAATATATGATATATCAAGTGAACTAAAAATTTGTATGATAGATTAATGGATTCCGACATGACCTAAGGTACTCAAGATGATTGGATACATTGAGAGACCTGAATCCCTTCCATTAAAACTAAACTATTAACCAGTTACTGATCTTATTATTTCTTCATTACTTCTTTGATTCTTGACATTATTGTTAATTATAACATAAAAAACATGGAAAAGTTACTCCCAATACTATTGGAGTTTGTTTTATAAGATTATAAGGTTATTAAGAATACCAATTATTCAGTCCTTATAGTGAAAAAGAAGGTGAAGGGGAAGGCTAAGGGTTTTAAGGTCAAACCTAATCTGAATAAATCAATGCACTTTACATCAAAAAATATAAAGATATTAAGGGAGAGAAATTAGTATGAGGATATAAACTTTACATGTGTAAATAAAGTCTATTTGGAAAATAATTGAAGGGTTGGAAAAAAGTAGTAAAGTTATGCTTCTACCTCCTGTATTTTTTTATTGAATGTAATTTGACTTTATTAATGATTTGGGACTTATATATAGCATAAGGTTCAAAAAAAATATTAATATATAGGAAAAGTTTAGATTCTAGAAGATTGAAAAGGGAAAGGTGGATATCAATGGTGAAAATAGCGTGAGACTATAATCAAAGGAAGTGAGAGCTTATTATCTAACTTTTCCTAGTGGATTTGTTCTTTGTTTAAATAGTGTTATTCTTTTCTTTAGGTTAGTATAAACATTACCTCTGTGTTCAATTGGGACACCATGGATTTTATTTCATGTTTGGAAATAAATGCTACCTCTCTTATAAATATATCATATGGTATGGTTTGGTACATCATAACAATGGACTATATATACTTCAACTTAAAGAACCCTGTAATAAAAATTAATGAAAAAACCAATGAAAATGACTCATATAACACCGATATATAAAAATTTATGTTTTTTCATGTAAAATAAAAGAATTTAAAAAATTAAAACAAATAGGACTTTTAGAGTCTGCTGAGTTAAAACCAATGAATGTATATCTTGATTTTTACAAGAGAAAATGACTAAATCACCCTTTATTGGGAAATGAGTATGTTCAACTAAATTATTTTAATTGATTTATACTAATGTATGTGGTCTACTTCTATTGGAGGAAAGGGGCTTCATTTCATACTTCATTACTTTTACCAATGGAAATAGTAAGTATACCTATATTTATTAATGAGCTATAAGTCATATTACTTTTAGATGCTTAAGGAATACCAACATGAAGTAGAAAAAAAATTAGTATGAATATTAAGGCACTCTATGAAGAATATGGTAGGAAGTATCTTAAAAAATATTTCATTGATCGCTTGAAGGAGTGGGGGATAATATCCCAGCTCAATTCTTATACAACTCAGTTTAATGGTGTTAGTTAAAGGCAAAATCAAACCTTGATAGACATATTTAGATTAATGATGAGTCAGGAAACTCTTCTGTTAATCTTTTTGGGATATAGGTTACAGATAGAATTATATACCATTAATATAGTACTAAATAAATCTGTAGATGGAATTCCATATGAGTTGTGGTGTATAAGGGGACCTAGTCAATCACAAATATTCTTGTAGAGATGTGAGGATTTTCTGAAGACTGTACATTGTGTCAATTTAGCATCCTATAGCATAAAGTGAACCATTATAGGATACCCCAAATAAACTCAAGGATATTTCTCACAGAACCCTTCAGATAGGAATGTGATCATGGAAATACATTCCATATTTATATAATGGAAAAAATTTCCTACAAAAATAGTTAGATAAAGATATAATTTGATGAAGTTGATGATCTAGACTCATAAGAGTTGGTATAAGAACAACCCTACAAGAGAAATTGGGGGATTATGATGTTACCAAGACACAATTACTACATAGTAATACTCAATAGGTTAGAGAACTAGGGAGATATGGTTTTCTTGTAATCAAGTTGGGTGACACATTACTCTTAGATAATGATGAACATCTAACCTATAAGGGAGTTGTAGGTGTAAATGATGTTGCTAAATGGAAAGAATGTTTTCATTTTAAAATGGAGTCTACATACCAAAATCAATTTTTCATTTTGGTATACCATCCAATTGATGTAAAACCTATTGAGAGAAAATGGGTATTCATGAAAAAGATGGACATGGATAGTAAAGTAAATACCTATAAGGCATGGCTGGTAGAAAAGGGTTTCAAGAAACATCAATGTATAGAATATGATAAAACATTCTCACTATTCATGATGATGAAATTAATTAGAATATTAAATAAAATATAAATATTCCATAATATTGAAATTTGGCAAATTGATTTCAAAACTGATTTTATAAATTGGATATTAGTTAACGATGTCTATATGACTCAACCTGAAGGGTTTATTAAGTCATGGATTGAAAATCAAGTATACAATATGGGGAGTTATATTTGTGGGTTGAGGAAGGAATCAATATCATGGAATTTTTACTTTGATAGGGCCATAAGAGAATTTTGTTTCTTCAATAAGTAAAGTGAACCATGTTTCTATAAGATTATTAATGGTAATTCTATCATTTTTCTCATAATAAATTTTGATGATATATTAATTATAGGAAATGAATTGCAAGTATTAGAGTCAATTAATAATTGATTAAATGAAATTTTCTCCATAAAATACATAGGTGAAACATCAAATATTCTAGGTATTGTGATATATCACGATACATCTTAGAGTATGATTGAGCTATGTTAATGTACATATATTAACAATGTACTCAAAAGGTACATTATGGGATAATCTATGTGAGGGTTGTTTCCAATGTCACATGGTATCAATATCTCTAATAAAATGTGTCCAAAAATATAGGAGGATTTTGATTGAATAATTTAAAAACATTATGCTTCTTAAGTGTGATCTATCAAGTATTATATGCTATGTATAAGGTTTTATGTTTCCTTTATTTTAACCATGGTGGGAAGATATCAAACTAATCTTGGAGATATAAATTGTGAAGCTATAAAAACAATCATAATGTACATGAGATGTATAAAGGATATGTTCATGGTGTATAAAGTATATGAGGAAACAGTAGTCCAGTGATATTCTAATGATAATTTTTAGGTAGATCATGATGATCTGAAATCACCATCATAATAGGACTTTTTAATGAATAACTATGAAATGAACTCGGTTTTCTCGAAGAAAACTATGGTTTCTAACTATAAAGTTGAATCTATGTATATCATGGATTATAATACAACTGAGGAGAAAGTTTTCATAAATATATTTTTCTTAGGTGTTGGTGTTTTGGATTGCAGTTTAAAACATGTTCTTGTTTATTTTGATAATACTAAAACATTGGTGCTTTCCATGGAACCCAGGTCATACCAAAGGATAAATCATATACCTTAGAGGTTCCATTTCATGATAGATTTTACTCAAATAGGTGAAGTCATAGTTTTTAGTGTATCCAAAAATCTTATCATGGAAGCCCCCAGACTAAAGCCATATCTCAGTAGAAGCATGATTCTCATGTGAGATATTGAGGGATGAGACTTGTTAGAAGTTTCTTATATTGAAAGTGATATTATTGTTAGTGACCATAACCCAATTCATGAATATAATATGATTTGTATTACATGTATATTGTTTTATATATACATGTGTTTATCTTACTATAATAGTTTTGATACTTTAGCATCCACTATATTTATGGTAATGTATTTAGATTACATGTCATATCAAAAGGTTATAATAATTCCCATGCAATAATGAGAACCTAGAGATTCCATAACAGTATTCTTAAACTTATTTACTATAGTCTAGATACATCATGATAGCATGACATATATTATGTTTGATTATCTGGTTACAAGGGCTTATAATCTTTGAAACTTCTTCTCATGAAGCCCAAACTTGGTGATCTCAAGTAGATGAGTTCATGATGACTGATCCTCCAATAGGAACAACACATGTTTCAAGTGACATTGGTTGTTACTGTCTATAAACACATGAAATTCTCTCCTAATTTGAGATTATTATGAATGTATAATATTTGATTGCACACTTTAATAAAATATAAAAACTAAGACATTGATGTCATAGTGATTTATCTTTTTTTGGGTGTGTCGTTAGTGTTATGACATTGATTGAATAATAAAAATATAATTTTTTATTCTGAAATGAAGTGATATTTTGGGGATAGTATATCAATATGGTAGTACCTTTACTAAATATATAGACATGGTATAAGAAGGTTAGTTTTTCTAGTAAGGTAAATGAATAATAAAGTAGAATGGATAATGAAACAAAGTGTTCATCCAAATTTATGTGATTTCATATGAAAAACATATTATATTTCATAGAACGTTCTTATAGGAATGGATATAGATTTCATTGATATATTTTGAGACAACACTCTTAGTTTTGAATATTATTGACTATTATTATGATAAGGTCCAAGAGGGTCACACATATAGCATATTTAAAAGTCTTCCCTATTATAATGAATAAGAGTATAGGATATTATGGGACCCACCATGGGGTTTGAGATATGTAAGAGAATAAATGATATTTTATGAATAAATAAACTCATTATTGTTAGATCATAGAATAACTAGACATGAATTTACTAATTAAAAGTATTCAAAAGGTATTATGTTAACACAAAAGAAGATATTCAACGAACGAATATTATTTTAATACGTAAGGTTTGTATAATATTATCTAAAATAACAAGTCGATTAAATTACTTCTTTTATCATGTAATGTATTTATCATATTACAAGTAGGTCATAGAAGTATAAATTACATATATGAAATAATTAATTGGTCATAATGTGTCATTTATGGCTTATTTAGTGGGAGATATTTATACAAGGGATTAGAAACACATTCTAGGTGTTAAACCTCCACTATATAATAATTATGGAGATGTTTTCTAAGGGACTATTTATCCAATTGAATTTTAGAGATCCTATATCCTAAATTATATATCCTAGAGAGAGAGGCAGCTATTCTAATATTTTGACCTTCGATCTTCTTCATAGATCAATAAAATGAGATAAAGGGGATTATTGGGACATTGAAGGGTTCATTGGACATCCATTATAACACTTGGATTTAAAGGATAAACATTCATATAGACTCATAAATAATGTGTATACAAGCTATATTGAGTCAACCTTGGATCCTTTGAGAAATGTTCTCCAAAAATGAGAGGTTGATAGAAACGACTTCAATTTAAGTGATGTAATTTTTCATTTCATTTTTTTTGCATAAATTAATTCATGGGAGATTTTTTACCTTTTGGGCGGTTAACTTCACTAAAGACGATATTGTTACATAGATCCCATGATGAAAATTTTACATCCCATACCTATATGCTTCTTCAATGCACCTCTCTAACTTCAGACACTCCCAGGGGATATTATTGAGTTAAATAACATTCTCATTATGAACCATTATAATGGATTTGAATAGATAATGAACATGGATGAACTAGGTTAAATATAGTGTTTCATATATTGAAAATAATTTTTCATGATTTAAACATCATATGAATTATATTTTATGATTACTTCATTTCTCACTATGGTTATTATTTCTCATGCTATACTTTTTGGTTTCGATCAATGGATGCAACCAAGAGAAATCATGCTAACATTGAATATGATGGAAAATGAAATGCTTTTCCTACTAGGAAACTAAATTTTATGAGATCTAGAATGAAAAATATTAGTTATATTATTATATAACTTTCTAAAACTATGAATCATACTAAACTTCCAAACATGTAATGAAGGGAACATCATAATATCAAGTCCTCAAAGTGGCAATATATAACTTATTTTATTGGGTCCAATAATGAAATTTTTTATGATAATTAGATCTGTACCACAAAAAATATATTTTTCATTCTTCATTTCTTAGAGCATAATAAGTTATATTGGATAATAATATTTTCGATGGAGAATAAGAAGATTAATAGTGGAATATTATCACAAAAATGATATATTAAGACAAAATTTACTCTATAATGTGAGATGAGTTTAGGAAGTAATTTTCAAATGTGTAATTTTATCATATTATTTTTACAATAATGGATAAATAATTCATTGTGTTAAAGTATATGGATAATGAATCCATTACTACCTATGGGTAAAACATTACCATATTTGTGAGGAATGTTTCTGGTATTATCATCCAACCTAAATGCAAGATAAATCAATTATTTGAGGGGTTAAAGTCAAGTCTCTAAAGGGTGATATAAATTATAGACTTTAGTATATATAAATAAATCTATCAAGGTGCTCCCACATAATAAATTAATATTAGAGTCACCCATCAATATTGTGGTTTTGATAAGAAAATAAAGATGCAATTCCCTGGAAATTATGATAATTAAAACAATGGAAGGAAGTATATGAGTGATTATTTATGCCATAATTGTTGAAAGAAACAAAGAGTTAATTTTCTTAAAGTGATTAGAAAATTATTCAACTATGGAAAGGAATTTCATTGGGAAATTTAATATCAAAGTGATGGGGTGAAGTTATCCAATGATTTAAATTGAGTGAAACCTCCAAACAATTCACTACCAAAACACCAGTGTTTCATATACCAGGAGCATGTGAATTATTCTAAACATTTATCAAATATTTTTTTAAAGATGATGATAAATGTTAGAAATCTATTAAGACTATATAAAAAGGGAAATATCATGCGATCGCTACTGCTGATGTGGGTTATGATAATGAAGTGTTGAAATGAACACTAACCATCCACTCTAGAACTGATAATTCCATATTTGAAACTGGTCCTACCCACAATTTAATATCATTAGAATTTACTAAGAGTATCACATTTCCACCTCAATGATTAGATGTTACATTAGAAGGGAAAAATCCTAATGGTATGATGATAACATATTAGGTCTATGATTATTCTCTCATAGATGATTGTGGGAATGTTCTTCCTGTAAATATTGTGACTCCTCTTCTAGTTGAATTATTTGTGATTTTGGGAAGGGATTAGATATATTTATATGAATATAATATCAAATTATAGGAAATGGTAGTCGTATTTTATATTTCATATGAAAATGTGAGCATTTATTCAAGTGAGGATAAATATAATCTTTCCATTTTAGGGGTCTTGATTCCTATTCATAAGAAGAATTTATCACATATGGTTGGGGATAAGATCAACATCAATGTTATGACTATTGTATTTGATTTTTTAGATGTATTTTCAAAATAGCATCATAGTCATCCTCTAAATTATGAAGTTGATTTTTTAATAGTACTCTTACCTAGTGCTACAACGAGTTCAAGGACTCCATATAGAATGGTCTTGATTGAGTTGGAGGAGTTAGAGAAGAAACTCTTATAGAGAATTAATAAGGGATTTATTTGGCCATGTGTGTCACCATAGGATTCAAGTGACATTTTTATTAAGAATACAGATGAGTCATTGTAACTCTACATTGATTATATGGAACATAAAAAGATTAAGATCAAGAGTAAGTATCCTATACCATGTATTGGTGATTTTTTTGATCAATTGCGAGGAGATCAATATGTCTCCATGATTGATCATCAGTCTAGATTCTACTAATTGAGTGTATAAAATAAATACATACCTAATACAATCATCTGTATGAGGTATATACAATATGAATTTGTAGTGATTCCATTTGGACATACTAATTCCTCTTCTATTTTCATAGATATAATTAATAGTGTCTTTATATATTACCTTGAACAATTTATTATAGTCTTTATAGAATATATTATTATATAAACAATGATAAATAAAGAGTACAAAGATCACTTGAGAATTGTGTTGGGAAACCCAAGTAAGGAGAACATATATGAAAAATTTATCAAATGTAAATTATGGTTATAAAATGTATCATTCTTGGGACATGTGATCAAAAGATATGATATGTTGGTAGATCCTTCTAAGATAGAGGTCATTGAATATTGGACCATACAAACCACTATGACTGAGATTCATATTTTTCATGAATTATATATATATTATTTATGATTTGTGAATAATTTATCATGTATGTCTCATAAACTCACCAATTCCACATGAAATGGATTCATGTTCCTTTAGACTGATTAATGTGAATAAAAATTCAATAATTTAAATAGAAGGTTGGTCGTACACCTATACTAAAACTAACATTGAATACAAAGGGGTTTCTGATCTGTAATGAAGCATCCAATTAGAGAATGGGATGATTTATTATGTGTAGTGACATTTTGATAGTTTATACCTCTCATCAATTAAAGGTTCATGGGAATAATTACCCAACACATGAGTTGGAGTTGATAATGGAAATCTTTGCATTAAATATATAGGGGCATTATCTATTTATAGAATGGTGTCACATATACATTGATAATAAATGTTTAAAGTATATATTAGAAAAGAAAAAGTTTAATATTCACCAGAGAAGATATTTTGAGTTGATTGATTATTATGACATAATAATACATTACAATCCTGGGAAAACAAATAAGGTTCCTAATAATTTGAGTCTCAAGGATCATGGTATGTTATTTACGATGTTGGTTACAAAAGATCTGACATTTATGGATTTTAAAATGATAAATCATGAAATATTGAAGGAATGATACAAATATTATCTTTTATAAATGGGTGTTGAACTATCATCCCATGTGATGATTAAAGAGGCATAAAAGGAATATGTATAGGTGAAAAAGAAGATGTTAAATGTTCATAAGTTCAACCATGATTATGACGGAATGATAAGGATGAAGAGTAGAGTATTTTTTCCTATTATACTAGAAATAAAAGAGCTATTGTATGGAGCACATAGCTCATCATTATTTATTCATCTTCTAAGAAAAAATAAATATAGGGTCTTGAAGGATAATTTATGGTGGGATAATATAGAGAGAGATAGTTTGGCGTATCTATCTCACTGATTAGTACTAAAACAAGTTAAGGATGAGTATAATGTGTTTATAAGGATGTTATAATGAATACCCATAACTATATGAAAATGGGAAACCATTACCATGGATTTATTTATAATAATAATCAAGATATGTTAAGGGAATAATGCAATTTGGGTTGTAGTTGATCACCATATAAAGTCAGCACATTTCTTTCCCATCAGTGAAGATTTATCTCTTGATCAACATACTAGGATATACATTAATTGGAATGTTTGAATGGAGTGCTTAATTCTATTATATTTGATTAAGGTATAATGTTTACCTCAAAGTAATAGATAATTCTTCACTAAGATTTAGATGCAAATTTGTGTTTTAGTACTAACTATCATCCTCATACATATGATTAGTTTGAGAGAACCATTCATATAGTAGAGGATATGATGAGGTAAAGTTATTTATATTTTAAAGGTGTTTTTTATAAAATAATTATAATTAGAAAATTATTTTATAATAATATAATTCACTTAAGCATTAAAATGGATCCATATGAATCCCTCTATGAAAATAAGTGAAAAAACTGACATGTTGGGATGAAGTTTGAGAATGAATTCTATATGGGCAAAACTCGATATAGAAATAATAGAGAAGGTTAGATCTATTTAGAATAGAATTAAGGTATCTCAGAGATGATAGAAGAGTTATGTTAACAATAACTATTGGGATCTAAAATTAAAAGTTGGTGAGAAGGTAATCTTGTGATTTCTCCATAGAAGAAGGTTATGATATTTTGAAAGACGATAAAACTCATCCCTAGTAATATTGGACCCTTAAAGATTATTTAATGAGTAGGGATGATATTTTATCTCTTGGTTTTTCTAAAAAAAACTCTCTTATGTTCAGAATGTGTTCCATGTATCTATTTTTTAAGAATTACATACCTAATTCTTCCCATGTATTGAACTCATAGGTTGTAATGATAGAGCATGATCATCCGTATGAAGATCAAATGGTAGGAATATTGGATCCTAGAGGTAATGTTCCACAGAACATGAATACACACCTGGTTAAAGTTAAATCAGGATTCATAAATTTGAAAACTCTATATGGAAACTTTAGGATGTGTGAACATAGAATTATCATCATTTTTTTCATGGGAGTTTCATTGTACCGAGGGAGAAATTCATTTTATGGGGGGGTAGAATTAAACACCCCAAGAATTTTATAAATTCTTTTGGAATAAATTTTAATTATTTGATTGAATAGATTACATACAAACCCAAGTGTAAATTAACAATGATATATTATAAAATTTATAACCTAGATGTTGGATTTATAGGTATGAATATGATTAACCACATAAATAAATACCTATATAATTTTTTTCCTTAATCCAAATGAAATGATAAATTCATAATAAATAATAACAAAATTTTTAATAAAATCATTTCATGATTAAAATAACTTTTTTATGAATTTATGTATTGAAATTTTATTTATATACTGATTAATAATGAATATAAAATCATTTAATGTTAAAATGATATATTTTGGAGAAAACATTATTTTGAACAATGTGTTTTTATCTTAATAAATAAAACAAATCATTATTAATTAACGATGATAATGAAATATTTATATTATATGTTCATTAAAATAGTTTATTATTCATTTAATTGTTTTTACAAGGGATGGAATTATTGTAAACTATGTTTTATTCTTAAAAATTCATTTTTCAAAAAAATGGATTTTGTTGCATTTTTGTGAACTAGTTTTAAAGAAAATTTTATCACTTATAGAAACTGAACATGATAAAATTGATTCCATATTTGGAGTCAAAATATGAAAATTTTATAATGATTCAAATTTTATTTTTTCTTCTAAAATATAGTAAAATCAACTAACATTTATTACCATGATTAAGGTTGGAACAATTTAACAAAAGGGGTAAAACTTAGAGATACAGGTAAAATTTACACCTTAAATTGTAAAAATATTATTCGTTTAACATATTTAGATATTATATTATCTTACCTTCATGATCCTAGGAATTTATTTTTACATTCACAAGAAAATGGAATTATATTATTTAAATCTCTTAAGTAATTCCATGTGTGTCTCTCACCTCACTTATAAAAGGGAAACAATTCTCCATTATTCCCAAATATTTTTCCCTATATATTAAAAAATTAATATCCAAAAACCTTCTTAGATTAATTAAATTCATTCTAGATCTATTGTTTTTACCCTAAGACCGTCCTAAAAAAGATAAGGTTTAAGCTAAAGCAGGAATATGAAAGAAGAGCTAATTGTCTTACCTGTGTCATTCAAAGAATATTTATTAATATAAATCTTATATATATATATATATTATACTAAAATAATTAATATAGTATCATAAATATACTAAGATATTATTATAATTATGTGAAAACCATTTTACTTGTCCTTTCCATCAAATGGGAAATGGAGGTATCACATGTGTGTAAGTGCGGACTACCGTATCCACGATGAGAGATGATTCATTTTACATCACCACCTTTAATGTGTAATTATAATGATAAATTTTATGAATATTTTTCATATTTATGATATAAAAATGAATCTATAATTAAATAATATCAGATACTAACTTTTTATTTTTTCCATTTGAAAATATAATCATCATTTTTGCGTACTTATAGACTACAATCTCCAGGAGTGATATATTTCATTTTAGGTATAAAAATTTAATGGATTGGAATAAAATTAAATAAAATTAATATATATTATATATATATGAAATGACTAATATTCTATAAATTTTATATTATTATTAGAAAATATCAATACTTTACTCATTAGATCTTTATAACACACTTTCTTTAGTTGGTTTTACTATTTACATGTGTGTTGTTTTAATGTTTATAAAATAAATGATTCAATAATGTAAAATATTGGTGATATAATTTAATAATATGGTAAAATTATGGATATTATGTAACCATGATCAAAGTTCAAGGACCAAAACTGATGAACTAAAACCTGAATGAAAAATGAAACAGTTATCACCCAGAATAGTGATTTTAATGAAGAATAATTAATAAATAGGTGATAATATGTAATAAGTGAATATTTTGGGATATTATAAGTAATAATATGGTTCTGGTATATAAATATATTATATTTATATTTATTATATATGATATTAACTTACGAATCAATAAATATTTGAGGTAAAAGTTTTAGGTTACAATATCAATTTTTACTGTGAGTTTTTATTCTAAAATTTATGAGGATGAAATTATATAATACATATATCACACACATTTTTTATTTTAATATAATTTTTTTATTAATAAATTTATTTCATTTTCCTCTCTCTAAGTACTCAAAATTATAATGTAATATTTTTAAGGAAAACCTGATTTATTGCTCTCTTTGGTTGGGAATAATTTTTTTCCATGCCCGTATTTTCATTAAAATATTCAAAATAATGTTTTTACTATAATAAAATGGTTGATTAAAGTCATTTTTAACTATGTTTTAATTTTTATAAATTTTTTTAAAAGGAATATACAGACTATTTTCTAAATAATGTACTTTTTACCAAATGAGTGAATGGAATCTTTATTTTAATGTATACCATACGAATGTATTTTCTAACATCATGAAAAAAAGTTTATTTAAATTTTACTTTAAATGTTTCCATGTTTATTTTCAATGCATTTTTTACTAGTATTCTATAATTTTTTGGATTTTAAATAAATGAATTCAAAATAAAATGTTATTTTTCTGAAGAAATATTCTAACGGTTTGTTAAAGGTATTTTCATCTATGAAAACATCCATTGATGTTACTTATATTTAACTTGGGATATTTTACAATGATACCATCATTATTTGTTCACTGGATGGTTATTTATTGTTATGATTAAATATTGATGAAACTCATTTTATTTTATATGGGTCAAGATATGATGAATTGAATAATATTTTAATAGTATTGTAGAATACCTATGGATGGATTATGATTTTGTGATGGGTAGGTCTATTATAGCCCTCAAATTCAATGTGTAATGATTTATATTTTATGAGATCAAAGGGTATACAGGTTATTATCCCAATCCCAAAGGAGGGTACACAAGTAGCTAGCCCAATCCCAAAATATGGTACAAGGGTGGTTAGCCCCAACCCAAAGTAGGAACACTAGTAGTTAGTCCAATCCTAACATGTGATGAATTTATTAGTGGGTAGCCTCAAAATATAACTTCTATGTTTATGATTACAACTCTCATTTTTTGTTTCTCTCTATGATATGTTGTAATTCTTATGACATGATCTCAGGGATCATGATATTTTATTCTTATAGGACTCATGTCTTATAAAATTTCTTATCCTTATTCTATGATTACGATTAATGTATTGATGATTATTATTTTTAAATACTATGATCATATTCTCAAACCCTTATGATAATGTTATGCTTTCAAATGATCAATGAATAATATCTTCAATTTTTATCCTTATAGAGAATATAAGCTCACCCTTTAATATTCTAAACTTATTATTATTATAAAAAAAGGTATAAATTAGGTTACATATAAGAAGCGTGTAACTTTAAAATAAATTTATGGGAGATCATGAATATAATTCATGAAATAATATGTTTATCTATCTAGTTCCCAAATACACTAAACCTTTATAGTTCCAAGGTGTGCATTATTTTTAAAGGTATTAAATATTCATCTAAAATGATGTAATAATTATGTAGTTATTTTTTGTTCTTAATTTTCTATTACATGGAGATTTTATATAACACCTTCCCTTGAGAGTGCGTCCAAGGTGATTAGACTAGATTCCATGGTGGGTACTCTAGGGATGGCCTTTAGAACTACTAATTTTTGTTCTAAAAGAAGGAAATTTGTATTTATAACTTCTAACACCCTAAGGTTTTATAAATAAATTAATATAGAATGCATGGTACATTTTTCCCCTATGAAATAAACACTTTTTTATAGGATATAGTTTTAACCTAGCTATTAAACATAATTTTTCTGCTTCTGTGATTTGAATTTCAAATAACATACTTACACAGTTGTGATCAGTAAAATATTTAGATTATGATATGACCAAATTACATTTTTGGTGAATAGTAACTTACACTTATGAATTTTAATGTAACCTTACTAATATTTACCTCACCCATGTATGTATAAATAAAATTTAGGCACCATATAAATGAGAGTGAATATTTTAAAAATTAATAATTCAGTGTTGGTATTTTTGTGAGTAATAAAAATTTCATTAAAATATTAAATTTATAAATTTATTTAAAACAACATTTATTTTTATAAAATTTATTCGTAAATAAATATTTTTTTTCCTATGATTTTATGATAATTTTATGCGACCTTAGTTAATTTATGAAAGTGTTATAATATCATTTGTAAAATTAAAATATGTATTTTTCCAGTAAATAATGATTTTATTTAAAAATTAATTTTTACATATTTATAAAATTATTTTAATAAAAATAAGTTCATTTTTTAATTATAATCATCAAAATATAGTTAGGGTGAATTTTTGGGATTTTTCTAAGATACTTGAATTTTTTGTGAATAGTTAAAAACGTTAATTTACGGTACAAATTCATTATAAGATAAATTCAATATTACATGAGATGTATATTATGTAAAACAACTAATTAAAACTCACATAAAATTATTACTATTTTTGTTTACAAGAATCAACACTATTGGTTGTTTGGAGAAAAATAAAAAAATAATGAATAAGAAATTCAAAAATCATCCCTCTCCTCCACTATAAAAACAACCCTAACCCCATCTTCTCTTCACTCCTATAATAATTGATGCTTCCCAATATTCTTCTCAAATACTCTTCCCTAGTCCCTCCCCACATCCAGGAGCTCCTGGTATTTCCAAAATACCAAAAAACTTCCATTAAGGAGGTTCTCAAAGATGACATTTCAAGAGGTAAACACTCTTCCTTTTTCTTTTCATTTCATTTTCAATTTTATTTAATTCCTAATCTTCTCTTCACATCCTCTTAAAAAATGATGATGATAAATTAATTATCATATATATACTATAATTATATCATGTTAATAAAATATCCTTCTCAAACTACTCTCCCCCTCTTTTATTTTATAAAAAAAATCATCGCCTTAGAGGTACAGATTTACAACCTTCATCGACGACGAACCTTCGTTCTTAAATTTATCCTTCAAGGACGGTAATGAAACTATTTTTATGGTTAAAAAAACTATAATATGTGTACTATAACTTGTTAAATTTTCTATATCTAGTATATATGCATAAGACTAAATTCATACAATAAACTAGGTTGTAACAATCAAAATATCGCCAGAATAATCTAAATGGTTATCACTAATTTTATATCTAATAAATCATAAAAATACTATATAAAAAATTAATATATATAACCATTTACACTTATTTATTTTCATCAATAATATAAAAGTTCAATTCCTCATAATTATATCCATTCCACATAAACTCCATTACTTATAATCAAGAAAACATATCATGAAATCAAGGAAACGAACAATCTGGATTGAATGAATTCGATCCTATAACTTATCAATAAGGACATAAATGAACTAAATAAAACTATAATGAATAAAATATATGTATAAAAGGTTCTTAGTTATTTAATTAATGTATTTAATTTGATTATCCATGACATTAAGTTCAATTTTAGAATACATTTAGACATAAGGTAAGGTTTATCTACTCGAACCTCCATTTTCATTTGGGTTACTCTATGTCTATCCTAATCAAAATTAAATTATTAATTAGTACTATTTAATAATCATAAGTTCTATTTAAATGTTTTATATATGTTTAACAACCATAATCTTTATTTATTTTTTGGGGTGTTACTTGTTTTAAAAGGATATTTTAAAAATTCTTCCCGAAATACATACCAGATTTAAGGGAACTTCTCAGATTCTTACCTATGTTCATATACACTCTATAATCTTTTTTAAAAAAAATTATATTTATAAAATATCTAATTTCATTATGAAAAAACTATATTATTTAACTTTTGGTTTTATACACATATTTTTCCAAAATAACTCTTCTTTTCAAAGTAAAAGAGCATTTATCTCAAGAATTGCTTGATGATTTTATAAGAGTATTTTCATTTGTTTCAACACTATTGCTGAATATTATGTATAATTATGACTATGATTTTATGATATCATCTACCATATTTTATTGAATGGTTTATGATTTTTTTGTCTATGGATGTGCTATCTAGAAACCATTCACCATATTACTCTGAATGGTTAGTGTTTATATTTGGGGATGGTTATTTACATTTCATATGTTAGTTTCAATATGAATGTATATATTGTTTATTTTTATCACCATTCATATGAGGAATGCATTGGAAATATTAAGAGATGTGTGGGGATCGTTATAGCCCCTTAATAGATCGATGTGTCTCATGAGACAAAATAGATATATATTTGGTTAAGGCTTTACCCATTTTTAGATATGGTTTTGGATGAGGCCTTAATCATTTTCAGATGTCATGGATGAGGAATTGAAGTTATAATTCAGAAGGTCTAGAATTATGCATTTCTCTCATTATAAAACAAGTTATTGATAGTCCATAAGGTTATTCAGATAGTAAAATACTCATGATTATGCTTTATTAACGAATTATTTCTTCATCCCTTATTGCTTCCATGTTGTGTTCAAGTTAATTTTTAATGTCACATGTTTTTAGATATTCACCATGCCTAATGTTTATGTTTTTGATATATTCTGATGTATTTATTACTCTTATAGATAATTTGAACCCACCCCATTCTTATGTTTTATTTTTCCCAAGGTGTGAAGTAGAAAATAATGAATTACCTGTAGATGTAACCTAAGAGTTATGGAAGTTTTAAAAGGAGTGTCCATATTGTATTTCATTTTAAGTTGCAATGTTGATCTTATATATATATCTGGTTTCCCAAAACAACTAAACTATTCGTTCCTTCAGTATGTGTCTTCCTTTTAATAAGCCAATGTAATGCAATAAGGCACTAGCTCCGAGCAACATGGGTCAAGTCTTTACAGTTGCCATCCGAGGAAGTTTAGTAGAAAACTTGAAAATAAGATTTTGAAAATATAGATTTGGGAAAAAAACCTTGAGATTGAATTTTAGGATTAGTATATAAGAACATCCTAGAATTTATATAAGGAATAGATTATTTGGATATTCTTAGAAAATATATCCTTGTCTAGATACTAAAAGTGGACATGGTTTTGGCACAGATCCACCTATGAGTAACAACTTCGACAAGGTGTTTTGGGCTTGACCCGACGTAACCTAGTACATGACAACATGCCTTACTACATAGGTGGTTTGATATTACTTGGGGATATGCTTAGGATAATTCACATTTTTTACAAGATATTATAATGAGATTTTAAAGGAAATTTTTTCTCAAGGGAATGATATTTATGACTGAGAGATTAGCTATGAATAGGATTTAAATGTTGTTAAGTATTTTTTTCAAGTTGAGAATATACATTATGATTCATAACATAATATAGTTTGCACTATTATTTAGAAATGAATCCTAATGGAAGGAATGGAAACTGTATCAATGCATGTATACCTTGTAGGGATTCCACCCTATAAAATATTATGATATTGGTACTGGAGCTATGACTGGTGCTGAGAAACATATAACAATACAAAGAAAGCTGACTTAGGTTATGAATAATAACTTTAACCATATAGAGCATACTGATCCAGAACATGGAGGTGCAATGTTATACTACTTTATGTGAAAATAACCTTCATCATTCAATGGTACTATAAACCGATTTGTATCAGGGTAAGTGAAAAGTTCTTTAGAGAAGATATTTCTCACTTTGGGATGTAATGAAAAAGAGAAGGTTTTCATGGTGGTTTATCGTCTATCCGAATATGAAGCTCAGCAGTAGTCATTAATTCAAAACATAATGGATGAGGAAGAAATATATGAAATGGAATGGAGGTATTTCAAGGGAATTTTCCTAGAAAAATATTTTCCACATGAACTAAGATTAGATATGGAGAAGAAATTATTGAGTCTCAGACACAAAGAGGATGAAAATGTTGAAAATTATGAAGAAAACATTACTAGGGTAGCAAGGAATGATGAATACTATATATGTAATCTAAGATGAAATATTGATCAATTCTTTGAGGGTTTAAAAACATTCCTCTGAAGGGAACTAGTCTCCCAATGTTTCACATCATATAAAGACATTCTCTCATGTGCAATTAAGACAGAGAGAGAATTATCTAAGTCTTATGACTATAAGGGGATAAAATAGAAGAATAGAATCTCATAGTATAGAATGGATAATTGTAAGAATAAAAAAGGGGAATTTTACAACATGTGATACTTGTCGAAGGAAACACCCTGATGCCTGCTTAAAAGGGAATGGCATGTGCTACAAGTGTGGAAAGAAAGGCTAACATTCTGGCGATTGCTAGGTAAAGAAAGAATCTATAAATGTTCAATTATATAATTTTAGGGATATGGGACACTATGATAATGATTATCCACTACATAAAGGAAATGGTCCGTATAAAAGGACAACGGACCAGGGCCATGATTATGTGATAATAATTGCTGAGGTTGAAATTCCTAATGGTGTGGTGGAAGGTATGTTAATAGTTTCCTCGAACATGTCCAATTATTTATTTTATTCTTGATCATTGTATTCTTCTATATCTTCCTAGTTTTCCATGAAAATTAGATATCTTCAATTTGATTTAATAAAGGAGTAGTTAGTAAAAACTTCTAAGGGAAGACTCATTACAACAAAGATATGTCGATCAATCCCATGTATGACACATAAACATGATTTAGTTGCTAAAATTTTCATCATACCCACAATCAACATTGATATAATCATTGGTATGGATTGTCTTTAAAAATATGTTGTGAAAATATTTTACAAGAAGAAAGAAGTTACAATTTTTTATAACGATATAGAATACCTTGTCTTAGGAGCAGAAACAACATTATCTGATTCTTATCTAGATCCACCCAAAATATCTCTACTTAATACAATTCATTGTGAGGATTCGACCATAATATCAATGGGTGAGGAAGTAAATCATTAAATTGAGAAAGTAAACATTTTGAATGAATATTTTGATGTTTTCCCAAGGATTTACCTAGACACCCTCGAGAGTAGGAAGTTGAGTTCTCTATTGATTTAATTCATAGTTTCAGGCCTATATTAGTGAATCCTTATAGAATGGACATAGTTCAATTATAAGAGTTGAAGAAAAAACTAGTTAAATTTAATTCTAAGGTAGTCATCTTCCATAGTGTTTCTACATGGGTAGCTCTTACTCTTTTCATTAAGAAGAAAAATAGATATATAAGGTTGTCCATTTACAATAAGGAGATCAGTGCTATTACAATAAAGAACAAGTATCCTCTTCTTCAGATTGATGATTTATTTGGTCAAAATCATGGAGCCTAATATTTTTTAAAGACTAACCTTAGATTAGGATATCTTCAGTTACATGTGAGGAAGGAAGATATACCAAAGATATCATTTCAAACCATGTATGGGCCTTACTAGTTTACAATAATGCCTTCTGGAATAACTAATACACCCTCTATTTTCAAGGATCTAATGAATTGAGTTTTCAAGGAATATTATGATTAATTTTTTGGTGTATTTATTAATGATATATTGGTATAACAAAAAATCTACGATGATCTTGAGAATCACTTGTGCATTATTTTGAACACTCTTAGAAGAAACTAGTTATATGGGATGTTTTGAAAGTGTGAATTGTGGCTTCAAAAAGCACAGTTTCTTGGCCATATTGTCTCTAAGGATAGAATATTAGTTGACTCAACAATGAAAAAGGCATTTCCAGAATGACCTACTCCAATGAATATAAATGAGGTATGCAGTTTTATTGTTTTAGTAGGTTATTATCGGTGTTTTTTTAGAACTTCTCCTGAATATATAACTCATTAACCAAGATTACTCGTCAAGGGTTTATGTTTGAATGGATAAAATAATGTGAAGAATGTTTTGAATAATTTAATAAGTGGTTATCTAAGTATCTAATCTTGGATCTATGATCGTTAAATGGTGGACTTGTGGATTATAGTGATGCATCAAATAAAAGACATGGTTGTGTCCTTATAGAGAATTATAGAGTCATTTCCTATGAATCAAGGTAGTTAAAAATTCCTGAACAAAATAATCCAACTCATGATATTGGGTTATCAGTTATAATATTTTCTCTGAAGATATGGATACATGATATCTATAGAGAAAGATGTGAGATATAAACAAATCCCAAGAGTTTAAAATATATATTCTCATGGAAAGAAGTCGACATGAGGAAAAGTTGATGGATCAAGCTACTCAATGATTATGATTTTTCCATAAACTACCACCCAGGAAAGGAAAATAAGGTTGATGATGCATTTTTCTGGAAGTATCATGGAGTTCTAATCAAAATTAGAATTGAGAGGGATCCTATGTTTATGGATCAAGTAAATATGGATTAGGGAATTATCTGAAAATATGAAACCATTAATTTTTCAATTGGTTTCCTAACTATAAATATTATAAAAGATTAAAACTTTTCTGTATGATGACGTTAATCATCAAAATAATATTAAAGGTGTGAATGATGGGAAGTTGGATGACTTCATGGGTGGGGATGGGATTTTGAAATTTGGGAAGAGTCTATGTGTTCCCTCTATACCTGAGATCAAAAAGGTTGTTATTGGATGATTCCCATAACTCAAATATCTCTATAAAACCTAGTATCACTAATATGTATAGATATTTTATGGAAAACATCTGTTGGGAAACACATGATGCAAGAAATTGTGGATTATTTGTCAAGATGTTTAGTCTGTCAACAAGTGAAGGTTGTACGACTATATTCGAGAGGAGTGACAAACCTTTACCTATCCTTACATTGAAATGGGATGACATAAGCATGGAATTTTTCACTTTATTACCCAAAAATAAAATAATCAATGATGCAATATGGGTTACTATTTACTGACTTATGAAATATTCACATTTCCTTGCTATAAGGAAGGATTTCCCACTAGATCACCTTACAAAACTCTATATTAATGAATTTGTGAGGATTCATGGGGCACCTCTTTCAATTTTATATTATTGTGATCAATGATTTTTTAAGAACCCAGATCTTCGTTTTAGGTATGTTTTTCCTTTTTCTGGTGTTTTAGAGAAACATGGAGTTTTTGGAAAATTTTGAAGTACACGCCGTGTACTTTCTGAGTACACACCGTGTACTCTTCTCCCACTCGAAGCCGTGTGCTGGCCGTGTCCGGGCCACACACACGGTGTGTAGGGGTGATGTGGAGGCCGATTTTGGAAGTGTACGTAAAAAACCACTACACGCCATGTACTTTAAAATTACACACCGTGTAATTTTCTTTTTTATTTCATTAATCGGACTGTGGTCGCGCCTAATGCTCATAAACATCTTCTTCTCCGCTTAATTCCGTCCAGAGTGTCCAAGGAGGCTTATTCTTCTCTAAGCCACAGATCCGTCAGCGGTTGTTCGAATCAAACTCTATCGATTGCAGAAGAATCGAAGCGGTGAGTTCTTGGTTCTTCTTTGGCCTCATTTCCTGATTCTTCATCTCATGTGAGTTATCTGAGGTTGAAAGTTTTAGACGTTTTTGCAGATCTACTCCATTATAGGCCGATTCACGGGCCGAGGTTCAAGTATATCGATCTTCAAGGATCAAGGTAGGTGGTTTGTTGCCCTACATTGAAGTTATTTGAGTTTTGGTTTCAAAAGTGTCGGATACCCATGTATCGGGTATCCCGGGTTTAGGATTTTGATCCTATTTTATATTTTACCTAGATTGCTTATTAGCCTTTGATTAATTGTTGTTAATATATTCTTGGTTGCATGTTTGAGGATCACCTCACGGGTGTTTCTCCCTACTGGCTGTTTATCGCCGTTTGGCACCGTTTGCCTGTGAGACAAACCCTATTGCAACTACTAGTTCACTTGTTATAAATGTTTCATGTGTTGCCTACTGTTTATATGCTTTTGATTCATGGTATCTATTACCCAAGTAGTTGTTAAACTTATTTAGGGTTGTTGTCAGTCGATTACGCATGACTGGACTGCTCAGGGCTGTGAGAACCTGGTGCGGGAGATCAAAAAGGGAATAGACGATTTAGTACTTCCCTAGAGGGACTATTGGTTTTAGTTTCGTATGCAGGACCTATGGGAATAGGACTGTGTGCTTCCCAAGAGTGTTCTTAGTTTACCCATGCATCGATACCACATGAGAAATTATATGTAAGTGCTTTCTTAGAGAGTCTGTAGCTATCGTTGCAAGACCATAAGGGAATTGGCGTGAGAGCTTCCTAGAGTGTCTGTGAATTGTTTGATTACTGGACTATAGGGGTATGCTAGTTTGATCCACCCAGAGAGTCAGTGTAAATTTTGACGGTTGTTTGTGACAAGTCCACCAAGACAAAGAACAAGATTTGGTTTTGCACTTCTTGTGTTTATGTAGTCTTTTGTGATACCTGTTGTGTTACTTTATTTACCATTGAATATAAATCTCTGCTAGTTTTCCCTGGTTGTTTAATTTAAATGAACGTGAATGGTAATTGGTAGGATTATTTACTGGTGTACTTCTAGTTCATTACTGGGTGTATTTTCCTTTACTTTTTCTATATTACTCACTAAAATTAGGGCACAAATCGTGTGGTGGTTGCCTACTGGGATTATTCTCACACCCTGTTTGGGTCCTGCCTTTCATCCCAAATAGATTATATGGTTGCAGGTGTAGATAGGGATTGTGGCCCTTCAACCTCAGGTACATGATTGCTGGTTGGAGCTAGAGAGCATGGGACCGGGATTTGGCTCGCGATGCTGCCGGAGTTGCTGTTTACCTTTAGTACTCGGTTTCATTTGTATTTCAGCATGTTGTTTTGTTTACTGCTTTCCATAGATACATGTACCACTCTGCATCATTATTATATCGGTCATTTCTTTGACAATAAGTTCAGTTGTTGTATGCTATTTGCTATTTTTGCTATTGTTTATGTTTATTCTTCCACTGTATATTTTACCAAATGAGGTCATAGTTTCCCCACAAACTCACCAAGGCCCTCGCTGCTAGTCGGCAGCCTCTGGCGTTTTGGGAAACACGCTTGAGGTCATATGGTGAACCGGGTACGGGGCACCAGTTATGTGGCTCCAGATCCAGGTTGTTACAAAGTGGTATCAGAGGAGGTTTCCTCTTTTCTATTGCCTTACTGTTCTATGACAATAGACAGGGATAGGAAGAAATTGTTAGTTAGTACTTAACTGTGCCTGGGATTAATTAACCCATGTACAGGGAAAAGCTATATTACCTCATAATTGAAATTTTCAGTTTTTGCAAGTGTTACAGTTTATTATATTTCACCATTGGGTGATGCACATGTTTTGTGATGTTACATTTTATGTGATTTTGGTTCTATTTTGTTTCAACCCGATGAGATGAGGGTGTGCCATCTCATGCATCATATAGATATTGGGTAGGAAATCACATGTCATGCATTTTACCATGTCATATAGGGTGCATTATAATTTCATGTTGTTGTGATAGATGTCGTGATAAATTATGCATTGTGTTGTGATAGTTGCTATGATAGACATACTTGTTGTGCTTATTGAGTATTGTTTATTTTACAGCCTATGTAGCATGGATGCCAAGATCTGGTCTTAGAGGTGTTATGAGCCCCCAAGGACCGTAAATTGGCAGAATGTTGGATTTTTATTCTGTTTTACTTGTTATATGCATTGTTATGATGTCATGATTTGATTAGTGGGGAGTATGGGCCCCCACAGATCGGAATTTGGCACATAAATGTTTTTTTCAATGTTTCTGGCATTCGGTGCAGTTTTTGAGCTACTGCCCAGAAAAACCCAGAATACACGGCGTGTACTTTTTTAATAAACGCCGTGTAGTTTTTAAACAGTGTTAAAAACTGTGTGAACAGAGACACGAGGTGGTGGAGAGTCTTCAGGGACACGCCGTGTACGATAAGTACACGCCATGTAGTAGTCAACCATGCACCTGACCGTGTCTCTAACAACACGGGTTGAGAAACTCGAGTAGTACACGCCGTGTTTCATATGAACACACCATGCTGTTTTCTTCAAGGTACCCATCCATGTCAGGAACAACACGGGTCAGTGTTATCTTTTCTTATACACACCGTGTTTGTTCGGAACACGCCATATAGGGGTCATCCGTGTAGCCGGCCGTGTAACTGCTACACGGGTTGCCGAAACCTGTCCAGTACACGCCGTGTCTTTAGTAAACACGCCGTGTAGTTTAGGATTAGGGGACCATGTAGGTTAGCTGTGTAAAGTGACTCGGGTAGGGGAGTGGAGTTTAAGTACATGCTGTGTTTCGGGACAATACGCAGTGTATTCTGGTTTGTTACGCGACCAATGGTGGAATAAGTACACGCCCATGTGAATGGCTTTAACAAACACGCCGTTTAGTTTTAAATACACACCATGTAGTTGTGTTTTGCAAACGTAAGTGTTTCTCTCTCCTGTTCTCGTTTTGTACTCTTGTGTTTTCTGTCCTTGTTATTCCTAAATCTGAGGTGTGCTTTTGATTTCTCAAGGGTATGGCACCATGACGTCCTCCCGTTGCACGCCAGGAACCAGGAAGTGACCGTACGCCTGATACGGCAGACCAAGGACTACCTGTTGTTCTACAGATCATTCCAGACATGGAACCTACAATGATTCCAGATATTGGTGCCAACGCTTAGTTCAGAGAGGGTTTCATGAGGTTCATACAGACCTTCCAGGGAGCTCAACATCCTGCCCCGTCTATAGAAGCGCTGACACGAGTCTTCCAGCAGCAACATCCTCCCACTTTCACTAGTGATGGAGGACCTCAGGCTGCAGAGTCATGGATGGAAACCATGATTTCCATCTTAGAGCGTCTGGAGACACCCCCAGACAGAAGGGTGAAGCTCGCGACTTACAAGCTGCGAGATTGTGCCAAGAGATGGTGGGATGTAGTCTCGCAGGCAGGGCGCCAACAGACTATGGCTTGGGATGAGTTCCAGCGTACGTTCTATGAATACTTCTATCTGGCGACGCTGAGGGACAACAGAACGAGAGAGTTCATGAACCTGCAGCAGGGTAATCTCTCGGTTATGGAGTATTCCTCCCGTTTCACTAAGTTACAGTGTTTCACTCCCGTTCTGGGAAATGACGAGCTGTTTTTGGCAAGGAAGTTAGAGGAAGGCCTCAAGCCAGAGATCAGATCTCAGGTGAACGTCTTCCAGTTGACTTATATCACCCTAATAGTCAACCAGGCGCTGATCACCGAACAGAATCTGAGGGAGACTGGAGCTGTTGACCAGGGTGGTTCAGCATCCCAGACTGATTCATTGCATACTGACAGCCAGAAAAACCACTGAGAGTCTACCCAAGGTGACTCGAGGAAGCGAGGTAATTATTCTGGAAGACGAGATCTTCCTTCTGGAAACCAAGTGGTTTGCTATCAGTGTGGAAATAGCGGGTATAAAAAACCTCAGTGCCTGAGAGATCCAGTGGAGTGCCGAGCCTGCGGCAAGATGGGTCATCTGCAATGTTTATGCAGGGTTCTTCTTCCAGCAGCTAGTGAAGGAGGATCAGTTTCTACTCCTTGTATAGGATCAAGATTACCAGTTCCACATAAAACTGGGGGCTGGAGTTCTTCAGGTCATTCAGGCCAGGTTAGAGGTCGCGGACGTGGTGTTCGGGCTCATGGAGGATCAGCTCAGGGATATCAGACTGCTACACAGGGAAGCGGTACTGGCCAAACGTTTTCAGTAGAGAAAATTCATCAAGAGAAGGATCCTGGACCTTCCACAGTTTGAGGTACCATCATAGGAGCCTCAGTTTTATCTTCTTCACTTTTTGATACCAGATCTTCTCATAGCTTTATTTCTTTGCACACTATGGAGAGCCTTAAACTTACTGTCCTTACTTATGAGGATATGTTGGCACTAGAAACTCCTTTAGTACATAGAACTACTATTGCGCATCAGTGAAAGGAGTCCCCCCTTGAGGTTGGTGGATGTCACTTCTTGTGTGATCTTTATGTCCTTGAGATGATGGGTTATGATGTCATTCTCAGAATATACTGGCTAGTTTCTTTTCAGGAATTTGTCGATTGTTATCGCCGTAGGGTGAGTTTCACGTCACCAGAGGGTGGGTCCTTTCTTTACAATGGAGAATGGGATTTCCTTGAAAGCAGAGCTGGACCAGAGTATCATGGGTTGGGTAGTGTTAATGGCCAGATTTCTAGTTTATATCTGGATGATCAGGGGACTTCTCAGATGGACTTCCCTCCAGTAGTTGACCATTTTCCGGATGTCTTTCCAGAAAACTTTTCAGGGTTTCCCCCAGAGCGTGAGGTATAATTATCTATTGATCATGAGCTAGGATCAGCACCGGTATCCACACCTCCTTATAGGATGGCTACGCCTGAGTTGCAAGAACTCAAGAATCAGTTAGTGGAGTTGCAGGCGAAGGGTTTTATCCGACCCAGTACTTCCCCTTGGGGTTCGCCTGTGTTGTTTGCGAAGAAGGAGAATGGTACCTTACGGCTTTGTGTGGACTATCGAAAGCTGAACCAGTTGATGATCAATAACTGATATCCGTTGCCAAGAATTGATGATCTTATTGATCAGCTTCGAGGAGCCAGAGTATTCTGGAAGATCGACTTGAGATCTGGCTATCATCAGTTGCAGGTCAGACCATATGATATACCTCTCACAGATTTCCAAAGTAGGTATGGTCTGTACGAGTATCCAGTTATGCCATTTGGTCTCACGAATGCACCAGCAGTTTTCATGGCACTGATGAACAGAGTTTCCATCCTTACTTGGACTCTTTCATCGTTGTCTTTGTGGACGTTATCTTGGTGTACTCTCACACTTGACACGACCATGCTACCCATCTTGAGATCATATTGAGTACACTGAGAGAGCATCAGTTATATGCTAAGATCTAAACGTACCACTTCTGGATGGATGAGATTCACTTCCTGGGCCATGTCATCTCAGAGACAGAAGTATCAGTAGACCCAGAGAAGGTGAGAGAAGTAGTTACCTGGGAGCAGCCGAAGAATGTCTTCCAGGTACAGAGTTTCTTGGGATTGTCTGGTTATTACAGGCGGTTTATATAGGACTTATCACGCTTAGCAGCACTATTGACAGGCTTGACTAAGAAAGCTGTGAAGTTCGTTTGGTTAGAAGCTTGCGATTCGGCCTTCTAGGAGCTAAAGGGGATATTGACCTCAGCACCGATTCTAGTTCTGGAAAAGCCGAGAAAGAGTTATACAGTTTTCTGTGATGCATCCGGCATCAGGCTTGGAGCAGTACTTATGCAGGAGGATCATGTTGCTGCGTACAGATCTCAGTAGTTGAGGCCCCATGAGAAGAACTATCCTATGCATGACCTGGAGTTGGCTGTGATTGTTCATGCTTTGCGTTGTTGGAGGCACTATCTCATGGGAGAACATTTTGTGGTATATACTGACCACAAGAGCCTCAGGTGTATCTTCACGCAACATGACTTGAATCTGAGACAACAGAGGTGGGTCGAGTACCTACAATATTTTGACTTCGATCTTGCTTATACGCCTGGGAAAGGTAGTGATGTGGCTGACGCACTGAGAAGGAAGACTCAATTGCAGGCAGTTCAGGAGGCCAACAGCAAGTGGCAGCTTATGGATCTGTTCTCTGAGATGCATTTGGAGGTGCATGACAGACATGGACAAATATTTATTTCTTCTATAGCTATTACATCTACTCTTTTAGATCGAGTTCGAATGAGGCAGCTATCAGACCCAGAAAGCCTAGTCCTACGAGAGGGTGTGTTAGATGGAGACCCTACTCTGGGGTGAAAAGTGGGAAATGATGAGGTGCTACGTTTTCCTGGTTGTGTATGGGTTTCAGTGGACATACATGAGGAGATGATGTGGGAGTTTCATGTTTCAGCTTGGGCAGTTCATCTTGGTGTCACCAAGATGTACCAAAACTTACACCGTCAGTATTGGTGGCCAGGTATGAAGAAGGATGTGGTTGGTTTTGTTATGTGGTGTTCCACCTATCAGTAGGTGAAGGCAGATCATCAGTGATAGATAGGGCTTTTACAGTTTCTACCCATTCCTGAGTGGAAATGGAAGGATGTTGCGATGGACTTCATGACAGGGTTACTGAGAGCGCCTCGAGGAAATGATGCGGTTTGAGTTGTAGTGGAAAGGCTCATGATGGCTGCACACTTCTTGCCGATCAAGGAGACCTTCAGTGTTGATGAGATGGGATGGATTTACATCCGATAGATTATAGGTATGCATGGAGTTCCACACTCTATTGTTTCAGACAGAGATGCGCTTTTTTACTTCACACTTCTCGCAAGGGCTACAGAGGGCTTTGGGTACACTGGTACTTTTGAGTACAACATACCATCCCCAAACTGATGGACAGTCCGAGCGTACGATCCAGGTGCTTGAGTATATGCTCCGAGATTACATTCTAGACCTTGGTGGTACTTGGGAGAAGCATATACCTCTAGTGGAGTTTTCCAACAACAACCATTTTCATTAGACTATTCAGATGGCACCTTACAAGGCTTTGTACGGTAGGCCATGCCGATCACCTTTATGTTGGTTGGAGGCAGGAGAGGCAGCTTTGATGGGACCTCATCTTGTTCAGGAGACCTTAGAGCAGATAGAGTTGATTCAGAAGAGGATGGCCACTGCACAGTCTCAGAAGAAATCTTATACTGATCAGCAGAGACGACCCTTGGAGTTCAAGGTTGGAGACCATGTTTTCCTGCGTGTTACCCTGAGGTTGGGAGATAAGAGGATTAGGAGGAAGGGGAAACTCTCACCGAGATACATTGTACTATTTGATATTCTGGAGAAAGTCGGGCTGGTTTCTTACAGGTTGCAGTTACCTCAAAGGTACCAGGCTATGCACGACGTCTTTCATGTTTCTTAGCATTGACGTTATTTCTCAGACCCATCTCATGTTTTTCAACCTGAGGAGGCTGAGTTGGAGCAAGATGCATCTTTTGGGAATAATCCTATCAGGATTGTTGATCGTAGTCCAAAGTTACTCCTTGGACAGTCTGTTCCTCTGGTACAAGGGCTATGGTAGCACATGTGTATTCAGGAGGAGACTTGGGAGAGGGAGGCTGATATGCGATCATAGTGGCCAGAGTTGTTCGATTTTTATTCTTTTACACCTCGTTGGGGGAATTCGGGGATGAATTTCTTTAAGGGGGGATGTTTGTAAGAACCCATATCTTCGTTTCAGGTAACTTTTTCCATTTTCTAGAGTTTTACAGAAAAATGGAGTTTCTGGAAAATTTTGAAGTACACACCGTGTACTTTCTGAGTACACGTCGTGTACTCTTCTCCCTCTCAAAGCCGTGTGCTGGCCGTGTCCGGGCCATACACACGGTGTGTAGGGGTGACGTGGAGGCCGATTTTTGCGGAGTACAGAAAAACCCACTACACGCCGTGTACTTTAAAAGTAAACTCCATGTACTTTTCTTTTTATTTCATTAATCGGACTGGGGTTGCGCGTAATGCTCATAAACATCTTCTTCTCCGCCTAATTTTGTCCAGAGCGTCTGAGGAGGACAATTCTTCTCCGATCCACCGATCCTTCACCGGTTGTCCGAATCAAACTCCGTCGATTTCAGAAGAATCACAGCGGTGAGTTCTTGGTTCTTCTTTGGAATCTTTTCTGGATTCTTTTTCTTGTGTGAGTTATCTGAGGTTAAAAATTTTAGACAATTTTGCAAATATACTCCGTTTTAGGACGATTCACAGGCCGAGGTTAAAGTATATCAATCTTCGAGGATCGAGGTAGGTGGTTTGTTGCCCTATGTTGAAGTTCGTTGAGTTTTGGTTACAAAAGTGCCAGATACCCATGTATCGGGTATCCCGGGTTTAAGATTTTGATCCTATTTTTTATTTTCCCTAGATTTCATGTTAGCCTTTGATTATTTTTTGTTAATATATGCGTGGTTATATGTTTGAGGATCACCCCATGGGTGTTTCTCCCGGTTTGGTTGTTTATCGCCGTTTGGAATAGTTTACCTGTCAGACAAACCCTATTGCAACTGCTAGTTCACTTGTTATAACTGTTGCATGTGCTGCCTGCTATTTATATGATTTTGATGCAAGGTAGATATTATCCAAGTAGTTCTTAAACTTAATTTGGGATGCTATAAGTTGATTATGCACGACTGGACTGCTCAGGGCTGTGAGAACCTGGTGCCGGAGATCAAAGAGGGAATAGACAATTAAGTCCTTCACTAGAGGATCTGTTGGTTTTAGTTTCGTATGCATGACCTATGGGAATATGACTTTGTGCTTCCCAAGAGTGTTCTTAGTTTACCCACGCATCGAGACCATATGAGTAATTAGATGTAAGTGCTTCCTCAGAGAGTCTATAGCTATCGTTGAAAGACCATAGGGGAATTGTCGTGAGAGCTTCCCAGAGTGTCTGTTCCTTGTTTGATTACTGGACTATAGGGGTCTGCTAGTTTGAGCCACCCAAAGAGTCAGTGTAAATTTTGACGGTTGGTTGTGACGAGTCCACCAAGCCAAAGAACAAGCTTGGGTTTTGCACTGCTTGTGTTTAGTTAGTCTTTTGAGATACATGTTGTGTTACTTGCTTTACCTTGGAATAGAAAGCTCTTCTAGTTTTCTCTGGTTGTTTAATTTAAATTAATGTGAATGGTAATTGGTAGGATTATTTACTGGTGTACTCCTAGTTCATTACTGGGTGTATTTTCCTTTACTTTTTCTATATTACTCACTGACAATAGGTCACAAATCTTGTGCTGGTTTCCTACTGGGATTATTCTCACACCCTGTTTGGGTCCTGCCTTTCGACCCAAACAGATTATATGGTTTTAGGTGTAGATAGGGATTGTGGACCTTCTACCTCAGGTACATGATTTCTGGTTGGAGCTGGAGAGCATGGGACCGGGCTTTGGCTCGCGATGCTGCTGGAGTTTCTGTTTACATTTAGTACTTGGTTTCAGTTTTATTTTAGCACGTTGTTTTGTTTACTGCTTTCCATGTATACATGTACCACTCTGCATCATTATTATATCAGTCATTGCTTCAACTTTTTGTTCAGTTGTTGTATGTTGTTTACTACTTCTGCTATTGTTTATGTTTATTCTTCTGCTGTATATTTTACCAAATGAGGGCATAGTTTCCCAACAGACTCACCAAGACCCTTGATTCTAGTCGGCATCCTCTGGAATTTGGGGAAACGCGCTTGAGGTCATGTGGAGAACCGGGTACGGGGTACCAATTATGTGGCTCCAGATCTGGGTTGTTACAAATTCACATCAAAATTAATGTAATGTCTTCAAAAAAATTTGAACACTGAGCTTTATTTGAGTATTTATTATCACCCCAAACTTACAAGAAGTTACATAGGAAGATGTATTCTTTAGAAGATATATTGAGATCATGCTCGCTAAAAATTCAAGGTATGCGGGATCAGTATTTACCATTGTTGGAGTTTTCCTACAATAATAGTTTTTATTCTCGTATTTAAATGGAACTATATGAAGCATTCTATAGAAAGATATGCCATACACTACCATGTTGGGATGAAGTTGGGGAATAGAAGCTTTTGGACCCAGAGATTGTGGAGAAAAAAATAGAAAAGGTAAATACTATTCACAACCATATCAAAGCAACTGAATGTAGGGAAAAAGCTATAATGATAATTGAAACTAGGATTATTAATTTCAAGAATAAGATCATATTTTCTTGAATTTATCTCAATAGAAGTGTTTTATAAGATTTTTAAAGAAATGGAAACTAATTACTATGTACTTAGCCCCTTATGAAATTATGTAGAGAATTGAAATAGTGGATTATCATTTGGAAATTCTTACTAGCATTTCTTAGGTTCAAAATTCGTTCCATATCTCATTATTGAGAATGTACATGCCAGAACCAACACATTCCCTCACTTATGAAGGTATAGAATTGGAACTCAACTTATCCTACTATGAAGAACCTATCTAGATTTTTGAAACTAACGAACAAGTGTTGAGGAATTGGAAGACATGGTTGGTAAAGGTAATTTGGAAATATCATACAATTGAAGAGACAATGTGGGAGCCTCGGGATATTATGATCAAGATCTACCCAAATATTTTTATGAGGCAACATTATGGTAATTTTAAGGATGAAATTTTTTAAGGGTGGAATAATGTAACACCCCAAGGGTTTACAAATAAATTTAATATAGAATGCATGATATATTGTGCCCCTATAAATTAACACTTTTTTATAGGATATATTTATAACCTATTTGTGAAACAAAATTTTTCTGCTTTTGTGATTTGAATTTTGAAAAACTAACATATACAGTTGAGATCGGTAAGATATTTACAGTTTGATAAGACCAAAATAATTTTTGGTGAATAGTAAATTAACCTTATGAATATTAATATACCCTTAAGAATAGTAAACTCACCTATGTAAGTACAAATAAAATATAGGCACCATATAAACGAGGGTGAATATTTTAATAATTAATAATTAAGAGTTTGTATTTTTGGGAGTCATAAATATTTAATTAAAATATTAAATTAATCAATTAATTTAAATAAAAATATTTTTCAAAAAAAATATTCTTAGAAAAATATTTTGTTTTCATTTGAATTTATGATAATTTTATGAGACCTCAGTTATATTTTGAAATTGTTATAATATCTGTTTTAAATTTAAAAAATGTTTTTTTCATCTAAATAATGGTTATATTAAAAAAATAACTTTCACATATTTTGAAAATTATATTGATAAAAAGTTGTTTATTTTTTAATTCAACATGTTAAGAAATAGTTATTGTAAAATTTTTGGATATTTTTGAAATACTTGAATTTTTGGCAAATAGTAAAACATGGTAATTTACGGTATAAATACATTATAAGATAAATACACTCTTCCATGAGTCATCGATGATGTAAGAACACTTGATTATAACTCAACTTCACTTATTACTAATTTTGGTCACAATAATAGACACTATTGTTTGTCTTGAGCAAAATAATAAAATAATGAATAAGAGATTCAAAAATCACCCCTCTCATCCACTATAAAAACCACCTCTCACTCCCTATTCTATTCACTCTTCTGAGTCTTTAATCATACCAATGTTCTTCCCTAATACTCTTCCCTAATACCTCCCTATGTCTAGGAGATCGTGGTATTTCCAAAAGACCAAAATCCCTTCCCTTAAGGAGGTTCTCAATGAGGACATTTCAAGAGGTACACCCTCTTCATTCTTTTCATTTCATTTTCAATTTTTTTCTTATATTATCCTCAAATCCTCTATAAAAATGATCATGATAACTTCAAGATAATCTATATACCATAATTATATCATTTTAATGAAATATCCTTCCTCAAACTACTATCTATCCCTCTTTCATTTTATAAACAAAATCATTGTTAGGGAGGTCTATATTTACTACCTTCATGGAAGAAAAACCTTTGTTTATCAATTTCTCCATCAAGTATAGCCATGAAACCAATTATATTTTTTAACCAGAATATAATATTTTTATAATAACCTATTCAATGTTCCTAAAACAGTATATATGCATAATACTAATACATATGACAAACTAGTTTGTAAAAATCGAAATATCGCCAAAATAATTTGAATGGTTATCACTAATGTTCTATCTAATAAATCATCCTAACACCATGTAAAATAGTGACATATATAACCATTTAAACTTATTTTTCTTCATAAATAATATATAAGTTCAATTTTTGAGAATTATATACATTCAACATAAACTCGATTACTTATAATCAAGAGAACAAATCATGAAATCAGGGAAATGAACACTCTTGAACAACAGAATTCAATATTATAACTTATCAATAAAGACAAAAATGAACATAATAAAACTATAATTAATCAAATATATGTATATAAGGATCTTAATTAGTTAATTAATTTATTTAATTTGATTATCTAGGATATTAAGGTCAAGTGAAGAATATATTCGGACATAATGTAAGGGTTTTCTACCTAAACCACTATTTGATATCGGGTTACTCTTTGTCTCTCCTAATAACAATTAAATTCTTCATAATTATTATTTAATTATCATAAATTATGTTTTTAATGTTCTATATATATTTACCAACCATAATCCTTCATTATTTTAGGGGGAGTTACATGTTTTAAAAGGATATTTAAAAAATTCTACCTGAAATACAAGCCCGAATCAAGGGAACTTCTTGGATTATTACCAATGTTGAAGTACACTCTTTAATATATTTTTATCCAAAAATATTTTTAAAAATAACTCATTTTATAATTATAAAACTTTATTATTTCACTTTTGGTTTTATATAAATATTTTTCCAAAAGAAATATTCTTTTCATAGTAAAAGAGTATTTATCTCAAGAATTGTTCGATGATTTTATAAGAGTTATTTCATTTGTTTCAACATTCTTGTTGAATGTTATGTACAATTAGGACTTATATTCTATGATATTATCTTGAATATTTATTGAATGTTTTATGATTACTTTGACTATGGATGTGCTCTCTTGGATCTATTTTCCATTATAGGGTCTAGAAATCTTCACAAAACAAGCACTTTATAGGAGGAAGAAAGCATTCCCATAGGGCCAGTAATGTGAATGGATGAAAATTGAATTAAAAAAATTGGAAAAAACTTGAAGAAATTGAATTTCTCAATATTTCTATTATACCAACATACCATCACTAGGAACGGTTTGTGGATCGCATGAAACACAAACCACTGGTACGCAGAACAACCCACAAGGCACTGGCCCACAGAGCGATGGTTAGCGAACCTAGGAATCTGAAAACCAAATTGTTAGTGTAATAAAACACATGAAGGCCATTATAATACTATCCTAAGAACTTGAAAGTTTTTGGAAAAAGAAAATTCTTAGGGTTTTGCGAACCATAACTCACAAACCGCAGCTTAACAAATCCTCGATTGACCGTGTCTTCCATGGGTTGAGATATGACTACATAGGATTTTGAAAATGGTGATGCATGCCCATTGATATGATTTTCACAATTCTCTATAAATGGAGAATAGAAGGAATTGTGATGGGATGGATGGATAAATCATGGAGGAGACCATAGAGATTGGATGACAGAATTTGGAGAGGATTCATACATCAGTTTCAAATCATCGTTGAAGTGAAAACTGTGAACCACATTTCTGCAGCTATAACCAGCTGTGAAACATAAAAAGAAGGATATTAATAATAATGGGTAAACTAAGAACCTAATTGGTCACTAAAAACCAAAAATTCATTGTGTATGAACTACACATGAACAATAGGTTCCAGGACCTTCCTTCAGTACGATGCTCCGTATAGTACATCGCTAGGGAAATAAAACCTTATGTTTCATACTGCATCAGTACGAGGATAGAACCCGAAGGGGTGTGGTGGACCACATCCAAGACCATGTACCAGTTTGGTATATGGTGGTCTTTTTCCATGACTATGCACTACTTTGATATGTGGATGACCCCTCAATCCTCATAACACTATGGTATGTTGAGCTCCCCCCATCCCTCATGAGAAAACAATACGCAGAATGGGGTGTCTTCAGGTGTCCTTACCTCCAGATCTAATATCATCCTTCCATTATCGTCCAGTCCTCCATATCTCTTCCATGAACCAATCCCATGACATCAGAACAAAGCCTCCTCCAATTCCACCGAACACATATGATCAAATCATCGGGCACATCGGCACCCCCCTTTAAGTCTACTTACCCATGGAAAGTGGAGTCACAAAGGCTCTCCCCAAAATGGTTTGGAATCTTAGGATGTCTGTAAGTCTATATTCCCATGGTAACCCAGAGTACAACCATTGAGAGTAGACATGAACCTCCCTATTCTAGGGATTATGGGTTATCACATTCTTTTCCTTTTAACGAGGAATGATGATCAGTTGAAGGAATCTTTTTTGCTCTTCCTTTTTACGAGTGGAAACATTCCTCCCCTTTCCTGGAGTGCATTATAGGGAACTAACATTGAGTTAAGTCTCTAATATTTTGAGAGATGATCCACATAACCTCTAATGTCATCGAATATTGAAAGGATCATCGCTTCGCGCCCTCGCCCACTTTCGTCTCAACTTCATCCACCATAGGCATGCCATCTACGATCAGTAAGAGAAATGGTGTGTGGTTGGTTGAATCTCTAGAATACTCTTGTTTCTCACACTAAGTATGAATCACATGGGCTTTGAGTCTTTTGATGATTATAGAATCCCCATAGCCAACATGTTCAAAACTATGAGAACTCTCATTCTTGCTCAAACTAGGATACGTAGGATGCCTGCTTGAAGGCCTGAGCTCAAAAGTGGTTCCCTTAAGAAAGAGTTCCCCCAATCATGTCCCCTCAAATGGGTGGCTTCCAGGAATAAGCAGTAACACATTCTAAACTAAATGAACTTTGATTCCTATTCAAACCAGGATACATAGGATTCATGCTTGAAGGTCTAAGCTCAAAAAGGGTGACCTTCCAAAAGGGTTCACCCAACTATGCCCCCATGAAATCGGCCTCCTCCCAGGCCCAAGCCCCAAGCTAACCAAACTACATGGGATCTGATTCCTCTCCCAAGTATACATAGGAATTTCATATTATGGGCTTGAAACCAAAAACAAATCACATTCCGTCTCTCATGGATGATGAAAAACTTCAGAGTGCCTTGTTGCGTGGATTAAGTCATATCTTCCCATGTAACATAAAATTTATGAATATCCATGATGATCCTTCCAACAAAAGGTAACCCAAGGATACACTCTTAGATAATGAACCAAAGATTCACAAATATATGAACACGACTGAAATCTATAAGAGAGTCCTAGAATATGAAATAATTATCCCCAAAAGGGCCTGATGAGCCTGACCTCACATCCTCTCGACCAATGTTGTTCTTAAGTGTCATTAGAAAAGTTATCATCAATCGAGCACATTCCATTGGAAACTAGGTCCACGAATCATGGATACCATGGTCGTTGGGTGTTTCTGGATCCACAAATAAACCCATTGGAGACCACATGAGGAATTCACATCCTAAGAGGACTGATTGGATAAATACTTAACCCCATGCAATCGCCTGATGGAACCATTTCATTGTGGAACCACCTTTATAATTTGGAAGAGATAAACTGACCAGTCCTCTTAGGGTCAGTTCAATCCCCCCTAAAATGATAAAAATACAAATCGGTTCAAAAAATGTTGGTGATGGGAAAGTTTTTATAATAATGGATGGATACTTGTCACCCGTCAGACCCTTTTTTTTCATTTTTTTAAACCCATAAATGTGCGTGTCAGAGGCGAAACAAAAATACTGAACTCAATGCAAATCCTTAAATAAGGTGGAGGTTCTTCCCCACTTAAGCCCCTTCACCTCACAAAAAAAAGGGGAAAGGGGCCAAGCTGAATCATAAAATATGCACATATTTAAGAGATGCTACTTCAACGGGGTTTCGATGTATGTATATGTCATATATATATATATATATATTTCAGGTTTCCATAGAGCAACTTTCTATTCAAATGGAATCCTGACAACCTAGGCAGACATGCTCCTCAACTATCTCACAGGTGGCTGGGGCCTTGATGATAAGCAAGACCCCCTTGCCTACCTAGTCTCTTCCAAGCAAGGTATCCAACACACCGATTAACAAGTACCACTTAAATGAAACTCTCCCCATAGTGGAGGCCACAATAAAAGGCGTATTATTTGAAACATCTAGCAAGACGCCTCCTCCTACGTATCTGGTGCCCCAACACAAGGCAGCCCCAATGGTCGTCTCAAACCATTTCAGTAGCCTATCCATGAAGTGTGACAACATGTACCTCCCTTATCTCAGTGAGCCAGATGAAGTCGCTGCTAAAAACTTCATCTCATAAGCACATGATTCCTACTCATGGGCCCTTATCGAAGACAATCACCACCAAAATTATAAGACCAAGTATCCTCATTCTAAATGGGATCTTATGCTTAGGGCAACCACTGAAGATCAAAAGACATGGGCCCCTCGAGCCACCTGTCAAAGGCATAAGACATATAATCAAGAATAGGATATCAACCTAATTCATGAGGAAGAAATATTCCATATAAATGTGGTAGCATTAAATCAGAAGATATAAAAATCTTCCCCCTCCACTCTGACCCACCACAAAAATAGTGTGGAACAATATGAGCATGTTCACATTCCTACCAATGTTCTCCAGTCTCGATGTGCAGACAGAGCAGAAAATTATAGGAAGATGTATATATCTTCTGATGAACAAGAATACTATCATCAAAATAGGACTACAACATTTATAATTAGGCACAAATACCCACTGATGTGCATCAATCCCACTATAAAAATAGGGCGACAAAAAATATGGGAACATTCAAATTTTTTCAGATTCATACAAAGCCCGTGAGATAGATACATCAGAAAGTAAGAATATGAAAATTAAAACTTGTGAATATGAATACCACTAGTTAAATACGGTGGAAACCAGAGAAGAGAAATAGCGGAGGACTTGTTCCTCTGTCCCGACACATGACAACTTCCATTATCTATTCACAAACTATTGAGGACTAGAGCAAGAATAAACTCTTTAATTGAATTCATAATGGTTATTAATACCTGTTCCAACCAAATATGTATCCCAACACGTCTTGAAAATTATGGAATATTAGATATCAATTCTAGACCATATCTTCAAAACATGCCAACATAACATTTCATTGTAAATAAAGGTGAGGAACCAGGCTCATGACCTGATTTCCTTGAATGAAATGGATCTCTCACAAAGTGGGTTAGTCACTTTTGAGTAGTTAGTCATCCCTACTATATTCCAGGAGGGTTGATGGTAATATCCTACGACACATAGACAACTAGATTAGGAACAAATACCCATTCCAACTGGGGGACACTGATCTAACATGGTGTCCACTACAGGGTAGACATATATCCCCTTCAAAACATAACATTCCCATCTGGATATCCTGACAGCATCATGGGAACCAATAAGATAGGGTCCAGTATATGAAGGTCGTTACCAATAGCAGATAACCCTGATTACCTGAAAGAGAGCGCCCAAAAATGAAATTTTCCAATGGAAACTGGAAAATGAAGAGCACAACCATGATCCTGCTATACTGGAATTTGGAGTTCTTGATACAATCAAATATATATTAACAAATTATCCATACCTTGTTAGTATATTACCAAATTATGTATGTGGTAGTAGTATTTTCAAAGGCCCTCTCCCTAATGTTGCTACCAGCAGCTCTGAAGGTCCTCCCTAGATCACCCATGTGGGCTTACTCCATGGACCAGGAACGATCGATAATGAGAGCCTATCTCCTGATGCGTGTCAGGGTATCCCACCCCTTGAACTGAAGATTAGAAAACAAGAAGGTCATACCCTTGCTGTCGTCCACCCTGATGTTCCTCCATAGGGTATACTCTGTAGATATGCTTCACCCTATAGTTGGACATCGAGTCATGATGGTAGTCCTTTCTATGACGACATTCATTGCAAAGGTATATCTCACAATGGATGTTGCTGTGAAGGCCCTCCCCATAGCATCATCAAGCCACAAGAAGGTCCCCCTTGTTGCAGTACCTCCTGAAGGCCCTCATAAAGATTTTTACTGTAGAAATTCTCCCCACAGTCAAATATCAAGCTATGATAGTAGTCCACGCCATCATAGTATTAATCAAGAAGGTCCTCTCCTCAGTTACATCAAGAAACAAGGAGATCCTACCCTCTTCATATCCCACATTGAAGGCCCTCTTAAGTGTATATTCCATAGGGACATTTTCCACGGCCAGAAATCAAGTTTCAATGGCAGCCCACACCATTGTAGCAGCAATTTCAAAGGTCCTACCTGTGATCAAAATTCATACTGGAAAGAAGGTCCTCTCGTTTTTAGGACAATTGTGAAAAATCCCTTATATGTTGAGGCACTTAGAAATATGGAGTCAGAAATATCAAACACTCTATCAATGAAAAGTTATATCCTTTCTCAACCAGAAGATGGTCAGGGACTAAACTCATCTTCTAATCTACTCCCACGCCATTCACATATCAATGAGGAACCTACCAGCATCACTACTTGGAACAAAAAATATTAAGAAGCGGTCAACCTGGGCATATCAAATAGAGGAGTCCCCAAAAGAACAATAGTAGGATATGTTTCTCGTGAGAAGAAAATTATCTAGGGATAATATACCGGTGATGTATTGGACCATGAACACTTCTCACTTTGACATACCAAGGGAGTTATCTGAGAAATGTATTCATAACATTCGCCTAAATATTTGGATGAATCTTCACCAGCTAAAAGAAAAGTTCTTGCTCTATGAAGGGTATGAAGACCATGTCAACATATTAGGAGGGATTTTACATCTAATCGACCTAGAAACCTTCCCATATGCATGATTTCCACGATAAGGAAGATGAAGAAAAAACCTTGAACTGGATTACCTCCACGTACTGCACAAGTTGAATTTCCTCATTGGCAACACACCATTTGGTGTTCATATTTAGTGATGGGTATAACATGGAGCTCCAAACGTCACCCCATGTCCTGTCCAACATACTTCATTGGAAATGATATCTTGCAATTTCATTACACAAAGGAAGCAATCAAATGAAATTCTTTCTCAGGAAATTTGTAATACTAAAAAAAAATCAGCTCAGAGTAAGTGTTAAAAGAATCAATCATGATGAGACCAATCCATCGAAAAACATCTCCTCTAGGAAATCGAGAACATCCAGTAGGATTCCTACCTAAGGCAATCCAACGATAAAGCAGAGCTCATGTCCTCAAAACTAATAAATCCCATGTCGATCTGGTGACATACTCGACTCACACATGCACGGGAGAGCATGAAGTAAAAAATGATGGAAATAGTAGTGGGTACGTCCACAATATGATAACAACCCTAACTTGTAGGTATGGAGGAATTTGAAACTCAAAATACCCCCATAATACGAAAAAATCCACAATGTTGTGAATTATTAGAAAAATGAGAGCAACCCCAGCCCATAGGGCTGGGGGAATTTATAACTGAAGTTCCCGCACAATGAACGTATGTCTTCTCCCATATGGGAATAATGATAAATAATGTGGTCACCCATTCAACCCCATCTCGTGATTTTTACCTCCGAGATGAAGTCATATCACGACATTAGATTAGGGATCCCTTCTGACCAATTTTCCACAGGAAACTAGAATATTACTGTAGAATGGAAGGAGAAAGTCTGACAAAGGTCACAAAAAGCTTTAATACCATTTAGCACCGGGTACACCACCCCCAAGGCGGTATGTATTAGTGAAGGTGGTAATCTTCAACACCAAGTATATCATGAAAAATGATACGATGGGAGAGGATGAAAGAGAAGATGGTTCCCTCCTGGAGTCATCCCACATCGAGACCGATGGTGTGCATACCTGGAACAAGAGAGCTATCCTAAATTTGGGTGCACCTTTAGTTAAGCCGTCATTACCTTCTGCCTGAATCCCAACCAAAGAGAAG
Organism: Viscum album; assembly: GCA_963277665.1. NCBI lineage: Eukaryota > Viridiplantae > Streptophyta > Magnoliopsida > Santalales > Viscaceae > Viscum > Viscum album. The sequence continues at coordinate 250,828,252 of OY728160.1, read as the reverse complement.
AATAAATCCCAGGTTTTGTATGACCCACATCATATTCCCCCTAAGAATGTGTCTTTCGCTCTCAAAGAAAGATTAACCAATAAGGAGGAAGAAATGAAATAGCTCAGGCGAATCAATGTCAAGCTCCATCGAGGGAGCTATCTTATCGGATTCGTTCCTCAAGCGGAACATCAACATGTGTTTCCAGAAGAGGTTTCCCTTCCATAGGCACTCATCCTGATAAATAAATTTATGTTGGGATGCTCATCTAATCCATCACTGGTACCATCAACCAACTTAAATATGGCCATGGAAGGACATCAATACCTTTCTCCACTGGAAAAGTACCCAGAGTATATTTAGGAAAAACAAAAAAGGATATATGTGGGTGGGTATCCACCACAAATTCTAGTGGTGAAGACATGTAAAACTATTTCCCCTGATACACCCACCAAATCTCTATTCCAATAGGATATTCATCAAGAGATCTTTAATAAAATTGAGAAACTGATAGCTTTACTGGAATATATGGAAGGGCGGTGCACCCCAATACAAAAAAAATATAAACCTTACCCTAATTGGGTGAGACATGTTTCGCCAATTCCGAACTTCTATAACCCCATATTCCTAGTGTTCAATGGTTCAGGAGACCCAGAACAACACCTAATACACTACGCCTCCTACTGTTATGCCATGATGGGCACCCAAGAGCAGAAAGATGCAGTGAAACTCAGGTGCTTAGTGCGAACCCTATTGGGTTCATCCCTCATATGGTATACTAGCTTGTTAGCTGACTCAATCAAATGGTGGGATGATCTACGGTGATAGCTTATTTTTCAGTTTAGTTCTAAATTGCCTATGATAATGTTCAGTGATCTCATGAACCACAAGCAACAAGATAATGAATGAGTTTTGGACATCATCACCAAATGGAAAGTCCTGACTTACACCATGAACCGGTTTCTCCCCCAAGATGAAATACTCACTATATGCATCAATAATCTCTATGATGAATTTAGAAAACTGATTATCCTAGTGAATTACACAAGTGGGTTATGATATTTCTCTACCATTTATCAAAGTATAGAGGACTCCTTACAGCGGACCAATCTTAAGTCCCAGGTGGCCCCATCATCCCCAGGAAAAAGAATAGGAAATGATAAAGTGTCTTCTATCAAGCTTAATCCACCCCTAACACCAGGTCCAGTTGCAAGGCCCCCAACAAACTATGTGGGACCCCCTAGATGCCAATAGTCACCCACCAATTCAGCAAGATGAGTGAAGGAGTGCTAATAGAAATCATTTTGAAGAATGAAGATATAAAATCTACTCGTTCCAAGATGACCAAGTCCGCGACTACTTCATAGCCTCCATGAACTTCAAATTTATCTACGTACTAGAGCCAAAGAGATACGATGAATTGGGTCTCAAAGACTATCCAAATTGTTTTTCCTATCACCAAATACTAGGGCACCCCATCCAGGAGTGCTTTGTCTTCAAGGATCTCCTACAAAAGATGGTGGATTCTCGGCAAGTGAAGTTGGGTCCGCCACCAGCACAATTGGTGTATGTCTCCAACTCAGACCCAAGAGAGGAAGATGAGTTGAAAAAAGACACCATAAAAAAGAATAAAAAATTTGATAGTTGGATGACTCAATATGTAGTCAACCAATCTCATAGAATTCTCCTGGCACAGTTCAAGTAATTGATCGTGTCCCTAATAGATCTTGATGAGACATGACCATCATCCTCAGCCCCATAGTCCATTGAGGACCAGAAGAGTATAAACCAAGAAAAAGCAGATGATATGGAACTAATTCCAAAGGTAGTATTGATAGTTTTAGACATCATTCTAGTAGAGTTATGATAATAGACATCTCCCTTCCAAATGGAACAACATGAACCACCCCACCAAATGGGATAACGGGAACCACCACTCCAAACAGGACCATAAATAGGTGACATTAAGATATTGTTGAATCAAGAACTGATCTTAGGATCCATTAATTTCATTCACTCAATGGACCCCTTTTCTCATGAAGACTATGGAAAAAAGTTGAATTCCCCACGTCCAACTGAAGAGCTCGAGGAAGAGGCTATAGAGGCTGAGGGTTTACTAGAAGTCATGATCATGGAAGGAGTCAAATTTATGGCCACACCTTATCTCAAACCATTAATGTTTCAGAAACTAGTAGAAGAACCCTACAGAAGACACAATATGAACCAGAGTGTTTCTCCACCCCCGTGGAAAGAATTCTGAGCCCGATCATCTTGGAGTATCCATTAGGGGAAGAACATATTTCCAATCACCTAAGGCATACATGTAGACCAATTCGGCCAATCATGAAAAAAATAGCTCCATCAACTCCTATCATGGGTCTCAGACCATCTATGTTCAATGCTTAAGCCCCTAAATCACCCATTAAAGAGAATACCGATGTCGGGAAGCGATGACCTTTAGAGCAGAAATATGATATTCTAAAGCATCTAGCCTTAGTGTTGGAAAAGCTATCGATCCTGGATTCCTTGAGTCTATCTACAGGCCTTAGGGAGGCACTCATCGAAGCCTTACTAAGTCCCTAGGAATTCGACGTCAAAGTATAAGTAGCCGAAGTCTATCAGATGGAGACCAATTCGGAACAAGGCTATGCTGTAATCTCCTTCAAATATTAGGATAAAGACGCCATCATGAAAGGGAACATAAAACCCTTATATGTGTCTGGAAAGATAAGAAACATTGATGTTTGGAGAATTTTCATCGACAACGGTGCTGGTGTCAACCTCCTCCCATTGTGAACACTTCATCAGTTAGGCTATGATGAGGAAAATCTAACACCCTACACCACAACTCTGCTAGGATATGAAAAACATGAGAAGATGTTGTTGGGATTAATCAATCTTAAAACTTATCTTGATGACCTCACGTATGGTTTCAAGTTTCTTGTAGTGTGGAAAATCCCATCCTTCAACGTCCGGTTGGGAAGGCCATGCCTGCATCAGCACACTACGATTCCCTCATCATACCATCAATGCATCAAATATTGTGCTATTGGGGAAAATGGGACATTTTGCACCGATAAATCCTCATTAAAATCATGTTAGATAAATTAAATAGATGCAGGGTTCTATGAAATGAGAGAGAAGAAGTCTTTGGCTAATGATTTTGATTGGTTCACCGCCCCAAATGGATTGGGAATGGCTTCCACCGATCACCTCAAATAGCTTGGGGGGGGAGAGCATGTATTACCCTTCAACCCGGTTGAAGGAATATGTTTAGGCTCCGATATAGACTCAGTCATTTGCATGATTTCCATTATGACTTCCAAGTCCAAAGATGCTAAAGAGTATGATGAATCTTATAACATCAAGGAAAGCCCAAACAAAGATGCTCCAGACCCATCCTCAGAACCCCAGACAGTTCCCGCATTACTCACTATGGAAGGAGATGGTTTCTGTAACAAAACTAGATAGTTCATCTCGAAAAGACTCACTCCATCAGAATACGAATAAGATTATGTAGAGGAATAAAAAGAAGAATAAGAAGAATAACTCAAATATTCCACTCCCACATTTGAAGATGGTTCAACCACCACAATCGATGAACTTAGGGAGATAAACCTGGGCAACAAAGACGATCTGAAACCCACTCTAATTAGTGTGGATATGAATTCTGAGGAGCAAGAGGAATATAACTCCTTCCTAAAAAATAATCTAGATGTGTTTTCTGGAATTACACAGAAATTCCAAACCTCGATCCTAAGGTCACCACTTAACATCTGGGTCTGCCGAAAGACCATCATGGAAATAAGTTTCCTATAATAAGGACCCACCTGACACATGATACCTAAATAGAGGCTGAAGTTGAAAACCAAATCAAAGATAACTTCATCCAAGAAGTCCAATATCTGATCTGGCTGGAAAAAATAGTCCCTATCAAAAAGAAGAATGAACATATTAGGGTCTTCATCAAATTCATGGACCTCAATCGAAATTACCTGAAAAATGATTTTCTGGTCCCGATCATAGAATTGTTGATCAATGAGACCACTGGATATGAGGACCTCTCTTTCATGGATGGTTATTATGGGTACAACTAGATCTTAATGGATCGAGGAAATGAAGAAAAAAAATGCTTTCAGGGATCCTAGGGAGTGTTCTGTTATAAGGTGACACCCTTTGGTCAAAATAATGCCAATGATACATATCAACGTGCAAGGAATCACATTTTCAATCCATTCCATGGAAAATTATTTTAGTTCTACGTTGAAGATCTGGTGTTTAAATCATTACTGTGATCAAACCACCTGATAGATCTTGATACTATCTTCAACAAACAATGATAAAATAGTTTAAAGATAAATCCCCTAAATTGTGCTTTCGGCATTACCTATAGAAAATTACTCAGCTTCTCTTTACATCCTCGCAACATCGATGTCAACCATGAGAAGAAAAAAGCCATCCTTGGCATGTCTCCACCTCACAACATCACTGAGTTGAAGGGTCTCCAAGGTCACCTATCCTACATTCGACGCTTCATAGCCATCCTTTTGGGTAAATGTTTACCGTTCACCAGGTTAATAAAAAAGGGTTTACATACAAGTGGGATAATTATTTTTAAAGAATAATTCAAAAATATAATAAGATATCTTCTAAGACCATTGGTTATGATACTGCCAGTCGAGGGGAGACCACTCATTTTTTACATAACTGCCTTGGAATGATCATTAGGCACTTTACTCATGCAGAAGAATGATGTCGGCAGCGAGAAAAATCTCTATTACCTTAGTTGAACAATAATCTATGTTGAGACTCGATATTCAAGAATCAAAAAGAACTTTCTAGACTTAATATATATAGTTCAAAAATTCAGGAATTACATACAAAACCATGAGGTCCATATGGTCTCTCGATGAAACCCACTCAAGTATATCATCAGTCGTTCCATGATAACTGGGTGCCTATGACGGTGGAAAGTCATCCTAAAACTATTTGACATATGATATGTTCCCTAGAAAGCCATCAAAGGTAAGGAATTAATAAACTTCTTGTAAGAGAACCCCTTAGAAGAAATGAACCCATTGGATACTGAATTTCCGAATGAAGAAGCATTCTCCACCCAATAGGGTTCCCAAGCATGGGAAATGTACATCGACAAGGCTTATAAGAGCCCAATAGTGAAAGGATGGAGGATACCAATATCAAAAAATTGGGGCTGGTTGTCATACTCATATCCCTAGAAAATTATTATTTCCTTACTCCTTGATTTTAGAGGGGTGCAGAAATAATGAAGTAGAATAGCAGGATCTCATTGCATTCCTAGAGTTGGATCTAAATGCACAAGCCAAACACCAGAGGATAAAATGTGATTCAAATCTAGTTATAAAGTATGTCAATAATGATTATTCCATTAAGAAAGAAGTATTGGCCCCTTGATGAACCATGCTCGAGAAATTATGGAAGAATTCCCTTTAGAGCTGACATTGACCTATGTCCCCCGATCACAAAATTCTCAAGCCGATGTATTTGAAAATGCAGCTACAACCCAGGCTGATCCAAACTGGGATGAAACAGTCTTCAACGTTTCCCACCGTCAGATGGTCCTGCCATTTATTCTGAACAATAGAGAAAAAATAGATGAGATTCGCCCAGTTTCTAAGCTTTATGGTTACACCACTAGCTAGATGACTCCCATTGCAAGTTATATCTAGAAGGGGAGAACTCCCAACAGATTGGGTGGGAAGTAAACATATCCTGAGGTGGGAAGTAAAATTTTTCTTTTACAATGTCGCAAAACAAGAAAAGGTTCTCTACAAATGAGGCCTTGATGGAGTCCCTCACAGGTGCATAGATAGAGAATAGACCACTTCCATCATGAAATAAGTGCACTCCAAAGTTTTTGGAGTACACCAATCAGAAACCAATCTCTCCCATAAGATTTGATTGCTTGGATACTATTGGACCACTTTGATATAGGATTGTGCCAAAATTACCAAGAAGTTCCATTCCTACCAAGTTCATGCCAATTTTATTCACCAACCCCCAGAGCTACTTCAAACAACTAAGTACACTTGGCCATTTTTTGTATAGGGTATGGATGTTGTGGGACTATATCCCCTACCACATCTATACAATTCAAGATCATTCTCACAGAAACCAACTTCTTCTCCAAATGGGCTGAAGCCATGCCCCTTAAAGAGGTCGGGGAAAAGCATTGCTATCTTTGTGAAGGAAAACATCATTACCATATTTGGTGTCCCTCATACAATAATTATGGAAAATGGAATCAACTTAGGCTCTACTAAGTAAGATAAATTATACCAAGAGTATGGAAACAGAGCCAACCATTCATCCCACTACCATGCAATGGCCAACAAGAAGATAGAGGATTTCAACAAGACTCTATCCAACATACTCTTTAAGATGGTAGATAAGGATAATAAATCATGCCTAGATAATATCCTTTATACTTTATGGGCTTATGGGACCACAACCCGCACTACCACCCAAGAAACCCTATACTCACTAGTATATGTGGATGATGCGGTATTACTCTTTGAAATTCAAGTTCCATCACTCTATGTGACCATTTGTGATCAAATTTAAATGGATGAGAAATCCCATAAATTATTTGATGAGTTGAAGAAGTTGGATGAGAAAAATCTGCACACTTTTCGCCATTTAGAAGTCTACTAAAATCAGATCGCACATGAATTAAACAAAAAGGTCCGCCTTCAGTATTTCCTCAAAGGAGAGATGATATTTGTCATAAAAACACTAATGATACTCAGTAAGAAACCCCCAAAGCATTAAGAAAACTGGGAGGGACCATATGTAATACACAAGGTCTATTTTAATGGAGTATACGCCTTGATACAAATCAATGAATAGCTCATCATGACCCCCACCAATGCAAGGTTTATAAAGAAGTACTTCATCTAACGACGATGCATGTGGTCCAAACTCTAATATCTTAAACTATGAGTTATCTTTCTAACGACATGAAGTTAGACTATATTGTATTAGTCCCTGCAACCCGACATTAAACTGTGATGCCAATGTCCTCACTGCATGACTCTAAACTGCACAACACAATGTCATATCTGCAAGAAATTAAACTACATAGCATAAATCATCCTAATTTCATGATGATAAACTGCATGATCCCAAAAGAAATATGTATGGATTTATTCCCATTCATTAGTGGGATACATAGTGATTCCTCGACCATTGATCTTGGCCCATCCCCCATATAAAAAAATGCCTCTATGGTATCCTCTATCCCCAAATATTATGAGATAAATCATTGCCACTCCTTGTTTCTCAAACTCAGTATAACTGATGTGAGATTAGGATCAGTGGTAAGGATTACCTTACATAAAAAAATGATATATGAATATGCTATAACCAACACCTGTGGATAACGAAACCAAAATTCCCATACTCCTACGTCAGAGTCAGATCGGTACGAGGATCATTCATAACTATGTATGGATTTATTCCTGCCCTTGCAGGATACGTAGTGACACCCAAATTTAACATTCAGGCCCAAACACCAATAAATAATAATTATAATAATAATCCCTATCATGTCCCTACATGTTGACCATACCTATTTAGGTAACATTCGGAATTACGTACATATTGATTCCCATTCATTCAGTGGGATACATAGTGACACCCATATCCTTTATCCCAGTCCAGCTACCCAAAAAAAATACAATGGACCTTTCTCTGTGCATAGTTAATACATGTACATGGTAATCCATGAAAGGTCCTAATAGAATGAAATTAAACTACAAGTTTCATCAAGAATCATGTGTGGCTCGATTATCAAAATTACGAGATCCAGTACATGCCCCCAATTTCTTGCGTAACAAATTTAAATAGATGATGGAAATCCCAAGATTCAATTCCAACACTCACAAAGATCCAAAATATTATGATTACCCCTATATACGAGTCAGATCTATTTAGAATATTTAAGATTTCACAATTGATCATGGTCTGGATATTTCTTACATTCCCATACACATCTTTCACGTTTAGAAAACTCCATACTCTAACAAATATTGGGTCCCCATAAAAATTCATGGAAAATGAATATTGAAGGATAATGTCATCCAGACACCTTTGTTTTATTATGCACATCAATCCCTAGTGGATCTGCATATATCACCTACAAAAAAACCATCAACCAAAGGAAAAATTTTCCTCAGGAGATTCCAATCCTACCTTAGTACGCCCAACGGATTCCAAGCCCATTGTCATTCCTCCTAATCCAAGAGACCCCCTAAGTCAATGGATTACACCTTATATCATCACTTCTGAAAAAGGAATGACATAATATCCCAAACACGATTAACTTAATGGTATTTGTGGTCTTTATTACAAGATTTCCTCACTGCATGACTCAAAACTGCACAAAATAATGTCCTCACTGCATGAATCTAAAAGGAATAATACAATTCCCTTAATGAAAAATGATAAACTATAAGTATAGAAGTTTTTTGGATGCATGAAATTAAACTACACCACTTAATCGCAAAGATTAGATTCCTATCTTGGCTTGGCCTCTTCAAATAAAAATTCCTTCCCTTTCCACATGAGTAAAAAACTTCAGCATTGAGTGTTCATTGGAAATACTGCATAACGTGTTTTCCCCTTGAGAAGATGTGTGGTGGACCCGAACTCTATGATCCAGACCCAACCACAGAAGAGATTGAAATATCCCCTTTCTCTGCGAACAAATAAAATCAACATAGTGAATCCCTAAAAAAGTCCTATCTACATGGAAGATTATGGGTTGTCGTATTTCCATTAATTCACATCATGATTACCCTAAAACCACCCTACATGAGGATAAATTATGTGGAATTTTTCCTTTTAGAATGACATTAAACTATATAGAAATGGGTTTAGCATAAAATGATCCTTGTAAATGATTATGCTATTCTTAAGTGGTGATACGGAATCCTCATAATCCCTTGTCTCTCACACCGAGCATAGATCATGTGATCTTAGGGACCTTAGCAGGGTATCCACCATAACAATATTTTGAATAAGTCCAAGAGTTTTGGTCCTTGAAGAGTGACACTAAAAAGCATCTTATGGTTCCCTTCCCCAAAAGGAAACTCAGTTCTAGACCATATGACATTAAACTATAGGTTTCTCCAACAATGGGATGAATGTCTCACCCTATGTATGTGTGAGATCTACGCAGGGGATTACCTAATCCCATGAGTGAATCAGAAATTGAATGTTTCTAATGTATCATGATACTCTCCTTCCATACATCAAACTCTATGATTTGAGTAATCTTGAATATCCATAATCATCCATGGCCATTGGAGATGGAAGGCCACTGTCATGCAAACAATTTTGTTTGATTATTAACATCATGCCCCAGTGGCTCTGCAAATGTATCCTGCAAAAAAACCATCAACAAAAGGAAACTTCTTCCTCAAGATAGTCCTCTCCTACATCATTATGCATGATGGATTCCAAGACTCGTGACATCTCTTCTGATTCAAGATCCCTCAGAGTCATGGTTTACATTCTCTTTCCTACCAACGTCCTGGATATATTAGAAAATCCTGGAATGATTCACCTGTGGTCTCTATTGAGGATTCTGTAAAATAAAGATACCCCATACATATGTGTGAAGTTGATTCACGTATGAAAAACAAATTCCCCCACTTATTGTCAGGTTTCATGAAAAATTTAAACCAAATAAATTCCCCCTTTCATGCTTAGGTGAACCCCTTTTAAGAGGCCATATGTCATGTTCAAAAAGGTCCCAATCACCCTAATCCTTCATGGACATAAGATATGGAAGGGTAGTGTCTTGTAGACACCTTTGTTTGACTATGAACATCACAACCCAGTGGCTCTACATATGTCGCTAAAAAATGACCATCAACCAAAGGAAAATTATTCCCGAGGAGATTCCCTGGCAATTTCATATGTTTGTATGACATTTATGTCCCATATCACTCCCTATATTTGGGAAACACCCTGGATTATGGCTTACATGTAATTCCATTTTCAAACGCCCAGACATGAAATACATTTCTAATTAAACTGATAAATCATTTACTATCCTTTGGTAAAAGAAAATTGATCTCCCATAATAGGTGTAAAGTGTCATAGTTGTATGACATTAAACTATACCATTATCCATCCCTCCCTTACATATGAAAAATTCTTTTGTGAGTGTTTTCCAATTCAATGTTGATATAAATGCCCCCAATACTTCCAAGAATCTTCCCAGAGACATGCCACCCACTATATCCCCCAACCCCAAAACAAATATAAAGTATTGTGAATCCTCCCAGGACATCGGATATGGGAGGCCAGTGTCCTGCAGACACCTTTGATTGACTATGCACATCATGCCCCGATGGCTCTGCATATTATTCCTACAAGACGACTGTAAATCAAAGGAAAATTTGTCCTTAGGAGAGTCGTCTCCTACCTCAGTATGAAAACAAAACGGATCCCAAGCCTCATATACTTCCAAAACTCACAAATTATGGGTTAATAGAATTCTCTCATTCATGTCTGAGATTATTAAGAAATTCCCGACTGATAAATCCAAAATTAGGGCCCATTCCCTATCAATTTTGGTCAAAAATATTCAACCTAAAACATCAGAAATAAGTCTGATTGGTAGAACTATAAACTTCCAGCAAAAATTACACAATACTCACTAGAGTGAAAACCCTCAAAAGTCACCCCTCGATAAAATTTGAGTATTGTCTTGTTAAACCTATATCATTTGTGGTTTTGGAAAATAAAGAATGTGTTGATCTATCAAATAATTAAACAATACATAATTCTTGTTAGGTTGAAAACCCTCAAAGGGAGGCCTATGAAAAAGTCATGTTATACCCACTAAGCCCATATCAAACAGGATTAGGAAAAAATTAGTGAGATAATAAAAAATACACAAAGGTTTTTGAGGTTTTCCATGAAACCACACTAATAGTCCAACTTCACTTACTGAGTCTCATGAATCAGGTTAAAATTAGATCCTAATTTGATTATTTCAATTTACCAGTTCCGAATCACTGTTTAAAATTAATAATTGATCGAAATAATGTTTATACGGTTGATTGTGACCAATTTAAATGATAGGAAAAGGATAACACGAAGTATTGGATGAAAATTTAGTTTCATTAAGTTAAAAAAAATAGAGGAATATCCCTAGTTCAGAGTCTCTCCATAATATCAAAATAAAATGAGTACATCATGATTTGGGAAAGTTAGGAAAGTCTTGGCTCGCCACTTCTAGAAATATGGAAAGAGACTACTGCATGGAATCAAGAGTTATCTATAAATAATCTCTCTCATCCACTTCAGCTCTGACCGTCAAGAACACATGCTCCATAAAGACTTTAAGGTCCCACCCTTTCTTCTGGATAGCTTCATAATTAGCACCCAAAGTGTCCACTTGATACATCAACCTTTCTACATGAGCCTCACATTCTCACAACTCTTCCTTTTGGGAAAACATAAAATTATGATCATTCGCATCTTTATCCACCAGTTGATCAAGTTCCTCCAAAACATCTTCGAAGATCGTTACCTGATGATGGGAAGAATTGAATTTTCCAAATTTATCCCGACAAGAATTGATGTCTTATCGGGATAGGAAAATGTGGTAGATAAGAATATGTAGATGCCAGAAATAAAAGCCACTAGATCCCATCTCAATAAATAGATTCTAGTAGTTGTCCATCTCATCAACAAAGCGAGCCAGAGGTGTTTCCATGCAAAGCGAACATAACTGATGCCACACCTATTTTTACACCACATGATGCCTCTCTATGGAACTAGGGCCTTGGTACTCCCACACTAAAATAGGTCTGTAGGTGGAAAGAATCATTAATGGAGTGGGAAGGGACATATGATAGGTTACCCAAGATGGTGGGATCTCCTTACCCTTAGTTAGTTCAACCGTTGGAGCTAGACGTGGAGGGATAAAGGAAAAATCCTAGGTATTTAGTGACACTCCGCTGGGTCTAGCCTCATTTGGTCCATGGAATGTATCCACAAGAGAGGTGTAGTCTGAATCACTCCCCAATGAGATAGGCCGCACAGATGAAGCCCCTTCCAGACGCATCTGACAGTGGACGGAGGGTCTTCTCACCACAAGGGAAGGAACAGATGGCATAGCCATATTTTCCACCATATGTATAGGAATAGAAGAAATAGTTATCACAGTCACCACCAGATGAGGAATATATGGCATGGTTTTCATGGTCAGGATGAGGCAAATGATGGTTAAAGGCTTCTAGACCCATCAAATTGGTCTTCTCAGAACCCCTTCAGGGTAACAACCCACACATTTTTGGGCATATTCCAATGATAGAAAAGTGGATCCCACCATATTAGGGATGATAACCTCTATAGAGGAACCTTCCCACATCATCACAATCCATAACTGGAAAAGCATTACGGGATAACATTTTACCCTTAACTGAATGGGATGAAGAGGAGTTGTTTGTTGAAGACACGCAAATTTCCTGGAAAACCGGTAAGGAGTTACATATCACAAATGGCCACTCGATCTATACAAGTAGTGAGCATCCCATCCTCAAGAATTATAATGTATGAGCACTCCTCTAAAGAACCTCCATTATCACCCCTAAATGAACCATGAGTGGTGGAGTGTGGTGAAAATGAGAAGTGAGAAGCATCATTTAGTAGACCGAATGCATCGCTAACTCTTAATGTCATAGGATGAATATCAGTGATTCTATAATTGGAAGGTTGATAGTTGGAGTGAGGAACCCTTGTAGTGTGTTGATATTTATATCAAGAGAAGTGTTCTATTATCCAACTATACAGTAATTTAAATAGTCAGTTGAGACAATTCAAAGGATTACCTTCTTTGTATCTTCCCCAACAACTCATAATGTCTGGAAAGAGTAGGAATCAAAATATTAATTGGTTGACCCTCTTCCAGCACAACTGTTATTATCAGAGTGCAAGCCCTGAACCTGGTAGATAAATCACGGGATTGGAAGAGCCATCCGCTCAAAAACATGGAAAAGATAACAGCTAATCTTAGCGTAGGTGACACATATGGTTCAAGCTCACATCCCTAGGTAGTATATCGTCCTGCTTCAAGGGTTATGGAATATGACATTGGAATTTGTCAATAATAATGGCTTGGATGATTTCAACTTTGTAAGGATCTAGGATTAGGCCCATTCACCTTCAAAAATGACCCCATCCAATCCTAAAATGGTATTAGAGAGCGATCCTGGAAGGGGTCATCAAGTAATACCTCTACCATAACTTGTAGGCTCATTGTCAGTGGGGACACATGGTTGTCGTCACACCAAGTATCAGCTACTGGAAGAAATTAATCATCCATATTTCCAAGGATGGGGAGACATACATGTTGTTGGATGTCCCATAAGCTTATTCCAAACACCTCATGTGACAAATGGATGTTTTGGTGGTTGAACACCAGTGGATCAGCAGATCAAGAATGATTTTCCCTGGAGAGAAAGTTGTGAACTAGGAGACCTATGTTTCCTAAAATAATTTCACCACCTCTAACTGATTAGTGGACTCTAAACAGGTTTGGTGTATCTAGAATGCCATGTACCATTTGTCAAAGAATAATACTCCAGATTGCAGGTCCCTTTTGGTTCTCCACTCATCATTACAGTTTTCTCTGGAAAGGTTGATAATGTATGGGAAATTATAGGCAACTAGTATCAAGGTAGTGTTGTGACACCTACAATTTCCCTGAGTCCATGCCGAGACTTCTAATATGAACACATTCTCCTGTATAAGAGTAGATATGACTTCTCCTGTTGAGGAAATATTGGCCCAATCATGACCTTATGGTGCTTCTAGGATATTGAAAGGAGTATTAGGGTTAACCAATGGAAAAGGAATGTCATCAGGAAGACAAAATCCATAATGTGGAAATTGGTTATAGAATGGGTAAGCTAGGATCAATGGAGTAAAGAGATATTTTAAGAAGCTTTCATGAGTGAAAATGTTCGATCGAAGATCGTCCTCACATTCCTCAACCATTTTTTCCATTGTCTTGGTTGATTTCATCAAAATCTGTGGAGGATCTTTTGCAGCCTTCACAAAAAGACGTAAAATCCCCCAAAAAGTCAGTCCAATGATATTTGTTGGATAATGGTCACAAACAATGGACATGGGACTTAAAAGAGGGTTTTAATGGGGCTCCACTTACTACTCCTAGTCATGGTATAAAAAAGACATTTCCCATGTACTGCATGGTATGTGATAGCATTTTCCCATGTACTGCAATTGTATGCGGAATCTATAAAGTGCATACCGATGTGGTATGAGAAAGTCTCATGAGGAACTGGACATAGGAGTGTTGTTCAACAAACAGAATGGTTCATTGAAGAAAAAAACCATGAACCAAGGCCTCTCCACACATGATATTCAAAGAAGGCCAATTAAAAGTTTATGTTTTGATTATTAAGGCTTAATTTTCAGTTCTCCGGTTAATGTTACGTGTGCAGAACATGAATATTGTGTAGCATTTTCTAATGTTGAGGTCTAGAATTTAGTTATAAATTCCACAACACAGTTCATGAAACCCAAAATTTGGTTCACGGGCAGATGTAATTGTGGAGAGTTCAGTTCCCAGCACATACAAGGTGGTTTGTGATTATGAGTTTTGCAATGGAGGCAATACGTGGATTCAGAGAAAGATGAGGGAGAGTTGAGAGAACTTTCCACGGTGAGAAACAGTAAAAGAAAAATGACCTGGGCCCCTATAAATAAGTTTGGTACCCTCTTATCAGACCTATCTATTCTACCACAAACCACTTTAGTTTAGGACTGCTTATACATCATAATAGTCTCCTCTCAGTTCCAAATTAACCTTATTCCGATGGGGGGAATTTTTAGGGTCTTGAAAACTTCTAAAAACAAGAACTTTGTAGAAGGTAGCAAGCATTACAATAAGACCAGTAAAGTGGATGGATGAAAATTAAATTTCAGACTTCATAAGAAACTTAAAGAAATTGAATTTCTCACAAATTTTTAGTGACCCACTTACCATCACTGGGAAGGGTTAGAAGAATGCTTAAATTGTGAACCATTGGTACATTGAACAACCTGTGAGGTGCTGGACCACAGTGCGATTGTAAGTGATCCTAGGAATCTGCGGACCAAATTTTCAGTAGACTCAATCATAATAATTCCATCCACATACCATCCCTAAAACACATAACTTCATGGAAACAGAAAATCAATACGGTTCCATGAACTATGACTTGTGAACCGCAGCCTCCAAAAAACCCAATTGACCGTGTCTTCTATGGGTTGAGATATGTCTTCATGGGGTTCTGAAAATGGTACCTTATTCCCATAGATATGATTTTCCTAGTGCTGTATAAAATGATCATAGAAGGAATTGATAACGGGCAGATGAAGAAATAATGAGGGAGATCTCAGAGATTGGAAGAACGAATTTGGAGAGGATTCCAACTTCGGTTTCGAATCATCACCAAAGTGGAAAATGCAAACCACATTTCTGAAGATATAACAAGCTTCAAACCATAAAAATAAACAACTTAATATTAATGGGTAAACCATGAACTTAATTGGTGTCACCATGAATATAACAACCCTACTATTTATAACACAATTAAACATGATTTATTATATAAAATCTTCACTTCATAAAACATAGAAGATCGAGAGGTCTAGTGTCTTTGGAGCTTAGTAACATTACATAACAAAATAAAACATGAAATAAAAATTTTTACTGAAAACTTATTTTACATGACCACACACATTCCTCTGTACTTATAATTGCATGGGATAACCTTAGGACATGAATAAGAAAAGGGTGAGATATAAAGCCCAGTAAGGGATTAATAAAGGAATAAAATGAATAATACTATACACGTTAGGAAATAGGCATATCAATGGAGAAAGAGAGAAACATGAACATAAATGCATGATATATCATGATTATTATAACATAGAAATGTGGAAACCACATTTAACATGATATTTTCATGATCTAGGCTCATTGCACTTGGATCATGAGTAAACCCTCATTTAACTTAGATTAGAATGAGTGAAACCTCATTTCACTAGGTGTATCATGATAAAAATATTTACCTAATGCATTGGAGCACTATCAGGGCACACCCTTCTAAACCTTTTCCTTTCAGGCATAAATGTGCCACATAGATCATATAACATGGATTCATTAAAAGTAATCATTTATTACACAATAAAGGAATGTGGAATTCATAAATTAAACTCTATAATCAATAAGTAAATGTTCATAAACATTAGTACCCTTTATAGTCAAATGGTCATTGTATTCACTACAGGATGATTTTGTCTTGGAAAATCACGGTGCAATTTTGGCCACATAATGGCACGAGATAAGAAGTCATAAAAATTGTTTACAAGAGAGAAAGGGGTGTCTCATAATATGTACATGAAATGTAATGTATGGGGTTCATAAAGAAACATTTCTTAACACATGTAATTGAATTTATATTCATAATACAATATAATTGCTTGTATGTAAATGAGGAGAGAGAATTACCATACGGAATTTCAGCATGGTAATGGGTGTACATGTGAGGAATTAGTGATAGATACAGTGGTATATAATCATTAAAAAATAAGTAGGTAATTATGGGGAGGTTATAAATCATACCCTAACATTTTTAATGGAAACAATGTTATAACAACCTATAAAAATCAGACAAAAATGAGAATGGAAGAAATCTCTTACTTGGAAGTGTGATCCCAAAGGCATGGGGGAGGCTTGAGAGAGGCTTCTTGGGAAATTGGGGTGACTTGGGAGGATTCTAGAGAGATGTTGGAAGAGGTGTTTGGAGCTCAAAAGGAATTTAATGAAGACGAAGTGGGATCTTGGGTGGGTTTATATAGGAAAAGAGAGGGAATTATTTATTATTTAGGTTTTGGACACAACACATTAAACTAATGAAAACCACTAACCAACCCAAGGTTTTTGCCCTTTTTTGACAAAGTGGAGTGTAAAACATTATTTTATTATTTCAATTTCATAAATTATTAAAATATTAGGCTTTATTATGTTGAGGTGAGTTACACTCTCAAGGAAATAAATTTAAAAAGTTAAAATGTTCTATAAGTCTTGGAGGGTCCACTAAGTCAACATAAAATTAATGAAAAAAAATCTAAAATATCATTAATTTAAAGATAAAACATATATTATATGAAAATATCATTTATAGTATTTTATTACATCACTATTAGGTCATTATGATGTCATGAAACACATTATATATTAAAACAATATTTATTTTTTACCCAAAAATTCACCTGTCTCAGAAAATTATGAAAAATTCACCATTGGATACTTTTGAAGTCCTGATTCCAAAAAATTATTCATTTTATCAAAATAATTTTATAAATATTTGAATTTTTAATTTGAAAATAAAACCTACATATATTGAAATTTCAAGGGTTTTAACAAAAATAGTTTTCAAACCTTAATAAAAATTACAATTGTATTCCTAAAAATTATACGAGCATTTATATTTTATAAAACATAATTTAGTAATAATATTTTAATAAAAATATTTTTTAATTAAAAAATTAATTAATTCATCAATATATATTTCTTAATTTATTATTTACAAAAAATACTATTTGTGCTTTAAAAACTATTTAAAAAGTAACAATAATAAAATGAGTGTATATTATTTATTCTACAAAATATATTGCACATATTCATAGTGCTAGGGACTTGTTACATAAACCCTTATAACACCCACATAAGAATGAAGGGTACAATGTATTACGGTGAAAAAATCATGGGGTGGCTTAGATAACATTGCTCATGAGGTAATCTCTATCAATATCCACTTCTCCCGTAGGAGGTTTTGTTTGAGCTTAACATGTGGAAGCGTGGCTTGGGCTTGGGAAAGTCTGAAGCCCAATGAAACCAACTCCTTTCTAAGATCCAATAAATGGGATTAATATAAGGGAATTCTACTGGATGAATTCATCTCTACCTTTGTCAATGTAAATTGGATTTTTAACGCCCTATATTTATACCAATCATGTGATCACTGTTCAATGACTATATTAGCAAAGGTAAAAAATTTTAATGGTTTTTTGAAATATAAAATCATAAAACCAAAGAATTGAATATGTTATATAACCATATTACATAATAAGACATTTAATTAGATTAAGAGGAATTTTACTTGATAAAATTTTGGGTCGTTACAATCTTCCTGTAAGAACCATGATCTTCCTTTTCAAGTATGTTTTATTTTTCTTGTTGTTTTTGCAAAAAAAAGGAATTTCTAGAAATTTTTGAAGTACACATCGTGTGATTTATGAGAAAACGCCATGTACTCATTTTCCACATTTAGTTGTGTGTTTTCCGTGTAATGGCCGCACACACGGCCGTGGGGGGGTGACCTAGAGGCCACCTAATGCGGGGTATGAAAATAGGAAGTACACACCATGTACTTCCAAAGTACATGCAGTGTAATTTTTTATTAAACATAATGGGGTCACGTCTAATAGAAAAAATTCCCTACTTCTCAACCTAGCTCATATGAGAGAGAATCGTACGACCGCAAATCTTCTCTGAGCCCTCGAGCCACCGACCGTTCTCCGAATCGACCGTTTTCGGTTGTGTTGGGACAGCCTCAGTAAGCTCTTCCTTATTCTAGAGCTTCATTTCATGATTCTTCATCTTTCTCAAGTTATCTTAGGGTGAAAATTTTGAGTATTTTTGTAGATCTACCATGATATTGGGTGACTCAAGGATTAAGGTTCATGTATATAGATCTCCCAACACCGAGGTATGTAGTTTGTGCCTTTTTGTTGAATGTCTTTGAGATATATGTGAAAAAGTGCCCAATACCCATGAACGAGGTATTTTATTTTTACCTATTTTAGCCATGTTGTTCTCTTACTATACTTGTATACTTGATTAGAGGTTAATTGAATGTGAATAGGGTTGATTTTTATGCTTCGGAAGTGTTTTCCCATGCATGTTTTGGTTTTGACCTTGTAGTATTGCTTATCCTATTAGGCTTCCTTATTTTTCCCATGCCTAGTATTTTAGGATGGTGTGATTGTTGTTCTGACATGTTGTTATGTTGTACACTGTTTCTCCATGTATTTCTTGAAGTTTAATTTCGCCGATACGCACTACAATGATTTCTTGACTTACACAGGGCCGTGAGAAGCTCTTGTAGTAGACAATAGCAAGAATGGATGTAAGGGCTTCTCCAAAGCATCTGTTTACTTTTATCATACAAGACCACATGGGGAATTGACATAAGTTCTTCCATAGAGTGTCTGTGGTTCCTCAATGTGGGCTACAGGGGGAATGGGACGTCAGTGCTTCCCCAGAGCGCCTTTAGTTACTGATATGAGACTATAGGAGGAATTGCCGGTGAGTGATTCCCCAGAGAGTCTGCTTAAGCTGAACTAGAGGGGTAGACAAAGTGTTATTCCTAGATGGTTACTTGTACGTGTTTGGTTGAACCAGAGGGGTTAGGCTATGAGTATATCCCAGAGGGTTAAATTTTGTGTTTAGCTATTTTCTTATGTTGCTAGGTAGGACCAGAAAGGATAGGTTGTGAGTACTTCCCAGAGGGTTACCAGTTTGTGTTTACCTACTTGATTATCTATTTCTTGATATGTGAACTGAATGCATTGAAACTGTGGATTGGTTTCTACTGAGTAGATCCTTGTTTACTACTTCCTTTACTCATTACCTGTTATATATTCACTGACTGTTAGACACAAATCTTGTGGTGGTTGCCTACTGAGATTTATTCTCACACCCTATTTGGGCCATGCTTTTGGTCCCAAATAGATTATATTGTACAAGTATAGATAAGGGAAAGAGCGCTTCTACTTCATGTACTTGATAGCTATGGAGATAGAGAGCATGGGACCAAGCTGAGGCTTGAGATGCTGAGGAGCTGTTTTATTTGTTTTCTTTTGTACTTGGGTTTAGTACTATTTTGTATTCTAGTATTTCAATTTTTTTGGATTATTTCCTAGACATATGTATCATGCCTCATATTTATATATATGCTCTAGCTGTTTATTTCTTCAGTCTTGTGCTGTTTCTTGTTTTTTGGAATTACTATTTCTTCTGCTGTTGTATATTTTTTTACTTCCATTGTGTTAATCTGACAATGAGGTAATAGTTTCCCCACTATCATACCCAAGGCCCTCACTACTAGTCGGCAGCCTCTGGAATTCGGGGAAATGCTCTTGAGCCCATGTGACCAACCGGGTACGAGGCGCCTCTGGGCGGCTTCCGGAACCGGGACGTTACAAAGTGGTATCATAGGAATTCTTTTCTCAGGACTTACTATTTGGTACCTTAGCCAGGGATAGGATAGAATATTTACTTGGTGATTAGTTGTGCCTGGGAGTAGCTAACCCGTTCATAAGGAAAATACAATTTACATCATATATTGCAGTTTTTATGGTTTTTCAATTTTACAGTTGATTTTATTTTCACCACTGGGTGACTCACATGTTTTATGCTGTTATTATTTATATTTTTGAGGTTCTATTTCTGTTTCAACCTGATAAGATGAGGGTATTCCATCTCATTCATCATATAGTCACTTGCTATAAATCACATTTCAGGAATTCTTTTCATGCCATTTAGGTTGAATTAGAGATTGCATGTTGCTGTGATAGATTTTGTTCTAGATATGCATGATATTATGATAGATGCATTGATATAATACCTGATGTTTTATAGGGTATTGTTTTGTGTAATGTTTTTCTTGAATGGATGCTAAACTTTGGTTCTTGAGGTGTTATGGCCCCTCATGGACTAAAATTTGGGGGATCATTACACTATTATGCATGTTTATGACATGTAAAATATTCCAAGCATTGATTCGTGGGGAGTATGGGCTTTCACGGATCAGAATTTGGCACATCGATGTTTGTTTCAGTGTTTTTCAGGGCTCTAGAGTAGTTTTTGAGGCTTAATGTCTGGAAAAACCCAGAATACACGCCGTGAAGTTTTGACTTCACACCATGTGTTCTTATGTTCTGGAATAAACTATTTATCATAAATACACATTGTGTACCCAATGTACACGCATTTTAATCTCTAACCGTGTCAGAGGCTGTGTGGGTAGAGACCTGGGATAGGGAAATTCTTATAGGAACACGCCGTGTACCGGTTGTACACAACGTGTTGTGTTAACCCTGTGTTTTCCCGTGTGACTAATAACATAGATGAATATATCTTAAGCAATACACACCGTGTTAGTATTAAACACGTCGTGTAGTGTGATCCCTGAAATCTAGCCATGTAACTAACAAAATGGGTCTGTGTAAATACTTTGTTATATGTCGTGTTTGTCTGGACCACATCCTGTAGTGTGAGTTGTGTATCCGGTCATGTCACTAACAACATAGGTCGGTGAAGCTCGTCTAGTACATGTCATGTCTGGAAAAAACATGATGTGTAGTCTTGTTCTAGGAGAACCATGTAGCTTAGTCATGTAGTAGGACTCAGTTAGGGGAAGAGGATTCAAGTACACGATGTGTGTTAGGACAACACACCGTGTGTTTGGGGTGTTACACAACCAGTTTTGGCAGAAGTACACACACCGTGTATCTATGTTTTTAAAAACATGAATGCTTTCTTTCTCCTGTTCCCTTATTATACTTATATGTTTCATTCCCTGCTAATCTTATTCTAAGGTGTGCACTTGACCTTGAAGAGTCATGCCACCAAGAAATCCTCCAGTTGTATGCCAGTTATAGGGAAACGATCAAACATAGGAAAAAGCTAATCAAGGACTTCTAGAAGATCCTTATGTAGTGCCGGTCTTGGCAGCATCCGTCATTCCGAACATAGGTTCTGATGCATAGTTTCGAAAGGGCTTCATGAGGTTCATGCAGACTTTCCGCGGAGTACCGCATCATGCCCCTTCTATGGCAGAGTTGACGTGGCTTTTCTTGCAGCAGCATCCTCCCACCTTCATAGGGGAAGGAGGACCTCAGACTGAAAAGTCATGGTTAGAAGCCATTTTTTCTATCATCAAGCATCTGGAGACACCTCCAGAGAGGAGGGTTAAGTTAGCTACGTATATGTTTTGGGATTCTTCCAAGACATGGTGGGATGGGATCTCACAGGTGGGACACCAACATGTTATGGTGTGGGATGAGTTCCAGTTTTCCTTCTATGAATACTTTTACCCAGATACTTTTTAGGGACAATCAAGCGCAAGAGTTTATGAGTCTAGAGAAGGGTACTCTTTCTATTATGGAGTATTATTCTGGATTCACAGAGCTGCAACGCTTCATGCATATTCCATGAAGTGATGATTTATTCCTTGCAAGGAAGTTTCAGGATGGTCTGAGGCATGACATCCGATCGTATGTGAACATCTTCAGGCTGACTTCCATCACTTATATTTTCAACCAAGAATTGATCATGGAGCATATGTTGAGGGATTCTAGAGTTGTGAGCTAGGGTAGTTCGACATCCGGAGTTAGTATACCTCCTACGGATAGCAAGAAGCGCCACAGAGGGTCTTCACATGGTGATCCAAGGAGGCGAGACACATATTCTGATATCCAAGTGGTGTGATAACAGTGTGTAAAGAGCGGGCATATGAGGCCACATTGCCCGAGAGACCTAGTGGAGTGCCGATCTTGCAGTAAGATGGGCCATCTTCAGCGTTTCTATCAGATCTTCTTACCAGTAGCTAGTGATATGGGTTCTTCTATGAATCCGTGTTCAGGAGCAGTGCCAACAGTTTCTCATCAGTATGGGAACTGGAGTAATTTCAGTCATTTAGGATGAGGTGGAGGTCGCGGTCATGGTAGTCAATCACCAGACATTCGACGATAGTAGGGTGGGCCAACATAGAGTGGTCAGGCATGGTCACAGGGTCACGGTATAATCCATACTTTTTCAGTGGAGCAGAACTAGTAGGAGCAAGATCCTAGACCTTCTACAGTTTGAGGTGTGATCTTAGTTGCCTTAATATTAGATTTTTCTCTTTTTGATACAGGGGCTTCCCATATCTTTATATCTATTGCCATTGTGGAGAACCTTGGGCTCTTCATCTTTTCTTCTACTGATATCTTGACTCTAGACACTCCGTTGGGGAATAGAATGGTTTGTGTGCGACATTGTAAAGAATTCCCTATAAAGGTTGGTGGGTGTCACTTCTTATGGGACCTCTATTTCTTAGATATGAGAGGCTATGATGTCATTCTCAGAATGGACTGGTTAGTTTCTTTCTAGGCAGTTGTAAATTGCTATCGTCGTAGGATGAGTTTCACATCACTAGATGGTGGGTAGTTATTTCATAATGGCAAATGGTATGTCCAAGAGAGAAGAGCGGAACCCGAGCATCATGGGTTGGGTGGAGTTACTACCCAATTTATAGTCTATATCTGGATGACTAGAGGACTTCCCAGATGGAATTTCCTCCAGTGGTGGATCGTTTAAGGGATGTCTTTCCAAAGGAATTTTCAGGTTTTCTTCCATAGAGAGAGGTAGACTTTTCTATTGAGCTTATGATAGGAGCATCACCGGTGTCCATTCCTCCTTATAGGATGGCTACACAAGAGTTACAGGAGCCCAAGAAGCAGTTGGAGGAGTTGCAGGCAAAGGGTTTCATCTAACCCAGTAATTATCCTTGGGGTTCGCTTGTTCTATTTGTAAAGAAGGCAAATGGTACCCTTAGACTTTATGTGGATTATCGAAAGTTGAATTAGTTGACGGTCAAGAACTGATATCCCTTGCCGAGGATTGATGGTCTCTTTGATAAACTTCGAGGAGCCTAAGTGTTATAGAAGATTGACTTGAGATCCGATTACCATCAGTTGCTCGTTAGACCATCTGATATACCTCTTATAGCTGTTTGGATAAGGTATAGTCTATAAGAGTATGTAGTTATTCCGTTCGGTCTCACGAACTCACCTGTAGTTTTTATGGCACTGATGAACCGATTGTTCCATCCATACTTGGATTCCGTTGTGGTGGTCTTCGTGGATGATATATTGGTGTACTATCACACTCGACACGACCATGCTGCGCATCTTGAGATTGTTCTGAGTACACTGAGAGATAATCGGTTATATTCTAATCTCTCAAAATGCAACTTTTGGATGGACTGGATTCACTTATTGTGTCATGTTATCTCGGAGACGAGAATTTTTGTAGACCCAGAGAAAGTGAGAGCAGTAGTTTCCTCAAGGAATCCAAAGAAATTTTGTGAGGTATGATGTTTTCTAGGGATGGATTGATACTGCAGAAGTTTCATACAGGACTTTTCGTGTGTATGAGCACCACAGAAGGGCCTGACTAAGAAGGGCGTGAAGTACTTGTGGTCATATTCTTGTGATTCATCCTTTCAGAGATGAAAGGGTGGTTGACTTCAACACTGATACTAGTATTTCCAGAGATGGGAAAGAGCTATACTATGTACTGTGAGGCATCAAGTATTGATCTTGGAGAAGTTCTTAGGCAATGGGAAGGAGTTATTGCGTACGAGTCTCGGTAGTTGAGGACACATGAGAGGAATTACCCGCCACAAGATCGTGAGTTGGATGCAGTTGTTCATGACTTGAACTATTGGAGATATTATATTATGAGAGATAATTTTGTGGTTTTCACTGACCACATGAGTCTCAAGTACATCTTCACTCAGTGTGATATGAATTTGAGACAGCGAAGGTGGGTCGAGTACCTTCATTCTTTAAACTTTGATCTTTCCTATACACCTGGAAAAGGCAACATATTGGCTGATGTGTTGAGCAGGAGGACTCAGATACAGGTAGTTTAGGAGGCCAATAGTGAGTGGTAGATTATGGCTCTATTATCTGAGATGCATTTGGAGGATCACAATAGGTAGGGGAAGACATTTCTTTCTTCTATAATTGTTACCTCTACTCTTGCTTATCGAGTGTGAATGAGGAAGATATCAGATTCTTAAGGCCTAGTCCTACGGGAAAGTGTGTTAGGAGAGGACCCTATTCTTGGACGGACCATAGGTGGGGATGAGATATTGCGTTTCCAGGGGCGTGTATGGGTGACGATAGACATATGTGAGGAGATGATGTGGGACTTTCATACCTCAGTTTGGGCAGTTCATCCTGGTTTCACCAAAATGTATTGTGATCTACACCATCATTATTGGTAGCCAGGTATGAAGAGATATGTTACTGGGTTTGTCATGAGATGTTCCACCTGTCAGCAGGTGAAGGTGGAGCATCAGTGACCCATCGGGATTTTTCAGCAATTACCCATTTCAGAGTATAAATGAAATGATGTCGCAATGGATTTCGTGATGGGTTTGCTAAGTTCGCCTCAAGGGAATGATGCTTTATGGGTTTTCATTGATAGACGCATGAAAGTTGCTCACTTTTTTCTGATCAAGAATACCTTCAGTGTTGATGAGTTGGGATGTTTGTAAATCTAGAGGATTGTACGTTTTCATGGAGTTCCACACTCCATTGTTTCAGACAGGGATGCTTTTTTTACTTCTTGGGTCTAGAAGGGGCTTCATAAGGCTTTGGCTACACACGTGCTTCTGATTAAATCTTATCATCCCCAGACAGATGTCCAGTCTGAGCATACGATTCAGGTGCTTGAGGACATTCTGCGAGCATGCACCCTTGATTTTGGAGGTTCTTGGGAGAAGAACATACCTCTTATGGAGTCTTCCTAAAAAAATTGTTTCCAAGAAAATATTCATATGGAACCTTATGATGATTTGTATGATAGGACATGCCCATCACCCTTATGTTGGCTGGAGGCAGGAGAGGCTACTGAGTTGGGACCTTGTCTTGTCCAAGAGACCATAGAGCAGATAGAGTTGATTTGGAATAGGATGGATACTGCACAGTCTCAACAGAAGACTTATGTTGATCAGTGGAGGCGAAATATGGAGTTTGAGGTTGGGGATTAGGTTTTCCTACATGTCACACCAAGGTTGGGACACCAGAGGATTATGAGACAGGGTAAGCTTTCACCAAGGTACGTCGTTCCATTTGAGGTTTTGGAGAGATTCAGGTAGGTTTCATATCAGATGCAATTACCTTAGAGGTACCAGGCTATGCACGACGTCTTCCACATTTCTCAGCTTTGAAGTTACATCTCAGACCCATCTCATGTCTTCCAACCTTAGGAGGTTGAGTTGGAAGTGGATGAATCATTCGAGGAGTATCCTATCAAGATTTCCGATCGAAGTAAAAAGGTTATCTGTGGTGGGTCTGTTACTCTGGTATGAGTGCTATGGCAGCACAGGAAAGTATAGGACGAGACTTGGGAGAGGTAGGTAGGCGTACGATCGCAGTGTCTAGAGCTATTCAAGGTTTCTTCTTCTACGCCACCTTACTAGGGAAATTCAAGGTAAAATTTCTTTTAAGGGGAAAGTTTGTAAGAACTCGGATCTTCCTTTCATGTATGTTTTTTTCTGGTCATTTTTGAGAAAAAGAAGAATTTTTGGAAATTTTTGAAGTAGACACTGTGTACTTTATGAGTACATGCCATGTACTCATTTTCTGCATGAAGCTGTGTACTGGACTCATAGTGTCCACACACACAACCATGTGGGGGTGACCTGGAGGCCGCCTAATGCGGGGTACAGAAACGGTAAGTACACACTGTGTACTTCCAAAGTATACGATGTGTATTTTATTTTTTTCATTAAACATATCGGGGTCGTGTCTAACAGACAGAATGCCCTACTTCTTGACCTAGTTCGTCTGAGAGAGAACCGTACGACAAAGAATCTTCTCCAAGCCCCTAATCCATCATCCGTTTTTTGAATCAACTACCATCGATTGCGTTGGGACCTCCTCGGTAAGCTCTTCCTTCTTCTAGAGATTCATTTCATGATTCGTCCACATTTTCAAGTTATCTTCGGTTGAAATTTTTGAGCATTTTTGTAGATCTACAATGTTCTTAGGTGATTCAAGGCTTGAGGTTCACGTATATCTATCTCCCAACACTGAGGTAGGTAGTTTTTTCCTTTCCATTGAATGTATTCGATATATATGTGCAAAAGTGCCCAAAAATGATGAACGGGGTATTACGTGTTTTCCTATTTTAGCCATGTTGTTCTCCTACTATGTGTGTATGCTTGAGTAGAGGTTAATTGATTGTGAATAGGGTTTATTGTTAGGCTTTGGAAGTGTCTTATGATGCATGTTTTGGTTTTGACCATGTATTATTGCTTAGCCTATTAGATTGCCTTGTTTTTTACATGCCTAGTATTGTAGGATGGTGTGATTGTTTTTCTGACATACTGTTATGTTGTAGACTATTTATCCAAATAATTCTTGACGTTTACTTTGGCTGATACACAATAATATTATTTATTGACTTACACTGGTCCGTGAGAACCTAGTGTAGTAGACCATATGGATAATGGACGCAAGGGCTTCTCCAAAGTGTCTCTTTACATTTACGATGTGAGACCACATGGGGAATTGACGTAAGTGCTTCCTCAGAGTGTCTGTAGTTCTTCGACGCGGGCTACAGGAGGAATGCGATTTAAGTGCTTCCCCAAAGCGCCTTTAGTTATTGATACGAGACTAAAAGAGGAATTGATGGTGAGTTCTTAATCAAAGAGTCTATGCTTAATATAAACCAGAGGGGTAGACTGTGTGTGCTTCCTAGAGGGTTTCTTGTACTTGTTTGGTTAAACCAGAGGGGTTAGGTTGTGAGTACTTCCTAGAGGGTTACCTTTTGTGATTAAATGTTTTCTTGTGTTTATAGGTAGGACCAGAGGGGATAGTTTGTGAGTAATTCCTAGAGGGTTACCTATTTGTGTTTACCTTCTTGATTAGATGCTGCTTGATATATGAATTGAATGCATTGAAACTATGGATTGGTTACTTCTGAGTACTTCCTTGTTTACTGCATCCTTTACTCATTACCTGTTATATATTCACTGACTATTAGGCCCAAATCTTGTGGTGGGTTTTTATTGGGATTTAGTTTCACACCCTGTTTGGGAAAAGATTTTGGGACCAAACAGATTATATTTCTACAAGTATAGATAAGGGCAAGTGACCTTCTATTTTAGGTACTTGACTACTGTGGAGTTGGAGAGCTTGGGACCAAGATGAGGATTGCAATGCAGAGGATATGTTTATCTATTTTATTTTGTCCTTGGGTTTAGTAATGTTTTTATTATAGCATTGTAATTTGTTTGGATGCTTTCCTAGACATATGTATCATGCATCAGTTTTATATAAGTGCTCCTGCTATTTATTTCTTCAGTCTTCTATATTTTCTTTTTGTTTGTCATTACTATTACTTCTATTATTGTATATTTGTTTACTTCTATTGTGTTACTCTGCCAATGAGGGCATAGTTTCCCCACAATCCCACACAAGGCCTTCGCTGCTAATCAGCAGCCTCTGGCGTTCGGGGAAATGTGCTTGAGGCGATGTGACCAACCAGGTACAGGGCGCCTCTGGGCGGCTTCTGAAACCGAGATGTTACACTTCCCCCCTTAGTAAATTTCCCCCTTTAAATTTCATTTTCGCACACTAAAACATATGTGGGTAACTCTACTTCACCACTTTCTCTGATTCCAACGTTGCCTCTTCAAACTTGTGGTTTCACTACAACACCCTGACGAGGAGCATTGTCTTATTTCATAGAAATTTTTTCCTATGATCTATGATCTTCACAAGATTCTCTTCATAAAAGAGGTCATTCTTCAAAGGTACCACCTATGGATTGAGTACATATGATGGTTCAGGTATGTACTTCCTCAATAATAATACATGGAATACATCATGTACTTGAGATAGGTTCGATGGGAGTGCTAGTCGATATGCCACTTCTCTAATGCGATCAAGGATATCAAAATGGATGATATACCTTGGACTAAGCATTCCCTTATTACAAAATCTCATAACTCTATTCCACAGTGATATGCAGAGGAATACCATGTCTCTGACATCAAAATCTAGTTCTTGTCGATGATTATTAGCATATATCTTTTTTCGACTCAAAGTAGGTTTAATGTGCTACTGGATGGTCTTAAACATATCCACAATTTAACTGACCATTACCGGACCTAGGCATTTTCGCTCCCCAACTTCATCCTAACATGCAACTGTTCTACACCTCTTCCCATAAAAACCTTCATAAGGATCCATTTGGATGCTTGAGTGGAAACTGTTATTTTAGGAGAAATCAACTACAAGTAAAGATGTTGATCACAACCTCCTTTAAAGTCCATTGAAAATGCTCTCAACATATCCCCAAGTGTTTGGATTATCTGCTTATATTGGACATCAGTTGGAAGATGATAAGCCATACTAAAGTTTATCTCAGTTTTCATAGCATGTTGAAGACTCTTCCAGAACATAAAGGTGAATCTTGGATCTCGATCGGATATAATAGATAATGGTACTCAATATAACAATACCACTTCTCTAATATATATATGTTCCAGTTGAACCAATGATAAATCCTCTCGAATTAAAATGAAGTGTGCATTATTTGTAAGATGATCCACAACAACCCAGATAGCATTGTTTCCTTTGGATGTATTCGGAAGTCCGGTGACAAATTCTATGGTGATTTTCTCCCATTTCCATGCTGGTATGGGTAATGGTTGCATCACCCCCTTATACTTTTTACTCTCAGCCTTCACATTATGACATACTAGGCACTTTGATGTATACTCATAAATCTCTTTCTTTCGGTTATCCCTCAAATAATTTTCTAGGATATCTCGATGCATCTTCGTATTTCATGGGTGAATGGAGAAATTTAAACTATGTGCATCATCCAAAAGTTATTTCTTTCACTCTATATTTGTTGGAACACATAGTCTTGACCCAAATCTCACAATTCCTTATTCATTATCATTTAACTCCATGGATTTATCTTTTTTGATAGTTTCCACTTTCTTCTGAATTCCCACATCATCCATTTGAGCATCCTATAACCATTCCAAAAGAGATGGTTGAGAAATCATTTGTGAAAAGATTGATGATGTTCCCTTCTTTATGATTCCCATGTCTATCGTCATCAAATCTAATAAGATTGGATCCTTTTTAATTCTCATAAATGATAGAATCACTGTATCCTTTCTACTTAGAGCATCCACTACCTTGTTCTCTTTCCTAGGATGGTAATGGATTGAGCAGTCATAATCTTTAATCAGTTCTAACCATCATCATTGGCACTTATTCAACTCTTTCTATATGAATATATACTTTAAGATTTTGTGATCCGTTTATATTTTACACTTCTCCCCAAATAGGCAATGTTGCCAAAATTTTAAAGTAAAGATTACTACATCAAACTAAAGATCATGTGTTGGATAGTTCATCTCATGAACTTTTAATTACCTTGATGCATAGGAAATGAATTTTTCATTTTTCATCAACACACATCCCTAGACCATCTTCGAAGCATCACTAAATACCACAAAACGTTCTCCACTCGTGGGTAGTGTGAGGATGGGAACATTGATAAACCTCTTTTTCAACTCCTTGAATCTATATTTACATTCATCACTCTATGAAGACTTAAATCCCTTCCGAGTTAGCTTCGTAAGAGGGTTTGACAATCATGAGAAATTTCTCAGAAATCAGAGATAATATCTAGCTAACCCAAGGAACCTACGAATATTATTTACCGATGTTGGCTTCGATTATCCCTCAATTGCATCTATCTTAGAGGGATCCAAAGATATACCACTGCTTGTGATGATATGACCCATTAATGATACCTCCTTTGAACGGAACTCACACTTTTTGTACTTTTCATAGAGCTTCTCCTTTCACAATGTCTCTTGTACAGTAATTAGATTCTCCTCATACTCCTCCTTGGTTTTGGAGTATATTATAATATAATCGATAAACACTACCAAAAATCTATCAAGGTAATCTCTAAATACTCTATTCATTAAGTCCATGGGGATTGGTGGAGCATTAGTGAGTCTGAAAGACATTACTATGAATTCACAGTGCCTGAATCTCATACGAAAAGAAATCTTGAGGATATATTCCTTATTCACCCTTACTTGGTAATATCCTGACCGCAAGTCCACCTTGGAGAAATATTGTTCTCTAAGTAGTTGATTGAACATTTCATCAATTCGTGGCAGAGGATACTTGTTCTTTATCATGATTTTTTTGAGCTCACAATAATCAATGCAAAGGCACATTGACCCATCCTTCTTCATGATGAAGAAGACTGGCGCATTCCATCATGAAGAACATGGGCATATAAACCCTTTATCCCAATTCTCATATAGTTATTTATTTAGATATTCAAGATCTATAATAGTCATTCTATATAGATTATTGGATATTGGAAATTCCAAAGCTATAAGAACAATCAAGAATTCATCATCTCATCTAGGAAGAAAACCATGCAATTCCTCGGGAAACACATCAGTAAATTCCCTCAGAATAGGCATGTATTCAAAGATGGTTTATTCGTTAGACTGAATCATCTAAGAAAGATACTCATTATTATAGGGTATTAATATCCATTCTTGGGATGATGGTGCTAAATAAGATTCATCCTCCTCCTTTCACTTGTACAGAATCAGGGGTCGATTCTCCATATGAAGAGTGATTTCCTTCTCACAACAATTTATGATGGATCTATATTAGGAAATATAATACATGCCAATAATTACATAAAATTCCACCAAAGGGAGTATGAAGAGGTTCACTAAAAAGTTCAATCCACAAATTATGGCATAGGAGAGTTATATTCATGGGATGCAATGATATACCCATTTTTCGTTTTCACCGACATCATCACTTCCATGACTTGTGGTGGTGTTGGGATTGTTCTACTAAATTTTTGGTATATAAAATAATGCATAGAACCAGAATCAAAAATTAAGTTTGCAATTATTGAATGAATAACTAGCGTACCTATCACCACTTCATTGTTAGGGTACAGTTCGGCGGTAGTGATGGACAAAGCTTACCACTGCTACCTTGGAGGTTGTTGGTTGCCTCCGAAAACCCTTGGCTTATGGAAATAGTTTGAAAATTTCCCTGGTTCTTTGTTGTTGAAGAAATAAAAAATGTGATGAGCATCAAATGGAGTGTTCCTTTATACTATCGTATCTGTGAGTTTTTCTTGTCGGCAGTTAATAGTCAAGTTCCCTTCTCTTCCACACATAAATCATTTTCACAACCCCTTTAATAAATATCTAGGGTGCTTCTTTTCACACATTTGGAAAGTGGGCTGATGGACGTTCATACCACCATTAGATTTATCCATAGGACCACCATAATTGAATTCCACCTTATGCTTCTTATCACAATGATACCCCTGAGATTAACTGACCTCCATTTCAACTTTTAGGGAACATCAGACAATTTTCTCATATCTCTTGAAGTCACGGATCGCTAGGGATTTCCATAGTCTAGGTTTTAGCCCACCAAAGAAGTGTTCAACCTTAAATTTGGGGGTAACGAAAAATATAGAGGTATATCATGCAATCTTTGTGAAGTTTTTCTCGTATTCTACGATGGATTCATCGTCTTTTTTCATGATGTCAAGGAAGTCCCTTTCCATCTTAAGTTAAAGAGTGCGAGAAAAATAATTGTAAAAAAACATTATCTGGAAATCCTTCCATTCCAACTCCTCGATCAACTCCTCAAGTTTTTTATATTTGATCAATGTAAACCATTGATCATCTTCACCATCCATATGATAAGAATCTAGAAGTACATTCTTTTCTTTAGAACATTGAAGGTTGAAGAAGATCTTCTCAATGAAGTTGATCCATTGTTCGGAGATTGAGGGATCAAATTATACATTAAATATAGGAGTCCTTTATCTCATGAAGTTATCAATTGAGTCTTTTTATTTCTTAGAGGTGGTTGAATGTTCCTCTTGAACCATGTTTATATTCAAAACTTGAGTTAACTGAGAGAGTATCGTGACAAAGTTGTTGATTCCCACTCCCATCAGATTGGGAATCTCATTAGAATAGTCATCACATTGATATTCACATCAGTTTTTAACCTGAGTCCCCCTATTACCATCCATTGGATGGAATAAAAGGAAAGTTAGGGGTAACAGAAAAGGGTAATCCAAATACAAAAATGGACGACTTATAAATTACTTTTATTTCCATAACTTTTGAATTTAAAGGATTCAATCTATGTAATCCAAGATCTTCCTTCCAACATATATTCTTTGGTGAATTTTTTTTCTTAATAGTGGTTAATAATAAGATCATGAATCTACCAAAGAATATACCTTGGGAGTGTCATAACCATGAGTGCAGCATGACCCATTGTCGTGCACCATTTCCAATTCGAGTCTAGCTCAAAGTGGTGTTTTTGGGTTTTACACTTAGATACATCTATGCTAGAGCCACCTCTACCTACTTGTATCTAGACAATGGTGTATTTTATTGATGAAACACTTAATAAATACTCAAAAAAATTTAGGAATGTTTTTATTATACTTAGTCTTATCCCTAAGGCTTTCACTAGGGTTGTCTAATCCTAATCCCAACAATAACTAAACCTATCCTCTGATACCAACTATAACAACCCTTCTCTTTGTTACA
Source organism: Viscum album (assembly GCA_963277665.1). Taxonomy (NCBI): domain Eukaryota; kingdom Viridiplantae; phylum Streptophyta; class Magnoliopsida; order Santalales; family Viscaceae; genus Viscum; species Viscum album. The sequence goes on along the minus strand of OY728160.1, from coordinate 250,794,695 downwards.
CACTTAAACATGATTAATTACAGAAAGTATTCAAATAATACAACATACAATATTTAGAGTTCTTCTGTATTTGGGGATTAATAACATTACATAACAACTCAAAACATTAAATACACATCTTTATTGAATACTTCTTTTAAATAACCACACACATTCCTTTGTACTTAACATTGCATGGGATAACCTGAGGACATGCATAATAAAATGGTGAGCTATAAATCCCAGTAAGGGAGTAAACAAAGAATACCATGAATAATAACTTAAATTTTAGGTAATAGTAATATCAATGGAGAACAATAGAAACATTAACATAAAAGAATGATATAGCATGATTATCATAACATGGAAATATGGAAACAACATTTAACATGATATTAGCATGATCCAAGGGTCATTGCACATAGATCATGAGTAAAGCCTCATTGAACTTGAATTATCATGATTAAACCCTATGTTCAATTGGTGAATCATGATAATAATCTTTACCCAATGCATTGGAGTGCTATCAGGGCACACCCTTCTTAATCATTTCATTTCATGCATAAGTGTGCCACATGGATTCATTAAATGTCAACATTTATTCAACGATAATGTAATTTGGAATTAATATATGAAAATATATAATAATTAAGTAAATGTACATAATGGTTAATACCCTTGATAGATAAATGGGAATGGTATTCACTACACGATTATTTTGGATTGGAAAATCACGGTGCAATTTCCACAGCATAACATCGTGACATAAGAATTCATAAAAATTATTGATTTGAGATAAAGGGGTGTCTCATTATATTTAAATGAAATGGAATATAATGGGGTCATATATAAACATGTCCCAACATAGGTAATGGAATTTTGATTCATAATACAAAATAATTGCTTATATGTAAATGAGGAGAGAGAAATCCCTTACGAAATTTCATTATGGTAGCAGGTGTTCATGGGAGGAATTAATGAGAAATAAAGGGGTATATCATCATTCAAAAATTAGGAGGGAAGTATGGGGAGGTTCAAAATCATACCCCAACATTTTTAATTGAGAAAATGGAATAACGACATAATGAAATTTAGACAAAAATGAGAAAGGAATAAATCCCTTACTTGGAAGTGTGATGCCAAAGGATTGAGAGAGGCTTTATAGGGAATTATTTAGAGCTTGGGGAACCTTGGAAGGATTATAGAGGGAGGAGGTAAGAGTTTGGTCAGGCTGCATAGGCTTTTAGTGAAGAGTATGTGATATCTTGGGTGGGTATATATAGAAAAAGATAGGGAATCCTTTATTATTTAGGTTTTGGACACCAAGCATTAAACTAATCAAAACAAAAAAACAACCCATGGGTTTTGCCCATGGTTTTTGAAAAAGGGGAGTGGAAAACATTATTTTATAATTCGTATTTCCTAAATTCTGAAAATATTATACTTTCTTATGTGGAGGTGAGTCACACTCTCAAGGAAATCAATTTAATAAGTTAAAATGTATTATTAATCATGGAGGGTCCACTAAGGCACCATAAAATTAATAAAAAAAATATATAATAACATTAAATTAAATAAAAAACATATATTGGATGAAAAAATAATTTTTATTATATTATTACATCACTATTGGGTCATTATGATGTCATAAAACACATCATATATTAGAAGTGTATTTTTACCCAAAAATTCAACTGTCTCAGAAATTTTTTAAAAATTCACCATCAGATAATTTTGATGTCTTGATTACAAAAACAATATTAATTTTATCAAAATAATTTTCTAAATATTTTAATTTTCAATTTCAAAAATAAAACCAACATTTATTGAAATTTCATGGGTTTTAACAAAAATAGTTTTCGAACCTTAATACAAATTACAATTGTATTCCAAGAAAATACAGGTTTACTTATATTTAATAAAAAGTAATTTGGTAATAATATTTTATTAAAATATTTTTTAATTAAAAAAATCCATTAATTCTTTAAAATACGTTTCATAATTGAATATTAACAGAAAATACTATTCGTGCTTTAAAAACTATTTACAAAGTTACAATAAAATAATGAGTGTATATTATTTATTCTAAAAAATTATAATGCACATAATAATAATGCTAGGGTCTTGTTACATAGCCACTTATGACAACCACATAAGACTGAAGGGTAAGGTGTGAGATAGTGAAAGACTTTTGGGGGAGGGGGGCTTAGATAACATCACTCGGGTGGTAATCTCTATCGACATACACTTCTCCTGTAGGCGGTTCCATTCAAGCTTAATGCATTGAATCTTGGCTTGGCCTTGGTCATGAGTGAAATTTAATGATGTGACCTCCATTAGAAGCTCCAAAAAATGGGCTTCAAATGTAGAAATTCTACTGGATTAGGCAATCTCTTGTTTTTTTCTTATTAAATTGGATTTATTAAAGCCCTATATTTATACTAATAATGTGATCACCATTCAACGGCTATATTAACAATGGTAAAAATTTATAATGATATTTTGAAATACAAAATCATAAAACCAAAGAAGTGAATATGTTATATAACCAATTTACATAATAACACATTTAATTTGATCAAGAGAAATTTCCATTGATAAAATTTTGGGTTGTTACAGCGAACCACAAATTCCTCATGGATAATCTCCCTACGAATGATAGGTTCCATTACCCTCTATCATTATGACACTCTGCATAGTGAATCACTATAAGAATAAAAACTCATGCGGCATACTACATCACTACACATATGGAACTTGAAATGGTGTGATGGACCACATCCATGACCACATACCACTTTGGTACATGATGGTTCATGCCCAAGCCCGTGCACTGTTTCGGTACACGGAAGAACCCTCTTCCCCCATAACCCAATGGTATACAGAGATCACCCATCATAAATGAGAAAACAATATGATGAATTGGGCATCTTCAGGTGTCCTTCCCTCAGGATCAAATATCACACCTCCATTACTATCCAGTTCTCCATAACTCATCTACGAACCAGTCCCCCCGACTTCCAGACATAGCCTCCTCCAAGCCACTAGACCCGTATGATCAGATCATTAGGAACATCAATACACCTCTTTGAGTCAACATACCCATCGTAAGAAAATTCATGGAGGCACTTCTCACAACATTAAGGACTCTCAGGATGTCTGTAAGTCTACATTCCCATGGTGACCTAGAGTCCAACCATGGGATGCTGACTTGAACCTCCCCATTCTAGGTATTAATGGAGGTCACTTGCTTTTCCATTCAATGAGGAATATTGATCAATCAAAGGAATCATGTCAAATACATCTTTTTTACAATAGGATACATTACTCCCCTTCCTTAGAGCGTATTCCTGGGCACTCCCATTGAGGTAAGTCCCTAATATTTTGAGATCTGAGCCATATAACCTCCAATGTCATCCCATATTGAAAGGATTATCACTTCGCACTCTCCCATCAGTGAGAGAGAAGGTTTGTGGTTGGTTGAATCTCTAACATCCTCTTGATTCTCACACTGAGTATGACTCACATGGGCTTAGAGACTTGTGATGATTACAACATCCTCACAACCAACCCATTTTGAACTAAAAGAACTATGATTTCTACACAAACCGGGATACGTAAGAAGCCTACTCAAGGCCCAAGCTCAAAAGGGGTTACCTTATGAAAGGGTTCACCCAATATTGTCCCATAAAATGGGTATCATCCATCCATAATCACCAAACCATTTTGAACTATGAGAACAATGATTCCAGTTCAAACTAGGATATGTAGGATGCATGCTTGATGGCCTAAGCTCAAAAGGGGCACCCTTCCAAAAGGGTTCCCCAAATTATGACCCAACAAATGGGACTCCTCCCAAGTCTAAGCCCAAGCCAAATGAACCATATGGTCTTTGATTCCTCTCCCAAGTATACGTAGGAATCCCATCTTATGATCTCAATCCAACAACAAATAACCTTCCGTCCCTCCTGGATGATGATAAACTCTAGAGTGCCTTGTTCATGGATTAAGTCAGCATTTCCCCCGTAGCATCAAATCTTTGAATATCCATGACGATCTTGAAAACCAGGGGTAACATGTGGATACACTCTTAGGGAATGAACCAAGGATTCATGAACATATGAAGACGACTTAAATCTATAAGAGAGTTTGGGAATACTAAATAATTCCCCTCAAAATGGTGTGATGAGAACAACCTGCCATCCTCTTGACCAATGAAGTCCATAAGTGTAGTTGGACAAATTTTCATCCAATGAGCTACTGCCTTTGGAATGATGGTCCTTGAATCACGGATACCAGGGTCATTGGGTTTTTCGGGATTTATAAATAAACCTATTAGAGACCATCTGAGGAAGTCATATCATAAGAGGATAGATTGGATAAATACACAACCCCATGAAATCGCCTATTGTGACCATTTGATAGTGGCACCTCCTTCATAATGAAAAAGAGGTAAACTGATCAGTACCCACAGGGTCAATCCAGTCCCCGTAAAGGATAAAGATGTGGATCAGGTCAAAACAAAGGAAGAGATAAGAAGGTTTTCATAGTAATGGGAAAATTCTTGTTCCCGTCAGACCATTTTTTTTATTTTTTTTCAAAACACGTAAACACTCTGCTACAGAGGTGAAAAAACCAAATTACTCTAAATGGTTTGTATTTTTTTGGGCAAATTAATTTACATTTCATATATTAAGGTCAATATGAATTTATAAAATGTTTTTGTTTATTCCCAATAATATAAAGAATAAATTAGAGTTAGTAAGTGATAGGTGGGGCCAAATATAGACCCACGATGCATCACTAGGTATCATGAGACAAAAATATATGTACTTGTCTGAGGCCTTTCCTATTTTCAGATATTTTTTTGGTTGAGGCCTTAATCATTTTCAGATGTCTTGGCTGAGGCCTTGATGGTATATTTCAAAATTTCCAACATTAGGAATTTCCCTCATTACGAAACAAATAATTGATAGTCCATGAGGTTATTTGGTTAGTATAATACCCATGATTATGCTTTATTATGGAGTTATTTTTTCATCCCTTATTCTTTCAACATTATTTTCACGTTCAGTTTTAAAGGAATGTGTTTTTAGTTATTCACCATGCCTAATTATTATGTTTATGATATCTTCCACTGTATTTATTACCCTTACTGAGAATATGAGCTCACCCCTTTCTTATGTTTTATTTTCCTAGGATCTGAAGAAGTAAATTATGAATGATCTGTAAGGCTAACATAAATGTTATGGATGTTTTCAAAGGAATTTCCATATTGTATTTAATTTCATGTTTTAATGTTGAACATATGTATGTATCTGTTTGTCCAAAACTACTAAACTATTAGGTCCTCTGGGATGTGTCTTCCTTTTAATATGCCAATGTAACGAAATAAAGAACTGGATCTGGGAAATAGTGGTCGGGTATTTTCATAATATCCCTCTGTTAGTGGTGAATATTTTGCAGAATATTGAGTTCTTTTGAAGAATGTTAAATGTATTAAAGAATATTTTTATTCATAGGGGAAGGGGTATACTGATGGATTATATGAATCCATTAATAATACATTATGGGTATTCATGGTTATGAGATCAGGTCTAAGATGCCAATTATGATTGTATTGACCCATTTTGGGAAATGAACCTCATTTGTCAGTGTTATCCTAGGCACACCCCTTCCAATAATCAGATTGTGTTGATGAATTCCTTGGACTATTATTGGAGTATGATATCATGCTTCAAAATTCTAAGTAGGAAGGGGAATATGATCCAACTTTTTTTCTTCATCCACCATTGAAGTTGTTGAAGTGATTCTTGGATGAGAACATGAATATGGATTTTCTCTTAGATGAGTTCCTCAAGGATATTATCAGGGGATTCATATGTGTGGGAAGGGATAAAATCTTGAAATTGTGTTGTCTGAAGTACATGTTGTCTAATTTATCTGGTTAGGCCAAGGATATGAGATTTTCCTTGATTGACTAATGGGATATTCAATAATGTTCATACGGTGTAGTAGAAGATATGATATAACCTTTGAGGGACTAATAGGATATTTCAATGGACCTTGATAGGAACATGGATATAATCATTCTCGTGGTTTTTATCATTCAATGAGATATACCGACAATTCTCCCGAATGAACTAAGAATGTGGTAATGATCTTAAAAATACAAATGGATCTAATAATGATCTCCCTTGATGTTTGAATGAATACGAATATGGTTATAAACCTAGCGGATATAAGAATATGTTGAAGAATATTTTCTATCACTAACATGACATGATGGTAGGTGTAGAAGGCATAAGTAGTGACAAGGGATAACTTCAAGATTGTTGTGAATATTTTCTGACTAGATTGTTTGATGAGAACATGGATAGGTGAATGTTACCCACATTCAATATCTTTCCCTCTTGGAGGGACATCATTCTGATTACCTTGACCTAAATGTCCATTGGAAGGATTTATTGGTCCGCCTTCCCAATGTATTCTGAGGAGTTAAGGTCATAAAAAACTAAAAATGGGGAGGGATAGCAGAATACCTCCTAGGAGGATCATGAAAAGTTAAAGGGATGAAGATGAAATCCTCCTATATCCTTATCATCCCATGTTTTTTTGGAATATTGTTTTTTGAATTTATTTAATCTTTTCAGCATTCTTTATTTAATGCAACACTGAATATTGCTTGCGTCACATGAAAGAACTACATTTGGATTGAATAAAATGTTACACCAAGTTATGAATATAGTAAATCAAACACTTATATTTTCTTGTGGTATATGAAATAATATGTTTGGATAGTTCTATAAAAAATATTACATTCCGATGATATCGTATGTTACATGTATGACTGAGTTTTTCCAAACTACAATATACTATTAATATTATTATTAAAATATTATTATAGTTATCACCTAGAAGTTGGAATGGAAGATATGAATAATATTTACTAAATTATGAAAAAATTGTTTACATAGGTTTATAAAATAAACCATTTGGTTGTTTATTAAATATAAATGGAAATTAAAACCAATTCAATATAAATGATGTGTTTTTATGAAAAACTATTATTTTTCCAAGAAAGGAATTTTATCTTAATAAATTAAATTATTCACTATTATTGAGATATCTTAATGAAATTTATATATTATTACTTCAACAATACTTTTTTACATTCATCCAATAAGTTCTACATGCCTAAAATATAAACAAATTCAATTTTATATATAAAGGTTGTATTTTTCAAAATTGCAGTTTTGCTACCTTTTAATGGAGAAGCTATTATAAAAATAAATTTTGAATCATTTAAAGATTAAATTTTTCAAAAAAAAACATTATTTTTTAATGTATAACATCAAAAAAAATTTAGGGTGAGATTTTTATATTTTTCTGAGAAGATTCAATTTTTTGGATGAATAGTGAAATATAATAAATTTTAATTGAAAACTTACCTTTCTATTAATTAATTAATTTTTTTATTTTTTTATTTGAATTTAAAGTATATATAGATAAATTATACAATTGTTAATAATATTTAGGTAATTTTATGAAATTTAAAATCAAAAGTGAATATTAAAACATGTCAATATTTTAGACATTTTCACCTTAAAACCTCGTTGTTTCATCCTGTTTATGACCTTAATTTTAGAATATATTCTGAAAATTATATGATTGTAATTTTGAAAAATGGACTCCAAATTTGGAATAATAGTTTTTTATAATTTTTATTAAGTTAATAATAGTTTTTTTCCAAAAAATATCGGTGAAATAAATTAAAATTAACTTCAATGATAAATAGAAAAACAAGTTTACTTAGTGGTTAAACATTAAACATAAAGAGAAAATGACATAGATAGTTTTCTAGAAGATATTTTATGTAATTATTTCAAAAATTTAACCTATTTTTTTATATAAAATATAAAATTATTTTAGTCCCATGACATAATGGAGGCCTCATAATAGTTTTTACATTTTTATTTACATGAATACCACTCCTCCACCACTATAACAGGGTACTCATCCCCCTCACTTATTCCCACATATCACGCCTTTTAAAAACTTCCAAAAACTATGAAAGAAATCTATAAAATTTCTTAATCCCAACCTACATGCCTCAATTTTGGTAGAAATAAATCCAATGAAGTCCTTTGGTACAAACCAAATAGAGTCACCTGAAGAAGAGGTAACGTTCTTCAATGAGAACTTTTAATTTAGTTTATTCACCACCGATTAAATTTTTATTATTACATTATTATATAAAATCATAAATATGATTAATTTAATATGATTTTTTATGTTAAGGGAATGATCGAAACATTCACACACTTCCATAAAATAGGATACACAATCCCCATTCAGGTGTAAATCAGACTACCGCCTTGTGAACTGATGTCGTTCATTCTGCCATTACCACCTCTCAAGGTTGGTAATAATGACTTAATTAATGTTTTTATATGAAATATATTTTATTTATAATGAATATTTTATTATTTAATTATATATAACACATTCAATTATGCATTCCATTTTTTGGTAATATGATAACTTCATTTGTGGATATATGGACTACCACCTCCACAAAGTGAATCGATTTGTTTACAATTTAAATGGAAGGTATTAAGGATAGTGTTATTAAAAAAAATTTATATTTATGAAATAATAATTATACTTTAACTTAATATATATATAAAATTTTCTTTTATTTTTTTCAATACAATAGGATAATGGAAACAGTGTTCATGCGTACGTACGCCCTACCATCTCAATGAACAGAGTATTTCATTTAATATTAATATATTTTATAGATAATTATTAGTAAATATAATGTGAATATATAAGATATTAATAACATGGTTTACATTCTATAAATAAATAAATCATGATCTATGTAAGAGGACTAAGAATAAAATGTCAAAACATGATTGAAAAACAATTTTGTTATTATGAGAAACATAACACTAACATGTGAATATTAATTAAGGGATAATTTAAAGTAATGATTAAATAATATATAGTGTTATATATATGAATATTTTTTTATATATTTATAATAAACTTATATTTAGTATATATGATGTTTCAAAAAGTATGAAGAGAGTCAAGACTTAAGGTAAGGGAGTTTAATCTCACTTTTTATATCTATGAGATATATGCCATATTCACCACTCAATTATTTCATGTGGTGTAGATAAATAAATATGACATGTTATATCATGAATTTAATTTATTTAATTATATTTAAAGTTTAAATTTATTTTATTATTTCATAGGATCTTGATTCAAAAGTTAATGAAGTAGTAAGGGGATTTGTAATCTCACTTATACTTTTACAACACTTATTCCATATTCACCACTCATTTTTTGTGGTGTATATAATTACCATGAATGTATTATATAATAATTATCCTTAAATTTATAAGTATTTACATATCCATGTTTTGATATTTCTTTCATGTATTTTATGGTTAAAATGTTCCCAAAACAGTAAAGTAATTTTGTCTCAATTTTTCTTCTTTGTGATAAATGCCATGTTATGCACCTTTATTCCATTACGAGGTGTATATACTACCACTTTAACATGTTATATAATGAGTATAATTATTTTAATTATATTTTAGGCTTCATTTATTGTTATTATTTCATGGTTATTTTGATTCAAAGTTACCAAATTATTAAGAGTTTATGCTATAATCTCATCCTTTATCAGGATTGTTTCTGATTATGATTCAATTGATGAAATATTATAATCCATATATCAATAAATTTCATTAATTTTGTTATCCTGTGGTTATTAAGGATATATAGATTTAATGATACCATTTACCCACTATTTGGTACTTAATATTATTAATAATATGTTTTAATGAAAATCTAACTTTATTTCTCACTTCGGTCAGAAATCTATTTTATATAAAAACCAGGTTTTCTAAAAATGTTTTTATAATCTTAAAAAATATTATTTTAAACTAATTTTCATGGAAATAAATTTTTTAAAAAATCTAATGTTATAAAAAATTGTTTAAAATGTGTTTCAAATATCCCTTTATAATTTTTAAGGTTATTTCCAATGAAAAATGTTTTGAAAAATGATATATGATTTTAAAAGAATTATTCAAAGACAACAGTTTATTTTATTAAATAAATGTTTTAATTTTTTTTAAAAGTATAGTTAAAATGTTTTAAAAATATTTTTAATAGAAAAGGATTTTTTAAAATGTTTTATGTCTTAAAAATTTTATTTTTAAAGAAATGTTATTTTCCTTTTAGAAATGATCCAAGTGATCTTTCAAAATATATCTCTACTAAAGATTACATCCTTTGATATAAGCTATGATTTAATGGGGATATTTTCTAGAAATAAAATTCATGTTATTTATTTAATGGATTATATTTTGATGTCATAAATTTTATGACACTCATTTCTCTTCCATGGGTCATATGCCTTTTGAAATATACTTCTTTCCAAGGGTTATGGTTTTATGAAATGGCTGGGAAACCTTTAAATTTTACTTAGGTTATGATATGTTGAAATTTTTATGATAGCAATATCATTTCATGTTTTAGGATATGTTTATTTTTTATGACCTAGTGGCACACATATGTGTGATATTATTATGTGATAGTTGGGAACTATATCTATATCCAATGAATTGGGTAAATATTTATATATCATATGAGATAGAAATGGAAAAAATGAGGAGTGAACTTGGTACAATAATACATGGTGGGAACAAGGAGTGAAGTAGGTTTATTAATATAGGGATGGAATAAGGAGTGAACTCGGTTCAATAATATAAGGCTAGAATGGGAAGTGAACCCAGTTCAGTAATAAATGGCTGGAATGAAGAGTGAACTTGGTTCATTTATACGATGTTGGTAGATGTAGTGTAATCAGTTTAATAATACAGGGTTAGGATGGTATGTGAACCCGATTCAGTAATGGAGGACTGGAAATGGGGTGAACCTGGTTCAATAAATTAATTTTAACTCTAAAATGGTCATGGGGGTGAACCTTGACAACTAAGATGGTTTGGGAAGTGAACCAATTCCACTAATATGGACTTGGTAGCAAGCCTTGACTACACTGAAAATCATTTTATATGTTTTTTTGTCTGAAAAAATTTCATGCCTTATTCCTATGTTATGTTACTATATCTTATTCTATTGATTCTCTTATGATTCATGAATTATGAACTACTAATATTTATTCCATAACTTATGATTATGATCTTTGATATGAATGGTATGATCTTAAAATGTTATTATCTAATTCTCATACAAATATGTTCATTTCATGCTTATGTATCGCCTTTATTTACCCTTAATGAGCATATGAGATTACCTTTTATTATTTTTCTGTTCCCTATGTTATGATTAAAGGTTTAAAGTTCAAGTACTAAAAATGGAAGTTTTTATAGGATATTTTTAAGAACTTTCACAAAATTAGAAGAATGTGTTCTTAGTTTCCATAGAAAGTAAACCATTACATTCCGTAGGCTTGTACTTTTTTAATATGATAAATATTCATAAAAAAAGATGTAATATCCATGTATATAAAGCATGGGTTTCCATATTTGGTTACAATGTAATGTTTTATTCAACATTTGGAAACTAGGATAATAAAACATTAGTGAGATCCCTAGATATCTTTCTAAGGACATATCCATGGATGTCTCTAAGGATATGTATTAGGATTAGTCAAAGTTTATGAAAATGTCCTAAAATATTGTTAAATAATTAATAGAGTGGTTTAAAAAAAATTAAACCCCTTTATAGAAACTAAAATTTGATGTCTTAGGGGAACATGAAGATATTCTAAATGTGTAAAAGGATATAAATAAAGACAATGAAAAAGAAAAATGAAAATTCTAGTTTCAACAATGGATGAGAATAAATAACTCCCTAAGGTATCATTATATGTTGAATTATTTAAATGTGTAATGTATGGGAATTAGGAAAATCAGTGTCATTAGGTTAATCTCATAAAGAAAATACGCAAGGTTGAAAGCATAATGGTCCAGCTACTCATGATGAGGAGACCAATAGAGACATATGGAAGTTATGTTTTTTAATAATATTATTTTTTTATAAGCATGATTAAATTGATTATACATGATTTTTTTTTCATATTTTCGAAAATATGTATTAGGGAATAATATGATGAATCTTATTTAATGGATTAGGGAAGAGATTTAATGATCAATGTATTAATGTATTTGAATTCAAGTATTATGTTATATGAATTATGAAGTATATATGTATTGTTTATAGATTTTTTTCTTTAATTATTTTCAAGAATATGTTAAATGATATAGATGACAAAGAAATGTGATTTAATGTCAAGGTAACATTAAGTGAAGTTAACTCTTAAAATGTTTCTAAGGATGATAAAATTATATCAAGAATGACTAAATATATGAGGGTGTGGATAAAATAAATTTCTTACCTTAGAAAAGATAGAGGAGTTGTTGACAAGCTAGTCTACTATATTGCCAAAATTCTCTGAAGGCCTTATTTTTTTATTCATTTTATGATAATACTCATTTTAATGGTTAAGGGGGAATATTTATATTACCCATATGCTTAGAGACATTACATGAACCAAAGTTATTAGAGGAATTCATCCCAAACTATTACAACTTGGAACTTCCCCTCCCTAGTGTCTACCTCATGATGTCAACTCTCCACCTTCATATGGCTATTCAGTTAGCTATCGTGTATAGAGATTCGCATGCCCGATATTGATGGAAATTTCCATACCATCTCATTCTTCCAATACATAAGATCTACTATGGTGAATGTTCCTACTCTGAATCCTCAATTGGATAAAGTTAATTATAGTCTATCTGGTTTTTTTCACATCATGTGGATTGAAGGTCATGAGGTGGCCTGATGTCCTTGAGGTGGCCCAAAGGCCTTACTGGCCCAAAGACCTTAGCTGTCTCGATGGACTTGAAGGACTCAGGGACCAAACCGGTGGCATGAAGGCTGAATTAGATGAAATGTTTTGGATACTACAGTACCAAATAGTACATGTTATAGTACCAACTATAGAACTTTAACACTACCCAAAAACTTTCTTCCACCTAGATTTGATCCCGAGTCTCTTGGATGCACCTGAACAATCCTCACCAACCATGATGAGGCTTATATTTACACATAAATAAAGTGGTTTATGCTATCATTGATGAATTTTACAACATTTTATGATTTAATTAATATATAAAATAATATTTGGAATAAGGAAGAATGAATTTTTCCATTAAGGATTGATGGTTATTCAGGTTATTAACTTGTTTCTAGAGATTACATGATGAAGTTATGTACATCTTTGGTATGTCAAAAATAGTAGCTACTTTATGATATATGGGTTATAAATATTAAGATAATTTTTATAAATTTTGTGACCTTCTTTCCAATTTTTTGTATTTTCTACTTATGTAAGGGTTACAAGTTTAACCATATATGGAATGGATTAAGTTAAACATCAGATGAGGTTTTATAGATTGAGGTATTATTTCTCCAGAGGAGGATTTATGAATTTTTGATGACCTATGATAACCATTTTATATGATGTTAACTAGTAATATATGGAATGAATTATAATTATCATTATCTATTAGAGCATCAAGAATTAAAAAATCATATTCATTTGTTGAAGTATGAGATGATGTGAAAATCAAGAAAGACATCACAAAAGGGAGAGATTATTTATATTGAAAGGAATGAACTAATTTAGGTATATTTTCTTATGTTTTTAGATAGTAAAATAATTACTCAACTCTAGAAAAAAGTTTATTTAGAATAATTTGCCGAAATTGTTTTCCCTGAATCGATGGTCTTATAAATAATCACAAATTTATGGTTTTAAGGCCTTTAACAATCCGCTGATCGATCAATTGGTTGTGATTAGTGATCTTTATCACTCTCTATTATTATTTAGGATTTTATTCCATGTAAAATATTTACATCCCACATATGTTATCCTATGTGGAAACCTAGTTATGAGTTACTTTGGGTAACCACTATGGCCCAAACATTCCCCTTTCTAAAAAGATTAAGTATTCATTTTTACGATGTGGGATTGTATGAAAAGAAATTTTAAGTATTAAACATTTGATAACCCAGAAAAATTTTGAGGGTGAAATTAATTTTAGGGGGCTATGGGGGTAGAATGTAACCCAATGATATTTAGTTAAATATTTTTTCCAATTAATTTAATCTTTTTGATACTCCATATTTCACACAACACTAAATATAGCTTGTGTTATATGAAAATAGTAATTTATTTCTGATTTATATGCAACACTAAGTTATGATTGAACTAAAAAACATATATTAGCTTTTGGTACATGAAACATTATGTTTTTTTTTTGCAGAAAATTATGAGTTCTTTTGAAATCTTATGTTACATTCAAGATTGAGTTACACCAAACATCAATATACAATTAATAATATTATTAAAAAATTAGTATAGTTTTGAAATAGATGTTGTAATGGTATATATGAAAAAGATTAACTAAATTATAAAATATGGTTTACACATGTTTATAAAATTATTTATTTGTTTATAAATTAATTATAAATGAAAATAAAAACAAATTGAATATAAAGAACAATTTTTTATGAAAAAACTACATTAATTAACCCTAAGGATTTTTAACATAACAAACTAAATTAATCAATTTTAATGAGATATAATGATGAAATTTATATATTATAAATTTTAAAAAAATATTTTTAAATACATCCAATAAGTTTTATAGTCATCACTATGAACAATTCCAATTTTTGGCAGAAAAGTATGTATTTTATTAAAAGGTTGTTTTCCGCCTTTTAATGGAGCACCAATTTTTAAATAAATTTTTGTACTATTAATTTTTTTGAATGAATAAACATTATTTTTGAAATTTTAATATAAAATCATCTTAGGTATAAATTTTTATTTTTTTCTGAGAAGATTCATTTTTTGATGAATAGTAAAAAATGTAAACTTTTATTTGAAAATGGAATTTTTGTATAATTTATTTATATATTTAAATCATAATATTATTTGTTTTTAATGTATATTTAGATAAATTATACATATATTACTACAAGTTAGGACATTGGTATCAATTTCACATAGATATTGTCTATAAAAATATTTCAAACTCATGAACATTTTCACTTTTTAAAACATGTTGTTTCGTCCTATTTGCAAGATTAATTTTAAATTAAATTCTTCAAATTTTGTTATTGGAATTTGGAAATTTGAATTCAATATTTATAATAATAATTATTTATTATTTTAATTACGGTCAACTTAGTTAATGAAAAATACATTAGTGGAATAAATTAATATTAATTACAATGATGGAGAGAAAAAAAAAATTTATTTAGTGGTTTAGCATTATGATTATGGGAAAAATGACCTAGATGGAAATAAAAAATCTATTGGATTCCCATATTTAGAAAATCTAAACTATTTTATTTACAAGGGACCATTATTTTAGGCACATTATGTAAATTATACTCTCAATTGTGTTTACCTTTTTGTATTTTTAAGAATATCACTCATCAACCATAAAAGGGGACTCACCCCCTCACTTCTTAAAATATCTAAAGCCCTTTTTATCATAAAAAAATAACTTAATAAGCTACAAAATTCCCTTGTATAAACCTATAATCTTCCCTTTTGTTAGAAATCATACCAATTATTTTCTTGGGTGTAAACTGAAAGATGTTACCCAAAGAAGAGGTAACATTGTTTAATGACAAATTTTGTTTTATTTATTTATACACCGATTAATTTTGTATTATTTCATAATTATATTATGGAACCAGTATCCTAAATATATTAATATGATGTATACCTTCACATGCTTCCATCAAATGAAATGCACAATCATCGTCCGTGTATACGGTGGACTACCATCTCGTGAGTCGATGTTGTTTTTTCTTCCATTACCACCTCTCAAAGATGATAATAATGATGTAATTAATATTTTTATACTATATATATAATATTTATGATTAGATAATTCATATATATTTATTATATAACACATAATTTCATGCTTTCCATTATGTAGGAATAAGATAACTTCATTAGTGGATGTTTGGTCTACCACCTTCTGAAAGCTATGTAATTTGTTCATGCTTTATGTGGAATGAATTTAAGATGGGATGATTAAACATATTTGATATTTATGGAATATTAATTCCATATGAATTAATATATATATATACTTAATTTAATTTTCTTTCTTTCAATATGACAATAAAATGGTAACAATGTCATGCGTACGTACGACCTACCATCTCCACGAATAGGGTATTTAATTTACTATTTCTATATTTTATAGATTATTATAAATAAATATATACCTAATATATATAATATAAATACCATGCTTTAAATTATATAAAAAATAAAATCATGATCTTCGTAAGAGGACAAATAATGACAACTTAAAAATGTATGAAAAATGTAGCTGTTAGTACCCGAACCAAAACATTAACATGGAATTTTTAATAAACAGGTAACATAACGTCATAAGTAAAAATTTTATGCTATTATATATATTAATTTTTTTAATATATATTTATAAGAAAATGATATTTTTTATACTGAATGTTTGAACGAGTACGATGAGATTCAAGACTTAAGGTAAGAGAATTTCATCTCATTTTTTATATATGTGAGATACATGTCGTATTCACCATTCAATTATTTTATGAAGTTTTTATACTTCCATATGGAATTTTATATCATTAATTTATTTAATTTAATTATATAAAATGTTTATATTGATATTATTCTTTCATGGGGATCATTATTCAAGAGTTACTCAAATATTTAAGGGATTTCTAGTCCCACTTTTATTTCTTTGAGATTTAATCCATATTGACCACTCATTTCATTTGTGTCGTGCATCTAGTAAAAATGAATTTATTATATTAATAATATACATAAATATATGGGTTTTTTCATATCCATGTGATTATATCTCTTTCATTGGGTTTATGGTTAAAATTTTACCAAATCGGTAAATAATTTTTTCTCAATTCTCCTTCTTTGAGACGCATGTCATGTTATGCACCAAATTAAGTACTAAATAAATGTTTTATATAATTTTTAAGGATTAATTCATATGTTTTCAATTTTTTTCAAATAAAAGTATTTTTTAAAATTTTCATGACCTAAAATATTATTTTTAATGAAATTTTATATTTCCATTAGATATTCCCCATGTGATATATCAAAATCACTATCCACTAAAGATGAAAAACTTTGATATAGTTTATAAATTACCAAGAATATGATCTAATAATAACATTCATATTCTTTCTATAATGGTTTATGTTTTTATGTCCTAATGTTTATGACACTCTTTTCTCTTCTATATGTTATATGTTATTGAAGACAACTACTTTCCATTGGTTATAATATGATGACATATTTATGATACCCATTTCATTTCATGGGTTATTTTATGATTATTGTTTTTTATCTTGTGTAATACATATGTATGATTTAATTATGTGATGGGTGGAACTATATCTCTCTCCAATGAATCAGGTAATGATTTATATATATCATGATATAGAAAAGACCACAATGAATAGTGAACTTAGTTCAGTAATACATTGTTAGAATGGTATGTAAACACGATTCAGTAATACTGGGAATGAATGAGGAGTGAACTCAGTTCAACATTAAAATGCTAAAATGTGGAGTGGAATTTCTTACTTAATATAGGACTGGAATGGTATGTGAACCTAGTATAGTAATAAAGGGCTAAAATGGGGAGTGAACCTGGTTCAATAAATTAATCTATCCACTAATATTGTCTTGGGAGTAAAAATTGACTACTAAGATGGTTTTTAGAGTGAACATATTCCCCTAAGATGGACTTGTTACTAATCTATTACTACTATGGAAATAATTTTATATGTTTACGTGTCTTCCATAATTCTAGGTCTTATTCATATGCTATTCTCTCATGGATTATTCTCTAGATTCCCTTATTATTCAAATTTTATGAAATGCAAATATTTATTCCATGACTCATTATTATGTTCTTTGATATGTAGGGAATGGTATTGAAATATTATTATCTTGTTCTCATGCCATTATGATCATGTTATGCTTACATATATCCTTTATTTAATCTTAATGAGCATTTTATATCACCCTTTTATATGTTTCCTTTACCCAAGTTATGAATAAAAAATATAAGTAGGATTACTAAATTGGGAAGATCTCTATTGGAGATGTGGAAGATATTTATCCAAATTAGAAGAATGTGTTCCCATTTTTCAAAGACCCTAAACTATTATATTCATCATGAATTTAATTTCATAATTCAATGAATATTCATAAAAAAAGATTTAATATACTTGTATTTTAAGGATGGGTTTCTATACCAAATGCCCAAAACAAGGGAGAAAAGTGTTTCCACACACTGGGGAATGGCTCCTGAAGCTATTTTATGTGGTGATGACTGCTACTGGCTCTGCCAGATTCCCACATAAATGGGATTTCCTCCATGGATTAATAATTTAAATGTTCTCCAATTCATCCTTCAAGGTTATATTATGATCATTGTGGTGGCACTCCTTAAATAGCGAATTCGCCACCTAATATTGAAGAAACAATGTTTTGAACAACATAATCTTATCTTGTAGGGACACAACCATTACTATGTATTGGTAACACATAGAGATCCTTAGCTGATAATGGGAAATTTCACAAGGTCATCTATGTTGGTTACCAATCTATCATAATATAATAACATCATATGTTATTCTAGATGATTATATATTTGGATTGAAGTGATCATTGAAATGGATCCATTAGAGTAAAATTGAAAATAGGAAACCTATTATTGCATTATCTAAAAGATGTAGTGAATATGGACCAATGATGACAGTGAATCATAGATAATATGACCATTTGGGGAATGATTTGAGGATATTTCATGGGTATAACAGATATGCTTGACCCAGTTTAAGACATCGTAGAAGGAAGGAGAGATGGGGGTTACACCAGGTTAGAGGTCCAAGATATATGATTATTGTATTTGAAAGGACAAGACTTCCACTGGCTTCTTAGGCCCATCAAATTATGGATATGGGAAATTCAATATGAAAAACATTATAAAAGGGATGTTTCATTGATATCCTTGTAATAAAGACCATTTTTATCAGAGGAAAACAAGATTTTTCTTCCATAAGGGTCATATAAGTCTAGAATTGAGACCCAAGATAGGTATCTTATCATAAAACTAATCCTTCTAATCAAAGAAATACATGATTAAAGTAGTATATATTGATGTTCACATCCCAATAATGAATTATAATATTCCATGGTGGAGTAATTCATGTAATGGATTTTTGATGTCTTAGAAATTGAATAAGGGGATCCAATAAGGTTTTTTTGGAGTTATTAGGCCTAGGATAATGATTTAATTTAAATAAGGATGCAAGGGAGACACAATTTTCCATAACGAATTTCCATTTTGAAGTGAAAATCCTTGGACTAGACTCCTCACAATCATGGAACATTAAGAAAAATAAATTCTTCACTTTAGGATGTTTGGATACCACACCGGATTAGTATTCTATGAAAACTAGTATGGTTTGTGAAAAGGTGTCATGACCCCATTTAAATAAAGTGTACCCATCCTGGGATAGAAATGGGAGAAGATAGATAGTGACCCCTTGAGTCCCAACTCCAATAGGCCATATGTTGGTGAATAACATCGAGGGTATAATAAACATGTAAATGTGAGGCATTACCCTCAAAGTGAAACACATGCAGAAGAGAGAGATAAGAAAGAAACCAACCAACTCAGACTCAGAATATAATATAAGATACAATCCAAGAACCTAAATTTATTTTCATGTAAAAACTACTAAAAATAAAAGGGATAAATGAAATTACCAAAATAAATGAAAAGACGACAACGACCATGAAGCCCAAAAAAATCCTAAAAACTCCACTCTAGTAATACTAATCCTGATATCCATCCAGCTCCAACTGACCTGAAAAAATTTCTATATATGTAGGGTGACAATAATATTATACTTATTAGGATCCTCCCTGGATCCTCTCACAAGAGAAGATAAATAAAAAAAGCTAAAGCACAGTGAACAACAAGTGAAACTAGATCATCCCATAAACTGGTATACTAAGTTCCCATCCTCACCATAGACACTCTCATTATGTATATCATACAAGATCATATAATATGATAGAAAATATTATAGGTATCCCAATACCTTTTCCCCATTAGTATTCCACCCATCCCAAACATCGCATGTCTTAAGCATCTCTCCCCCAAAAGGCTATCCCATAGACACCTAGATGAAGCCCCAAAATATTCACCTCGTGAAACACACCACAACATCCACATAACCAAAAGTAACCAGGTAGTTTCCATGATCTACCACACCATGTATAAATTATATCACACCTCAGGTATTATACCTCAAGCCATCATATCCCATACACTAAGTAACATTTCACAAGCCATCACAACCAATACACATTATACCTATAGTAGTCTGTAGGAACTATATCCAGAATTCATGTGTGTGAAAAAACCACAATCCATTACAACCCACTATAAACATATATAAAGAAAATTAATCATCATTAATTCAAGTATGATTAACTACCAAGAGAAGAGTTTGGGGCCAAAGGGAGTATTCAGCCATCCATCCTCCCACCGGGATGTTGGGGAAAACACCCCCATGGCTCATAATCCAAAGGAAGACAATTTACTTAACCAAAAGGTTGGATTAGCATATAGAAACAAAAAAATGATATAATAAATCTCACAGCCACACTAAGGGAATATACTAGTCTCAAACACTAATATAGATAACGTCTCTCGGACTCCTGACTGCCACTACTATGACTGGATATCCTATAAGCACACACACATTTAAAGAGATACATTAAATTATCTCATCCTCATTTTTTTCAGTTGTACTATACATTAATTAATTCTTATCAATTAATTAATCATTAGTAATTCCACATTATATTTGTTATAATTTCACAAAATATCCATGCACTCTAGGCATAAGAAAACTGATTCTAAGATTTCTCATAATTTCAACCTTAGAATTGCATCCTAGTAAGCTTCAACCCCATGGGTTGAAAATTTATTCATTTATTTAACAACATTACATTCAATTTCACCAAATACTCTAGGAAAACATTACAATCCTCCCAATCACAACGATATCAATATAATGAGTAGAATAATTACTCACTAAGTCTTCACCAAATATATTAGGATAGTAAACTTGTCCACACATGGGTAGATAAACACATAAATTACATAACATACCAAAAATGTCTTCGCATCCCATGGAAAGAGAGTAACCAAACATGTCAGTCTGCCTCAAGCAGTGGGGAAAGGAATGTAGATAAGAAAATAACCTTTCCCCCATCAAATCAATAGATTCAAACAAGAATCCTGATTTCACAATAATTAGCAAGACTAGCTTCAACCCATACCATTACCTCTAGTGCCATCCCCAATAACCTCATGAAAAAGATGATGCATCTTGCCACTCTAGGCATCATCTGTTGCCATAAAAACTGGGCCTCCCAAAACCACATACCATAAAAGACCTCCAAGATCATCCATCTTAGGATCATATCACACACATTCCTCTTCTCCCCACATCATAAGTCTCGTATTCATATCACATCACAAGAAGCAGGAAAAAATATAGAAAAGGGCTCTCAATCCCAAAGCAAGGCATTCATCCTTCACAAAAAAGGATATATCATGACTCCAAAACACAAGGCACATAACCTTTACAAGCAAATGGAAAACTCAAACCCTATAATGGTATTGTATTTTTCATACAACTGGTTCTTATTCTATCTCGAATTAATAGATTTGTTAACAAATGTTCCAACTCTGGGAAACCTAAGAAAAAAGTTATTACATGTAACACCCCAATGATTTATAAATAAATTAATGAAACATTTAGTCTCCACAAAACACCAATCTGTTATAACTTAGCCAGTAAACATAATTTTTCTACTTGATTTGAATTTCGAAAAACTGACCTACATGGTTGTGTTCGGGGTGATGTTTAGTGTTTGATAGAATCAACATTTATTTTTATGAATAATAACATACCCTTATCAATAGTAATTAATAGTAAATTTTCCAAAAAAATTAAAACTTTTCCCATGAATGTATAAATTCAATTTGGACATCTTATAAGTGAAAAACCAATAATAGTAGAAGTATTGGTATTTTTATATTTCATAAATAATTTAATTTCAATTTTATGATTAATTTAATAATTTAAAATGGAAATTTATTTTGAAAAAATATAATAATAATTTTTTATTTTATTGTTTTATGGTTATAAGGTAATTTTAGGGGTCCTTGATTAATTTTTTAGGGTGTTATAAAACATGTTATAGTTTTAATATTGTTTTTTTAATAAAATATGATTTTATTTAAAAATAAAATTACAAATAATGGGAATTTTTATTTGAAAAATGGATTTTACTTTTTAATTCTACACATCGAAAAATGGTTGGGGTGTATTTTTTGGATTTCTCTAAAATACTTGAATTGTGGGTGAATAGTAAAATATAATAATTTATGATAAATGATAAATACATGATTTATTGGATCATAAGTGATGTAAGTATGATTTAATCCCACTGTATTTTAACTCACATGCACTTATTACTATAATGGGTCACATGAAAAAAAACTATTGGTTGTATTTGGAAAAATAATAAAATAGTGGTTAAAATAATGGGAAAACCCTTCTATCCCCCAATATAACCCCCAATACCTCTTATATTCAGTCTTCTAATGCCTCATTCCCTATATAAATTCTACACAAATATCATTCCAAGCTCCTCCCCCATGTACAACAACCCTTGGTCTCATAAAAAGTGCAAAACCTCTCCCCTAAAGAGGCTCTAAATGAAGATTACTTCAAGAGGTAAATTCCCCTTTCACTTCTTTTATTTCATGTTCCATTATTTTTTTTATTTCTTAAACTCCCTTAATCCAAATGTTTTGATGAATCCAGTACCTTACATTTAGTGTAAATTTTTAACGATGAAGGAATAATTCTTCATTATCTCCTCTTTCCGTTTCTTTTATACTTGAAATGAAAACACCATCTGAGATGTGTTAATTTTTCACATTCAAGAAAGACAGGTTTTCAATTTATATTACCAACTTCAATTATGGTCTTGATACAATTTTTATGGTTTAAACATAAAATACTATATGTATTATACCTTATTTAATGTTTTTGAATCCTTTTGTACACATGATAATAATTTATAAATCAAAATGAGTTCGTTGTGATCAAGAACGACCAATTAAATCCAACAATTGTCATTAATGTTTTATATAATGATTCATCTTCACTTCCAATAAACATTTTTTTATAACCATATAATCTTTTGGTTTTTCAATAATAACCTAAAACTTCTATTCTGTATATCCATTCTCATTCAACATTTTTGTCCGTACATGAATATAAGTAAACCACTCATGAAAATCAAAGAAGAAAACACTCGCAAGCAATTGAATTGAATCTATTAACCCATAAAAATGAGATTAATGAACCTATTAAATTTATAATAAATCAATTAAATATATATTAGGTTCTACAATAATTAATTTATGAGGCTAAATTTTATTATTCAGGTCATTAAGATCAAGCGAGGAACACGTTTAGACTTAAGGTAAGGGTTTCCTACCTAAACCTCAATTTTCATTTGGGTTATTCTTATTATCTACTTATATAAATTAAATTTTTATTAATTCATATGTAATCCTCATATATTCTATGATAATATTCAATATATATGTACCAACTATAATCCTAATTTCATTTATGGGGTGCTATATGTTTTGAAAGGGTCTTTCAAAAATTATTCACGTAATAGAAGCCCAATTTAAGGGAATTTTTCAAATTCTCTCCTATTTTCGAGGGAAATCTATAATGTATTTATAGAAACCATTATATATATAAAATAACTCATTTTATTATGAAAATAATATTTTACTTCACTTCTAGTTTTAAACAATGTATTTTCCAAAAGAACTCTTTTCAAAGTAAAAGAGTATTTATGTCAAGAATTACTCGATGATTTATTAAGAGTATGTTCATCTATTTCAATAATATTTTTGATTATTAGGTATGATATCATCTAAAATATTTAATTTAATGGTTTATTATTTTTTTGAATGTGTATGTGCTATCTTAAAACTATTCACCAATTTACTCTTAATGGTTTGTGTTTATGCTTAATGTTCGGGGAACGTTTTTGACATTTCATATGTTAGTTTCAATATGAATGTATATATTTTTTTAGTTTTTTCACCATTCATATGAGGAATTAATTGGACTTAGTAAGTAATGGGTGAGCCTGATATAACCCCTAGATGCATCGGTAGGTCTCATGAGAGAAATAGATATGGAATTGGCAGAGGTCTTGCCCAATTTTAGATATGGTTTTGGCTAAGTCCTTAATAATTTTGAGATGTCCTGGCTGAGGCTTTGATGGTATGTTTTAGAATTTATGGCATACGAATTTCCCTCATTATGATGCCAAAAATTCAAAGTTCATGAGGTTATTTGACTGGTATAATAAACATGATTATGTTTTATTATGGAAATATTTACTCATCTCATAATCCTTCCATATTATGTTCACATATTTCTTTTAAAGGCATGGGATTCCAATTATTCACCATGCCTAATGTTTATGTTATCTTCCAATATATTTATTTCTATTACAAATAATTTGAGCTTTCACATTTATTGTGTTTCACTTACTCAGGAAAGTAAGATGTTTATTATGAATGTCATGCAGGGATAAACTTATAGTTGTTGATGTTCCTAATAAAACATATATACTGCATTTCATTTCAAGTTGTAATGAATTTTCTATATACCTTGTTTTAAAATCTACTACACTACTCGTATGGGATATGCATGTTCATGCATATCCCATGTATAGATTTTCCTCCTATTTAGGACATCCTCTAGAGTGGGAAACAAAGTTTTCCATTGACTTAATTCTTGATTCATGAACCCTTATAGAATGGACACTATGAAATTAGTTTAAATAAACAAACAACTAGAGGAATTGAGTGATAAATAATTTATTCGACCTAGTTATTTTCCATGGGAATCCCCTATTCTATTCATTAATAATAAAGATGGATGTATGTGGTTGTGCATTGACTACAGGGAGATTGATGCTATAAGAACAAAAAACAAGTATCCCCCACCTCGTATTGATGATTTATTTGATCAAATTCATGGATCTCAATATTTTTGGGAGATTCAACTTTGATATGGGTATCATCAATTTCTTGTGATGAAGGAAGACATTATAAAAAAACATTTCAAACTAGGTATGGGCATTAAGAGTTTATTGTATTTCCTTTTAGACTGGTTAATGCACCCTCTGTTTTCATGGATATAATGAATAGAGTTTTCAAGGAATAACTTGATGACTTTGTGGTGGTATTTATTTCTAACATCGTGGAATAATCCAAAATCTACAAAGAACATGAAAATCACTTGTGCAATATTCTAAGGACTCTTAGAAGAAATGAACTACATGGGAAGTGTAGGAAGTGTAAATTTTGGATTTAATCAATTTCCTTTCATGGACACATTGTTTATATGGATGGAAAGTATATTGATCCTATGAAGAAAATGGTTGTGAAATTATGGCCTACTCCAACGAACATAACCGAGGTATGATGTTTTATTGGTTTAACATGTTATTATCGGCGTTTCATTCATAACTTCGCCCACTTAGCCAACCAAATGACATGGAATACATGTAAAGGGGTTATGTTTATATGGACAAAATAATCTGGGGACTGTTTCAATGAATTGAAGAGGAGATTAGTGAATTCACCAATCCTCACTCTACCATCAGATAATGATGGGTTTCTGTTCTATAGTGATTCATCGAATAAAGGACTTTGTTGTGTCCTTATGAAGAATGTAAGAGTTATTTACTATGCATCAAGGTAGATTAAAATTCATGAACAAAACTATCTTAATAATGTTCATGAGTTAGCTGTTGTGATCATTTCTTAAAAATATGATGAAACTTTCTCTATGGTAAAAGACGTAAGAAATATACAGATCACAAGAGTCTTAAGTATAACTTCTCACAAAAATAACTCGACATTAAGGAAAGGAGATGGCTTGAACTACTCAAGTATTATGAATTTTCTATACAATACCACCCAGGAAAGGCGAATAAGGTAGACGAAGCATTTAGTAGAAAGGATCATGGAGTATTAAACAAAATAAAGATTGAAAGGGATCCTATATTCATGGATATAATAATGTTGGACATGATAATTATCATATAAGGTGAAGCATCATTACGTTTTCAATTGGTTAACCAACCATATTTATTAGAATGTATTAAAAACACTCATCCTGATGATGAGAACCTTTAAATGAAAATTAATTTAGTGAAAGATGGGAAGTTGGATGACATCATATGTAAAGATAGAATTCGGAAATTTGAGAATATAGGGAAACCGAGACTTAGGTACATAGGCCCTTTTGATATTCTGGAGAGAGTTGAAGCTATTTCATATCATATGTCTAGGCCACAAAGCTTGTCTGATGTAGACAATGTCTTCCACGTCTTATTGCTGAGAAATTACATACCAGACCCAATGCATTTCCTCACTTCTAAAGGTATAGAATCAGAACCAAACCTATGTTACTGTGAAGATCCTATGCAGATTTTAGGCACTAAAGAACAATTGAGGAAGAATCAGACAACTCAAATGGTAATGAAACTTTGTAAAAATCATAAAATTGAAGAGGCAACATTGTATCCTGAGGAGATTATATTGAAGAACTAACCAAATCATTTAGTGAGGTAACATTATGGTAATTGTGATGAAGAATTTTTTTAAGGATGGAATAATGTAAAAACCCAAGGATTTATAAATAAATGCATGAAACACTGAGTCTCCCCAAAACACCACTTTATTATAACCTAGATAGCAAACAAAATTTTGCTACTTTTTTTTATTTGAATTTTGAAAAACCGACCTACATGGTTGGGTTTAGGGTGATATTTTGAGTCTGATAGAATAAAATTAGTTATTGATGAGTGGTAACATACCATTACGAATATTAAAATACCCTTATGAAAAGTAATGAATACAAAATTGGCCAAAAAAATATAAACTTTACCCATGAATGTATAAATACAATTTAGAAATCTTATAAGTGAAAAAATGATCACAATATAAGTATTGATATTTTTATATGTCATAAATATTTTAATTAAAATTTTATGATTAATTTAATAATTTAAAATGTAAATTTGTTTTCATAAAATATAATTACAAATTTTTATTTTATTTTCTTATGGTTATTAGATAATTTTATGGGATATTGATTAAATTTTCAAGGTATTATAAAATGAGTTATAGATTTAATATTATTTTTTTGAATAAATTATGATTTTATTTAAAAATTAAATTAAAATTATTTGAAATATTAATTTCAAAAAATGGATTTCATTTTTTAATTCTACATGATGAAAAAATATTGGGGTAATGTTTTGGGATTTTTCTAAAATACTTGAATTTTGGGTGAATAGTAAAATATGATAATTTATGATTAATGCTAAATACATGATTTATTAGGTTATAAGTGATGTAATAATGATGTAATATGCCTAGGTTCAATGTCACATACACATAGGACTAT
The DNA here is from genome assembly GCA_963277665.1 of Viscum album. Classification (NCBI taxonomy): domain Eukaryota; kingdom Viridiplantae; phylum Streptophyta; class Magnoliopsida; order Santalales; family Viscaceae; genus Viscum; species Viscum album. The sequence goes on along the minus strand of OY728160.1, from coordinate 250,766,948 downwards.
TATGGATCACATGAATCAATACTATTGGTTGTATTTGGCTAAATAATATAATAATGACTAAAATAATGGGAAAACCCTCCTCTCATCCACTATAAACCTCTCCTCACCCATCTCCTCTTCCCTCATATAAATCCTTTTAACTTGCATAAATTATTCTCAAATATCTTCGTAAGATACTCATGTATAACCCAAAGACCTTGGTCTCATAATGAAAATAAAAACTTCTCCCCTAAAGTGGCTCTTAAGGAGGATTACTTCAAGAGGTAAATTCCTCTTTCATTTCTTTTATTTCAAGTTCCATTTTTTTTCTTTTTCCTTCCACAATGGACTTAATACAAATATTGTGATGAATCTAGTACATTAAATGTAATATATTTTTTTTTGATAAATGAATAATTCTTTACCATCTCCCCTTTCCCCTTTTTTTATACTAGAAATGAAAAAATGATATATAATGTGTTAATTTATCACATTCAAGGACGATGAGTTTTCAATTTTAATTACCATCTTAAATTCTGGACATTAAAACATTTTTATGGTTGAAACATACTATAATATATTTATTATAATTTATTTAATGCTCTATAATCTTTTTTTACACATGATATTAATTTATAAATAAAAATTATTTCATTGTGATCAAGAATCGCCAATTAACCCAAACAATTGTCATTAATGTTTTATATAATGACTCATATTTACTAAAAATAACCAAAAAAAATTATAAACATGTAATCTTATAGTTTTTCACTAATAAGATTAAACTTATATTATGTACAACCATTATTATTCAACATGTTTAACCATACGTGAATATAAGTAAACTGGTCCTGAAAATCAATGATGAAAACACTCCCAAACAATGAAATTGAATCTATTAACCCATCAAAAGGCTAAAAATAAACATAATAAGGATTTAATAAATAAATTAAATGTTTACAAGGTTTTGGAATCATTAATTTATGAACCAAAATTTGATTATTTAGGTCATTAAGATCAAGTCGGGAACACCATCGGACTTAAGGTAATGGTTTTCTACCCGAACCACCATTTTCATTGGGTTTATTCTTTTTATCTACATACCTCAATTAAATACTTATTTATTCATATATAATCCACATATATTCTATGTATAAGGCCCCGGCCTTAAACCGTACATAATCTTCAGTTATTACAAGATTACACATTGAGGATCTTTTCAGGTTTAGAGATTTAGAGAATTAGATCATGAAACTTGCATTACACTCCACATTTAAACAAAGTTGTTACATAAAAGACAGTATTCATTCTTCCCATCAATGGAAACATATTTAAAATAAAACATGGATTCTTTCTTGACACATCCTTGATACTAGCATCACATCATGTACCTTTCCCTTGACATGTGAAAAACATTTCAAAAACTTGGGATGAGCATAAAAAGCTCAGTAAGGGTTATAAAAATATGGAAAGGAAACATGAGTTCATATATACATAAGAATGAAATCATACTTTACCCATAAAACATAGACACTTTAACATACTTTATCAAATCATGAATAAATCATAGAAATCATAAGACATAAAGGTAACTTGAGGCATTCATAACATTCTTACGTAGGGAGTAACCCTCTTGGTTACGTTTGGAATACCCATCACAGTATATTCCCTAAATCTCTTTGGATAAACCTTAACGTTTCACTCCTTCGCGTTACCCAATGCATTGGATAGCTATATCGGGCGCACCCGCCCTTAGTTTATCACGGAACCACCCGTCTTCATAACAATGCCCAAGAACCATAACATAATCTTATCACATAAAACATGCATAAAGGAATCCTAACATTTCCACCTTTCAATAAAAATATATCAATAAAACACATTGATATAAAGACACTATGAAAACCATTTTCAATACCAAAATAAAAGAAAAGTAAAACATGGAATTTATTTTTCTTTTAAAAAGAAGGTATGGCTTGTAGAGGAAGCCGAAACTCAAATAATTGTCAGGGCGCGGAGAAGTCGTTGTCGCCGCATACGTACGACAAAAACATTCCCTTTTTGGATAAATGTAAAATTCAAGGGGGTTTATACACCATATAAAATAAGGTTGTGTATAAAACAAAATATGCCTCAATGAAAAGAAATTGAGACGAAGTCCCATACAAAGACGGTATCCTTGGATTAAGGATAAATCAGTTACATAATTATGTGTGACAAAAAAATACACGAAATATAACTGTGTATTAAGTGTAAAACAATAATAGGACATTTACACAAAATCATAGAACTACATATTCAATCTTATCCCAAAGAATCAAAATTGGGTTAAGAAGTTCCCTTGCAAAAATTTGACAGCCTAACGACGTCACTTCAAAATTCAGAAAAAGAGTTGATGAGAGATAAAAAGGGGATCTCATCACTTGGACATAAAATTTACATCAATAAGGATATATAAGAACATATCCCAAAATAATATTATTGTTAATTAAAAGACATAATAGAATAAGTCTTTTAAAGAGAGGAGGGTGAAAGGTTCCCTTACCGACATGGGTATCTTTCGAAACATACGCCCCATGAAAGAAGGACAATACAAAATTGATGTAAATACTCATAAATGAAAGAATATTACACAATGAGTAAAATAATTTTCAGTACATAAACCACTCAAAGGAAATTGTGGAAAATGTAGCATAAATTTCACGGGAAAAAAAGTGAGATGAAAAATCCCTTACAAAAACTCGACACCCTAACGGCGCCACTTAAAACTTCCAAAAATGGATTGATGAGATCAAATAGGGTATCTCATCCCATTACAATAAAATGTACAGAAAAAGGAATATAAAATAACATCCCCCATCATAACAAAGAGGAGCTTAAAAGAAGTGACATAAAGGAGAGTACTTAAAATGAAATAGTGAGGTTAGATCTCTTACGAAAATTCGGCAGCCTAACGGCGCCACTCAAAACTTTCAAAATGGATTGATGAGATAGAATAGGGTATCTCATCATATTAACATAAAAATTACAGTAATAGTAATATAAAAGAACATACCAATAACAAGAAAGATGAACTTAGAAGGAATGACATAAAAGAGTGTACTTAAAAAGAAAGAGAGGAGTAGGATCCCTTACCTCAAGTCCAACTTGTCTTGTTCGTTTCATTACATTCCTGAATAATAAACTTTGGTCAATTAATAATTTCCTAAGTACCTCCTTTAGAGGTTATTATTCAGTTCATATCACATATTATAATGTTGTAATAATTGTTTAATAATGTTAGTTCACATCAGACGTTTCTGTCGATGTTTGGTACATGAGTCAAAAATGAACTTGTTTGAAAAAAGATTTCCCTTGTAGTTATAAGTAAATAATTTCCAGAATAGTATTAATGATTAAAATATCATATATATCCAGTAAATATTAATTTCATACTATTCCATATCATTTGGAGATAAAAAAACGAAAATCACCGTTCATGGAGACGGTAGGCCGTACGTACGCATGAACGCTACTTTCATTTTTTGTCATATTAATGGAATTAAAACAAAATGAGAGAGATATATATATGTTATAATTCCATAATTATATCCATAATTTAGATGTAATATATTACATATATATCCATTATATATATGTACTTATAATATTACATAACATTTTGAGATAAGAAATGAAATGTACCGTTCATGGAGACGGTAAGCCGTACGTACGCATGAACGCTACTTCCATTTCTATTTCATATTTAATGGAATTAAAACATAATTATACATAACAGTATTTTAATTCCAGTATGTTATCATATATAATATCATTAAATATATCCTTTATACGTACCATATATGGTATTAACGAATCAAATCACTTTGAGGGGGCGATAGTCCGCACTTCCTTAAATGAAGATATCAAGTTTACCCATAATGGAAACCATAAAGGTATGCCATAAATGAAAAATAAAGAAGTTTAAGTAAAACATAAACATATTAGATATCATATATAAATATAGTGTCATCTTAATGGCCACCTTTTAAGGTGTTAGAAGAATGTTGAACAATCATCGTTTCAGGAGGCAGAAATCCGCCATCCACGGAAACAGTATGTTCTTTAACTATTAGATGTAGGTGTGTGAAAGTGTAGCTCTAATAATTATTATAACAACATAATAGTATATTTATTATACTGGAGTTGTTACAAAATAAATGAATAGAAAGAGTTTAGGGGGTTGGAGAAGCAAAATAAAACAAAAGGACTCAAGTGAAGACATTACCTTAAAATCAGGTAACTCCCTTTGGTTTGAGCTCAAAGGCTTCCTTGGGAGGACTTCTGCCCAAAGTGAGGATTCTAGGAGTAATAGAGGGATTCTTAGAGACAAAATGGGAATAGGTTGGCAGAGACAATGGCTTTGGGAGTGTGGGTAAGGAGGTAGAGGTGGGGGCCTTTTATAAGAGGAGAGGAGGGGCACTCTTGGAAGGTAAAGAAAAGTCACTTTATTTTAAAATGGTATTCATATTTAAGAGGTCCCACATTGATGTGTTTCGAGGATAAGGTGATAAGGGTTTGAAATACACTCATCCAATAGGTTTTGGACATGTGTAGGTCTTAGATATTACATTATCGTTCCATTTTATTTAAATCGTTAAATAATGAGGTCATCGCTGCATCATCATGATGTCATAAATAATTTAATTTATTTAATGTCTAAAAATTATAAAAAAAAATAATATTATGTAGGAAATATTTTTATATTTCCAATTAATATTTATAGTCAAAAATCGGATTTGTATAACCCCATGTAAAAATTGTTTTAGTAAAACATTTCATGTTTGTCTCATTTTTACTTTAACTTTAAATAAAAAGATATTAATGTCATTTTCCAACCAAAGTGGCTTCATGGGGTCCCCAAGTTGACCCATGGGTTTTCTTGGTCGGCCATGACACATCCAATGATATTAGGACATGTGTCAAGTTCATTTCATATTATTAAAACATTATTTTTACCTTAAACTACACTAATTACCTCTAATCGCGATTAAAAACTTAATAAGTTACTATTCACCAAAAAATTATTTTTATCCCATTGAACCACATTTTACTTCTTAATGACATCCATGTATGTCGGATTTTTGAAATTCAAAATACAAATATGGCAAAATTTCATTTAAACGGAAAATTAGTTTTTATAAGTACCACTTAGTGGTTTCACTATTCATCAAAAATTGAAGTTCTTCAAAAAAATCCCAAAAATTCACCCTAAGATATATTTGATATTCCGAATTCAAAAATGAAGTCTATTTTACAAAATTGAAAACATATAAGTCAGATTAATTAATTTAATAATTAATTCCCGCTGTCAGAGCAAATAGCGTGTTTTTATGAAACAATAAGTATCAAAAGATTGACACTAGTTTAAGTCTGATTTCAAAGTGAAATTAATTCCAACAAACACTATTGGATTTAGTGGTAAAAATATATTCTAATTTAACTTTAAAACCAATTCAAAAGATAATCTAATCATATAAATAAATTAGATTAAAAAGTGGTTTTGAATTAAAATACAACATTTTACACTATTCATTAAAAAATGAACTTTATCAGAAAGATACCAAAAATTTACACAAAGTAAATTTTGATGTCCCAATTCTTAAGAAGAGTTTTATTTGGTATAAAAGGATGTATAAGAGTGAACAAAACTATATTTAATGACAGTTATCCATCAAAAGGCGATAAGTGAACCTTTAGTGAAAACTAGGGCATATACGCCTAAAATTGAATTCTTTCCGTATTTTATGCCTTTATATTTTATTGGATAAATGTAAAAACATTTAAAAACATATATAATAATATTTTAGTTATTTCTATCCATTCCCTCCAATACAACGACTACATGTTAACTACCATTTAAAATAATATTATTTTATTATTAGAGTGCAACGTAAGATTCTCAAGAAACTCGTTGTTGCGTGTTGGGTACGCCATCGAGCATAGCGTCCCCTTTAAAGTAATATTAATATTTTATTCACAAATATGGATAAATATGAAAATGTCATATTCTTTATTTACCTCGGGTGTTACATCCTTCCCCCCTTTTACAAATTACGTCCTCGCAATTTTTAAAATTGATCTTGGAAACATCCTTGATAGTCCCACATCGGAATAGGAGTCGGTAAAACAATCACTTTAAAATAAAGAAAGATAAGTACAGAGGTCACCCGAGTTGACCCATAATAGGATTCCGTGTAGGAAAACATGGACATGGAAGAAAAAGCAAAGGGTCATGTTCTTGAGAGAGAGTGATAGTAAACATGTCTAGGAGGAAGTTAACCATAAGAAAATCACAAACTTGTGATGTTAAACGGTATTCGATTACCCGGTAGGAAAAGTTAATAGACAATATTTTTGTTTTAAGTTACTTTTTATTGAGGAATTTATTCATAAGTAAACATAATCACTTATCATGTTGACTTTCAACTTTTACTAGATTCCTTAATCAAACTCATATTTTCTCCAAAAGACGAGTATTTAGGAAGACTTGTTCGCATTAAGAGTACTATAATCAATTTCTAGAGAATCACCTAATCCACAATAGAGAACTATATACTTCCCATTTTATTAGACTCTAACCAAAACCAAATCCGAAAAAGTTAGTACAAGATCAGATAATCCAGAAAAGGATAACCCTTTATAAAAAGAAAATCTATTCTTAACCTCAAAAATTTGTCCAACAAAACCCAAAGTTCAACGAGGACCATTCGATAATCAATTTTTCCATAAAATATTTCAAAGTAAACCAAACTAAGATTGAAACCCAAATATGTGAAGGATTTAGTCACATAGTCTTCCAAGTTAAATCGTAACATTTATCACCAAACAATATCATTTGCTCCTAACGTCTCGTATTGAAAAGTAATTAACCTAATCACATATCCTCCATGATAGGTTAATCATTTTCATAAATAACCCAAAATCAACTTACTCTTAATTAATAAAATCATATAACTAAAAAGAATCAGTCAAACTAACCAGGGACTTCATGTAGTCCAGTGGTAGGTGATAAATACTAGTCGCACTTTGGTTGTGGGTTCGATTCCTGCAGCTTTGTCCGACGCGACGGGTAGTCACACGGTCTGCGTGTTGTCCTTTTTCCAAAACTATAAAATTCTTAAAACATTGCCCAAAATGAGGTAAAATCTTCAAAGATGATCATAACATATTTTAACCTCAATTTTATCTCATGCCTTTCATTTTCCATCATAACATATAATAACCCATAATTACCTCAAAAGTAAGGATCATATAAACCCAAATGGTTCTTTATAACTATGTACACAAAAGAAAAGATAACTATTCCTTGAATAAAATTTTCCTATATTAAACATCAGGGTTACACATAATATAAAAATTCTTCTAATGTAACCCCATGATCAAAAGAGACTTAATACTCTTAAGAATTTCACCATAACTCTTGAAGCCCTTATATGTTGACATCTTACTCATTCAACATTCTTAATGATCAATTAACCATTCCTTTCCAACTTATTCCGAAATACCTCTTTCCTACAAACAAAATCATGAATCATATCCTATGATTCCAAAATAGGAAAACAATAGTCATGAAATAATACATACCTTTGATTGGTCATTGTCAGTTTCTTCATACTCAATCGGAATGGCATTAGGTATTGGTAAATGAACATTTGTACGCTCTTGGTGATCCCATTCACGAAACTTCTTCATAGGACATGTGTTTGCATAATGACCATGCACACCACATTTAAAACATTCAATTGATCCCTCAGAAAGAACTTCTTTCCCTTTCCTCGAGTCAGCTGGATGCTTCTTTTTTCCAGGGAAGGTTCCTGCTTTATGACCTTCATTTCCACATTTATAGCATATTTCTGTCCCTTTGAAACATTTTCCTAGGTGTTTCTTTCCACATCTTTGACACAGAGGTTTTTGAACACACTTACCTTTATTATTATTACCTGTACTTTAGTAGGGATTTGTTTCCCACATATATGATGCCTTAGAGAAATCGCCAAGGTTTAGGTGGTCAATCATGACTCTAGATAGTTGGTTGAGGATAATCACAAGAGTTTTCATTGCAGCTCCCATATCATTCAGTTTCTTGCTCAAAAAACTATCACAGTTTCCTTCACATCCACTGTTACTTTGGTGCCTGCTAGATCCAGCCATTTACTAAAACCAAAAAGGTCAGTGTGAGTATATCAAAAAAACCATCATGTACTAATGAGGAAGGTAAACACTAAGATATACTTACTCATTCACTTTATCTAATACTAGGACTCTGTCTGAAATCATAACCATTATGGTAATGTCACTTATGCTTAAAGAATACCCTAACCTCTAAAGTTATCTAAACCGACCTCTGATACCAACTATAAGGCCCCGGACATAAACCTTACATAATCTTGAGTTATTACAAGATTATATATTGAGGATATTTTCAGGTTTAGAGTTTTAGAGAATTAGATCATGAAACTTGCATTACATTCCACATTTAAACAAAGTGGTTACATAAAAGACAGTATTCATTCTTCCCATCAACGAAAACATATTTAAAATAAAACATGGATTCATTCTTGACACATCCTTGATACCATCACATCATGTACCTTTCCCTTGACCTGTGAAAAACATTTCAAAAACTTGGGATGAGCATAAAAAGCTCAGTAAGGGTTATAAAAATATGGAAAGGAAACATGAGTTCATATATACATAAGAATGAAATCATACTTTACCCATAAAACATAGGCACTTTAACATACCTTATCAAATCATGAATAAATCGTAGAAATCATAAGACATAAAGGTAACTTGAGGCATTCATAACATTCTTACATAGGGAGTAACCCTCTTGGTTACGTTTGGAATACCCATCACAGTATATTCCCTAAATCTCTTCGGATAAACCTTAACGTTTCACTCCTTCATGTTACCCAATGCATTGGAGAGCTATATCAGGCTCACCCGCCCTTATTTTATCACAGAACCACCCGTCTTCGTAACAATGCCCATGAACCATAACATAATCTTATGACATAAAACATGCATAAAGGAAACATAACATTTCCACCATTCAATAACAAGATATCAATACAACACATTGATATAAAGACACTATGAAAACCATTTTCAATACCAAAATAAAAGAAAAGTAAAACATGGAATTTATTTTTCTTTTAAAAAGAAGGTATGGCTTGTAGAGGAATCCGAAACTCAAATAATGGTTACGGCGGCGGAGAAGTCGTTGTCGCCGCATACGTACGACAAAAACATTCCCTTTTTGGATAAATGTAAAAGTCAAAGGGGTTTATACACCATATAAAAGAAGGTTGTGTATAAAACAAAATTTGCCTCAATGAAAGGAGATTGAGACGAAGTCCCATACAAAGACGGTATCCTTGGATTAAGGATAATTCAGTTACATAATTATATGTGACAAACGAATACATGAAATATAAGTGGGTATTAAGTGTAAAAAAATTAGAGGACATTCACACATAATCATAGAACAACATATTCAAGCTTATCCCAGAAAATCAAAATTGGGTTAAGAAGTTCCCTTGCAAAAATTTGACAGCCTAACGGCGTCACTTCAAAATTCAGAAAAAAGAGTTGATGAGAGATAAAAAGGGATCTCATCACTTGGACATAAAATTTACATCAATAAGGATATATAAGAACATATCCCAAAACAATATTATGTGAATTAAAGGACATAACAAAATAAGTCTTTTAAAGAGAGGAGGGTGAAAGGTTCCCTTACCGACATGGGTATCTTTCGAAACATACGCCCCGTGAAAGAAGGACCGTACAACATTGATGTAAATACTCATAAATGAAAGAATATTACACAATGAGTAAAATAATGGTCAGTACATACACCACTCAAAGGAAATTGTGGAAAATGTAGCATAAATCTCACGGGAAAAAAAAGTGAGATGAAAAATCCCTTATGAAAACTCGGCAGCCTAACGGCGCCACTTAAAACATCCAAAAATGGATTGATTATATCAAAAAGGGTATCTCATCACATTACAATAAAATTTACATCAATAGGAATATAAAATAACATCCCCCATCATAACAAATAGGAGCTTAAAAAAAGTGACATAAAGGAGAGTACTTAAAGAGAAAGAGAGAGGTTAGATCTCTTACGAAAATCTGGCAGCCTAACGGCGCCACTCAAAACTTCCAAAATGGATTGATGAGAGAAAATAGGGTCTCTCATCATATGAACATAAAAATTACAGTAAGATTAATATAAAAGAACATACCAATAACAAGAAAGATGAACTTAGAAGGAATGACATAAAAGAGTGTACTTAAAAAGAAAGAGAGGAGTAGGATCCCTTACCTCAAGTCCAACTTGTCTTGTTCGTTTCTTTATATTCCTGAATAATAAACTTTGGTCAATTAATAATTTCCTAAGTACCTCCTTTATAGGTTATTATTCAGTTCATATCACATATTATAATGTTATAATAATTGTTTAATAATTTTAGTTCATATCAGACGTTTTTGCCGATGTTTGGTACATGAGTCAAAATTGAACTTGTTTGAAAAAAGATTGCCCATGTAGTTATAAGTAAATAATTTCAAGAATAGTATTAATGATTAAAATATCATATATATCCAGTAAATATTAATTTCATACTATTCCATATCATTTGGATATAAAAAAACGAAAAGCACCGTTCATGGAGACGGTAGGCCGTACGTACGCATGAACGCTACTTTCATTTTTTGTCATATTAATGGAATTAAAACAAAATGAGAGAGATATATATATGTTATAATTCCAGAATGATATCCATAATTTAGATGTAATATATTAAATATATATCCATTATATATATGTACTTATAATATTACATAACATTTTGAGATAAGAAATGAAATGTACCATTCATGGAGACGGTAAGCCGTACGTACACATGAACGCTACTTCCATTTTTATTTCATATTTAATGGAATTAAAACATAATGATACATAATAGTATTTTAATTCCAGTATGGTATCATATATAATATCATTAAATATATCCTTTATACGTACCACATATGGTATTAACGAATCAAATCACTTTGAGGGGGCGGTAGTCCGCACTTCCTTAAATGAAGATATCACGTTTACCCATAATGGAAACCATAAATGTACGCCATAAATGAAAAATAAAGAATCTTAAGTAAAACATAAACATATTAGATATCATATATAAATATAGTTTCATCTTAATGGCCACCTTTTAAGGTGTTAGAAGAATGTTGAACAATCATCGTTTCAGGAGGCAGAAATTCGCCATCCACGGAAACAGTATGTTCTTTAACCATTAGATGTAGGTGTGTGAAAGTGTAGCTTGAATCCTTATTATAAAAACTTCCTAGAATATTTATGATACTGTATTTGTTACAAAAGAAATGAATAAAAAGAGTTTAGGGGGTTGGAGAAGCAAAATAAAACAAAAGGACTCAAGTGAAGACATTACCTTAAAATCAGGTAACTCCCTTTGGTTTGAGCCCAAAGGATTCCTTGGGAAGACTTCTGCCCAAATTGAGGATTCTAGGAGTAATAGAGGGATTCTTAGAGACAAAATGGGAATAGGTTGGCAGATACAATGGATTTGGGAGTGTGGGTAAGGAGGTAGAGGTGGGGGCCTTTTATAAGAGGAGAGGAGGGGAACTCTTAGAAGGTAAAGAAAAATCACTTTATTTTAAAATGGTATTCGGATTTAAGAGGTCCCAAATTGATGTGTTTCGAGGATAAGGTGATAAGGGTTCGAAATCCACTCATCCAATAGGTTTTGGACATGTGTAGGTCTTAGATATTACATTATCTTTCCATTTTATTTAAATCGTTAAATAATGAGTTCATCGATGCATCATCATGATGTCATAAATAATTTAATTTATTTAATGTCTAAAAATTATAAAAAAATAATATTATGTAGGAAATCATTTTAGATTTCCAATTAATATTTATAGTCAAAAATCGGATTTTTATAACCCCATGTAAAAATTGTTTTAGTAAAACATTTCATGTTTGTCTCATTTTTTACTTTAACTTTAAATAAAAAGATATTAATGTCATTTTCCAACCAAAGTGGCTTCTTGGGGTACCCAAGTTGAACCATGGGTTTTCTTGGTCGGACATGACACATCCAATGAGGTTAAGACATGTGTCAAGTTCATTTCATATTATTAAAACATTATTTTTACCTTAAACTACACTAATTACCTCTAATCGCGATTAAAAACATAATAAGTTACTATTCACCAAAAAATTTATTTTTATCCCATTGAACCACATTTTACTTCTTAATGACAACCATGTATATCGGATTTTTGAAATTCAAAACACAAAGATGGCACAGTTTCATTTAAACGGAAAATCAGTTTTTATAAGTACCACTTAGTGGTTTCACTATTCATCAAAAATTGAAGTTTTTCAGAAAAATCCCAAAAATTCAACCTAAGATATATTTGATATTACGAATTCAAAAATGAAGACTATTTTAAAATATTCAAAACATATAAGTCAAATTAATTAATTTAATAATTAATTCCCGCTGTCAGAGAAAATAGCGCGTTTTTATGAAACAATAAGTATCAAAAGATTGACACTAGTTTAAGTCTGATTTCAAAGTGAAATTAATTACAACAACCACTATTGGATTTAATGGTAAAAATATATTCTAATTTCACTTTAAAACCAATTCAAAAGATAATCTAATCATATAAATAAATTAGATTAAAAAGAGGTTTTGAATTAAAATACAACATTTTACACTATTCATTAAAAAATGAACTTTATCAGAAAGATACCAAAAATTTACACAAAGTAAATTTTGATGTCCCAATTCTTAAGAATAGTTTAATTAGGTCCAAAAGGATGTATAAGAGTGAAAAAAACTATATTTAATGACGATTCTCCACCAAAAGGCGATAAGTGAACCTTTAGTGAAAACTAGGGCATATACGCCTAAAATTGAATTCTTTCCGTATTTTGTGGCTTTATCTTTTATTGGATAAATGTAAAAACATTTAAAAACATATATAATAATATTTTAGTTATTTCTATCCATTCCCGCCAATAAAACGGCTACATGTTAACTACCATTTAAAATAATATTCTTTTATTATTAGAGTGCAACGTAAGATTCCCAAGAAACTCGTTGTTGCGTGTTGGGTACGCCATCGAGCATAGCGTGCCCTTTAAAGTAATATTAATATTTTATTCACAAATATGGATAAATATGAAAATTTCATATTCTTTATTTACCTGGGGTGTTACACTATGTGAATGTTCCATATATATTTACCAACCAGAATCCTACTTTAATTTATGGGGAGTTATATGTTTTAAAAGGATCTTTCAAAAATCCTTTTTATAATAGAATCCCAATTCAAATGAATTTTTCAAATTCTTATGTATTTTCATGGGCACATAATAATCTATTTTTAGAAAACATTATCTCTCTAAATTGCTCATTTTCTTATGAATATACTATTTTACTTCCCAAGTAATAGAGTATTTATCTCAAGAATTACTTGATGATTTTATAATAGTATATTCAACTATTGAAACACACTAGTTGATTCTTATGTATGATATAATCTACCATATTTAATTGAATGATTTATGATTAGTTCGACTATGGATGTGATATCCTAAAACCATTCCAAAATTTACTTTAAATGGTTAGTGTTTATGCTTAATTTTTGGGGAATATTATTGACATTTCATATATTATTTTAAATATGAATTTATATGTTGTTTATGTTTATCCCCATTCTTATGAGGAATGCACTAGACTTAGTAAGTAATGGGTGGGGATTTCTATTACCCCTCGATGCATAAGTAGGTCTCACGAGACAAATATATATCATCTTGGCCAAGGCCTTGCCTATTTTAAGATATGGTTTTGGTTGAGGCCTTAATCATTTTTATATTCCTTGGTCGAGGCCTTGATGCTATGTTTCAGAATGTCTAGCATATTCATTTCCCTCATTATGAAGCTAGAAATTCCATGTTCTTAAGGTTATTTTGACTATTATAATACCCATGATTATTTTTTATTATAGAAATATTTACTCATCTCATATTCCTTCAATATTATGTTCACATTTTTCTTTTAAAGGAATGTGTTTTCAATTATTTATCATGCGTAATGTTTATGTTATATTCCACTATATTGATTACTCTTATTAAGAATTTGAGGTCACCCCTTTATTATGATTCATATTCTTAGAACATGAATAAGTTTATTATAAATGAAATATAGGGATAAACTTTTAGTTGTGGATGTTCCCAATAAAACTTATATGTTGTATTTAATTTCATGTTGTAATGAATTATGTACGTATCTTGTTTCTACAACTACTAAACTAAGGGGTCCTTTAGGATGTACATTCCTTGTTTATATGTCAATGTAATAAAATAAGGCACCGACTTCGACCAATCAGGGTCAGGTATTTACATTGAATCTATCACAAATTAATTAAATGATTAATTTAATATTCCTTTAATTGTTTTATCAACAAGATTCATCATAATTTTGGTTCATTAACCAAATTAAATTAATTATGCACACTTGCATCAATTTGATTAACATTAAATTAAAACAACAACAACCAGATTCATTAAACATGAATATTTATTTTCTTTAGATAGTTAATTATCAATTAATTCAAGCTTTACATTTTTTACCAATTTCCATGAAGAATAATCTAATAATATGAGAAAGGCATATATATCACCCTATCAAGAAAATCAAAAAGAAAACTGTTATCATGGTATAAAACAGCAACATCACTATGGGATCAATATTAATTCTTCAATTAGGTTAAAGTATTTAATTAGGCCAATTTACTTAATATCCATGGGGATAAATCATTATAACTCTAAAACATCACATAATTAATAGAGAAGAAATGAATCCACTGCCTTTGCAGGTCATAAATTTTCTTCACATGAGAACAGAACATGAAATAGATATCCGCTCACCCTTCCCAAAGGAACTTCAACCATCTGAGGATTCCACAACACCACCACACCAACAAAAACAATGAGAAACACCATTAGAACCATGGGTAAGAAACCTAAATAGCATGGTGAGAATAACATGAGTAAAACGAGATCAAACTGAGATAAACCACTAGAAAATGACGGAAAAACACACCTTGGATCATGAAGGGTCACCAGAGATCAAAGATGAAATCCCGAGATCAATTACCGTTGAAGGGATATCAAAACTTCCAAGGATGGGACTACCAGGTCTCCTGGGATGAGAGAGAGGGAAGATTTAGTCGTAGTATTTGACAAATCGAGTGGGTGGAATGTTTTATAACATTAATGGAGGGGGGAATTACACAATGTGTAATTCCCTTTCACATCGTGTAATTCCTAAAGATCAGTTTATACCGAAAAAACCATTTCCTTTAAATTTTATTTTATTTTTCAAACCCTATAAAATTATAAGGCATAAAACCATCTTTCATGTTATGAAACCCACTTTCAGGTCGTGAAGGTTCAGTGCTCCTAGTTTTTAGCTCCCAAAATCCTCTAGACTTCCCCCACCTCCTATGAGTTCTGAAACCCTCAGAAATATGCAAAGGGTCAATATATATGGATTTATGACCTTACATAAAACACCTCTCAAAACATTCTCATCCTAGAGAATCGAAATCCAACCTAGAGAGGAAATAGAAAAGTGGTCTTCCAAATAGCCGCCCCATGAGATACCTATCAAATATCTCATCATCATAGGAGATCAATCTCCTCACTAGAGGAACAATGCTAAACCATACCAAAAACAAAAATGTAATACCCCAAGGATTTACAAATAAATTTAATATTTAATCCATAAAACATTGATTATCTAAAAAACAAAATTTTTTAATATCTGATCTAATAAACATAATTTTTCCACTTATGTGATTTGAATTTTGAAAATCTGACATACACAGTTACATTCAGGGTGATTTTTGGAGTTTGATAGAACAAACATTTTTTGGGGAATATTAACCTACCCTTAGGAATAGTAACTTACCCTTATGAATATTAATGTACCATTATGAACAGCAACATCACCCATTGTTTTATAAATAAAATTTATGCACATTAAAAATGAAATAGAACATTTTATAAATTATTGATTAAGTATTGGTATTTCTGTGAGTGATAAATATTTAATTACTATTTTAAAATAATAAATGGATTTAAAATTAATTTTCATAAATAAATTTCCTAAATAAATATGTTTTTTCCAACTGTTTTTCAATATTTTTATGTACCATTGTTAAATTTTGAAAGTATTACAAAATCAGTTTTAAATTTAAAATCTCTATTTTTCAATTATATAATGTTTTTATTTAAAAACTAAATTTCACATATTTAGAAAATTATTTTGTTAAAATGGAATAAATTTTTTCATTCTACAAGTCAAAAAATGATTATAGTGAATTTTTGGGATTTTTCTAGAATAATTCAATTTTAGGTGAATCTTAAAATATGATAATTTTTTATAAATTCTAAATACATTGTTTATTGAGTCATAGGTTATGTAAGGTTGATGTAATACCACTTGGTTCAAACCCAAATGAACATATTACTATTCATGTTTATATTAATCAACACTATTGCTGGCCTTGATCAAAATAATAAAATAAGGATTAAGATATTTAAAAATTACTCCTCTAATCCACTATAACCCCCCCTCACTCCCTCTTCTCTCCACTCCTCTGAAGCCTTTTTTCATAGTATAAACTCATCCCAAATATCTCCATAATCTCCACCCATAATTCCAAAATCCCTTAGTCTCAAAAAAAGATCGAATCATCTCCCTTAAAGAGGCTATGAAAGAAAATTAATTTAAGAGGTAATTCCTCTTTTCAATTCTTTTACTTTCTTTTCAAGTTCCTTTATTTTAATTTTTATCCCCACCTCTACTCATCCAAATTTTATGAAAACTATATTAACATTCTTGTACTGTTTTTTAGGATTATGTAATACATTATTCTCATCACCCTTTACCCTTATTTTATGCTAGTAGTAAAAAACACCATATGAGTTGTGCTAATTTTTCACATTCAAGGACGATGGGTCTTCAATTTCTATTACTGTCTTCAATTATGGATAGTAAAACATTATTATGGTTGAAAAATAATATAATATATTTATTAGGTCTCCTCTATTCTTCTAGAAACTTTTTTTAAACATGGTTTTGATTTATAAAGAAAATTGTGTTCGTTGTGTTCAAAAACCGCACATTAACCCAAATAGTTATCATTAAATAATTTATATAATGATTCATATTCACTCCAAGTAACTAAATAACATTTAAAAACATTTAAACTTCTAGATGATCAATAATACCATATAACATCAATTCTGTACAAACATCCTCATTTTACATGATTCTCCGTTCATGTATATAAGAATACCGATCATGAAACAAACGTACCGAACAATGAAATTAAACCTCTTAAACCATCAAAAAGGAAATGAATTAACTTTATAAGGTTATAATAAATATATTACATGTATATTAGTTTCTTTAATTATTAATTAATGAATCTAAATTTTATTATTCAGGTCCTTATGATCAAGAGAAGAACCCAATCAGACTTAAGGTAAGGGTTTCTTCATCTCACTTCCATTTTTGTGAGATATTCCATATTCACTACTATTATTTATGTATGGTGTATGAATACTTCCCAATGATGTTTCATATCATGAATCTATTTATTTTCATGATATTAAATAAATCATTTGATGATTATTAATTTTGGTTTATACGATTCAATTGGTTATAAAGTTGTTATTATTTTATACCTGAACCTCCATTTTCATTCGGGTTACTCTTATTCACAAATAAACTCAATGAAATTAATATTTATTCTAATTTACTCATTAAAAATTATGTTTGAATGTTATATATATGTTTACCAGTCATAATCCTTCTTTATTTTATGGTGAGTTAAATGTTTTAAAATAATCTTTAAAAAAGTCTTCCAAAATGCAATCCTGATTCAAGGAACTTCTCAAATTCATACATATTTTGAAGTTCACTCTATAATATGTTTTGAGACATATTTATCTTTCTAAAATCACACATTTTAACATGAATATATATTTTGGTTCATTTCTGGTTTTATGAAGGAAAACATGCCTTTTCTCTTTAAAATATCTTTAATGAATTCCTTAAACCACAATAAAGTGTTTTAATTCTAAAGCTTATTTAAAAACATTTTTTACATTATTTCTCTTAAATGGGACATTATTTACGCCTAAAATGTAATATCAAAGTAATTCCATTTTTTTTCTGAAATATAAATGTTTAAAACTAGATTTATGATAAATAAAAATGATTTTCCAAAAGAACTCTTTGTTCCAATGTAAAATGGTTTTTTCTCACCTCACTTTAGCTTTAATGAGATACATGTTTTGTTCACCACTTATTCCTTGAATGTAGTGTTTGTAAAACCCATTGGTATATCATATAAATATTATCATTATTCTCATGATATTATAATGTATTATGATTTGAATGCTTCCAGGTGGTATGAGACACTTTGGAATGTTTAAGGATTATATTCTCAAGAATTTCTCTAAGGTATCATTTAATAGTGTCTTTATTTATATCAATATACTTTGATTAATCTTTAATTTCATAGAGGATTATATCATATGATATCATCTACAATATTTTGGTGAAGTGTTTCTTATTAGTTTTAATATGGATATTCTATCTTGATACCATTCACCAATTTACTTCGAATGGTTAGTGTTTATGTTTAATGTATATGGAAAGTTATTTACATTCCATATGTTAGTTTCAATATGAATGTATATGTTGTTTATGTTTATCCCTATTCATAATAGGAATGCATTGGACTTAGTATGTGTCGGCTGGGTCTCGCTATATCCCCTCAGTGCATCGGTATGTCTCATGAGACAAACTACGGTCTTGGCACAAGGCCTTGAGAAAATGGTCATTTATGGTATTGACACGTGGCCTTGACGATATGGTTATGATGTCCCTCATTATACATTACATCTTTATGAAACTATTAATTGAGAGTTCAAGTGGTTATTCAATTATAAGAATACCCATGATTATGTTTTATTATGGAAACATTTACTCATCTCATATTCCTGCCATATTATGTCGAAGTTTATTTTTAAAGGCATGTGTTTTCAGATTTTCACCATGCCTAATGTATAAGTTTATAAAATCTTTAGTTTTATTTTTTACCGTTACTCAGCATCTGGGATCACCCCTTTTATATGTTTCATTTTCTCAGTACATGAAGATGTATATTATGAATGACATGTTGGGATAAAATTATAGTTATAGATGTTCCGAATAAATCTTATATTTTGTATTTAGTTTCAAGTTTTAATATCAAACCTATATATGTATTTGGTTTCCAAAACTACTAAAATACTCGCTACTTTATGATTTAATTCCTTATGATCATGCCAATGTAATGTTATAAGGCATCGACTCTAGTCAACAGGGGTTGGGGCATTACA
The DNA here is from genome assembly GCA_963277665.1 of Viscum album. Classification (NCBI taxonomy): domain Eukaryota; kingdom Viridiplantae; phylum Streptophyta; class Magnoliopsida; order Santalales; family Viscaceae; genus Viscum; species Viscum album. The sequence goes on along the minus strand of OY728160.1, from coordinate 250,747,408 downwards.
ACAACCATCTCCTAAACGCTCTTTAGAAGGAGATACCTCTCAAAAGGGAGATATACCTAAGAAGAAATCAGATAAATTCATCACAAAACCAGAAAAGGTATACAACCACTAAATGAACAACATTACAAGAGAACCACTAAACATAAAATAGCTCAGGGTACTGAGAAAAAATCTATAAATCATATTTCCAGGTATACTCCTCCATGTTACCATGCCACCATAAGACATGAACCAAGGGGATAGCATGCCCATACAACACCATCTCCTAGCGGTCCTGGATCTCTACAGGCTGCTCAGAAAAGGTTGCATCACCGTCAACATTGATCTCTACCCAATCGATGACTTGATAGTAATCATGGAGATAATGATATATCCATGACAGGTGAAAAAAATCATGTATCCAGATCATTTGTGGAGGAATTTATATCTGATATGCCACAACTCCACCACATGGTAAGACCCCTAATAGACCAAAAAACCAAAGAGAAAGCTTAATCCCTTAAGAAAATATTTTTTTACCCCTGAAGGGGATCCACCGTCAATAAGTCATCATGATCCCTATTCTCTAAATATAGAGGTATCATTCTGTGATCTTCATAGGATTACTGATGATCCTACACTACCTTCAACCTCTCACAAATCACATGAACCATCTCTGTTGTATTCTATACCGGTTCTGGCCTAAGAATTGCTGACTCTCTGACCCCATTCAATAATAATGGGAAATAGAATGTTCAGCCATAAAAAGATTCAAATGGTTCCATGTCGATGGTGGAGAGAAAAATATTGTTGTAAGATATCTCTATTAAGGGAAAGTTCCTCATCCAAGAACCTCAAAAATATAGGACATAAGAGTGCAACATGTATTTAAGAATCTAGATAGTCATATATGTTTGATCATCCATATGTGGATGAAAAGAGGTGCTAAGAAATATTTGAGAACCAAAATCATGCTGGAGGCCTCTCCAAACCCTGGAGGTAAAATGAGGATCTTGATTAGAAATGATCACCCTTGGGACTCTATGTAGTCTCACCACCTCTTCCAGATACAACATCAACAAAATGTCCACTGAGATTGAATCCTTGATCGCTATAAAGTGGGTTGATTTTTTCAAATGATCTACTAAAACCTTTTTAGAATCATACCCTCCCTAATCTCAAGATAATCCGGTAAAAAAATACGTAAATATTTACTTCCACTTCCACTAAGGACCATTTAATGGATAGAGAAAACAATTGAGAACACAGTGCTCGACCTTCACCTTCTCGAATACCAAACATCATGACAGAAACTCTACAACTACATGCTTCAAACTAGGCCATAAAAAATAACCTATAAAGGCTTAGTACATATTTTTCATGTCGGTATATACTGCCAAGGGAAACTATGGAACTCATTGGGAACCATCTCATGCATCACCAATGGAACAAAAATACTTCCATGAAACAACACTTAGTGTTGTTTATCCTTAGAACAACCATAAGGGGCCTCACCATGAAAAAATTGATCTCTCTATAACTCCACCTCAAGATCCCCAACTAGGAATCCTCCACCTACTACACCATATATGACTACACCATCATCTGAAAAAGACAACCTCTACCCCCAAATTCTCCCATATCATGGTGCAATGCTGAAATTTCTTCTATCACACTCCATGAATGTCCTGATTCTCGCACTGTATCACAATGAAACAAATTACTCAGCATATTGGCCATGGAATTCCCCATTATAGGTGTATATGAAATTTCAAATTCATAATCCTATAAGAACTCCATAAACTGATGCTAATACTAGTTCCAGTCATATTAGGATAAAATTTACCTAAGGATCTTATAATCTGGGACGACCACAAAGCGCTCGACGATGAGGTATTGTCTCTACAACTTAATGGAAAAAACCATCACCACAAAATCAATATCATGGGTGGAATAGGTACACTCGTAGGGATATAACTACTAAGAACCATAAGAAAATACCAATATCTTCTACATTAGAACACATCCCAACCCAAAATGCGAAGAATCACAGAAAACACCAAACTGAACTCCTTCTATTAAAAGATAATGAACTAGATCCCTTAATAACTTCTCTATTAGATACTCAAAATATATCTGGAACTAAATATTCAAAAAAAAAACGTTTGGTACTTTATAGTCAACACAGTTAGAGGAGTCAAAACTTGAGAGAATTCTTTTTATGAACCTCCTTTAATAGTCTACAAGACCAATGAAACTACACACATCTACCACAATCTTGGGGAATTCCGTAGAAAAAAATGTGTCTATCATCGATGGATCAATAACTAATCCCTTCTTGGATAAAACATTACCCATTAAATGGACATATCTAGCCCAAAATTTACACTTTTACAACTTCCCAAACTACTGTTGACGACGAAGAACTCCCAAAACATAACGCAGATGCTCTACATACTCCTATTCAGATGCAGAGTACATAAGTATTTCTTGGATGAAAACCACTTGGAAATTATATAGGAACTAATGGAACACAACATTCATTAACCCCATGAACACAAATGAAGAATTCGATACACCTAATGATGTCACAATGAACCAATAACTCCCATGAGGACAAGAAAAAAAATTCTTTGGAAATCATCATCCTTCACTTGCATCTGATGATATCCTGATCGAAAATTGGTCTTTGGGAACCAGCTTACAAACTTCATTTGATCAAATAAATCACCAATACATAGAGGATGATAATGTCTATTTACTTTAACTTGGTTCAAGAAATAACTCTCAACACACAACTGAAAACTATCACCAATGTTCTTTACAAAAACTAGTGCACCCCATGGTGAAAAACTCATCCAAACAAAGCTTCATTTTGAACAGACCATAATGTTGTACCCACATCTCATGAAACTCATAAGGCACTATACTATACAGAAACATCGAGATAAGAGACACACATGGATATAGTTCGATCTCGAACTCGATCTCTCATTGATGGGGTAATACAACAAACGTTTATGAGAATACATTAGGGTAATCTTCTATGACCTTATTAAACACTGACTAATGATCCTCTAATTAACTCATAATTTGTATATCCATCAAAGATGAAAAGGAAAAAACACACCTCTGACCCATACGAGGGTATCACTCACAAAAAAACAACGAGCTCTCCACCAGCATCGAAGAACACAACCTACCTCATGAAAAAATACATGATACAATTTATTGACTACAACTAATCCATGATGAGAATGATTTCATATGGTTTTATCCATAAATATAAGAAATATCTCCAAGAGTGGTTCTACCCCAACACTAGCTCACATTTTCTATTCAAATAAGTCAACTCAACTTCCAACTGGCCTAGTGAACATCAAGAGACCTAGAAGCCTCTATACCTCATGTCCCAAATCATGTAAAATGGAAGGTTATTTGATGGAGTGAGTTTTTCTAGATCAAAAAAAACATTCAACCAAGTACAAAATAATCAAGGGTACCTCGAACGATGTCTGGCTCGCCTAGCACTAGTAATGCTAAAGCCTGAAGCTGACCAAAAACTACTCCACAACCTCTATGACCATGATAAAGACCACCAATAAGGATTAAATATACTCTCTAAGGATTGGTAAAATCCTAGGTATATCCTATACATACACCATCTACTCTCTAAAACTACCTCAATAGAGGAACCTGAAACAGAACAACTAGGACACACTAAATGCTTAGAATGGTTGGTCTCTCTCTCCACTAACGACCTCATAATCCATAAGAAAAAAATGAATATGATACCTAATAAAATGTCAGAGAGGAACCTACCCTGGATAAATACGACATTGAGGGATGGGACCTACCCCCGGCTCATCAAAAGCACTTCTGTCCTAACAACAGGGAACCCTGGACCACAACTCTACTTCATGAGGAATTAAGGAAAATCCCTTCTTGTGATGATATGGTTCTAGATAAAGTCCTATAGATGTTATTTTTTTTCTAGTACCTCGAGATACATCTTCAACATAAACATGGATACCTAAAACTGGATCTCTTGATGCAAAGCCTTGTCAAAATTCCTCTCCCTAGACTCCTCATTCAAAAAATGATCCAAATAATATTGTATAAGGTTTCTGAAATGAATTCCAAACTCTCCAAAATAGGATATACCTTATTGATGGTTTAGAAAATCTTGGAGAATATCTGTATTAATGTTTGGAGAAAGAAACTAGGCTCTGAACTGGTCTTAGAATTCCTCTCAAGAGACCGTTGAATCTCTACAAAACATCTTCAAAGCCAATGACACCCACATATCCTTGTGAGCACGTATCGAACTAAAATATAACTCAACCTCCTCCAACCAGTATTTTATGACTACATCTGAAACAGATCCCTCATACCTCTATAGACTATGGTGGTGAAAATATCGTAGTTTCCCCATTCAAGTGTCATTGTATTCAATCCCTACTATGCGATGATCTTCTAGTAAAACATACAGAACATATTGTTTGTGAACATGACGAGGACATAATTCTGGATCCATGACTACAAGAGAAAAAGAAATTAGATCTTTTATCCTATAATACAGAACATTTTAACAGTAATTATTGTTTTCTTTTATTATTTTTTAGTTTAACCTACCCCAATGTATTTTCATTAAAACAAATTTGTAAAGAATAATGATACCTGATTCTTTCATATGTATCTACCCTACAACCAATATCACCTTTTTAGTAGTTTCTATATGCTCAACGGTACAAGAATCAGAGAATAGGGGGCCCTAAATACCCATTTATTAGCCAGCCTCCCATGTTTATAGTGCTTTCTAAATTTGCTGACACTGTTTCCCTACCAACCCATGAAACCTCAGTAGTGCCAATATCCAAACTCCATCATATACCTCAAACTGATCTAGGATAAAACCTTTTCCTAATCCACTCCCCAAAAGTGTATCCTCCTAGGTAAAAAAATGGGAGAAGTGATATATTTACCCCTATGTTGTGCATCCAGTAGGCCCTAAGTCTCCCGTTCTCTGCTCTCGCCCTCCTAGGGTTTCGAGAGCTCTCTGGCGGTGATGGATGCTTCTTAGGGTTCTATCTTCTTTCGAGGTTCTCTCTTCTTGTTGCTTTATCTTATTCTCATAGTCACCGCCTTTCCAAGGTTCCATTCTTCTAGGCTTGGGTTCTCTGTTTCTTTTCCCTCTGGTTCATCCTTCCGAGCCCTTTGGTTTGGTCTGTTCCCCCTCTCCCACACTGCTCTGCTGGTCTAGCCCGAAACGTTTAACCCCATATTGGTTAGGTATGTTGGTTTCTCAGACCGGTTTGGGATTATGGAGTAGGGAGTAGTGGTGTGAAAACCTTCCCATTCAGTGGTTTCTTCCCCTGATTTATTCTTAGGGTTTCATTCTAGCTCTCCCCTTTTTCCATACATGTTTGTTCTTTCACCCGAGGCTCCTCGTTAAGGTATCGGTTCACTTCTTCTCTGCTCTTGCCACTAGATCCTTTGCCTCTGGACCCCATCTTGGTCTGGTGCGAAGGCTCTTGGGGTGGCTTGGTTTTAACACCCCAAGATTCCACGGTACACTTCACTTTGAATAATACAGTAGCGTGTGTTGTACGCAACATCGAGTTATAATACATCACAACCAATCAAACTAGCCGTTATGAATAGTAATAACCACTTTTTGAAATTTTATAAATTTTATCTTTCAAAATGGAATTCATTTTTGGATCCGGAATATCGAAATTATCTTAGGGTGAAATTTTGGTGCTTTTCGGATAACATTCATATTTTGATGAATAGTGAAAATTACTAAATTTTAATTAAAAACAACTTTTTAATCGAAATAATTAATAGTGATAAATTATGAATTTGAGTTATTTTAATGTATATTTAGAATATATTTTTATCATTTAATACAATGTTATTCATTGGACGTAATTTCACATTTAAACGAGACATAAACAAGTGTCAATCTTTTGATAGTCATTATTTAATAAAAACACGCTATTTATTATGACAACGAGAATTAATTTTTAAATTAATTAATGCAACTTATAGGTTTTTAATTTGGAAAAATATACTTCATTTTTGAATTCATAATATCAAATATATCTTAGGCTGAATTTTTGGTATTTTTCTGAAAACTTTCAATTTTTGATGAATAGAGAAAAATAGTGAATTATAGTTTAAAACCAAATTTTTATTTAAATAATTATATATTTTATTTATATTTAATTAAGGTCAAAATAGATACATAATACCTATATATGTTTAATGTAATTCATTGAATTTATTTTAGAATAATTTTAGATATATAAAAATTTTATTGAACTTTTCACCGTCTTTTACCCACCTCCTAGGAGAATATGGAAATTTACATAAAAAATAATTTTACCACTTCTGTGAGTGGAATTTCAAAAATCCGTGAGACACGGTGAATATTAAGGAGTAAAATTTGGTTCAATAAGATAAAAATAATTTTTGGTGAATAGTAACTTTTTTCTTTTATTTACCACAGTTAAAAGTAAATAGGGTAATTAAGGGTAAAAATGATATTAATATTACCCTAACACATGTCCTAATTCTATTGGACAAGTGTATCTCGACAAAAAACAAACTTAGGAATAAAATATTATCATTTAGCCCCACTTGGATTAGATTAGGACATTTATTATTATTTAATTCAAAGAAGAGTTAAAAGAGTTAAAATCAAAGTTTAATAACTAAATTTTTTTAATATACGGTTTTACATAAGATAAATTAAATTGTAAACATTAATTGGAAAACTAAAAAGATTTCCTACATCATGGAATTTTATTTATAATTTTTAGACATTATATAAATAAATTTATTTATGACACAATGATGATGCAGTAATTAACTTATTCATGAAAGAATTAAATAAATGGTATTATAAATATTAAAATAAATATAATTTCAAAGTTTTATGACATCCAAGAATTTTCTAGGTGAATATGACATGTTAGTATTGATTCAATGTATTTATTTTGAAGTAATCAGGTTGTTATTATTTTAACAAAAAACAAATACCAAATAGTGTCAAAATTGACATAAAATTGTTTTTTAAAACAATATTATATTATTAATTGATATAATGGTCCTAAAAATATATGGTTCGGCCAAAAGAATTATATAATAATATATATGACACTAATGAACCAATTGGGGTTCAATTGGTAGTATATAGTAAATTTATTAACCATATAGTTTAAGAATACAAGAAGACACGGTAAAAGATAAATTATTTAACTTAGAGTTAAATCTAAATAATAAGGTTAAAATGGTAACATAAACTTGTCTAAAACCTATTGGTTGAGTTGTTTTTGACCTATACCCACCTTATACTTTAAATAATATCCTTTGGAGCCATTAGAAACCGAATATGAATTTATTATAAAATAATATTTTAAGTTTTTTCTAAGGTGCCCTTCACCCCTCTTATAAAAGGGCACTCTCCCTTATATCTAATTCACACCTTCTAAGACATTTGGATCGTCCAAACCCTGCCCAAATACCCTCCAATCTATCATCTCTTAAACCTAGAGGCCTTATTTTGATCAGAAAGCCAACCTAATGAGCCCTTTTGATCAAATCAAAAGGAAGAACTTGAAGAAGAGGTAATGATTTCACCACCCTCTTTCAAGTTCCTTTATTCTTCCACTTCCTTTTTCTTTATTGTTTCCATTATAAAATAATAACTATAGTATATTATATATACTTTGATGTTATTATAATTTTGGTACAACCAAATTCATTATTCTATCCACCCTTTGAATGACATGTCACCATACATGCGTGCATACGGCTTACTGTCTCCACGTCGTGGTGTAATTGTTATTCAATACATTATTATTTGGATGAGTATAATAATGTTGTGTATTTGATGTAAATAATAAATATAACATGATAATTATTCTTTATATATTATATACCATCCAATTATATATTATATTAATATCAAAATAATGATATTTTTTCTCGTTCGTATGTACGGATTACCGTCTCCACGACGCGATGAGATTCATTTCCAAGTTCACCATTCATTGACGATTATAAAAAATAAATATTAATAATAAATATGTAATATATGAAATAATAATTCTACTGGAGATATATATATTTATATATATAATTATTTATGTACTTACATATATCTTATTCACTTACTTCCGTTCAATACTATATGAAAATAGAAACAACATTTATGCGTACGTACGGACTACCGTCTCCATAAACGGTGTTTTCATTTCATATATACATCTATTATAAATGTTTATATTATAAATATATATGATAATTAAATGATGTTTTATATTATAGAAGTATTTAAATCATGATCTAATTGATACAATCAAGAGTAACAAGTTAAAACACGTACGATAAAGAAAGCATTATTACCCGAATTATTAATCTAACATGGAAATTATTATTAAATGGGTAGTATAATGTCATTAATGAATAATGTATGATATCATAAATATTAATATGGTTCTGGTATAATTTAATAACATACTATAGTCTTCATACAGGAGGCTAAACGTACCCTCGGCTAAAGGAATGTCCAAGGTAAGGGGTTTTCACCTCACTCCTTATTCCCGTGAGATTCATGAGATATTGCCACTATTACCTTTTGTGTGGTGTATATACTGCCCATAATTTTATAGTTTATGTAATACACGTTAATTTATGTGTATGTACATATTCATTGTATGATACCTCTCACATGGGTTGTATGTTTCATAAGTTACAAAATTGGTAAGGGTTAATTTGACAATCTCTTTATTATTCGAGGTTGTTTTTACGTAAGTGTCTCATGGGAAATATTTATTATCCATGTCAATGTTTTATGAAAGAGTTTTCAAAGGTATTATTTTAAGGTACTTTTTTATAAAACTTCATTTCAAATATTTTAAATATTTATTCTTCTAAATCTTTCTCATTAATGTTCATGTATTCAAAATGGTTTTTAAGGATTTATTTACATGGACATGAATGTTTGGAAAATTTTAATTACTTTCAAAAGTTTCAAAGTGGTATGGGACACATTGATTCAAAAATTTATTTAAATGACTTCTTTTCCAAATTGTGCGACTTTTAAATGTTTTCATGAAAAAGGGGTATTTCTCTCAAAGAGTTTTACAAATCATTTTCATCAATGTCAAAATCCTTTAATGGATTCTAAACTTGTTTTGAAGTTGATTTATCATGATATAAATCTTCCATATTTTTTTGAAGGTTTTGTGATATGTTTGACTGTGGATGTGTTATTTTTATACCATTCATGGTTTATGGGTAATGTATTGACATTTCGTATGCTAGTTTTAATACGAATGTTTATGTTATGTTTAAACCTGTTCATATGAGGAATGCATTGGAGTTAATAAGTGGCGGGTGGAGCCTGTTATAGATCCTCGATGCATCGGTAGGTCTCATTAGACAAACTAGTGTGTTGGCACGAGGCCCTGACAAAACCTTATTTGTAGTCTTGGCACGAGGCCTTGGTTACGTGGTTATGATAGTCTGGCATTATGAATTCCATCATTATGAAAGTGGTTATTGATATTGAATGTGATTATTCGTCTAGTAGAATATCCATGTCAACAAGTAAATGGCATTATTTCATTTTATCTTTTCCATATTATGCTGACGTTCAAGTTTAAAAGGCTTTTGTTTTAGTTATACATTTCCTTAAATGTTTATGTTTATTTATGAAAGTTTCCGCTATATTATTATCCTTACTGAGCATCTAATCTCACCCCTTTCTATGTTTTATTTTCCCAGGATGTGAAGAAGTTAATTATGATTAACCTGTTGGGATGGTCTATGGGATATGAATGTGGTTAATGGAGACAATGTTGTTGTTGTATTTTATGTTTACAATGTAATGTAAGAATTATGAATATATATAGTGTTTACAAGTGTACTAAACCAATTGGTCTTTTGAGATTTGATCTTTCTTGTGATCATGCCAATGTTATATAATAATACACCGACTCTGGGTAACTGGGATCAGGGAGTTACATTGGGAGGTGTTGATTGAGTGTCAGAGTATTTTCCAAGAGACTTGCCTTGTCTTCTTTCCCCAGTTCGGTTCTCCCTCCAGGGTTGTTTTTTTAAGGTTTGTGATTTAGATGTGTTGTTGCCTCCAGTTGTTTTGTAGCGCTTCTGTTCACTTCGGAGTTTTTGTTTCTCGGTTTTCGTGGTTTTTGTTAGTGGCACAAGGTTGAAGTCTACGGTGTTGGGTTCCTTGGGTGGTTCATTGGATTAGTTCAGTATTCGACTGTGGTGGTGGGTTCTGGTGGACGACTCGTTCTTCGCCGGTGTTGTTGGTTTGGTGCTGAGGCGACTGGCGCTCTAGGGTGTTCTTCCTGTGGTGACTCCTTCTGTGATTTTGTTTACAAAATCTACGGTGGCTTGGCGACATTAACGTGATGTCGAATACATGTCTTAGTGTCTCTGTGGTGACAATATCAGCTTCTCTAAGATAAAGATGGTTTCTAGTGTTTCGATGCTGAAGACGATAAAGATGGTTTCCAGTGTTTTGATGCTGAAGACGGTTTCTGGCGGTTCGACGGTGATGATGGTGAAGTCTTTTTCTGTTGGTGATGGTGACCGAGGTAAGATGATTGGTGTTAAGGATCTCGTGTCGACAGTGACCAAAGGATGATGATGGATTGTGTATTTTCAATTATCAAATTTTGAAATTGTTTTTGGTTTCATGGCACTTTGGAGTCTTGGACTTCATTGATGGAGGCTGTTGATTTCTTGAAATTCTAATTTTTTCTTGATGGCCAGACTCTTTGGATTTTTTAGTGGGTTTTGGAGGTTTGGAATCCCTTTTATGCTTAATGGCCTGACTTTGTATTTTGAAGTAGTGGGTTGTGGTGGTTTGGAATCCTTTTTATGTTTTTCCCGGTTGAAACATTGTTATGGTTCACACATATCTTTTAAAAGTGTTAGAAAATAAAAAATATGGATTGTGGAGTAGGCCCTAATTTGGTGACTAGAACTGAGGGTATAATTAACATGCATATGGAAGGTATTACCCTCTAAGTGAAACAAATGAAAAAGATAGAGATAATATAGACATCATCTAACTATATCTTAGACTACAATATAAGATATAACATAAGTACATAAATTTATGTTTATGTAAGAACTATTAAAACTAAAAAGAAAAACTGAAAGTACAAGAATAAAAGTTAATATGAAAAAAACCAAAAATCCCAAATAGATCATGAAAGCTCCACAATTGTATCAACCATCCTGGTCTATAACCTCCTCCAATTAATCTAGATAATTGTTTATATATAAATAGGGTGATTATAACAGTATACTTAGTAGGATCCTCCCCAAATCCTCTCATGAAAAAAGGTAACGAAAGAATGCTAAAGCGCACTGAACATCATGTGAAACTAACTCTTCACCTAAATAGTTATTCTATGTTCCCAGCCTCACCATGGAAACTCTCACCAATTATCAATTATAAGAGAATATAATCTAATAGATAATATCAAGGGTACCTCACTTACACTTCCCCATTTGTTTTCCTGTTTTCCCCAATCGGTAGGCTTCCTTCCCAACATGATCTAGAATTTTGATAGAACAGATATACAGAGGGCCCCACATTCCCTTCATAAAAAATCTCATTACTCTCTTCTAGGAAGATATTCATATAATTATTTTGTCACCCACTTCAAACCCTAAGTCTTTTTATCCGTTTTCATCAAAAAAAATTTGTGGAATATGAGCTGCTCTTATGTGTTATTAATAGATATAGCTTTATTCACTATTTCATAAATGTGATCAGGTCCTAATAGCTTTCTTTCCTCACCTTCATCCAAACTTGTTAAAAATTTTCACTTATTTCCATAGAGGACTTCATAAGAAGCCATATGAATACTAGAGTGAAAGCTATTGTTTTATGAAAATTCTTCCAAAGGTACTTGTTAATCCCAACCACCTTTGAGATCCATAGAGAAAGCTCTCAACATTTCTTCTAGACATTGAATTTTTCTCTCAGACTAACCATCTGTATGACTATAATAAATAGTAATAAACAAATCTTTATATCCAGAGGCTTTGAAAGTATTCTTCAAAACATTGAGGTAATCCTAATATCCCAATCAAATATAATGGAAATTGTTACTCCATTCAGTCTTACAAATTCCTTTATATATATCCCATAAATCTGACCAAGATATAGTACTCTCTAATAGTAATGAATTGTGACGACTTTGTTAGGAGATCAACTATAACCCATATAGAATTATGGCCGCTTTGGAATGTCTGATGACAAAGTCCTTATTGAAATTTTCCCATTTCTATTCTGGTATGGGTAATGGTTGTAACATCCCATTAGGCTTCTATCTCTCAGCCTTATCTTTCCGACAAACCAAGCATCAAAAGACATATTTAGCAACATATATTTCAAATCCATCCCATAAGAAATACTCTTTTATATCCCTTTAAATATATGTTCTTACATGATGAATAGAGAATGAATAACTTTATGAATCATCCAATAGCACCATCTTTAATTATGGTATGAGAGGAATACAATCCCATCTCATGAACCTTATTATTCCATCACAGTCTAGGCTGAATTCAAGAACATTTCTCACCTTCTCTTGTAGATCTACATCTTCCTTCTATGCCTCCTTAATAATTACTAGTATAAATGGTTGAAAATTTATTTGAGAACGAAAATATTTCTATCCTTTCGTTAAAATTTCAAGATCCATCCTTTGAAAATCCATAATTATTGGATCTATTGCGATCCTCATCATGGATAGGCTTGCACGATCCATTAGACTCAAAGAATCTACCACCTTGTTAGCTTTCCAGGATGGTAATGTATCAAGAAGTTGTAATCTTTATTCAACTCCAACCATTTTCTTTGGTGCATATTCATCTCCTTTTGTGTGATAATATTCTTTAACATTTTATGGTCAGTATAAATATCACACCTTTCACCATAATGATAATGAATCTATATCTTTAATACAATGATTACCAGAGTTGACTCCAAATCCTTAGTTGGTTAGTTTCTCTCATGGTTTTTTAATTATCTTGAGGCATAAATTATCACCATATCATTGTACATGAGGAAACCTCCCAAACCCTTCTTAGATGCATCACTATAGACCACAAACCTTTCTCCACTACAAGGTAGTGTGACCATAAGTGCACTGACAATAATTTTTCAGCTCTTTGAAATTCTCTTCACATTTATTTTTTCCACACCAAGTATACTCATTTATAATTCAACTTGTTGAGTGGATTAGATATTCCTAAAAAATCATTCACAGAACATTGATAATATAAAGACAAACCAAGAAAACATCAAATCGTAGTTAACATTGTTGGTCTAGGATAATGTTTCATAACTTCTATTTTTTTTGGACCCGTAGATATCCCATCAATTGAGATTATGTAACCAAAAAATGAAACTTTCTAATTCCAAAATTCACCCTAGGAAAATTATTCATAAAAAAATTCCTTTATTAGGGACTTTGTTAAAACTCACAAGTGATCTTCATGTTCTTCCATGATCACTAAATATGAAATAATATCATCTATAAAGACTATCACATACCAATCAAGATAGTATATAATGACTATATTCATTATATCGATGAAGATAATAGTAGAATTAGTAAGACCAAAATGCATCACTATAAATTCATTGTGTCTATATCTTGTATGGAATGATGTCTTTTGTATATCATATCTCATGAAACTTAATTGATGATATCCTGATTGAGGATTAACCTTGGAGAAGTATTAAAATCTGTATAGTTGGTCAGATAAGTCATCAATGCGTGGAAGAGGATTTTTTTCTTGATAGTGATCTTGTTAAGATCTCGATAATCAATGTAGAGTCTCATTGATCCATTCTTCATATTGAAAAACAGAACAATTTCACCCCATTGTAACACACTAGGGTTTATGAATCACTTTTACAGATACTATTGGTGTTTCTTATTCAATTCTTGCAACTCAATTGGGGCCATTCTATAATGTGTCTATGAAATTGGAATATAACTTTGTAAGAGTTATATTAAAAATCAAGTTTAGGATTCAGTGGGAGATAAGTAAATTCTTCCCTAAAGACATAAAAATACTTATATACAATAGGTATATAATAAACATTGAGTTTCTCCCCATACATTTGAGATAAATGACCTTCATTTATAGGAATCAAGACCCATAGGATGGAAGAAATTTCCACTAGAAGGTCATACTGATCCTTGCATCGATAGATGGTTATAGATTGATCCAGAATATGAAATCTGATATCCCATACTTGGAAAATGATATGATTTCAATATTGATAAATCCAATCCATGACAATAATCACATCAAATTCCACTAAAGTAAGGATCACGAGATTTATCGGAAGCACTTTCCCACAAAATTCAACTTGATAAAAATTATAAACTATTGATGTGACTATTATTCCATTAAGAGTTATCACATTTTACTCAATAAAAAATTGTTGAGGTAAAATGATGATAACCATAGAGAATTATTTAGATATAAATGAGTGGGTGGATCCAGAATCAAGTAAAACAGTTTCTACTTTAGATGGATGGTATGTGTACCATTCTCTACCTCATCATAGTATTCCACATCACCAATAGTAATCATATGTGAATTTAATTTATCTTTGGGCATAAGAGTTTTCTGATGTCGATCATCTTCGGTAACCCTTCGATTCAGGAATTGGTTGGTATAATGACACATTTCCTTGCACTTATAGCATTGAAGTGCAAGAGTTTTATTTTGTATAGCCTTTTATATTTTTGAATTAGTTGAAAAAAATATCCCATCACTTCAATATTCAACTAGATGATGACCATCCCTCCCATAGTAAGATTTTCTAGTCCGTCTAAGAACATTTCCTCCATGTTTCTTTTCTGAAATTGCGATGAAGAGAAAAATCATATTATTTTTAGTGTAGTCTCTATATTTTCCCTTGAATTCAATTTTTCTATTCTTGTCAAAGCTATAGGACTGATGGGTTACTCTAATCTCCATCTCAACCTTGAGATAACATCAAATGATTTGCTCATAGATCTTGAAGTCCTTTAGGGATAATTACCTTTAGAGACTTGGTTTTAAGCCACTAAAGAATCAATTAATTTTTCTCTTAAGTTGGAAAATAATTCAAGAAGCATACATTGCAAGTCTAGAAACATTTTCTTCATTGGTACCAATTAATTTTTTTGTCCTTTTTCATAAACTCAAGGAAATCCTTCTCTATTTCTGTTTGAAGAATATGGGGAAAGTTTTTATTGGAAAACATGTTCATGAAATTATCTCCTTTCATGGAGTCAATTAATCTATTTTCTCTATATTATTAATAATATTACACCATTGATCATATTCACCTTCCAAATGACAAACTGATAAGATGATTTTATCATGTTCTGAATAGTAGAGAACTAAAAATATCTTTTCAATTGTGATGATCCATTGTTCAGTCACAAGTGGATCAGAAGAATCAATTAAAGAAGGTGTAATATGCTTCATGAAGGACTCAACAGGATGTTGTTCTATCCTGTTCTCATTTTTATGTCCTTCATGATTCATATCTTGAGAAATTTGTATGACAGTAGAAAAAGATTTTTCATTCTATCTCATATAACATTTTGTTTCTCAGGAGTAATGTCATCTCATTTCCCCTCATATTCAGCATTAACATGTTTCCTTCAGGTTCCATCCATTGACTTTAACCAAGAATCCTAGTGTGAGAAACACTCATCATAATGAGAAAACCACATAATAAAGAATAAAATTTCATGTTATGACACATTATGTATTATCATAGGTTTTTCATGATCATTTTTAAAACACAAGGATTGTAACCTATACGTTGACATATGCTTAGGGTTCTTAATAAGGATTTATCATCATAGTTTCTAATGGTTAACTATACCTTCAGTCTGATACAAAATATAACATCCTATACTTGATTTTATTTCAAAATTAATGAATGTTCATTAAAAACATAACAAAACCATACTAGGACCATCTACATTTATTTTTTATAGAAATTGGGAATCTTAATAAACTGGTTAATAAGACATCTACATTTTATCCCTCTAATTTCTTCATAAATAAACCCATTTTGAAATATCATATTGAACACCCTTCTATATGAAATGTGGAAAAGGAACAATAGAAAGGGTGATCTCGGATTCTCAGTAATGGTAAGTAAGGGAGATATCAATCATATCATAATCATAAGACATAAGAACATTACTTTGGAAAATATTATCCTACCTATGAATGATCATGATATCATGTCACGGGATAAATCATAAAAGTTCATAAGAATCAATTAACATAATCTCAAAAGTCATAGCATAAGACAAGAAATAATGTGACATACACATAAGAATAGAAAGTAATTTCATATTAGTTAAGAATCATTTACCAGACAATCATAGTGGACAAAATCCTTGTTCCGACATTGTATTATTGAACATAAATAATTTCCTTTTCCATCCATATCTATCCCATGATTTAAATATCCTTAATGAAGAAATTAGAGGGATATATTGGTCCCACCCATCTCATAATTTAATCATTCTTACATGTTCCACAAAAACAAAAAAAAATCATCATTGCATAACCTAAGCAATAAAATGGGTTTCATAAACATCATTCTATAATAACATAATCCATATAAAAAATGGATTTTATAAATAAGATTCTATAATAAACACAATTAAAATATATAAATAATAGGGAAAATATAATTTAAACATAAACATATTAAATAATTTCATCTTAGATGGAAAATATTTTTGATATTACACTTCAAATTAAATCTTGAGGAAGATATCATTTCTTATTCAATTTTTTTCCTTTTCTCAAAATGCCATGCAATTTTAAGAGAAAATAATTTCATTCCAAATAAAATTTAAATTTTGTAATGAAATATTTATGGATATAAGGTGTTATGAATGAATAAAAATATATTCAAACCATATAAGATAAAATAAAACATTCTTCCCATACTTTTTTTGATTAAGAAAAAAAGACATCGTAACAAAAAATAAAAAAGGATCCAATCATACAATTTAATAATAATATACCAATTGGTAATATTTACGTTAAACAAAAAATAAAGAATATTTTGGAATACATATTTAGGAACCATGGATATGGATGAAAAATATACCCACAATAAATACTTACATATAAACCATATCAGATAATAATGAGATTTCAGAAATTATGCCTTACCATAGGTCTGATTTCGTTTGTATGTATCCGAACCTCCTGTATAATTATTTAAATAATGTAATCGAATTATTCCATAATCATAGTCCCTTTTATGTCATCAAATATGATAATATTATTATCTATTAGTGACTAAAAATTCATTATTACTCATTATTCAGGTATTAACAACTTAATTTTCATTTGAATGTTTTGTCAATAAGATACATTTAACCATATTAGATCATATTTATATCATTAAAAAATTATATTAACATAATACATACCATATTTATTCATTATATACATTTATATAACCATTATTTAAAAGATATCATGTACAATTAATCGCGTCACGTCGAGGAGATGGTAGTTTGTACGTACGCACAAGAGTGATGATATCATTCCCATAATTGTGAAATGATATGGATGTGTATGGTATATATTTTATTCTAAAATCTTTATCATATTATAATAATCACATAAATTTATTATTTCCATCATTATTCCCATCCATGTAAGGTCATGGTGAAAAACAGATTACATCACAGCATGGATACCGTAAGTTGTACCTATGCAGGCATAGTGATTTCATTTTTTATAGGATGGATAAAAAGTGTTATATGGTTTTTATAATCATAATAACATCTCATTATATTAGTGACACTGGAGTTATTAATTTATTATTGAACAACTCTGGAATAGAATGTAGAAGAAGAAAGAATTTTGAAATAATCTGTAGAGAATATTATCACTTCTTCGACGAGTTCCCTCTAAATCACCTCTTAAAGTACTGGGGATGGTGTTTTGGAGAAAACTAGAACCTATATTATATGACTAGGTAAGCTTATAATGGAAATTTTTAGGGGATGGATGATAATGAATATTAAAATATAAGTAACCCAATGAGGGAGGAGGTACCCTTTTAAAATTGAGGTGAGGGGCACTTATGGAATTTCCAAAATATTAATTTAATAGAAATATATAGTCATATCAAAATGTCTCAAAAAATTAAATTTCAAATATAAGATTATTTTCATTCCAAATAATATTATCTAATAATTTTTATACATGTATTGATTTTATTTTAGAACTTATCTTTTAATTTTATACTTATTTAATCTACTTAATTTTATTTATTGTAAAAACATTTTAGAAATTAAGAGGCTATAAATTTTAATTATATGCAGTAAATTTTCCATAAATAGAAACTTTATTAACATTTAGATCTTATAATAGTCATTTTTTTGTTTTTAATGTTTTTTTGTGATTGTTAAACAATTTAATAAAAGATTTTTTTTATAAAATATCAATAGTGTCAATTTTGACATAATTTATTTCATTGAATTTAAATAAAATATTAATCTATATATAACAATGGAAAACCATTTAATAGACATATAATATGTATATTCACCTATAAAATTCATGTAGTACCATAATAAATTCAAATTATATTTATTATAATATTTTTTATATCATTTATTTGATATTTCTATGAATAAAATAATTATTGTATCACTATTCTATCAGTATTTATGTTAATTATTTAATATATAAAAATTATAGATAAATTATCATGATGTATATAATTTCATTATAATTATGGATACTATTAATTATTTATGTTATATCATATTTATCACTATATTAAAATTATTATTCTTAAAATAAATAAGAGGGTGACATTTTATCACTTTCATGTCACTTAATTTTATTTTAATAGAATCTATATCATTTTCAGGGAAATAAGTACATTAAATAATTCAATTATGATCCTAATATGTTAAGGGATACTGGATACTCATCCAATAAAATTTTTTCATGTGTTTGAGTGATTTTATGGTCCTTAGGATATTATTTTGTTACCTAAATTCATGGATTTACCTTTAAACATGTTAAATAAAAAGTATTATAGTTACTATTCATAATACTATAATAATATAAGTAACCTAGTAACATAATTTGGACCCACTTATTTCAAATATAGTATAAATTTTTATAAATTTAAAACAAAATTTTTTAGTAATTAAATTAAAATTAATCCTGTTGTGGGAATGAAAAAACAAGTGTTTTGAAAAGTAAAAACCGTCAAATGATTGTCATTTGTATATATCCAATTTCAATATAAAATTTCTTAAAAATACCAAAATTGTATGAAATAGAAAAAAAAATATGCTTTACAAATAATTAAAAGGACAATATAACAATATAAATAAATTATACGAAAAAGCTTTTTGGAATTAAAATGCATTATTTTTCACTAATTAGTAAAATATGAAATATTTTAGAAAAATATCAAAAAATTCCATAAAATTAAATTCTGATGTCCTAATTCAAAATAATAAATTTATTTTTTCTTATGAAATTATTAATGTGTCAAAATTTTAATTTTAAATGGGTTCTCCATTAAAAGGTGGAAAAATTACTCTTCTGAAAAATATAGGTTTTTATAAATAAAATATAGTTTATTCATACCCTAAGACTAAAATATCCATTGGATAGATATAAAAACTATTTTACATAATATATATCATATATCTTTCATTAATTTAATTTATTAATTATAATTCACTTAATTTGTTAATAAAAAAAATAAATATATAATTGATTTATATTTTACATAAATAATTAGTATCGAGTGAATTTACCATAAATTTTCATTAGTTAGTTATATTTATTCCTAATAACCGAATGACTAGGTTATAATGGTAATTTTATACTACTTGTGTCTCAAGGTTCATTTAAACTCACAATTGTGTGAAATGAAATCTATTAAAGAATATTATTTAAAGAAAACATTTCCTAAAACATTAGGGTGTTACATTAATAATTTATTCCATTATTTAACAAAATTACATTCCGTATCACCAAGTTATCTAGGAAATCATTCTAAGATCCCCAAAAATACGGTGCTCAACACAATATGTAGATTCACTACTTGTCGAGTCTTCGCCACATATTGTAGTAGAGTAAACTTGTCCATCTCCAATGAGATAAACACAGAAAGCACATGGCATAGATCACATGTTTTTTCATCCCATGGAAAGAGAGTAACCAAGCACATATATCTTCCCCACGTAGTGGGGAAAGGGAAGTAGATAAACAAACAACCTGGACTCCATATAAACCATAGATTCAAACAAGAATACATCATTCACGACAATGGTTAAGCCCAACATCAACTCATATTGTCACCAACAATGCCATCCTCGACACCCTTATGCATTAACCGATGCATATTTCCACTCTATGAATCAACTGCTCCCATAGAAATTTGTCCTCCATACCCTACAAACCACAAAATCCCTCCAGGATCAGCCATCCCTGGCTCAAATCACATCCGAGCCTCCTCTCCCACATCACAAGTCTTGTATTCAGAGAACATCCCAAGAATCTAGAAAAAAGATAGAAACATGCTATCAGCACTAATGAAAGGCATTCAACCTTCACACAAAACGAGATCGCACAACACCAAAACTCAAGACATATGGTCTTTACAAAAAAAATGAGAAAATTAGGCCTTATAAATACATTATTTTTATCACCCAACTGGTTATAATTCCATACTAATTTAACATATTCATTATCATAGTTACCCACTACGGGAAACCTAAGTAATAAGCTATTAGAGCTATCACATATTAATGAAACAATTAATTTAATATGCCTTTAATTCCATTATCAACAAGAATAATCATACATCAGGTTCATTAACCAATTCAATTAAACATTAACACCTAAATCAATTTGATTAACATGAAATTACAACCACAAAAACTAGATTCATTAAATATTCCTCTTTAATTCCATTATCCAATTAATTATCAATTAATTTCAACTTTACGTTCTTTACCAATTTCTAAAAACAACAACCTACTAATCTAATAAAGGAATAGATATCGCCATATCTATAAAATTAAGAGGCAAACCCCTATCATGGTACAATGTAGTATCATCACTATATGATTGATATCAATTATTTAATTTCAATCTAGTATTTAATCTGGTCAATTTAATTGCGATACTAGGGGATAATTCATGCTAACTCTATGATTTCATGTAGTTAACAGAAAAACAACATATCTCTTACATAAAAATGCCATCAATGTTCTTCACACCTGAATAGACCGTGCGATAGATCATTGATCACCCCTACCGCAAGGAATGAATCCATCCAGGGAAATGACAACACCACCACATCAAAAACAACCAAGAGAAACCCCATTATAACCATAGGTAGGAAACATCCATTGCAAGTCTAGAATAATAAGAGGAAAACAAGATCAAACTAAGAGAAACCACTATAGAATTTTGGAAAACAAACCTTGGATCAAGCCGGGTCACCATAGATCAAATATGGAAGCCCGAGAACAATTTCTGTAGAAGGGGTATCCATAACTCCAAGGAGGGGACTATAAGGTCTCTTAGGATGAGAGGGAGGGAAGTTGTAGCCATAGTTTTTAACAACCCATGAAGATGGAATATTTTGAAACATTATCATTGTGTAGAATTATGTGACATGTAATCCCCTCTCATATCGCGTGATGCCTCAAGGTCAGTTTCTTCCAAAAAAATCATAGCCTTTTTATTTATTTTATTTTTCAATATATGAAAAATTACCTGGCATAAAACCATATTCCATATTGTGAAATTTTTTTACATTCCCTAAAACCTACTTTCACACCGTGAAATTTCCCTGCTCCCATTTCTCCCCACCCAGAATCACCCTGACTTCCTCTGAGCCTCCTCTGAGCTCCGCAAGCCTCGAGAAAATGCAAAGGGTTGATCCATGTGGATATGGACACTTAAAAAAGGGATGAAATTTAGTTATACATTATTCATGAAGGTATTATGAAAATAACACTCTATAAATTATGTTAATGGGAGATACTCCTTGAAGTATTTCTATAAAAATTACCTTAAAAGGGGAATCTATAGGGGTGATCTTTGAAGGGGTTTATATAATGAGTTCTATAGAAATCATTTGAAAGGAAGGTATCAAAGTGAAAACCCTTCCTAATACTATTTCACATATCTCCTATAAGAATTTATATCTAGAATTACCTATGGTATTTTGCTAAATACTTATATAAAGAAAAAAATTGAATCCCCAATGTTCAATTAAAGAATGTTCTCAATGTTGAGGAAGAAAGGAGGCATATTTGTGAGAATTTATTAAAATGTGTGATATAAATTTGTAGGAACAATTTTATAATATTCATAGGGTTAGGTGGTCTTATAGAAATCACATGGGTGATGAAGGGTATGTGACAAAAAATTATTAACATCACTCTGCTACAAATGATCCCCAATAAAAGTGGAACTCTATGAGCATATAGGGACCTCATTATTATTGTGTGAATGTACTTTGAACATGAACATGATATGTGATTATGAATTATTTTCTTTCAAAAAATGATCCCATTAACGTGAGATTTAATTTTCCATTCTTTTATGACATTTTATTTTTAATTAAATCGATCATCATAATTTCATGGGTGATAATAGATGAACCCCTCTATATTAGGATTGATCGACACCAATAGAATATTATTTCCACGAAATAAGATAGCCTTCATATACTTTAACTCTAATTATAAGGGTGTACTTATGTATATAGATATTTCATAGGGGACCTCATTATGTATATTTTGAAATCTTATAATGGCCACGACGAAAGGAATTCAGGAATGAATCCCAGGGTTAATGGTTTCCTCTATAGAAGAATCACTTTATGAATGTTTTATCTCATGAATTAACTGATTTATAAAGAAATTTTTGATAGCCACATAGATTTCACATAAGGCGATCCGTTTATGACATTCCTATGTGACCATACCCATTCACATAAGTTAAGTGTGATTACATAAGTACTATGAAATCACATACTTCTAATGTAAAACTGTATCCTTATTTGATTTTCTTCATTTTATTCTACTTGATGTATCTTAAAATATGACTATATTTTTTACCTTATAGAAAATGTCTCTATAATAAGCCTCTTGTTCTATAAATGAGTAGGGAACCAAGATGATTAATGGAATTAAAGTTGGAAAATGTCATAGTATTTATCCAAAGAATTCATTAGTATTAGAGACACTGAGATAGGTTATGAAATATTACTTTGTATCAAATAGGTTACCAATATATATATTTAGGCTACTAAGTGATGTTCCTACTCCCACACCATGACTAAAAAATAAACCAATCACCAGGGTTATCCATAATTAAGAGATAGTCGTGAACACTATTTTATCAATAGATATCTTCTTAAAAGATTCCAAACATTAATATTGGTATATCCTTTGGTATATACTTTATTCATTGGAGGAAGTGGGAACGATATCCAAAAAAATTAAATAGTTACATATCCATTTTTGGGAAATTCATCAAAGGCTAATGGATGTGATATGTGTTAAGATGGGAAATTATCCCTGAAGTCTCTTTTGGTATGGACTAGGGATAACCCTTGTACATATGATAAAGCTACACAAAGTTCAAATAATATCTCTAAGTATCTTGGTTGTATAATGTTTTTTCATATCACAATATTTCTTTCAACGTAATAGAACTATTATCCTATAATTAATTAAAAGATGTATCCAAAATGAAAACAATTTTCATCTAGTGTGAAAAGAGGTGGGAATAAGTATCTATGATGTGAATATGATCATTATAGCTTCTATATTGGGGGAGATATTTGATGAATCCATCCCTATGATCCTTTCATGGGATGTAATAGAAATGAATGCTCCGCTAGACAAGGAACTAATTTTATTAGATAGGGACATAATGGGAATGACCTTAAGCCACTAATAAACATCCATATAGAAATTTTGGATGATCTCTTCATCATAATAGATGTGAAATATTCACAAAAATTGATTCATAGGATTTTCCCAATTAAATGGACTTTTGAAATCCATGGTGCATATAGAGTAATCCATGAAGAAGGTATCTATACCAATTAGAATTGGGAGTTCACCCCATGAGTCAAATAGTTGTCTTAATATAGCCTTTATAAAAACTTTTCCCAGTAGATAACTCCTCCCAACATGAGATTTAAAAATTTCAGTATGGGTTGTTAAGTTTTAAATGGTGGTGTAATTGGAAAGAGAGAAATAGATAATCCTAATAGTTCTAGTGTTGGATAAATTGTAATGAATTATCTAACATATATATATATATACATGGGAAATGACCTTTTTAAGACTATAAGACCCTTCTAGGTGATATGTGATTGGATATCATCTGATATGGGAGACACAATTTAATCAAATACCTACCGATACCTGGTTCTTGATACATTCCTTACCTCTAGTTATTATGAAATGTTTGGCCACTCCCATTAGATTGATCTAGATGTGAAAAATTCCTAGAACTATCAAAACTGATTCATCTTTCTATTATATTGATCCAAAATAGATTCATCTCCATAAAAATATCTTGAATCAAACTAGATTGTTTATATTTGATATCTCTATGATAGGGTGTGTTGGTAGCCAAAATCTATAGGTAGATAATATACATGGGGTATAGACCATGAAAATTCAACTTGTAGTTTTGATATGTACAGAATAATTTTCCCATTATATCATAGAGTGTGTGGGATGAATGTCACCCCATAGTGACATGATAATTCTAGTTGATATTCACATGGATTGAAAAGTGTATACAAGTTACTATTCCACCAATTAATATTTTTATTAGGCTCATAAATGAATATTCTAATACATGGATTTGATCATATCCTAGTTGGATGTTGGCTAACTAGGTTCCTCAAATCAATGATCAAACTATGGTTGAGGGTGAAGTAGAGTGGGAGCAGAATGTAGAAGTAGGAAAGTCCAGTAAGAGTGTTTCTCTGAAAAAAAACTATAGTGACCCAAATTCCAATGAAATGGTTGAGTCATTTAGATATCCAACCCCTGATGAATGACACAACTTAACTTCCTTTAGTATCTATATATACATGTTTTCCAAATGTCTAGATGGACTGTGACTCATAATGGATCATTTATCCCACTAAAGAGATCTAAGATACAATCTAGGTGTATCATTATGGAGTTTAACCAAGGGAATACAACAGCTAACCTCTCCAATGTGGATCACCCAATTTATGTGGAAGCTTTTATCAAAGATCTGGAATCATTATTCTGCTCATTGAAAAACATATATCTTTTTCCTCAGGAAGATTATTTGATCTATAGGGGATAATTTTGAGTGTTGAAGGGGATGATAATGATCAAAACAGTTCCCTAGAAGAGGTATGATTTGTTCAAATGAACGCTTATCAATTTTTCATTAATTTTATTATTAAATTATATTACTAACTTTTTAGAAGTCTATAAGGGATTTTTCACCTACGGTATGTTTAGAGTATTGATCTGGAAAAATAATTATCCACCAAATAACATAATAGGTTTATAGGGTTGAGGAAGAGGGTCATCCTACCCTGAGGAGAGAATATAGGAATTTGTATTTTTCTCTTTTCGAGTGATTTTGGTGTCACCAACACCTAATCCTCTCATAGAGTTTCCTTTAGAAAAAATCAATAAGCATGAACATTTGAGTTTTATTGCACACTCTATCTATCCAGGAACAAAAAGTAATCATTATTTGGACATATATGATTTTTTAATAATTTCATACTGATTTATTAGTTTTTTCAGGTTCTAATTTGGAACATTCAAAAATAGGGTTTTTTATTACATAAGGTTACATAACCCTTTTACTCCTAGAATTTGTAATGGAAAGAGATGTCACTGGTGGAGTGAAAGAGATATTTGAAGAATATCACAACCTGAATGAATCATAAAAAATCCCAACTAATTCAAGGATAGTATACGACCTTATAGATGTTGATAAGCTTTCCAATTATACCAAATCTGATCTCACTGCATTTCATTCATCTCTACAGGAAGGTGAGTTATAATAATAATTTTACTTCCATTTATGGTTCTACTAACCAATGTTGGTTCACATGTGTATCCCTCTATGGAGACAACCATGATGTGCATGGGTTATAGATACAATTTTATCTTATAACTCCAATATATGGTGTAGTTTACTTGTAGGTGGACCAAGAATCTCACAGTATTATATAAGAACTTATATAAGGGGACCCTACAACTTCACCTTCCAATGGGGTGGCAATGGTTTAGGAGGACGATGGTCCAATGAACATAGGTGAGTATCCATACCAATGGTCTTTTAGTATCTTCTCACATCATCTAACTAACATATCCTAGATATAAATTTTAATATCCCTTTTTTAGACTATAAAGACTCAATATAGAGCTTCTTTGAGGTCTCGAGTAGCAAAATTTATAGAGGAACATAACAGTTAAGTCCTAGTTCACTCAGAAGATATCGATACCATACCAACGTTATGTGATCTAGTCCCAGATTATATGTTGATACATATGATATACTCTCATTATCATATGGATAATGCCTCAAAGAAGTAACATATATAAAAATTAGTAAAAATGAATTTATCAAAACTAAGTTGTAAAAATCCTTTAAAATTTTTCAGTGTCTAGTTACATCACCACCAATATATGTTTATTACTTTGTGATTCTTTGTGTATGGTTATCATGTAATCAATTACACTGTTAAATAGGTTATTACTACTCACTAGAAACTAAGTTTTCTCTAGACAAAACTCTTTTTTATAGAATCTTAGGACAAGTACATCAATACTATAACTATAGAACTCAATGAATCATCACAACATATGATATTAGAAACAAAGTGGAAATATCAGTTCATATAAAAGAGGGTCCCCATTGTCCAATTCCTTCAAGAGTTAGACTGAATCCACCAAGATATGGGCATTATTGAACATGAATCATAAAATAAGAAAAAACTGGTTGCGTAGGTTGAAAGAGAATAAATGGATGCCAATACAAGGGAATATGTTCTTTAATATGATATATAAGTAGAATCCACAACATTATTTTATCTATACTAAACTATCAACAGTTCTAAGAAAGAAATTATTCAACTTTTCAAGTCTATTGAGAAGAACTTTCATAGACATTTCTATTCAAGATTCTGCATTATATAATGAAAAATAATCAATATTGTGAATATTAATCTATTATATTGACCAATTAATAAAAAATAATTTTATATCAAATAATTTCAAACTCTCTGACTCTTGTCCCATCATGATCATCAATTAAAAAAACTTGAAACAATTTATAAGATTAACATCAATATAACTAAATCTATTTAGACATTGTATGAATATAGATTAAATAAATAAACAATTTCAACTATTATGTCAATATTGAAATATAGATCAATACATTATCTCTTTATCTTTCTACCTATAAAGGATATTGGCAGGAAAAATACAGTTTGAGATTCTAAGATAAATTATATTCAAATTTGATTTCCTCCAAAGCATGTACACTTGTATGTATAAAAGTTTTCTTGATATATTGAAGTATGTACCATTATTGAATGATATGGTAATATTATTCAGATATGGGGTATGGTTTCCTCATGGATATGTCATCTTATATGGGTATAAGTAGGAAAATGTGGAGAAATATATACCACCAGCATAAGATAAAGACACTCTATTCAGATATGATGGAGTTGAGTGAATTTCATTATGATAATCAAGAGTGGTGGTGTTTGGAATGAGGATTCCAATGTCCAAAAGTGCTCACGTACCCTGAAATCATTGTATCATGCTTATAAAATGGATTATATAAACAAACATATGGAAGTAACAAGAGGGTGATATGATATTTTCCTAGGCGAAGGGAATTTCTAGGTATATATTAACTTTTTATAGGATCATATGCTAGATCCTATATTCTTTGAGACTTTTTTCATATGTCATGAATGTGGATGACCCAAGGATTAGAGACTTAGATTTTTCTCTAGCCTCTATTTATATGTTTTTAACTTCACAATGATTATGGATTTTTCTTTTTCAAATGAACATAATATTTCTCTGGTTATGCAAGGCTCGTTCATAGGAAAAAAAGGCTCAAATTTTACTGATATTTCACTTTTTAGGTTTCCAACCAAGCAATCATTTCCTCTCTTTTCATGGAAAACTCAGGGACATTGAATTCAAAACAATGTATCAAAAATATAATGTTATATAGATTTGACCAAAAGATAAGGTATTATCCATGGAAACATGGGTGAATGAAACTTAACAGGAATGGAATCCTAATTTCACTAGTGTAGAAAACATAAAGGAGTAGTGAATTTATTTTATGGTTGTAGTTCTCAGATCATTTTTGACTAAAGTTTAAGGTCATACAACTTTGACCAGTTGATAAGGTAGTATAACTGTTACTAATGGTGTGGTAACCTAAGTTGAATGAATTACCAATACCAATATTATAGATAACCTCACAGATAGGTGCTTGTAGTTTAGGGTAATTATGTTTGAACCATTATGTCATTTGTTTTAAGGTCATGTGATATGGAATAGAAAAGGTTTAAGAATGGAATCTCTTATTCTTTCTTTAAAAATGGACACATTTCACTAATGTCTAATATCTAGGGTATTAAAATCAACATTAATTTCTAGGTTATGAAATGTGTATGTCATAACTCAAGACATTTGAATTGGGAAACGATATGATGAAATTATTATGTGAGGGGTGACCAATCACAAATCTCAAATCATGGGATCCACCATGATGTTGTGAGGGGATATATTTATTTAGTATACCTTCTATATAGGATAAAAACATGCCTCTAGTTGGCAATCCTAAATATGATGAAATAAATAACAATACTAAGAAAAAGTGTACCTCATATCTGAATGTTCTCAATATAAATATTCATGAAATTTTTATGAAGACATAAACACAAATGAATGAATAAGGGTTATAGATAAAAGGATACTCAAGAAGGCTTTGAGAATCTTAAAGGTTATACCACAATGTGTTTAATTAATTATTTGGGTGAAGAGATATAACATATAATAACTTGATAATTCTTACGTGAAAGAATACAGATAGTATTCTCTTACTTTTACCAAAACCGATTGGTCATGTGTTCATATATTTACTTTTTCTAGGGCCATATTATGGACCCCCAAATATTTATGGCTTTTTTAACTTGTGCTCAATGTTTTTATTATGTTATTAAAAGGGACTTCCTAGAAGGTGGAGGGTTTATTTTTTCTCAAGTATCTCTTTATGGGTTTCCAAACTAATAATAATTTATGTCTCTTTAATTTTCAGATTAATGGATTTACATTTTAGACCATTGTGGGATGAAGTTTAAGGTCGTATATCCTTTATCAAGTGTTTTGGTATAATATCTTAATTTTTTGATAAAATGGTCAGATATACTATCCAAATAGGGAGAGGAAAACCCAAAAAAAATGAATTAACCTGATTCTAGTATAGAAAACTTCGTGGATAGCTATTCATAGTTCAACGTTGATTCACTTGGGCAAAGGATTTTTGGGATTTAAGGCCAAACTCCATTGACTAAATGGTGAGATAATATTTCTAGTAAGGTCATGACAAAACAAAACATGAATGAATAAACCAACACTAGTATAAACCATCTCTTATATGGGTGAACATATTTTATGGTGAAAGGTATTGGAGAAATTATGGATAGTGTGAGGAAAAATTGGGTCTCATAAGCTGAGAGTAAATTAACACCTTTGAACTGGGAATTCTATTGACATAACTCATGACCTTAGGTATTTGAATCAAAAAGTGATGATATAGAACAAGTATGTTGAGGGTTAATGTTGAGTAATATTCAAATGATGGTTTCAATGAAAATATTTACAAGGGAACATAGGGTCAGATGAAATTTTACTTACGATGAAAACATTCCTCTGGTTAGTAGTTCTGAATATAGAGGATCAAATATAATTTTTATGTATATTTGTCCTCTAGTTCCAAATTCCCCAGTTTCCAATATCCATGGAAGGCTTGTGATGTTTAAAAAACTCTATTCATGGAGTGTGGTTTTTTAAAAAGAGTTATTCTAAGAGTTTTGGGGATTTTATTGTCCCTAATTTACCATGATTGGGTTGTAATGGTCCTTTTGGAAAGGAATTAAAATAGTTTATGATCTCTATTTGGGATCAAATTATATGGCTCATACTACACTATTTATCCATAAACAACTAGAATAAGTCAATACATAGTTTTTATAAGGTCTCTATATATATTTATCTCATATATTGTAAATGAAAATTTTCTTATAGTGGTGGATTGGAATCAAGATAATCTTCATGGATTGTACATTTGATATGAGATATAGGTTGCCTTTAAAATGGGGAATTTTATCCTATCATTGGTTAATGGAAATAATACATATGATAAATACCATTATATATATTTTTATCTTGAATATATGTGTTGGTTAATATATTAATTAACTCCATATTTAGTTTAAGGTCATAAAAATAATGTTATATGTTGTGCAGTTTAGAGTCATGTGAAAATGAACCAGATTACATATAGTTTGGGTTAGTGAGATAATAAAATCTATATAGGGGACTTTGTTTTGATCTATCTCATGTGAAAGAAGATATAACCCAATATTAGTATTTAATAATGATTTTAAAACCTAACATGAATGAATTATTTATTAGCCACCTATATAAATTAATGGTTTGATTGGAATTTACAACTTTCCATAAGATTAGAGATTTGTGCATCACTATGTATCCTGTAAAAATTGTAATCAAACCACAAATAATTATTAAAAGTACATTAAATTGATATGGATTATGTATAGTAAAATAGGGGATAAATATATGGGTTACATGTTATGAAAATAAAAAATGAAATCTAACATGATTTGGTAAAGGTCACATAACTGTGGAAAATAGGGCATGTAAATGGAATCTACAGATGGGCCTAAGATATGAGATCCAGCATCACTACATATCCTGAAGTATCAGGAATAAATATATTAATAATTTTGATATATATTAGTAAATCATTCTTGTTTTATGTTAAGTTTTTCACAATATTAGTATAACAAAATATAACAATATACGAAACATATTTGAAGAAAGAGATCTCTAAAATCGGGAGATATCATAAATATGGGGGAATTTTTTATTACCTAGATCAGGATATTTCAAAAGGGGATATTTTATAACATGGGGATACACATGATGTAATTATCCATGTATTTTATGAACATACCTTATGTACCTAATATTTTAAACTTTAACATCATATGATGAGGACATTAGTCATGCAGTTTAATGTCATGCTAATAGGACGAAAACATTGTGCAGTTTAAGGCTGTACAAAGATGACCAGGTACATGTAGTTTTGATTAATATAGATTGGACTATCTACTATGCACTTTAAATCCTTTAATCTGTGACTAAGTGTAACCCATGTATAATTATCCAATGTTTTTCTTGAGAAATAATACATTGTTAGCAAGCATGATTTGCTTCCCATCCTTCATAATCAAAGAGTAAAATCTATTAGAGTAGACATGGTGTAAGGTGTATGTTCCTTCCCATTATAGTTCTATTTTTTTGGTTTCATACCAGGTATCATGGGAGCTCTATGTTTTCATACTAAATATCTTTAGAAAAATGATTAGAAACAAAACTTCTTGTTAAATTCCCACATGATGCGATTCTGGATGATTTATAGGTTGTGTAGTATGTGTAACCTTTCTCATCAAGTCACCCTAAATCATATAGATATATATGAGAATGATTTTATTTAACAAATTTATCATAGATATAAATAATTAGTTAGGTTAGTTAAACCGATATGGGTAGTAATCCCTCTATTTAATATACAAGCAAATATGGGGTAACTTGTGTGGAAGTACAGGTCATGGTGATATAATCCCAAAAATCATGAATATGTTTTTATATTCATGTTTTTTAATATTTTTCCACTATATTAAGAATAAAATTAGAGGGTTTTTATTTTGAAATCCTCTTGTTTCATGTTTAATATTTCATGATAGTGATATCAGTGGTTGGATTGAATATAACAATCCTGATATAAACCATTAAAATGGGATGAGAATATGTTGGTGTAACTATATGTCATTATTTTGTGAGTAACACTAAACTATAGATTAATATTGGGAATCCTGAAGTTGATGACAGAATTTTTTTAATTCCTTGAGGGATATAACGTCTTTATACTTAGAGAATAAATCGGTGGTAGTAAGGATGTACTTTAATTGCCTAGTTATAGTTGGTGGATATGGAAACATAGAGTCTATTACCCATATAAAAATGAAAAAAAGTATTTAGCAATGTGTAAACTTTATAGGGGTTTATGGATTAAATCAACATGAATCTGAAATTAATGAAATTTATTCATGAGCTTCAATTAGTATTACTTCAATGATGGCTAAAAGTATCCATGTCTCTTGATTTGATGTTAGGAAACTGATCCTGATTTTTGGGAACCAAAGGCACTACCATGAACTTATTTTATAAAAACAATGGTCTCTCCTATAACACACCTAAGGAGGGATCCATCTAATCCTCAATCTTATAGAGATTTATTGGATTTTGGTTCACCATAAAGGTTGAAAATTTTCACTCGTCAATGAATATTTTCCTTTAGCGACCATTTTAGATGAATAATCCATTTTTTAGATAAAATATTATTTGATAAATCCATCCAATTATAGTTTCATTTGGTGAGGATATGGGTTTGGCATGATTAGGGGTGGTGTGGCTTCACTGATTTCCTCAATATCAACTTTGATCAATGTTGAGATCACTCTAAAATGTGTGGTGTGAATAACTACTTCATCCTAGTTTAGATCTTTTAGGGTTGTGGTTATGTTAACTAATGCTTCAATAGTGGAATTATGGGAATGATGTATGGGGGATATTTTTTGATCAGAGGGGAATTAAATAATTTAAAGTAATAGATAATCAATCAAATGGAATTAATTATTCCTTCTTAATGTAATATTCACTATTGACCACCTTGATTAGAAACTCTAAGTCACCTTTGTTGTTCAAGTAAGCCCTTAGTGTCTACAAATCTAGATCCATTCCAATAATGATGGATTGTTATTAAACTTAATTATTGGTAAAATCTTTATATAGTATGAAATAATACAGAAGTCCTTCCTTTTAGGGGAGAGTAGTACAATATCATGTATAACCCTATTAATCTTCATATTTTCCTTCCTATTTCCTAATAGGATTTTGGATGCATCGTCAAATTATACCTCTCATATGTATGTGGTTTCATTGATGAAGTATACCTCCTCATAGACAATCTCAATACAGAATAGTAACTTTTTTTGGGATATGATGCACTATGAATAAATCATACAATACTGGATATTTTATTTCCTTCAAAGACACGAACTATATATCAAATTATTACTGAATGATGACCCTCTATTCTAGATATCAAGTTAACCTTAGAAAACTAAGGATGTAATTGAGTGGATAAACATAAGAGATTAGGTGAAAATTATAGTCATGTTAATAATTTATCGTATTTTACATTGTGATGATTAGTGAAAGGTATTTATTCTCAACATAAGAGTCAGTTATCAACATCAAACACTATTCTATTGAGATAATTAGTCATTATTCCATACCAAAGTTATTATTATGATCAAAAAATGAATTGAGAGATAATTACAGGGTATATACATAAATGGTGATGGTATTTCCTTCAACCAAAGGCATCAGATCTGGTGGGTATATGAGGTACTATTTTAAACTATAAAAATATTTTTATAAATATACATTATATTGGTAGGTGATGACTTTTTTCAAAAAAATTGTAAAAATAAAAATATTTTTAGAGATATTAAAAATTAATATATTTAAATCATAAATACTTCCATATAATCCTCTCAATTATATGATTTTTATAGGATTGATATTTTTTATTACATTATCATTTTCATTGTAAGATTCAATATTGTGATTTCATACAAAGAAACTGTGGAATTTCCCTGATGATACCCTGAAAGTGAATTTTGGGTGGCTCGTATTTAAGTCATTTTATCAAATTTTATTTAAT
The DNA here is from genome assembly GCA_963277665.1 of Viscum album. Taxonomy (NCBI): domain Eukaryota; kingdom Viridiplantae; phylum Streptophyta; class Magnoliopsida; order Santalales; family Viscaceae; genus Viscum; species Viscum album. The sequence continues at coordinate 250,713,166 of OY728160.1, read as the reverse complement.
AATATCTCAATAATGGTAAGATTATAATATAATTATTAATATTTTACCCCCAAATCATTTACATAACATTCTTTGTTCTTCCCTAGAAATGAATTTAATATATGGTGGATAGTGTGCTGATAAATGAAACCAACATTATTTAAGATGATGGGAATTTATTGAAAGCATTATACCCCTTCGGGTTCACTTAGGGTATTTTAATCCTAATCATTAAGGGACATCTGGATTTTTTATAACTTAAATACCCATCCATAATGTTTATGATTTGAAATAAAATTGTCATATAAATCTATAGCTTAGTGATCAAGTTATGGAAATAATAAATTGGGAAATAAAGTTTTAGATTTATAATATCAATAAATACTAAAATTATTATTTTATTTTTCTTGATTGGAATAATTTCTATGAGATACGTAGATAATTAGACCCCCCATATGAATTTTTCTTTTATTATTTTATAAACATAGGCATCTACATCAGAAACACGGATTATATTAATCCTCTTTGATAATTTTTATAATATAGTGGTCATTTGAAATAACTAAATAATGGGTAACCAAATTAGGATAAAATGTGAGAATATCTATATAGGTTAATGAAAATAAATTTTTATGTCTTTTAGGGAAGGAGATGTATTTTTCCGGTTCGTTAAAATCTATGTAATTACTAATCATTGTAGGTTACAAATCTTCATCTGTACCCCAATTAATTTGGCATAGTGCATCAATGGGGGTGAAGACACCTTCCATGAATAATATAGGTGAATAAATGAAATATTATTCTTCATTTATATTTTTATAAGATGAAGTTTTATATATATTTTGATATTCATATGGGAACCTAGGGGTGTTGTCATCTTTATTATGATCAAATTACTTGTTTGGAATAATCATGTTCATCTAATGAAACCGACACCATGAGAATGAGAGAGAATGTGACAAAACCTAAAAATATTCTTCCAATTATTCTTTTGTTATTCATATCCAACAAGTCAAAGAATATTGTCTATGTCATACAAAAATTGGTTAAACCTATATGGTGGAAAATACACAAGGGGGATTGGTTAATTCACATGGATGGTGAAACATTCCTTTATTAGTGGTGGATTCTCCATAAAGGAATCCACTTTAGTAATATATAAAATAAATGTTAATGAGTTCTTTGGTTAATTATCTAATATATCCCGTATGACCTGATAACATTCCATGTAAGGAGTTTTCACTTAAATTCAATTGATGGGAAACACGTAGACTATTCTTAATTCTCTATATAGATTGATGGGGGATGTTTCTAAACCAATGGGGGTAGTAATTTGGAAATATTTATCTACCATTGGTTGCTTCCACTTCCTTTTTTAGAACCCTATATTAATAAATTGAGATTCATAGGACTTGAAAGGGTCATTATCGATATACATGTGACTTGTGACACTACCATCCCACCAAAAAGAAATGAAGATCAGTATAATGTCATAGAAAATCATGTGAAGAAATTTAATAACTAAATGGCTAGGAATTCAGTTAATTGAGAACACACCATACTCAAGGAACAACTGAAGAAGCCACTTGTGACACTCATTCCCACTATGAATCCAGATGTGAAACCATCATCAACATCATCATCCAAGAACCAAAATAATTAGCTTTGGAAGAAGAATCAATAAGGGGAAGATCCCATATAAATACCCAATATATTCCATAACCTTTAAAAAATTACCTTTATTACTTGGAGGATGTGAACCATCCCACTAAATGAGATAGAATGCAGAACCCCACCAAAGATGATTCTCATTAGATGAGGATTTGTAATATGGATCGATCAATGCCATCCACATGACATATCCCTTAACTGATGAAGAAGATGTATATGAACCTAAATTCCATATTCATAATTAGAAAAAATGTCATAGAAGCTATGTTTAAATGACCCATTATTGTAGTGAATATTTTTCCTTAAAATAAAAATTGCATTAAATTACCTGTTTCACATGCAACACCGAACCAAAATGAACTATGAAACATTTTATTAGATAATTATAGTTGTTGTAAAGTTGAAATTTAATTAGAGTATACAAATAGAGGGAAACAATATGGAATATATATGGAAATAAAAATAATGGCTAGTTTTAATACCGATTCACTGATGAAATTATTTAGTACAATGAAATAAATAATAAGATCATTTTATACTTAAAAATGTGTGAGTTCTAAAAATATATTTTTATGCCCACTTATTTTATGGAAAAATTTACCTTATGTTTAAATGATGATAAAATATATTATTGATATAAATAACATGTTAACACCCTTATAATTAAAAATTTATACGGAATAAGAAAAAAATAGTTAATATTTGGAAATTCATTTCTTATAAAAAAATTCATAATATTTTCTACATCCAATTAAAGTAAAATTTCTAAATTTTATAGCTTTAATTTGAAAAAATTATCTTCATTTTTTGATCCAAAATAATATTATCATCTTTGGATAAAATTTTAGTATTTTTCAAAAAAATTATTTTTAGTTGAATAGTGTAAAATGCCTCTTTTCCAAAAAAATGAATTTTATGACCCCATTAATATATAAGAATAAAATAAAATTTATGAAAACTTATTATTGAATAAATATGTATTTTATCAGTAAAATTATTCATTTAAAAATAATAATTTTAATTCACAAACCTATATTTTATATTTTATAATTTAAATTATATTTTCCTATAAAAATGTAATTATGTGTTATCCATTTATTATTTTAATATTAATTTTTATCACTTTTAAAAATTTAATATTATATAATGGATTTCATACATATATTAATAATATCCAAATTATCTAACATGAATAATTTTATTTTTATTTATAAATGTAAGTCACCATGTTTAAAAAATGAGTTACTATGATATGAGTAAATTAGGGTAAAATGTTAAATGAAGGATAAAATCATAACATATCTAAATAATTATACTTTATTTATTTGTATATGAAGGGGATTGAGAAAGTCAGTCACTATATCCATCAATTCCGACCTTTTGGAGCCACTTTTATGAAATGTTACACCTCTTATTACAATAATGCCACTCCCCTCAATTATTAGAGGGGGCCACCACCACCCCACATATCATAACAAAAAAATATCATTATTAAAATAAAAATACACCAAAATCCCTTTTAAACAATCAAATAAATTTCTTATATGTTTTTTTATCCTCAAAAACCTCTTTTAAAAGGCATAATACAATTTTTAAAGGAGTTTCTCCAAGGAGTAAGGTAAAAATTCATAATCACTCATTTTCATTTATAATTTTTATGTATTATTATTCTACATAAAATTATTCTATAAAATACTAAAATAAAAACATTATTATCATTAATATATATAAATTTAATTATATTTTTGGAATAATCATCACTTACCTTCGCCCCTTCTCTCTAGAAATAAATGATTCTGTCATCTATGTGTTTGTGTAGACTAATACCACCACGAAAGAAATGTTTTATTTTTCATCACCACAAAAAATTATCAGTTATAAGATTTATTTTAATGAATAAAAAATTATGTTTATGACATAATTAACATTATATAAATATAGAATCATTAAAGACCTTCCTTCCCTCTCATTCTTTAGGAAATGAATACACCACTTGTGCTTTAGTCCATGCTACCACCTCTATTACCAACATGATTAATTAATCACCACATTACTTGGATGGTTCAAAAATAGATTTAATGAATATATATGATGTTAAAGAATAATATTTATCATGATTTTTTTTGTGAATTTGGGATATAAAAATTTCTGATCATTATAATGTAATCTGTTGATATTTGTAAACTACACAAAAAAAGCTCATCATCATTCATGTTCTCTAAAACCAGGCCCATAGTTTTCATACAATATAAAAGCGTAATTATAAATAATTAAAAAAATAAACAAATTTTATAATATAGTAATTATGAAATTTGTATTATATAAACATGTTTTATTTTTTTCTTTTATGAAATACATACAAAATAATTGAAATTACCAACATCTTATTGTGTAAATAAACAATATCTAAATAGTTAATTTATGATGAATGATTACAACTAAATAGTATAAAACATCATATATGTGAATATGGTTTTAAAATAGTCCATTAATATTATCATATTTATTTTACAAATGTTTAATGGTATTTTATTTAAGTGAGGAGTACAAAGGTAAGGGTTTTTCAATCTCATATAATATGGGATTCAAAATTGATATGGATAGGTTTAAATTTTCGGAATTATGTAATATTTATCTCTAAACAAATATATATTTTATTATCCTATATTTTTTCATGATGATTAGATTTTATCATTCCATGTCACTTCATAGGTTCATAATTCACTCGAAGTGATGTTTTTAAGAAAAATCAACCTTACCTCCTCCTTTTAGTTGAGAGAAATGTTTTCTCTAGGTAAATATTCCTTATTTTGGTTTATGGATGTTATTTCCACCACTTCGATGATTTATTTTTGTATTTTTCATTAAAATTACCTTTTTTATAAATGTAATACACTTTTAACATTTTGAGCATGGTTTTTTCCAAAATCTATAAATTTTTACAAAATGTGATAGGAATATTATTTTTTAAATTATTTTTATAAAATCATATTTTCCGACCACCATCACCTAATCTATTTAAGATAACTTTACAAAAAAATTACTTGATGGCGGCCTTGTATTGTTTTCGGGGTTAGTTTATTTAAAAAGTTAGTTGATATGGTAATTTGTGGAGTTCTAGAGTGAATATTGAAAAATTATGTTTAAAAATATTCATGATAGAGGTATTAATGATTTGAAAGTAATTTCAAATTTTTTTTGTACAAGGTGGTGGTATTTCCCTGTGTTTTTGAAAATTTTATGATCTAATATTTAGAAGAAGGTAAATGTTTAATAAAAAATAGAGAGTTTCATGAATCCCACAATAAAATATGGAAATATCATATATTTCACAAAATATTTAATATTTCATGAAATATTGGTGATTCATGGAAGAAATTTTCCAGAATAAAGTACATTTTAGGAAGGAAGTGACTTATGTGATGATGCCATGACTTTTGGAAGAATACCTAAATAGAAGAGCTGCATGATTTTTCCATGAAGAATGATTGTTTTGAGAAAAAATTAGCTATTTTTGTGAATAGGTAGTGGTAATTGATAATGTTTTATAAATGGGATAAAATGTCTATAAATTTTTGGCTACCCATCCTTTGAGAATTAGAAGAATTAATAAAGATCCAAAGGCTATGAATTCAAAAAATAATTTTATAAAGTATTTTCTAGCATATGGGATTCATAAAGACATTAGTTTAATGAATAAAAGAAGTTTTATGAATTTTTAGAGAGATTCACAAAAGTTTGTGGGTTCCATGAAAGATAAAAGTTATATGAAAAATAGATAATTTCATGAATTTGTGGATAGAATTATGTGAATGTAAGTATTACACAAACTAGAAGGATTTTCAAATAAATTTGGTGGTATGGAGGTATTAATCAAGTTGATGAATGTATAGATTCATGATTAAGCGAATGAGGAGTTCAAAATATTGATTCAAGTGATAAAAAGAATAATATTTTGAAGGAGTGGTGAGAAAAATTTAGTTGAGGTAGCAGTGAGCTTTCAAATCATGATTGGTAGTGAACTATGAGGTAAAGTGTGTATAATATGAACTATTTAATAGTAGTGAACTTTTTTATATTTGGTACATATTCACATTGCCTATGTAATCTCTTTGAGCATAATCTAGTGTGTCGGAACCGAATAAAATTGACATGTATCATGCATGATTTTATTTATACTTGTACATTAACTTTTAAAAGGGAGGGAAGAGTGTTTTTTTATGATGAAACAATATCCAATGGGTTAGTTGTTTTAATCATTTATACCCTTATTAACCCCCTATATTACGGTATTTAACTTCTTTGGGCTAACAATTGGTATATATTTAAATGTTAAAATTAGTTTTTCTATCTAATTGGTTGAAACATAGGTCATTAATCATAATGGTATTCTGATCATCAATGGAAAAAATTATCATTTGTGGAAGAATAAGATGAACCAGTACATCCCATCATTATGTATAGAAGCCATTATAGATTTGTTGCAACGAATTTATGCTAGTATGGAAGTGGAGATTTATTAGATGTATACAAATGGGTATTGTAATTTGACACTAGAGGACTTAATGCACTAAGGGGAGCATTATCCAAAAAAATATACGTGAAGGTGAAGTCATGAAATTCATCATATTCCATGTAGTAAATTTTAATAAATATATTTGAGGGTGACTAAAAAGTATAATAAGATAGATTAATGGTACTTTTCAATAAGTATGACTACCATTGAATGTATCCTAATAAGTCAATTTATGCTTTCTTTGACTAGGAGGACGTTATTATGGAAGATATGTGGGGCCTCATATAAATCTCCAATTATTTAAGGATCATAAAAAACATGTTTAGAAGAATACCACCTAGATTCAATCTAAAATTCTATCTTCTAGAGGAAAAATATCCAGAAGAGATTACATTGTATAGTTTACAAAATTATCTTATTTGTTATGGAATGGGAAACGATGTTAATAAGGATGTAGAAAAAGTGAAATCCAAAGAGGTGGATTTCAATGCCATGATGAATTTCACTATAGAGGATAGAAAATAATAATAATAGGTGGATTAGGTCATGGAAATACTTTCCTAAAATCTACAAATAAGAAATGGAATATTCAAAAGGAAAATTCCAGTCACATGCTTTAAATATGGATAGGTTGGATATCATGCTGTGAGGGTCCCCATGATTTTTAAAGAATATTATGAGGTTGAATTTTAAAATACAATAAATAAGTATCTAGGATACGTGAAAGGTAATAAAAATGTTGATGGAAATTTATTAGTGAAGAAGAACCTGTTTTAATAAGTGAATAATAGTTTTAAAGATATTGAGTATGATAAATTGAAGACTGAAAATATCATAATGAAAATGTTATGGTACCAATTGTGGAAAAATCACATATTAAGGAAGAGTGAGACAATAAATAAGTGTATGTAGAAACAAGGGTTGATCTTTAGGATAAACTATATGCCTACCTTGATGTGATATAAGTTTAGCGAGATTGAAAAATAAATTTTTTATTATCAAAAAAATTTTATGAAAAAAGTGAGAAACCCCGTGTTCACCAAGGACATGCATCAAAAGAAAAAACAAAGCTATTGAAATAGAAGTTGACCCTATCAGATTTCTTATCCCTAAAAATTTTCCAAGAAAGGGATGTTACCGATGTTTCTAGAGCAGCATCAAGAAGGTCTTCAAAGTGAGATGCCATCTGGTCCCACACATTCATGTACTCCTCCTAAGTGATCTTCTTATCATTAAAGCCTCTTACTAAAAACACATCTTGTTTGTCTATCCACTCACCCTCTTCATTGTTAGTGACCACCCGAATAAGCCTTCCTATCATCTTCTCAGCATCCTCTGATAAGGCATTTATCGCAAAAGAGTCTTCAAACATATCCTCTGTGGAATGCAATAGCAGCTCAAACGACACACCACTTGGTCGCCCCTAAAAAGGCATGACCCACAATCCCCCTCCTCCACACTAGTTGAAATTCTAGTAGAAATGGAAATATTTTCTTTCTCCTTTTATTTCACTTTTTTAGAAGGACAATTTGCCATAGGAAAAGGTAGATGAGTGTAATATTTTTGGACTTTCGTACTGCCTTGCCACCCCTTCCTCATCCACTGATCACATATATCATTAACATGAACTTCTAAATCATTGTCTTCAGCAAATTGATCTGATGACTCATAATCAGAACCTTCCCTGGGAAAATAAAAATCCTGATCAGATCCTTCAACCTCCAACCCCGCAAAATAGTTACCCAGCTTAATGACTAGAGACCTCCTCCTTGGGAATGATCTATTCATATCCTCAGTCCCCAAAGTATGATCCTTTCTAGAAGAACCCAGCCCAGTAAGCACAGCTTCGACATATGAGGTAGACTTATAGGCTTTAGTATCCCCAGCCTCCCCAATTCTTGAACCCATTGTTGTCCTAAGACCACTATCATTCTCCTTAGTTGAATACTCTAAAGGTAAACTATCCACAACAAAAACACTAGCCATGCACTCTTCCACACCAGCATGAGGCTCCTCCAAATCCTTCCTCAACCGACTAAAAATACCACTAACAAAAGGATTTGTATCCAGTTGATCCTTTTTAATGACCCCTACCACCTTCTCAACTTCCACAGGTGCCTGACCAGCGATACCTCCATTGATCTCATGATCTCCGCATGAGACATCCGGAGCACCCTACATCTCCTATATTCGAGAACCACGCCTACAACCCTTCGAAGAATGACCCATTCTCATAAAAACCGAGTATAAATCCACCCACGATTCATAGAAAACCGGTTTCTTATAACTGAATTCTTCTCCTACCATTATCCAGACAAAATCAGGAGGGATTATTAAAACATAAATCTCCATGCAAGAACGAGGATTAATTGGGTGACATAGCACATTACTTCGACTGTACGCACACAAAAACCTACCAACAAGGTTCCCAAGCAACCGAAATATAGAAGGATTTTGAAACGGAAGAGGAAGGTTTGGAAAGATCACCCGAATTGGCACCGAGGGGGAATAACACTTCATGTGGAACTCGTAAGTCCATCTGAAAAAGAAAAAGTGGGACCCTATGCTGCTGCGAAGAGAAAAGGCCTAGGATTTTATCAGAACCTCTTCTAACACAAAATGAATCATAATAATCTTCCTATCATGTAACCCCATGGTAGCTCATTCCTGCAAATCCCACAAGGCAAACACGAATCGATCGAAAGAATCCACTGAAGGTCATCACTTTGAAAAACAAGATATCAGAGTCCGATTGAGGAGCGCCGAAGCATAATTGAACTCTACGATTGAAAGAGGTAAGTTAGGGCACTCGTTGAACAAATCCGGAACCATAGGGCAAAGAGAAGATGGGGGAAAAGGAGGGAAGAAGTCAGGATTAGTGAAAGGGGAGAAAGGGGGATCTGCAACCTTGAAGGACCACAAAGCTGGATCAGAACCCCAATAAAACATCCTCTTTTTTTATTGGGGTGTAATAACGATGTCTAATATGGACCTAAGTTTAGTGACACAAAAAAAATCCAATAGAGTAGTTCATTATGAAAAACTCTATAGGCAGAGACTTGAACAAGAGATGTCTGAGATGAAGAAAAAAATTTAAAAATATAAGTATTAAATGATAATTAATATAGAAAATGTTGTTAAATACATTCTTAATTTTGAAGAACATAATATAGTTATTGATGGTTTAACTAAAATTGTTAAAGACCACATAAAATGTATTAAAAACATGAATAGGAAGTTGTAATTCTATGAATAAATGTAAAACATAATGAGTGTATATTTAATATTGACATGAAATTATATAATATGATCAATCTAGTGAATGAAATGGTGGAAGTGGAGCACATAGGTCCAAAAAATAGAAGAAATAACGATATCTAGGTGAAAACCGGATATATGGCATGATCAAAAACCATAAAGATGTGATGATTGATGTCAGACCATAAGAACCCACTATAATGATGAAAATTGATTTGGGTATGAATTAGAATCTTAAGGTTCATAAAACCAAAAGAATAAATGTTCCCACAAAAATGATACACAATAAATCACGCGTATTTGTTGTTATTTATAGATTAATGTAGAGAATTCTTAAAATGTGTGTTCCATAGCCAAAAGAAACTGGAGGGAATAGATGAAAAAATTATGGCCATAGAGAGATAAATATTAAATGAATTATTTTTTGGACACTATTTATAGTGTGGTGGATTCAGACAAAAAAAATAGATATTGATCATTAACAATGCTGAGGGATATGCGGAAGAATACTCGAAGTGGACATAATCAACAGATCAAGGAATCATCAAATGAGTTAAAAGAAATGATAAATTTATCTGTATCCCTAAAAGATAAATTTGTTTCACCATATTTTGGGGAAGATCAATGACACCATCCATCTTCAAGTATGAATACAATAAAATAGATGAAAAAGAAAAGAGTTAAGAAAGAAGTTATTTCTTGGATTTCCTTCAAATAATTAGATCTTAGTAGAATATGGATCATTGATTATGGATGAACGTCCCATATGATGTATGGTATGAATTTAGTGATAGAAAATAGTTAATATAATTAAGGGGTTATTGATATGGTAATGATGAATTCCCAAATATAATTGGCTTGAGAAAATCCATGTTATATAGAAAGGTATTAGATTTTTTGAAATCTTGGCCTTTGAAGGTCTCAATAAAAACATGTTAAGGGTAAATTAAATATGTTACTTGGGGAATGAGATAAGATTTACAAAGATGTATTTTATCATCAATGAAAAATAATGTTTATATTTTTTGTAGGGAAAGTGAATAAAGGTGAATATTTCCCTTGTAATTGGAGAAAATGATGTATTCTTTATATAAAAGGAGGAATAAACCAGGTTGTACCATAATTGTTTTCAACTAATTCCATCCATCCTTAGAATAACAAGTGAAATTTGATGCAACTCAAGACATCCTCAATATATTATGTGATCAAACACATATGTGATATTCTTTCAAATAGGGGAAAATCATTCAAATTATGTGAAATAAAAAATAATTAAAGTCAACATGTGTTCTTGAGCTAGTTCATGAAGATGTGTGTGAACCTATATCACCAATATCCATTTATTTGATGAAGTAATATGTTATTTATTTTTGATTTTAGTAGGATGGCATGAATTTGTTTCATTTACCAAAAGCCTGAGGTGTTCAACTTCATCAAAAAATATCAAAGGAAAGTTTAGATAATTATTGGGAGGACGATACTAACGTTACAATTTGAAAATGGTATACAATTAAAAAATATCCAAGTGGGGGATTATCTCGACAAACTTGGGCTAAGACACTATGTTTAAATATTAATAACTCATATGTAAAATGTATTCGTATAGAGGAGAAATCAGATTATAAAAAGTTGTCTAGAACAATGCTTATTCAAGAGACCTACCAAAAAAATATTGGAAGGAAACAATTTTTAAATTTGTCTACATACCCAATAAAGTTTTGGTTTTTCCAAAAGAATAAAATACCCTTCATAAGATATGGTATGGAAGGAATCCATCATTTAAATGCATTTTAATATTTGTAATTAAGTGTATTGTTTTTGTAAGGATAATCACAGTATGTTTGAATCTTAAAGATATAGTGGGATATTCTATGGATACTTATAGAAAAGTAAAACAAATAAATTCTCCAACATGATTCTGAGAAAAGAGGTTGAAATCAATGACGTCACTGTAGTAAAAAAATAAAAGAGTCATCAACATCATATTAAATAGACTTCTGATGATGGTGACAAGGAGACAATAGATTTATGGAGAGTAGAAGTGGAAAATACTAATTTAGAAGAAGGTAATGTTAATTATTAGATCATATTTAGAACTATATATATAAAAAATGTAAACAATTAAGTTTAAATTAAAAAATGGAATATCATCTGGGATCCGGTAGTTTTAGTTAAAAGCATGGAGAATGATGTGTATACAAAAAGTAAATCTTTCTCTCTTAAGGAGTGTAACAACCAAAACTTTTATCAATGAGATTTATCCCTTCTAAATGTAATTTCATATAGTATAAATATCTTAAACACACTTAAAGACCATAAAAAAATTTATAAATGAAGAATTAATGAAATAAGAATTATTTTTAGAAGTTAAGAAACCATTACTGATGAAATAATATCATGACCTCAGGAATAGTAATATGAACCTTATGAATAGTAAACATACCAAATGAATAGTAAACTCACTATTAAATTATAAATAAAATTTAGGCATCTTATAACTAAAAATATGATATAATTATATCATAGTGTATGTAAATACACGCTTAAAAAAATTATTAATTAAGTATTTGAATTTTTATAAGTCATAAATATTTAATTACAATTTCATAATTAATTTAATAATTTAAATATAAATTTATTTTCACAAAATTTATCCATAAATTAATATTTTTATATCTTATTTTTTGAAAATAATTTTATGAGACCTTAATTAATTTTTCAATGTGATACAAAATTAGTTATAATTTAAAAATATGTATTTTCCAAATAAATGTTGGTTTTAATTAAAAAGAAAATTACTCTTATTTAGAAAATTATTTTCATAAAATGGAATTTATTTTTGAATTCTACACATCGAAAAATGGTTTGAATAATTTTTTTATTTTTCTAAAATTATTGAACTTTTATGAATAATAAAATATGATAATTTAAAATAAAATATAAATACATGAATTATGGAGTCATAGATGATGTAAAGTTGATGTAAACCAAAATATCAAACAATTATTTATTATTTTAATATATTTTGAGATAATTTCCAAACAATTCATAGTCTTGAACCAAAATAATAAACTAATGTATATAATAATGAGAAAACACCCCTCTCTTACACTATAAATAGCACCCCTCACGCCCTCTTATCCTCACACTTCTCAAGTATTGATACATTCTTAAATTATTTCCAAAAATCATCCCTATATGTTTACCCATGTCCAGGATCTATTGGTATCATCAAAATACCAAGCCTAAGTTCTTTAAGGAGGATCTCACAAGGAGAATTTAAGAGGTAAATCCAATCTCAGATTCTTTTAATTTCCTTTCAATTTCAGTTTTTCTTAAATTATCCACAAAAACTATTATAAAAATGGAATGAAGAATTTATTATGTTGGTATAATGGTATTTTTTATCAGAATCTACATCCATAAAATCTTACCTCTCTCTTTTTTATTTTATAAATGAAATTATCACGTGTGATGTGTCAATTTAGGGACATTGTGGGTGATTAACTTTCATTTTACTTTAATTCCTTCATGGATGCTAATACAAAAATTATAATGGTTGAAATAGATTATAAATATTATTTTAAAATCCTCTTTATATTCTGTAGATAACTTATACCCATAATAATAAATGATAAAACAAAATGATTTCTTTGTGCTCAAAAAAACTGCTAGAATTTACATAAAATAACCATCATTAACATCTATTCAATGATTCATTCTCACACCATATAAAAAATTATTTATAAGATCATATAGTATTATGGAATAAAATTAATAGCATATAGTATCCATTTTGTATATTTATCCTCATTTTACACGAACTTCACTTCATGTATACAAGGAAATCAATCATGAAAACCATATGCTCCCGAATGATGAAATTAAATAATATAAGTCATGGAGAGGTTTATAAATGAAATTAAAAAAAATAATGAATCAAGTTCATGGATAAAATGTTCTATAATTATTAATTAATAAATATAATGTGATTATATTGGACATTAAAGTGAAGAAATTGTTGAGATGCAAGGTAAGGGGAAATCTCAAACCCAATGCTCTTTATTTGGGGTTTTCCCTCCTTAACACCATTTTCTATATGGTCATTCCAAAAAAATAATTTCTTCATAAATACATTACCTTTTCTAGGATATAAAAATTTTCTACTTGAGTTTATAAAAAACACAACATTTTCTAAAATAATTGATCTTTAAAAAAATTGACCTTTAACTTCAGAGATTGTTTATTCATAACTCATGGTTGATGGTTTTTATATCATGTAAGTTATTCCCTCTTTCATTTTGGAACCCAATTTTTATGAATGTATTCTTATGAAATGAAACCCATTCCCTTCCATGGGTTATTTTTATACCCATGAATGATATATGTTATATGTGGCATGCATGATAATGTAAATTGTATGATGTAATGTGTGCTCCCAAAATTATATAGTGCTCTAATGAATTGGATAATGTGAAAAAAATGCGAGATAAAGTGAAATATGAATGAACATGATGCTATATTTTTTAACAACTATGTGTGTTAGTTGACCACTAATACATGATGTTTCATTTTTTTCATTTCATCTTTTCATGCTTTTTCATAATGCTTACTATCATCATTATGAGCCTATAACTATGTAACGCTGATAATGATTTTTCTCAACCCATGTTATATTGTTTTCTATTATGGTCTATCCTTTTAATTGGATTTTAGCTCACCCATTTTTATGTATATCTTCAAGTGATTACATCTAGTAAGGAGAATTCAAGGGCCAATAAGAATCTCGAGAAGAAGGAATTAAATAAATGATTATATTTTATTGTATAAATGTTATGTATGGTCCTAATTTTTCCAAGACACTAATATATTGAATCTTCATTGTATAATAATTTTGAGTAGTATGGATTAAAAAACATGTAATAATAATTTATGAAATATCAGGGTCACTATAGATGGTATCAAATTATGGTTTAGTTAATTTGGGAATTTGGATTAGATACCCTTAGTGAAAAGCCATAGAATAACACTAAGTATAATTAGGCACCCAAAAATCATTTTTTTAAATTATAAACGAAATAATCACACAAGATATTGCTTTAGAATTAAAGTAAAAATAAAATATTTTATTTGTTTATGACATGTTGACTCATTTTTTGTTATAACCATTTCTATTTTAGAAAATTGTGGGAACCAGGAGAAATCAGACCAACATCCCTTGTGAGGGACAATGTATAGATTTCCAAAATAACATCACCAATGACTTGGGGGTGGAGTTAAAAATTTCTTGGGGATTCTTACCTAGAAATATTAGGTTTTGAACAATAACCTGAATAATTTTGAACACCCACATTCACCGAAGAGGTAGAAAATGGATATCATGTGTTTTATGCGGAAACGACCACTAATGTTTCATGGATCTCAAGATCAACTTGTTGAGGAATTTTGGGTCAACTCTCTAGAGAATATCTTTTCTATTATTCACTGTTATGATATAAATAATGTGAATCTCATTATTTATCATCTAGATGGATAGGCCAATCAATGGTGGGATTTTATTTAGAACACAATGCTAATGGAAGAAATTGAAGAGATGGAGTGGGAAGACATTAAGATAATGTTTCATAAAAAGTATTTTCCTTGAAATCTTCATAAAAATATGGGGAGATAATTCATTGAGTTGAATCCAAAGGAAGGATAATTTATCATGTCCTATGAAGAAAATTTCAAAAGGCGTGCAAGGTACACATTAGGTTTTGTTATCAACAATTGTAGTAAAATCAGTAGATTCTTTAGCGGTTTGAAACTACACCTTCAACAGGCTCTTAAAATTGGAGAATTTGGGAGTTACGAAGAAGTAGTTCGATGTGATATAAAATTGGAGATGGATTTCGGAAAATTGTACCATGTTTATGGTGATAAGAAATGAAATATGGAGTTTCAAACCATAGGATCTAATGGGGAAGGTGGAAAGAAATCTCAACAACACACATGTCAAAAATACAGGAAGAGGCATCATGGGAACTACCTAAAAGGGATAGGTACGTGGTTTATGTGTGGGATAGAATTACAGAAAGATCATGAATGTCAAAAAGATGTGAGGAAACAGTACAATTTGGTAGATGAAAGTAGAGAGACACCCATAGAATAATTCTATAAATATAAGGAGAAAGGTCAACATGCAATAGAGTGAACTAAACCTCGCATTCTTGAGGTTAATAAGCATCATAAGACACCAATTCCAAAATATAAAGTCAAGTCATATTCCATCACTACTACAGAAGTGGAGTAAGAAAATAATGTGTTACAAGGGACACTTCCTATTCACTTAAGAATGGAAAAAGTATTATTTTATTCTTGTTATGTGCATTTGATTATATCTCACAAATTTTTTTAGAACTATTTAATCGAATCCCCTTAAAAAATTAAGTCGAAATATCTATAAAATAAATAAGTGGAAATATTATTTAAACCCATGTGTTGGACTCTTCTCCCATTAGAATATGTTAGAATGATCTCTTAAAAATCACGTAATACTTCCCTTGGTGCAATTCGATGCTATAATGGGGATGGATTGTCTATATATATAAAGAACACATCAATTTTCGGGGAAAGAAAATATATTTCCATAATCCATGCCATACCATGATCCTCTACAAATTCATGAAAGATCAGGAATATCCTTTGGAAAATCCATCAATGGTGTGGTTGTTGATTCCATGTGAAGAGTCATACCTCGATAAAATGGTTGAGTCAAAGGAAGGTATCGACCTAGGGGAAATTCCCCTTGTGAGGGAATACATTGATGTATTTCTAGAAGAGTTTCCCAAACATCCTCTAGATCACGAGGAGTTATTGTTAGAAAATATACCAACAGCTACTACTTTCTCAATGTGTCTAAATATGATGGATCCTATCGAACTGGAGGAGTTGAAGAAGAAGATATGATTGAATTTGGACAAAGGGTTCATATGAACTAGTGCATCAACATGGGGTGCCCCATTGGTCTTTCTAAAAAAGAAGTATAGATCAATGCATCTATGTATCAATGATTAGTAACTCAACATGATCACCATAAAGAACATGTATCCTCTTCAAAGGATTAATGACTTGTTCAATCAGTTACAAGGAGATTAGTAATTTTAAAAGGTGGATATCAATTTTGGATATCATCAACTAAAGGTCATGAAGTATGTTATTCATAAGTATCAATTCCATACAATTTATGGGAGCTATGTGTTTGTAGTGATGCCATTCAGGCTTACTAATTACAATAAAATCATCATATATTTAATTAATAACATCATTATACATTACATCGACAAATTTTTGGTAGTGGTTATTTATGATATTCTTATATAATCCAAGATCAAGAAGGAACATGAAGAACATATAAGGCTTGTGTTGGAGACATTATAGAAGGAGAATCTGTATGCAATGTTTATAAAGTGTGACTTTTGATGAGGAATGTCACATTCTTGGGTCATGTAATCACAAGTGAAGGAATTTATATAGACCCTTCCAAAACAAAGAAAATTGAGGAATGTCACTTACCCTCTAGTGTCATGGAAATGTGTAGTTTTCAGGGAATAGTTTTGTTTTACCGACAATTTTTTTGTAAAATTTCTCATGATTTTCAATCCCACTACTATGTTAATAACGAAAGGGGTAAATTATATTTGAATGGAAGAATAGGATAACATCTTAAAAGATATAAAGAGAAGTATTATCACTGTACCTATACTCACATTATTGAGAGTGGAGATTGTTTTTTGATAAATAGTGATTCTTCAAAGATAGGGTTTGGTTGATAACTCATTAAAAATGATAATGTGATAGCCTACACCTAATGACCATTGACGATTCATAAGAATAACTAACCGATGCATGATATGGAGTTTACAACAATGATTTTTACATTGAAAATCTGGTGACACTACCACTATGATGAGAAATGTGACATATATACCAATGAAAAGAGTCTAAAGTATATATTCACAAAAAATGAGATTATCATGCATCAAAGGATATGGGTAGAGCTAATAAAAGTCTATGATTTCTCTATTCACAATCTTCTGGGCAAGAAAAATAAAGTTTATGATGCTCTACGTAGGAAAGGAACCTACTACTCTATTCATGTTTTGGATTGAAAAAGAACCTAACTACAATGATATGAAAAAGATGTGTTTGGAATTAATAATGGTAGGGAATAAATCCTACCTTGGACAAATGATTTACAAACCATCTATCCAAGAGAAAATTAAATAGCCACAATGGGATGATCCAAAGATACAAAATATGGTGAATGCAACAAAGGAAGGGAAGTTGTAGGAGTTCCATATAAATGATTATGATGTGATTTAGTTTGTAATGAGGATTTTCATGCCATCATAACATGGGATAAAGAAGTACATATTGGATAATTCACCTAGCTCAACTTTCTCTATCCATCCTTGTAGCACCAGTATGTTCCGCCATCTACATGAAAACTAATGGTGGGATAACATAGAGAAAGAGATTTCATAATATATCTCAAGGTTTTTGTTATGTAAGCAACTTAAAGAAGAGAAATAGGAGTCCAATGGTGTGATGAAACCATTTTCTATACCTATGTGGATATGGTAGAATGCCACTATGGACTTCGTCAGTGGTCCCCCAGAGACATCAATTGGAAATAATGCAATATAGGCTATGGTGGACCGAGTTACTAAGGCTTCCAACTTTATCACTACTCGGGAAGATTTCTCACTTGAGAAATGTGAAAATATATATATGAAATAAGTGGTGAGACTACATAGAGTAAAAATCTTGATTGGCTCTGATCATGATTCCATATTCACATCTATATTTTGGAGGAGTCTTCAAAATACTTTAAGTACTGAATTAAATTTCTGCATGACCTATCACCCCAAACTGATGGCCAATTTTGAAGGACTATTTGTATACTCAATGATATGATAAGATCCTTCTCATTAGAATTAAAAGGTTAATGGGATCAACATCTCCCATTGTTTGAGTTCTCATATAACTACAGATTTCAATCGGTTATTTAGATAGATCTATATGTATCTTTGTATGGAAAGTGAGGAAGAACTCGATCCTATTGGGATGAAGTTGGCGAAAGAAATATTCTAAGACCTGATCTTTTGCAAGAGATGACATAGAAGGTTCAAGCCATCCAACAACATGTCAAAGTTTCCTAGAGTTGGTAAAAGAGCTATGCTAACAACCAATGAAGGGACTTGTAGTTTGACGTTGGATATAAATAAATCCTTTGAATATCACCATTGAAGACCATCTTGTGGTTTAGAATGAAAGGGAAATTAAGCCCAAGGTATATTGTCCCCTTTGAGATCCTTTATCACATAAGAGTTGTGACCTATTAGCTGACACTTCCACTGAATATCTATCATGTTTATGATTTTTCCATGTATCACTCCAAATTAAGTACATACTAGATCCCTCACTTGCACTAAATTCAAAGGTGATGAAGATGATCTCTCTTATGAGGAGCATCTAGTAAAGATTATAGAATGGAGAGATAAGGTTCTACACAACAAGACAACCATACTTTTTAATGTATTATGGAGGAACCATATGTATGAAAAAGAAACTTGGGAACTAGTGGAGGTGATGAAGGAAAATTACCCTCACCTGTTTATGTTAAATGAAATTTCAAGGGAGAAATTTCAGAAGGGGGGAAGAATGTAATGACCCAAAATTTTATCAATGGAATTTCTCCAATTTAAAAGTTATATCATATAGTATAAATCTCATAAAATCACTTAGATACCATAAAAAACATTATAAATGAAGAATTAATGAAATAAAATTGATTTTATGAAGTTATGGAACCAATACCGATGAAATAGTAACATGACCTTAGAAATAGAAATACGACCCTTATGAATAGTAAAATGACCAAAAGAATAGTAACATTACCAATTAAAGTGTAAATAAAATTTAACCATCGTATAAGTGAAAATATGATATAATAATATCTTAGTTTATGTATATAAATGTTTTAAAAATTATTAATTACGTGTTGGAATTTTTATAAGTAATAAATATTTAATAAAAAATTTATAATAAAATTTATAATTTAAAATAAAATTTATTTTCCCAAAATTTATCCATAAATTAATATTTTTATGTCTAATTATTTTATGATAATTTTATGAGACCTTATGTAATTTTTCAAGGTGTTAAAAAATCATTTATAATTTTAAAATCCGTATTTTTCATTTAAATGATGGTTTAAATTAAAAATTAAATTACAAATATTTATAAAAATGTTTAAAAAAATGAGTTTAAATTTTAATTATATAGATTAAAAAATTGTAAGGGTGAATTTTTTGGGATTTTTATGAAATACTAAGCTTTTTGTTGAATAGTAAAATACAATAATTTACAATAAAAGCTAAATATATGAAATATGGAGTCATACATGATGTAAGGATGATGTAATCAAAAAATATAGAAAAAAATTACTTATTTTAATATATTTAGAGATATAAACCAAACTAAGCATAGAATTCATCCAAAATAACAAACTAATGAATATAATAATGCGAAAACACCCCTCTCCTCCACTATAAATCCCACACCTCACCCCCTCTTCTCCTCACACTTCTCAATCTTTGATAATTTTCTATGTTCTACAAAATAATATTATCTAGACCCTAACCCACGTCCAAGATCTATTTTTCTCATCAAAATACCAAGCCCGGGTGCTTTAAAGAGGATCTTAAGAAGAGAATTCAAGAGGTAAATCCTCTATATTTTTCTTTTAATTTCCTTTAAATTTCATTTGTTTTCTTCTATTCTAAGCACCTTCCATTATCCAAATGACATGATAAATCCGTTATGTTTGATATACAATTATTCTTTCATTTTAATGTAATATCAATCAATAAACTCCTTCTATGTCTTTTATTCTAAAAATGAAATCATCGTCGGTGATGTGCAATTTACCGATATCGTGGGTGATGCACTATCATTTTCCACTAACGACTTAAAGGATGTTAATAAAAACATTATAATTCTTGAAATAAATTATAACTTTTATGTTAGAACCATATTTTTATTCTTGAAATAACTTATACACATACTACTAAATGTTAAACCCAAATGAGTTCGTTGTGATCGAAAAACCACCAAGATCAACTTAAAATGATCATCATTAACATTTA
Organism: Viscum album; assembly: GCA_963277665.1. Lineage (NCBI taxonomy): Eukaryota > Viridiplantae > Streptophyta > Magnoliopsida > Santalales > Viscaceae > Viscum > Viscum album. The sequence goes on along the minus strand of OY728160.1, from coordinate 250,692,550 downwards.
TCTAATGATTCATCCTCAAAATATATAAAAAAATTATTTATATGATAATTTATTCTTCTATAAAATCATGAATAAAATATAATAACAATTTTGGATAATTATCCACATTTTACACGAACATCAATTCATGTCTACAAGCAACCCAATCATGAAAATCATATGATATTGAATGATGAAATAAAAAAATATAACTCATGTAAAGACCCATAAATAGAAGTAATAAAACCATAAAGAATCAGATTAATGTACAAAATTTTCTTAAATTTTGAAATATTGAATCTAATGTGATTATTCAAGAAATTAAACTGAAGAAAGCATTTAGACACAAGGTAAGGGGAAATCTCAAACCCACTATCTTTCTCTGGATCTTCCTTATTTAACACCATTTTTAGTATGTTTATTCCTTAAAAACAATTTATTCATCATTATATTAACTTTTATAGAATATAAAAATTTTCTACATGAGTTTATGACAAACAAAATGTTTTTCAAAAGAAGTATTCTTTCAAAAAACACACCTTTTACTTCACGATGTTGTTTCTTCTTCACTCAAAGATGATGATTCTTATAACATGTATGTTATTCCTACTTTCATTTTAGAACCCAATTTTATGAATTTATGATTATTTAGTGAAACTCATTCCTTTAAGTGGGTTATTTTTTGTCAAATATTTATATATTCTCTATAGGGAATGACAAATAATATAAATGTTATGATGTGATGGGTGTGCCCAAAATTATGCAGCACAATGTTCATTTTATGATATGATAGGTGTGGCCAGAATTCTATAACACTCCAACTCATTAGGTAACGTAAATAATCTCATCAGATAATGTAAAATATTAATTAAAAATATGATATCTTTGTTCACAACTATGTGTGGTAGTTGACCACTAAGACATGATGTTTCATTTTTACGCACTGTTAGATTCCAAGAAGCTTCTTAATGCTTACTCTCATGATTATGATCCTATTCCCATGTAATGTTGATAATGATTATTTTCAACCCATGTTATATTATTTCATTTTTCTTAGCTATCATATCACTAGGATTTTATCTCACCCCTATTTATATATATCCTCAGGTGATTACATGTACTAAAGATAATTCAGTGGCCAATAATAAGATAGCAAAAAAATAATTAAATAAATGCTTTTTTGTAAATTTTATATATGGTCCTAATTTTTCCAATACACTAAAAATTTGTATCCTTGTTGTGTAATTATTTTATGTTGTATACCTTTAAAAATATGTAATAAGAAAGTAAGAAAAATAAGGGTCACATTAAGTTGAATCTAAATGGTTAAAAATTTAGTTATAGATGTGAAATGAGTACAGGATATGATTGAAGATTTTGTAAAAATTGAGAATAATTAGACATAGGAGAGTGTTTCATTGATGGTAGATAGGAATGTCATTAGTTCCAAGTGGGTCTTCTAAAAATTAACTGAAGGAAGAGGGTGTGGTCATTTGAAACAAAGCATGGTTAGTGTTAAAGGGTTACCCCTAGATCAATGGAATTGATTTTGATGTGATATTTTCACCCATTGTAAGATTGGATGCCATTATATTATTATTATACAAAGAATGGAAATAAAATTTCAATGTTTTGATGTTGTATGGGAAGTTGGATTTCCTAAATAGTGTTATGGAAGAAGAATTGTGTATTAAGAAGCCAAATGGGTTTCCTATTAATAAACATGAGAGATAAGTTTTTCGGTTGAAGAAGGTACTGTATGGGTTGAATCAAACACTAGGACAATAGTATTTAGGACATTATTTGGTTTCAAAGATTCTTGGTTATCAATATGTTGAATTTGATTGCAACCACTATGTCATAATGAGAGTGTTCAAAGGATAATGGTGATGTGGTATGTTGATGAAATAATATGGGGGGGATCCAATGATTCATAGCACAAAAGCTTCCCATAATTTATGAAAATTTATTTTGAAATGTTAATTATAAGATAAATGACATGTTTCCTTGGTTTATAAGTGATGAAATTATGTAATTAATTATTAATTTTTCAATCGAAATATTCCAAAGAGGGTTAGAGATTATTTTGAATGGATTATTCCTAGAAGATGATTAATCTAGTGGCTACCTGAATGAAACTTTCATGTCATAATGAAGTTAAAGATGTCAAAATTAATGAATACCTGAAGATAATTTGTAGTATATTGTATTGAATAGTGAAAAATCTTAACAATGTTTTTTGACATACGAAGCGGTGTATAATTAAAGTAATCCAAAATAAAACCACTTAAATATAGTGTAAATAATAGTTATTATATCAAGGGAATTGTGGGTTTCAGTTTCCTATACAATGAACAATCCTAGAAAGGGTTATTAGGTAATATAGATGGATATAAAACTGGTATAGAAGATAATAGAAAATAAACATTAGGTGGTGGATTCTATCTTAGTGGATTTTGTGTTTCATTTCAAATCAACAAACAATACTTCATTTTATTAAAAATATAAAAAGATGAATATATTGTGTCTAATCAAGATTTCATAAAATTATTGTGAATGAAGCAGTGACTTAATGATTTGGGAGTCAATGTGCAGTCTCCAATTGGAAACCATTGTGAAAATTCAAGTGCTATAAATCATTGAAAAAATATCATCTTTCACTTATAGACAATGCACACTAAAATCTATCATCATTTTATCAAGAAGAATGTTGATCATGGGAATGTGAAGTTAGATTGTATGCCTACAAAACTATAGTTTGAAAATATTCTGATAAAGGACTTAGCCAAAAAAGAATTTCAACATTACCAATTAGATCTTAGATTTCAGTCGACTGCACACACTTGAATAAGTGTGGATGTGGAATCACAACTCCCTGAGGTATGATACGTTTTTACCGTTATGATAATATGTTTTATCTAACTTTTTTTCCAAACATAATCATGTTACTTTTGGGTTTGTTGAAAGCGGGGTAGAAGGTGTGGTCATGGAAGGGGGAGAGGATGATAGAGAGATTAGGGAAATAGGTGGAGTATTTTATAAAATGATGATGTTGAATATATTCATTAAAAGTATATATATCATGATGTTCTAATCTATGGTTTTCTTGATGAAATAAATTACCGATTGGGATTGTCATAGTGTGGAAGAAGTGGTCTTCTTGAGTTTCATGATTATCTACTCTGTGATGATGAAATGTTCCAACTATAAATTCCTAGTTCTTTAATAAAGTGTTTCAATAATTAATTGATTAATTAATTAACTTTACACACTACTATTATTTATAAGGATGATAATGTCTCATGTGTGTTTTTAGTATATGTTGAGTAAATCTAGGGTCGCTACCAGGAGTTATAGGATGAGAGTTTTGGTTGAAGATGGGAGTGCACAAATATAATTCAATGAGATGGAGAAATAAGTTTCAATATGGTATCAATGGGTGAGGAGTTGTTAATTAACCTCAATGGGGATATTGTTGAGAAACAAATCTTTCAAGGTGACATTATAGTGTTTTTGGGTTGCTTGTGTCTGTTGAAAAAGTGGGTTTATAAGGTCAGTTGTGGAGTTCTAATGTTAATGTTGAATAGATATGTTGAAAAAGCTTCAAGAAATATATATGTAATCTAAGTATGTGGTTTATAAATTTTCACATAAAAGGTGTAGGAGTTTTCCATTGTTCACCATATATTTAGTGTCAAAAATTTGAAGGAGGGGGGAAATTTTGTGAAAGATGGAGTTTTAGAAATCCATCCTAAAAATATTCCAATGAAATGGAATATAAAAGAGATTTATTATATAATGAAATAAGAGTTGTTTGGGGATGAATTATTCAAGAAGGTGGTAACTTTAACGAATGTTTCAACCTACATGATTACACCATGATTTTTGGAAGTGTATAATAATGGAGGTGCTTCGTGAAAGTATCATGAAGAAAAAGAGTTTTCTAAATATATTTTAGAGTTTTTTAAAAAAGTGGCAGTAATATAGGATGTTTCATAAATGGGTGATAATGTAAATAAATAGGTGGGTTCCCCCTCCTTTGAGAATAATAATCCTTAATGAATATCCAATAGATATAAATTTATGAAAAAAATAATGAAGGATTTTCTTGCATGAAGGATTGATAAGAAAATTATTTTCATGAAGGTATGAAGTTACAAAAATGTTTAGATAGATTCATGAATTGTTGTGGCTTTTATTAAAGGGAAATTATTTTAGACGAAGTAGTCAGTTTCATGAGTTCTAGGATAGTGTTCCCCAAAAGTGAACCATATGAAAAATAGAATTATTTTTCCCAAAAATTATATATTAAAATGGTATTAATAAATTAGTTGAATATACAACTTCATGAAAATCCAAATGAGGTGTAAAAAATATTCATTCAAGTGATCAAAAAAAAATTATTCTAAATTATCATTGAACAAACATTAATATGGAGAGCAATGAGGTTTTAAATTATGATCAGTAGTGATCGAAGAGGGATAATGATTCTTCTCCAAAGAGTGTAATAGTACTGTGATTTAGTGGATTTGGTACAATAGTGCATTTCTTTTGTATTCTCAATGTATTTAGGCTTATGAAGGTGAACTATGTAAAATTATTATGTCATGTGTTTGTTTTTATTTCTCCTCATATATTGATATGGGAAAAGAAGATAAGTGTTTTTTCTTAATAAAAATACAAGATCCATTAGGGAATCTATTTTAATCTTTCATACCCGGATTAACCTCCCCTATTTGGTAATTTAACCTAGTTGGTATAAAAAACACACTCTCCATATTATAATATTTATTAAAATAAATTAATGTTCCCATTGTTTTAAAAAATATTTCTAACAATAGATCAAAAACATAAATATTATTTCTTCTTATTATTTCTATAATAGAATAATAAGTCTCATATAAAAGTTTTTTAAATATATTTCAAAATCTTTTAATGTTTCTCATGGCTATATGGGAATATTCTCTAAGGATACCACAAACTATCTTTCTCTAGTTAGCATATAAAATGTTCTATTAATGTTTTCATGGAACCCATCTTTTTCCTTGAATTAATTAAATGATGTTTAAAATATTAATTTTTCATGTTTTCTTAGCACATACATGCATTATTTGTCTTTATGTGATGGGTGAGTCTTATATATCCCCCCAATTCAGTGTGTAAAGTTTGATTTCTCATGTAATCATTATGGGATACACAAATGTGAATTATCAACCCACTATATTAGGGGGATAAGGAAGTGAATTCAAGACCCACTATATTATGAGAGATAGGGATGGGAATACCTAACCAACTATATTATGATAGAGATAGATATAAATTATTGACCAACTATTTTATGATTTATTTGCTTATGTTTGTCCCATATTCATATGTTTTACAACATTCTCATGTTATGATGACACATGTTTTCTGTTATGCTTAGATCATTGTACCTAGATTTATTTGTGATGATACATGTTTATTTAGGTATTATTTACTAATGTTATGGACCTTGACTATGCTTTCATACCAACATTGTTTTATTATGATCACTTAAATATATAAATTTTTGTCTCTTCTGTAGACCCTTATTGAGTATCTGAGATCACCCCTTTATTTTTTTCCATTACCATGCTATGAAGATGATTATGACATATGATAATTCTATAAGGGGTTCTATAAGGGTATAATTATCTAGGAATGTTAATAAGTGTTTTAAAATATTTTTTTATAGAGATAATTTCTAAATAAATTAATACTTTGGGTTCTAGGATCATAATATTATTAATGATATGTAATTTCTAACTTGTGGAATTGATGTAAAATAAAGATATGTTTAGCTTGGGTTGCCTCAAAGGATCCTAGCTAAGCAATATTGAAGTTGACCTTGATGTTAAGGCATATTTTCCACAAAATCCATATAAAAAGTGGAAAACAAGGGATAAGTACTCCAATGATGCAAACATGTATGTCAATCCGATGTTGAATCCTCTAGTGACTGTTCAGACCCAATTATACCAAAATATCAACTAGAGGACGTGCAATTGTCACGTTAATATTAAAAAATTGAAAGGTCAGCTGAATATAACCTAAAGGGGAAAAATATCCCCCAATAAGAATTGGGGAAGGTGTCTCTAGAATAATCATCTTAATCCTTTAGTCCTCAAGAAAACAAACAACCTCATGACTATAAGAATAAAAACTTTATATAGAAATATGACATCTTGTAGTTTATTTTCATCATTCTGGACATGATTTATATCATGGGTTCCCTTTATCTCTCTATAAAAATTATTGATTTAGTTTATAAGGATATAGTGTTTATGGTCATGGTTTATACAGATAATACATACTACAAGGTGATTAGTTTCAAAAAATTACCTGCAATAATTTCCATCGAAGATTAGGAATAGGAGGATAATAAACATTAACAAATTAGTCCTTCATACATATCAGGAAAACTCAACAATATGGACATCGATCAAGAATTGGTGTAAAATGTTTTTTTGAATTAATATCATACTATTTTAGAACCTCCACCACCTGTAATATAGTGAAGTTGAATTTTCACATTATAATATGGAAACCCAAGTGTATGATAAGGTTGAGAAGATGCCTCTTTCTAAGATCAAACTCATAGAATTGTTTAGATTCATACTCTCTGAATATTATTTTATAGGTTTTCTCAAATATATTATCTTTAGCTCTCTTCTAGGAAGAACATGGATTCACATGAATAAGGAAAAACCCTCATCATACCACCAGTTCCTAAAATACTTTACTAATGCGAAATATAGACTAATTTATATTAAAAATTCCCCTTCATTTCATATGAATATCAATATATAGTCACATGGTTCTAAAAATGGATGGAATTAGTTAGTAGTAGATAATTTCATCGAAATTGCTTCCAAAAATGTTCTAGATATCACCCCATCAATCCATGGAGGGAAATCAATGAAAACTACATATTTCCTTTCAACTGAATTGATGTGTAATCCCTAGTTCTGGGAATTCATTGTATAAAATGGGTTCTGTTGGTTAAAAAAACAATGTATCCAATTAGTTTAATTTCATATTTTGGTTTAGTATATGTCTATATAAAGAAACCATTTCCAAGGATGGAAATAAATACTACAATATCCTTGAAAATTAACATATACTCCAAGAATATTTAAAATTGTGTAGGTTTTAATAGTATTTAGATAACATAGAAAAAAATATTTGATAATCATGATATGAATCATATAATATGATAAATATCGTGAGGTTTGGGAACATTCACTTCCATTCTCATGGTGTTAGTTTCATTAGATGAACATGATCATTTTAAAAAGGAATTTGATCCTGAAACATATAATAACACACCCATGACCACTTTCAAATCCCAAAGTTCCCATCTACCCTCTAGTTACTATAATATAAATTCATAATAAGAGGAAAAATATGATCTTATGGATCCCCTCCAGTATTTGAGGAAGGTGTCTGATGAACTCAATAAAAATTATTCTGGTCATAAAGGAATATCTACAACTTACATTGATTAGTTTCTCTATGGATCATGAATAATAGGATAAATACATATCCTTATCGATTAAAAATTTATATTGAATTTCATGGAACTATATATAAATTATTGGATTGGATCCTGATGTGGTTACCCATCATTTGTGTCATCTATATGATCATCGTGATTTTAAACTTGTAGCAAAGAGGATGAATCATTCATATTCTACTAAAGTAGAAGCTAAATTGCTTAAAAAAACTAAAAAAACATCATATAATAAGTCCAATACCCCATATATTTCTTTATAAATATGAATTTGAAGAAAAATAATAAAAAAAATTATTCCATCATTGATTTTAGAGATATTAATCATCATTTCACAAAGTATGATTTCTCAGTCAAGATCACAGAGCTACTGATTGATGTGATGGATGGTTTCCAACCCCTATCCTTTATAGATATGTATTCAATATATAAATAAATTTAGATATTAAATTATAAGGAGGAAACTACTTTCAGAAAACCCAAAGACGTATACTACAATCTGGTAATTCCCTTTTTCTTGAATAATGTTGATACCATATATTAGTGTACCATGCACCATATCTTCAAGTCATTTTTTGGGAAGAACATTGAATACTATGTAAATGATATTTTTGTGAAGTCTCAACAAAACTATGATCATCATGGTATTCTTGATACAATATTGAATAAATTGTGGAAACATAGTTTGTAGATAAACCCCATAAAATTCACTTTTGGGGTAACATTAGAGAAATTCATAAAATTTTTAGTATGCCATCGTGATATTGAAGTTGACTTTGAATAGGACAAGGTAATAATCTATATATATCTTCTTTAAAATACTATTGATTTGATAAGATTCTATAGATGTATTTTTATTATCAGATGTTTCATTTATAAGCACATGGGTAAATGGTTTACTTTTTATTATATTAATGAAAAAGGAGTCACCTAGGAGTGAGAAAGAGATTTCAAGCGTTATTTTTATTGTATCAAACAATATCTCATGAGTCCAGAATTTCTGATGGAATTGGATGAGGAGAATCCCCTTATCCTTTATCTGGGGACCCTAGAGAGATCTCTTAGTGAAATACTTACTCAAAATAATTATACAAGGAATGGAGAAAAATATATTATCTCAAAAGAAAAATGGTTTATGTTAATATGTAGTACTCCAATGTTTAGAAGAAATACTTTTCACTAATATTTATGTTATAGAAGTTCAGTTATTATTTAATGCACCCTAAGGTTCATGTAATATCTCTTGTTGATCCACTCTAGTACATCCAAGTCCATCCAATGTTGATAGGATGTCTACAATGATGAAATATAATTTTGAAATAGTTTGAGTTATTTCTCATTCCCTAGAAGGAAAGAAAATGGAATACTCTATCCCAATTTCACATGATGCATGCTATCATATAAAATTCACTATTGAATATAGATCTCCTCTATGAGGATGTCTTCTTCATCCATGAAACCTACCAAATATGGGAGATGTACTTTTATGGTGCATCTAGGATCCTGATAGGAAGGAGAATAGAAAATCTAAAGCATAAAAAGGTTCTCCCTAGGATTTTAATAATCTCCCTAGTAAAGGAAACCCATCCATAATTTTTATACTATTATAAGGTTTTACAAAAAAATGAAGAAACACACTATTCCTTCATATTATTATTAAATATATCCCTATATACATTAGTGTATCTCTTGAACACTAAGGTTGACTCAGATTTTGTTACTATGTAGGTGAATGTAGAATACGAAACTAAGAAGGAATAATTAATACCCATTTTTTATTTTGAATGATGGTTGATGGGTGAATTCTCCTCAGATCTTGCATTGTCACATATCCCATATTCATGAAAAGGTTGTTTTGATGCATTGGATAATGAAACCAAAACCTTATAAGACCAAGAATTTTATGAAATGGTTATTTTCACCATTTACATGAGGGTAGTCTCACCATTATTCAAAATTAATAATGTAGAGATTAGTGAAATCATCACATTCCCTAACCAAGGAAATCCCTTATACTCACCAAATAAAACTGTAATTAGATGGATGTAATGTATAATTGTATACCTCTAAAATAATATTCTATAAAAAAATTGAGCCATGAAGAAATATATATAGTATAAAATATAATATCTCATCCTTTACGATGGAAAAAATTCCATTAAGGTTCAATATATGAGGAGAATTGATGTAGTCTTCATTAGGTCCATTAAAGGAGGAGTGACCCACACTATTATATAGGAAGTTGATGCTAACAACAGTGGAACACACTAGACAAGATACATGTCTACTCATAAAATCAATAGAGTTAAATACTTCTTGGGATCAATGATGCAAGACTATATGTAGTTTATGAAGAAATACCATACTTTTCATGTACATGATGACTTTATCTATAACAAACTAGAACTACTATACCCCACCAAATATTATTGGACATTTTACACGTGGGGAATATATTTCGTGGGGACACATCCTAAATATTTTACCAAATAGTTTAGGAATATCTGTACCACCATTGACTTCTTCTCCAAGTCGGTTGAGACAATATCTTTCAAGGAAGTCAGATCAATGTTTATCATCAACTTCTTGAAGTCCAATATCATCACAATGTTTTGGGTACCCCACAAAATATTGAAAGAAAATGAAACCATAATCTTCCATTCCACATTTAAAAGGCTATATCAAGAGTCAATGAAAAATTTTATGGAAGTCTGAATGGTATAAAAAAACATTTTAGGGCTTTAATCCTTGAAAAAGTGATCCAATAAGGTTATTTGGATTTATTTGACCTAGGTCGATGACCTAAGTGAAAGAAAGGATGAAAGGTAGAAAAAACTTTACACAATGGGGTTCTTTCCTAATGTAAAAAACCATGGGTTAGATTATTCATAGTCATAGAACATTGGGTAGAATCACATCCATACTTTAGAAAGCTTTATTATTATATAGGATTGGTGTTATATATGAGATGATATAGTTTAAAAAAATGGATAGAATTAAAATATTAAAGTTCAATGATGGGCTTAAATGAATGAACCACCATGAATGGTGTTCATAGGATATTCTCTGGGAATGATATCCACAAAAATATATCCATAATTCATATTTTTAGGGGTTATTTATGAATGGTTTTACACATTGAGTTCGGCAGAACATCAATGGGGGGAAGAAATCAACATGAAAAAATCGTGGTACTTTTTCAACCATTTACTATTATTATTCATTATGAAAAATACCTATTAGATTTAATTTAAGACATATGAGATCAGAATACTTATCAAACACTATAGTTCTCTTGAATATAGTGCTCAAAGTTGAAGATACATGGGATCCTCTTTATGTATCTTTCTTGAAGTGCATGCAAGAAATCTGTAGGAACTACTTTATAGAAATCCTTATTTAATGAGGTCACATAGAAAACCCAAGTCTAATGATGTGAATATAAAATTTAATATTAGTTTAAATTTTCTAAAAATTAACTGCAACTATGAAGGAACCACACGAGAAAAATGGACACTATAAACCCTCTACAAAAAAACTACAACAAAAAACATTCTATTTGATCATGATTGATTTGAATTATTATGATAATAAATTTTCCATATCTACCTCATATGTTATGTAATATAATATTTATTTAAATTTATTAGGATAATGTTTTGAGGGTTAAAAATCCCCCCTTTAAATTTTGTCTTATCAGCATGAAGAGAAGATAATTTTGAGGTAGTAAGTGAACCCTAAAGTACATTAACCATGAGTATAAGGGTAGAATTGTCATAATATATATGTTGTGGGGGCCCTAATTTATTTTTTAGATTCATGACTTCTTTTAATGGCATTTTTCATTTTATTTCTAATTTTTCTTTGTTTTGGGGGATTCCAATGAATTTAGGTGGAAACTGTGGGTTTTCAATATTTGGGCCAAATCGTGACCCTACATCCATATTTAAAAATAAATATTGTTTCATTTATAAATCCTTCATTTTTAAAAAAATTTACCCATTCCAATACCCAATTATCAAACCGAGGTATATTAAAATCACCATATCCATTTGGACCACATAAAAATCCATAATCATGATTGATTTGGGTTTTTTATTAAGGTATTGCGCATGTCCGTAAGTTCATTTCCTATTTTAAATAATTTTTTATTTTTTTTTAAATCAGAATAATTTTTAAGTATTTTTTGGTGATTCCATATATCACTTGAATGCAAACACCTACGTCTCAACCCCATTAGAGATTTTTCCATTTTGGATCTCATCTCCCCTGCGGATTAGGGAGATCTTTCATAATCTTTCTCAAATAGACCAGATTTGAAGAAGTAAAATGTTTATTTCATAAATAATTCTATTTTTACTCTTTCCCCCCTATTTTAGTCCCCACATGACCTACTATGACTCCTTAGAGAATTCCTACTAGTTTTGGTTACTTGGAGATTCAGATGTTTATGGACATGGTGTGATTTATTCAAGATTTCATCAAGTGAGTATTTCTCTCTTCATTTCCTTCCTTCTACTTAGGGTTTCCTCCCTCTTTAATGAAGCTATGAAATTTCCAAAAGTTAGGGTTCATATCTATGGTTTGATTTGGGGTCTTTTTGGGTCAAATATTGTTGTCTAGGTCTCAATTAAACTTTCTTGTGGAGCAGTGATGGTGCGGTTGATGTTTCACACCAAGATTGAGGAGTTTGACACAAAAGGTAGGTGGTTCCATGTGTAAAAAATTATTTATGAGTTTTCTTGATTTATTTACTAATTAATCATTTTCCTAATATATTGTGTGTGGTGAGAAAACTATTATTGGTAGCATCAGTAAATTATTTAGTATTAAAGGTACAGTTTTTTAGTTGTTTGTTTCTCGAATGTAACTCATGTGATATCTATTGTGGTAGTTTTTATAAAATATGAATGTGACTTATTAGTTATTGAATGGGTAAGAAAATAATGGTTTGGTAATTCTTTAGTGTCATGTGGGCCTAAAAATGGGGTTTTTAATGGGTTTTATGTGTAAAACCTTGATAAACATCTTGAAGGTGTTTTATGAAAAAGTATAATTTTCATGTGTATCTTTTGTGGAATTATTTGAGGTAATATCATTTCACTTGAGAGTGTTTTAATAAACTTTTCTAGGGCTTCTAATTCTGTTTTTTATTGGTAATTGTGTGATTTTGAACTTGAAAGAGGGTTTCGAAATGGGTTTGTATGCAAAACATGGTTATACCCATTGGGTTGGTTTTATGAAAATTGTAAATGATTTAATGAGTTACACAAAGTGTGCGAAGAATTTTTATGTACTGTTTTGGTGGGTGTATTTTATTATAATGAGTTTTATAATGATAAAGTGGTCATTTGGGATTTCAAACGTTTTGATAATTTTTTTAATTTTTCTAGGTGATTTATGAAATTGTGATGTGGGTGTGAAACATGTTTGTGGGCTATTTTGGTGTGAGTATGATTTCAAAATGCATTTGAATGAAAAGCAGATTATATAAATTTTGTGATATACATGTGGGTTTTTTGGTGAATTTGTGATGTGGAAGTATTATTTTCATGTGAAAATTATATTTCGTGGCTTGTTGAACTTGTTTGAGAACAAGAGGGAAACCCGAGTATCTATGTCGGTTGACATGTACTAGTATTCTAGTGATCCCATGGGATTTGGACTCAGTTTCACATAGCAAGTTTGATGCTAAAAACATTAACTAAATTAAAATGATGATGATTTTGGTGGACCACTAGGTTATGGGTATGATCTATACTATTGACTCGTGTGCACAAGAATAAATATTGTGATGTTTACTTTCACCGAGATACGAGGTACCTGGGACCCACAATGAGCTAGTTCCTAGGAGTTATTTCACATTTCTTGTGTTCATTGGATGATTTATTCTTACCATAGGCATATGGTACGTTGGGATTGAAAATTAAATAGCTTTGGTATTTTTATTTAAAATTTTTGATTCTTTAAAATAGAACAATTAAAACCTATTTTTATTTAAAGTTTCATCCTTTAAGAAATGTAACTAGAATTTCTTGTTTATGAAAATTTGAAAGCTTTTCATGTTTGAATTTTTATCATATATAATCTCGGAGAGGTTTTATCCTATTGGGATTTGGATCACACCCTACTTACACCTTTTGGTTGAAGTATACTAGGTTAATTTTTGTCATAGGTTTGGGTACAACTTTTGTGCGAATGGTTCAGGTTTCTAGCAGTCCTTCATGTGGCGTTTTCATAGAGAAAGATTGAGGGTGATTCCCCTTTGCCTTGAGGTGGTTCTTGGGTGACCATTTTTTGTTTCTTACATTTTTAATGGTCTTTATACATTGTTATAAATTGTGTAATTTAGTTATAAATTTTAGTAAAACATGTTTTAGTTTGAAAAATCCATATTTGGTTTATTAGATCTTTTTGTTTTTGTTTGTTTATAAACTAGAGTAAATCATTCCCAACTTTCATTTTATGAAACCCATGAACTTTTCCATACAATATGGATCAATAACAACCATCAGGCCTTGACACGAGTTGGGTATGGTGCCGGTTTTTATGGAGAAGAGATTCAGTTTGTGACAAAATAATATCAGAGTAGGTTTTCTCTCTTTGGGTTAAGTTACTTGGGGAAAATTCAGGATAGCCTGAAGCTAGGATTTTTGGGACTTGACATTTTAGTTTTGGTCAGTGTGCCTAGCCATAACACCTCATGATGGGATTCGAGTCCCCATGGGAAGTTGGAATTTATTTGATTCCTTTGGTTTTCTTGGTTTGATGATGATTTGGGGAAATGAAAAGAGAGCCAGTTTAATGGTCTTCGTGAGCTCGTAGGGCCCAGAATGCTATGTAGAGTAAATGATATTTCCCTAGAACACACTATTTGATAGTGAAGTGATTAGAGTATGGAGCCAACCATATGTCCAAGTCACCCACTGAAAGTAGTTTCCTCCTATATTGTCTTGTGTCCTTTAGTTTTGAAATCTTGGGTGTTCAGTTTTAAAGAAAAAATGACTTGGTTTTAAGAAGCGTAAAGTTTTTGTGAAATTATTTTCTAATAAAGAGGTAATGGTTTGACTTATGAAATGGTAGAACAGAATTTTCAGAACTGTTTTAAAATTGAAAATGGTGTGTTTATTCCTCTTTTGAAAGAAGGAACTATGTTAAAGTTTGATTTGAAAAGTATTTCCAATAGAGTTATCTAAACTATTGAAAAGTGTTTTAATGGGCTGAATTTTTTTGAAATTAATGTGCATGAATTGAAAGTGAGTTCTTATTTTATTTATTTTTCCTTTTTGAAAATTTTGGTAAGATTTAATTTGGGATTCTGATTTCGTGGTTAGCGGTCTTGACGTAAAAGAAGTATTGGTTGACTGTTTTGGTTTTGAAAAGTGGAAAAAAAATTTGTTCTAAACATGGGTATTTCATTGAGAGAACACATGCATAGGGTTATATGAGATGATGTATGGTTAATGGAATGAATGGATGAGTTCTGAGATGGATATGAGGAGGGTTCCATTTATCGCACAGAAACAAGCATGTGTGAGGTCCACGGGGAATCATTGGTGGATACGCTATCCACTAAACCATTTGTTTTCAAATAAATTTTTTTAAAGGAAAACATGATATCTGGATGACTAGTTTGGGAGGATGGGTATTTTTTTTTTGAAAATGTTTAGGTTGTGGGATATTTTGAGTAAAAGAACCCCTCCTATTTGAGCTATGTTTTGGGTTTGTGTTTGGTCAGTAAGATGGGTTAAAGGGCTTCTTAGTGATCTCTTCTAAGAAATGTTTTGGGATGCCATTATGGTGGTTCCCTTTATGTGTTTGAATCTGGTTTGTGGAATTTTTGGACCAAGGTATCATCTTGTTTGGGTCCTTGGGTTCTCTCGTCGGATAAGGTACACCCCCTTTAATGGTTACTTCATGATTGAAGTGCAACTTGGATTGTTTCACCATTGGAAAATCGACTATTTGATCAATATAAGGAATAATTGTCTTGAGTTTTTTAGATTTAGATTACAAATTTTCCTTTATAGGATTTTTGGATTTTCTTGTAGTGGGAGGGTGCTCGTGGATGGTTGAAAGAGTCCTTAGTTTCTTATGTTACCTATGTCGTCGAAAGTTGAAGTGGTCCAAGGTTGCTAGTGTGGATAAGTGTCTGGATGGTGTCTAAGAGGGTATCTAGGTCCTTCGTAGTCTCTTAGAAGTATGAGTTTATGTCAAACTAGCATTGCTAAAAATATGGTCATGAGAGTCTTTTATGGGAACATTCTAGAATTGTGTGTTGTCTGGGGACTTGGCATAACATCCCCTTCAATGTATTTTTTCTATCTGTCGAAATGGTCATGTTCGGTGACACCTTGTGATATCGTGTACTCATTTAACTATAAATGTGAAGGTTGTGCAATAATCTAAGAGTATCTATTGTGTTAGGAGTATGTCTCCCTTGAAAGAACTTCAAATGCACTGTTTTAGATGAAAGTGTTTATATGTGCCATTTCCTCCTATTTTTTATTACCATAAAAAAACATGTGATGTGTGTGAATCTTTTAAGCCCGTGTTTCCGTGAAATGTTAGGTTTTGGTAAAGTGAGTTTTGAAATGTGTTATGTCTTGGTAAACCTATATGGGGTTGCATTGTAGTTGTTTGTAGCACCAGAAGAAGAATTCCCATTCAGGGGTTTCCAAATCCTAACTGTGAGGATGAAGATGCTTCAATCCTTTGAGCTCCAGCCATAGGGCCCGAAGTGAAGCCGACGCGTAGTCAGTGGAAATCCAAAGGTCATTCAAACCCTTAATTTATTTTGAAATGGCCTAATGAAAGTCTGACCCTTGTGCTAGGGAGCCCATTCGGGCCTCCCCTTGGTAGTGTCGTGATTCTGTCTCACGAAAATTTAAGTTGTGTCTTATGGTGGGGAGCCCATTTGTGTCTCCCTATACTAGTAACTCAGATTTGTCTATGCTCTTGTCTTGGTGGTAGGTTATCTCATTTAGAGATATCTAAATACAAAAATCTTCCTGGGGTAAACATTGGGATTGGAGAGTTGCCATTAGTTTAGTTAAATTAATGTAAGTGTAACCTTATTAGTTGTTGTTATTCGTTTGGGTAAATTTCTTGAGTCTTATTCGAATAGCGTTTGAGGAGTTTTCTTTTAGAATGAAGTCTGAATGTTCTTGATTTATTTCAAAAAGTTGTTAAGTTATGTTTTGTGAGAGTATTCCTTCCTTAATTGATCACTAGAGGTGTTTTGGACTTTGGGGGTGAATCTTTGCAATGGAGTCCATTTCAGCCTTTCGGGTTGGTTTGGTTTTTTCTTTTGGTCGTGTTGTAGATTTCTGAGGGAATAATGTTTTATGTTGGGGAGAATTGTCACATCCATGACTTATTTTAATGTCATTTTTCATTTTATTTCCATTCTTTCTTTTTTAGGGGTTTCCCATGAACTTTGGTGTAAATTGTGTGTTTTAAAAATTTGGGCCAAACCATGAGCCCATTTCCATATTTTAAAATAAATTTTGTTTCTTTTATAACTGTTTTAGTTTTTAACATTTTACACCAATTCGACTTTCCAATTTTCATACCCTTGTATATTAAAAACACCATATTAATTTTTACCACATAGGAATCCATAACAATGATGGATTTGGTTTTTTATTAAGATATTGGGTCTGCCCGTATGCCCATTTCCTACTTTAATTTTTTTTAAATTTTTTCAATATATCATTACTTTTTTACTTTTTTAGGGGATTAAATCTCCCACAGAAATAAAAAAACATGAGGCTCACCCCCATTAGTGATTTTTCTTCTTTTGAGCTCATATCCCCCATGGTTAGGGCAATGTTTCTTAATCTTTCTCAAATCGACCAGATTTGAAGAGGTAAAATGTTTCTTTCATAAATCCTTCATTTTCACACTTTTTCCACCATTTCAGTCCCCCAAATGACCTAATATGACTCCTTAATGACTCCCTACATGTTTTGGTTACTTGGAGAGTAAAATATTTGTGGACTTTGGGATATTTCTTCATGATTTCATCAAGTGAGTGTTTCTATATTCATTTCTTTCCATCTCCTTATGGTTTCCTCCCTATTTAATGAATCTATAAAATTACCAGAAGTTAGGCTTCATACCTAGGGTTTTTTTTGGGGTATTTTGGGTCAAATATTTTAGTATAGGGCTCAATTTTACTTCCTTGTAGTGCAGCAATGGTGCAGTTGATGTTTCTCACCAAGATTGAGGGTTTCGACATAAAAGGTTGTTGGTTCCATGTGTAAACTATTACTAATGAGTTATCTTGCTCGGTTTTTTAATTTAGCATGTTTATAATCTATTTTTTGTGGTTTAAAAACCATTTTTGGTAGAATTGGTAAATAATTTAGTATTAAATTTACATTTTTGTTTCAAGTTGTGTGTTCTTCTAATGTAATTCATGTGATATCTTTTGTGGTAGTTTTTATAAAATATGAATGTGATTTATTAGTTATTGAAAGGGGATGAAAATTATGTTTTCGTAATGAATTAATTTCATGTGTCCTCTAAATTGGGTTTTTGAATGGGTTTTATGAGTAAAACCATGTTAAACTTCTTGAAGGTGTTTTATGAAAATGTGTGTTTTTCATATGCATCTTTTGTGGTGTTATTTGAGGTAATTTCATAACACTTGAGAGTGAATTAATTAATATTTCTAGGGCTTCCAATTATGTTTTTATTGGTATTGGTATGATTTTGTCCTTGAAAGAGGGTTTTGAAATGGGTTTGTATGAAAAACCTAGTTATACCCCTTATGTTGGTTTTATGAAAATTGTAAATGATTTAATGAGCTACATAAAGTGTGAAGAGGATGTTTATGTACTGTTTTGGTGGGTGTATGTTCATAAAATGAGTTATTGAAAGATAAAGTGGTAACTTGTTATTTCAAATATTTTGATAATGTTTTTTAATTTTTCTAGGTGATTTATGAAATTGTGATGTGGGTGCGAAACATGTTGGTGGGATATTTTTGTGTGAGTATGATTTCAAAATGCATTTGAATGAAAAGTGGATTATATGAATTTTGTGATATACATGTGGGATTTTTGGTGAATGTGTGATGTGGAAGTATTATTTTCATGTGAAAATTATATTTCATGGCTTTTTGAACTTATTTGAGAACAATAGGTAAACCCGGGTATCTAGGTGGGTGGATGTGTACTAGTATGCTAGTGATCCTGTGGGGTTTGGCCTCAGTTTCACATAGAAAGTTTGAAGTTAACAACACAACCTAAAATATGATGATGATTTTTTGGGGGCACCACTAGGTAATTGGTATTATCCCTAATAGTGGCTCGTGTGCATGATAATAGATATTGTGATGGTTACTTTCACCAAGATATGAGGTACATGGGCCCCACAACGAGCTAGTTCTTAGGGGTAATTTTCTGTTGCTTGTGCTCATTGGATGATTTATGACTAACGTCGGCATATAGTATTTTGGGTTGGAAAATTCTGTAGCTTTGGTATTTTTCTTTAAATGTGTTGACACTTTAAAATAGCGCACTTGAAAACGGTTTTTTTAAAGTTACAACATTTAGAAATTGTCACAAGCATTTCTTCTTAATGAAAATTTGTAAGATTTTCATCTTTGAATATTTATCACATAGAATCTCTAAGTGGTGGTATCCTACTGGTATTTTTCTCACACCCTATTTACACCATTTGGTGTAAGTATACTTGGTTACTTTATTACAGGTTTGGTTACAGCTTTTGCGCCCGTGGTACAGGTTTCTAGCGGACCTTGTTGGTGCGTTTTTATGGAGATTAATTTAGGTTGATTCCCACTTGCCTTAATGGGGTTATTGGATATCCATTTTTGGGTTTTTACCTTTGTAATAGTCTTTAGAAATTATTTTAAATTGTGCAATTCAGTTATTAATTTTAGTAAAATATGTTTTAGTTTGAAAAATCCATATTGTTTTTATTAGATTTGATTGTTGTTTGTTTGTTTATAAAATCGGGTAAATCATTCCCAACATTCATTTTATGATACCTGGGCACTTTTTACAGCATGTGGGTATTGAGAACTCCCTTCAAGCCTTGTCAAGGGTTGGGTATGTTGTCAGTTTTGATGATGACCAGATTCGGTTCATGACATTATTACTTAAAAAATATTTTAATGACTGCGAATAAAAAAATACATTAATGAGTCCCTTCCTGAACAATTTTCTATATAGATGAATCTATTTATAAACCAATTTACTTATTGAATGAATTGCTCCATAATGGAAGTTAAGTTAACCTCATAGATTTCACATGAAAAATTTTCTCTGTGAATGTTTTACTCGACCTTTATCATTCAAATAAGTACTATAAATTAACATAAGTACTAGGTGATTATATGATTATTATATAAAATTATATCCTTTGTCACTTTTTTATATTTTCATATCCTTTAACCCTCTCAATTTTTTAATATCCCATTTCTTAGATAAAATAACACTAGAATAATCAACTTTATATTCCAATGAGTGGAGAACAATGATAATCAATGTTGTTGAATATATTATACTTTATCTTTTATGTACAATGATTTTATTACTATAATTTCAAATGGGATAGGCCCTATAGTATTACTTTTTATTTTTAATATTACTTATATATATATATTCACTATGAAGTGATGTGCCTATTCTCACAAAATGGATATGAAATCAACTAATTTTCTAGATTAACTACCACCAAGAGATAGTTTGGGTATATATTTCAACAACAAGGAATTTCATCAAAGGATTTGACTGTTTTGAAAGATAAATCCATGGGCATATAAATTTATCAAAAAAATGATGGATAAAAAATAATAGATATATGGGGAAATAGTTAGGGATCCATTTTATATAGATCAATCACAATTCAAGGGTTAGACTAAGAATCAATATATGACCATCCCCCATAATTATCCTTCATTATAGACATGGGATAGACTGTCTAGGTAAGGAATAGATAATTATATTGAAAACATAATCTTACAGTGGTATGCTTTTATGAATCCATTTGGGTATCACAATATTTCTATAATCTCAATAGGACTATCATCTCAGGCTTGGTTAATAAATGGATACTAGACACAAACATGTTTCCTCTAGTGGATAGATAGGTTAGAATAAATATATGGGGTGTGAATATGATTATTTAAACTATGATCTTTTGTGATATATCTGATTAATTCATCCATCCTATACCTACATGGGATGACATATATAGAACTCCCCAATTGGAAAGGGAACTACTTTGATTGCATGGGACTCCATAGTTAAGTGTAACACCCAAAGTTTTTATGAATTATTATTTTCTAATAAATTAAAATTATTTTATGGATGGAATTCCATGATACAATAAGTTAATATTGTGGTATATGAAACACTAAGTTTATATTTCCATACATGTAATACTGAGTCCCTTCTATATCTTGCATTAGAATAATGATTGAGTTTTACCAAACAACAATATTTTATTAATATTATTATTAAGAAATTTTTATAGTTATCACCTAGCCTTTGGAATGGAAGTTAAGAATAAGATTAACTATAATATGAAATTATGGTTTACACATGTATATAAAATTAATTATCTAGTTACTAATTAATTACAAATGAGAGTAAGAACTCTTTAAAAATATGGAAAGTCCTTTCTAAAATATTTATTTTTATATGAATGAAAAAATTTCAAATAAATAAAATAAACAAAAAACATTTGATGAATTATTTTAGTGGAATATATCCCATAAACTTCTTATCATTTATCTTATGTGTTTTCTAGACATGATATTAGAATAAATCCAGTTTTATTCAAGAATGATGTATTTTTTTAAACGGCTTTTCTACCATCATTTAATGGTGTACTTATTTTAATACTAAATTTTGATAATATTATAAATTTTATTTTATAAAATAAAATTTATTTTTGAAATATTAATTTCAATATTTTCTTAGGATGATTTCATTTTTAAATTTTCTAACAAGTTTAATTTTTGGATGACTATTGAAAAATACAAAAATTTAATTTTAAAAAACTTTTCAATTAATTAATTTATTTTGATAAATTACATATTTATTTTATTTTAATGTATATTTAAGTCAATTATAAAAATATTATAATAATTTTGGTCAGTGTAATAAATTTAAAATTGAAATTGGATATAAAAATATTTCAAACTTTTGAACATTTTCATTTAAAAAACTTGTTTTTTTCCTATCAGTGGGATTAATTTTAAAATAAATTCATCAAATTTTGGGATTATAGTATGTAAAAATTTATTACATATTTTGAAATAGAATAATGTTTAATATCTTATAATACGAAATTAATTCTTCACTAAAAATATTAGGGAAAATGGTTAAAATTAATCATAGTGAGTTAGAGAAAAATGAGTTTACTAAGGGTCTAAACTTCAAAATAAAAGGACTAAATAACCTAGAAACAAATAAAAAACTGATATTATGGCCATATATTTACTATATACCCTATTTTATCAAATATTTGTCATTATGGGAGGCACATGAGGTAAGTGAGACCTGTTAATGGTGTTTATTGTTTTGTATTTATAAGAATTCCAATACTTGTATACTATAAAAGGGAACTCGTCCCCATCATTTATTCACACATATAAATACCATTGGCTAAAAAAATGACCAAATAAGAACCCAAAATTATTCTTCTAGACCTATAATCCTCACTTTTAAAAAATCCAAATAAGGAAGTCCTTTGGTGTGAACCAAAAAAAGTTACCCGAAGAGGATGTAACTTTTATCAACGTGAATATTTGTTTTTTTCCTTATACAAACCATTAAAATATAATTATAAGAGTATTATATAATAATATAAGTATAATAAATATAATTATATGATGTTATGTTAAGGTTAATACCAAAAACTCCACAAACCTCCATAAAATGGGATACACAATAACCACTCTTGTGTACGATGGACTACCGCCTTGCGAACTGATGTCGTTCGTTCTCTCATTACCATATTTTGGGGTGGGGAATAATGATGGATGTATAGTTTATATATTATATATATGATGTTTATGATGTATGTACTCTTCTATAATTATTATATAAAAGATACCTTCATGTTTTCTATTTTTTAGAATATGATAACGTTGTTCATGTGTACAATAGACTACAGCCTCATGAAGCGATGTGATTATTTCATGATTTTCATGGAATGTATTAAACATGAGTGTAATAGACATATGTGAAATATATCAAATAATAATTATACTGTAAATATTATATATATATTCCATTTAATTTTATTTCATTCTAATTTGACAAGAAAATTGAAACTACATTAAGGCGTACGTACAACCTACCATCTCTATGATACACATATTTCATATTAAATTTCTATATTTTAAATATTATTATAAATAAATATATACTGAATATATATAAATTTTTTATCATTGTTTTAATTCATGAAATGTTTAAATAATGATCAATGACTAAAGATAAAAAATAATAAGTCAAAATAAATATGAAAAAAAGTAGTTATTACCTGAAACACAAATTTAAAATGGAATTGTTAATAAATGGGAAACATAAATTAATAATAAAATCATATATGGTATGATATATAATAATATGGTTCTCTATAATATGTATAGTAAATTATGTTTTATTATACAAGAGGTTAGACTGTGTAAAAAGAATCCCAAGACTTAAGGTAAGTGGATTTCTAGTCTCACTTTTACTCCTACGAGTCTTAGGCCATATTAGCCACTCATTCATTTTTCATAGTTTATATATTACCCTATGAAATTTTATATCAAAAAATTATTTAATTTCCTGATATTAAATGTTTCAATTTATGTTATTATTTCATGTAACTCATGGTTCAGAAGTTACTCTAATTATAAGGGATTTACTTCTCAGTTTTTACTTTTGTGAGACACATGCTATATTAACCACATCATTCTTCAACAAAATGTATAAAATTCCCATTAATTTAATTTATTTTAATCCTAATTAATTTTTTTTATTCATATATACATTTTAGTATCATTCTTTCATATGGTTTAGGGTTTAAAATTCACCAATTTAGTATACGACTTATGTCTCAATTTTCTTTTTATTTAGAATATGTTTTGATATGAACCGATATTATTTTATGAAGTATATATATATAACCCTTTAAATATAATATCATGAATTTATATATCCTCATGATATTTTAATTTCCATTTTACTTTTTTCCTTCATGGATATTATGTTTTAAGGTTACCGAAGTGGTAAGGAATTTTATGTTACAATATATATATATTTATCGGGATATTTTGTTATTATTCTTCCATTGATAAAATAATCTGATATATCTCTCAAAAATACACAATATTTATCTTATCATATGGTTATTCATGATATATTATTGGAATAATACTATTTATCCTATTTTTTTTACTTCATCCAATTAGAAATTATTTTAAGAAAAAGTGACTTTATATCTCTCTTTAGTTGGAAATCCATGTCCTTTATAAATAATGAATTTTAAAAATGTTTTAAAAAATTTTAAATGTAATTTTAAGATCATTCTCATAAATAAGGATTTAAAAATGGGTTTATGTTTTAAAAATATTATAAAATGGATTTCAAATCAACTATGATAAGTTTTTAAGGGTTTTTTCAATTAAAAAGATTTTCAAAATGTTTTATGTTTTAAAAAGTGTTTCTCAAAGAGGAAATGATATTTTTATGAAGAAATGTTTTTAAATGATATTTAAAAATTATTTTCTATATATGAACACATCCTTTGGTATTGATTATTCTTTACTGGGGGTGTGATCCATTGATTCAATTCTTATTCCTTCTTTGAATGGTTTATGTTTAGGATGACAACTTTATTATAAAACCTCTTTCTATTACCTAGGTTATTCCCTGATAAAACCCCTATTAAATGTGATAATTTTAATGGATAGTAAGATAATGAAATAATTATGAAAAATGTATATTTTACAAAAGTTATGATATAATTATATTTTAATGGTTCCCATTTCATTTAAGGGGTTATGATATGACGATTGTTTAATGATCTTGTGACACACGAAAATATGGTTTTCATTATTTGAAGGGTGGGAAATATATCTCCATGTAGTTAATTATATACATATAATTGGTAAATGAGATCATAAGGTACATGGTTTGTTATCAAAATCTTAAAATAAACAAGGAACATAATTTTTAGACCTAGCCCAAAAATTAGAGGCCGTACATGCTGTAGCCCAAGCCTGAAAACAACAGCGAACATGGGTTGCATCCCAATAATAAAAACAAGATGGTACATGGGTTGTATCACATCTTGAACTCAAGAGGTTACATGGGTTGTATCTCAAATTCAAAAAAGGTACATGGGTGATTAGGACAATCCTACCATGTTATGAAGATCTTGGAAGGTATCCTTAACATAAAATTTTATAAGATTATGTGTATAAAACAATTCTATATCTTATTCAAATACTATGATATAATGGATTGGTATATTTATTACCTTGTTATCCATGTCGTATAATCTACCCATATTTATGTCTTGACTCAAGATTATTATCTCAAAAATGCGTGGTATGGTTTTCAAATGTTATGCTCATGTTCTCATACCCATATATTCATTTTAATCTTATGTATCTCTCTTGTTTTCCATTATATAGAATATAATACCACCCATTTATTATGTTTACTCTCCCTAGGTTACAAATAATGGATTTATATTGGATTAGTGGAACATATTTATGGGAATCATTGAAGATCTCTCAGTAGACTAGAAGATTATTTTACGACTTTTCAAAGGAACAAAACTATTGTGGTCCTTGGGCATGTATTTGTATAATGTAATGAATATTCATATAAAAAGATATAACATACATGTTTTTTAATCTCGGGTCTCAATAATTTATATTATATTAAATTTTACTTAAAATGTTGGACACTTGGATGAGAAATCTTTAATGAGTTCCCTAGGGATATTTCTATGGAAATGTCATGGGATGTCTCTAAAGATATTTATAAGGATGAGATAATGTATATGAAAATGTAATGTAATTTTGGTAAAGGATATATTTTGTTTTCCCTTTAAATAAATACATATTTGGATACTATATGTGTATAAGGCTCTACCATAGTTGTACATAGGGGTAACAACCCCCAAAACACCATATTGAGCAAGAATTGATCTGGAACTTGTGTATGAAAACGAACCTTGTTGCAAACCTCATTTGAAACTCCTTGATGACACTCATTAGAAATTAAAAAAATATTTATAAACTATCATGAAGTATTTAAAAATATTTTGATCATGGATGATATAAGATAATCTTAAGGTGTCATATATTTAAAATAATGTGTCATTATTTAAATATCCTATAAGAAAATTTTCCTGATTATATGGTTTTCAACTATGACAATTATTGTTCAAAATATGATTTATAGTTTTAGATAATGGTTTTAAATAGAGGGAACTAGGTTAGTACTGACTTCAATGGAAAATTTTTATGAGTTTTCAAATTGGATGATCCCTAGAGTGATTTATGTTGTGATCACACATAATCATTTTTCATGGAACTTGAATCACAATATAACCATAATCATATATCAAACTCACCTAAGAAGATAAGAATAGATTCCATTGAGTGTATAGGTAATGAGGATCATAGTGGAAATAAAATTCAGTTTTATATATTCCCTAAATGTCTAAATAAGCATTGAGGAAATTTCTTGACTGGAACTAGTGGGATTTGAATGTACAATGGAAGGAAATAAATCCCATGTGTTCTAGAAAGTTATAAATGAGACAGTTAATAAAATAGAGGTGAAAAGGACGCCAAATAATCCCCCACATATATTCTAGTGATCCAAATGTAAGAACATTAGGAATTATGGGAATCAATTTTCTAAGTTTAAAACTCAATAGGAAAATTAGAAAGGTTTTATTGATTATCGGTTTTTTAGATGATGATGGAGAGACTAGTAATGATATATGAAAGAAAAGAGGTATTAAAGAATATTATGAAGAATAGTAGTTAGTATTTTGATATGGAATTGGTATTATTAAAGTATTTTGGTATTACAAGTCTGCAATTATGAAATATATATGGATTGTTCAGTATATCTTTTTCATTAAGGATTTGAGAGAATATTTTTAATTAATGTAATGACTAAGACAATTTATTTAATGGAATGTTTATATTTTATGGAAAATACATTATTAAGGAATTTTAACACTTAATATTTCATGAATGCTTATAATATGGTATTTAGTTTGGATAAAGATATTATTCATTTGGATAATGTAAATTGATAAACATGATTACCTTAAAACTCATAAAGGTTTTATTGAAAAAGTATTTTATCTTATAATTGATGGAATTTACAAAAAATTTTGATCTATAGAATATATTCAATATATTTTTTATTATAATAATGATGAAGTATTATTTTTTCATTATGTTTCTATGGTAATTAATGTTATTTTCATGTTTGAAGAGTATATTTGATGAAGTTATTCACATGTTTGGTATGTGAAAACCAATATCCACCTTACGGTATATGGGGTTTAATGTTAATATGATTTTGAGAAATTTACTTACCTTCTTTTGAATGTTTTTTATTTTCATCTTTTTTATGGGTAAAAATGGTTAACAATTAATTAAATAGTTTATGTTGAACATTGAATGAATTTTTAGGTATTAATGTTTCTCAATATGAAGATTTATGCCTATTGGATAAACTGTAAAAACCATTCTTATTTGATGAAACCTAGTGATAGTCGGAATGACTTATCAGTATATGTATATATCTATGATTAATTAGTTCTTGAATGGTAAAAAAATGTCCGTAATTTCATGGAGTAAGAGATGAAGTCGAAATTGATCATGACACAACCAACGAGTGAGATTGTGCATATGAATGGAATGATATCAAGTATGTATATCTTCATGTGAAAAATTTTCAACTTTATGAAAAGGGTCTTGAATTAAATTTTTGTCATTTTATCATAATTTTTAATGACATCAATGTAATTTTTCAATCATATTTGGTCAATGGTTTTATAATCACTAACCATATCAGGATCACCCACAAATGCTAATCATTGTTCTTTATCACTCTCCATTAGTACAGGTTCTTTATGCTCTAGTTTTCATTCATGTTGAAGAAATCTTATTAAAATTTGTCTTGGGGTCCTGAAGATAGTGGTATGTTGTGGAATCCCTCAGATTCTCATTCCATGGATCTGGCCTCACGTTCATTAGTACCTATCCAATTTGTATATGGATTTGTGGTTCAAAGAGAATTTAGGTTTTTCGATTTGGCAGTCGATAGGACTCATGGTGCTTCATGGGTCAGATTGCTCCTTCTATGAGGGATCTAAATTTTCTACAACATAAAAGTTTCCATCATTTGGATCCATCTTCAACTCCCACCACTACTCTGAAATTATTTTCTACTACTCCTCTCCAAGTCAAACCTAGATCAGTGGTAACTATGATGTTTTTAGAGGTGTGGTTCGATAGACATCAGTGTTCCTGGTGTGGGACCTTCATATATGGACTGGGTATTTCAAAATTTTTCCTCATGTTATTGGTCAACATTTTTTTTCTTATTATCAGTAGTCAATCCATCTACTAGTTATTTAGTGGTGTTTTGATTACTTTCTTTGGTTATTTTTTGTTCAGGTTTGTTTATGGTGGCGGCTGTTGGTGTTTCTCTTGACTGTACCATGTCAATGATTTATGCTTCTCATTAAGGTGAGACTTCTATGTATTGGTTGTTTCATTGTTTAAGATCCACTATGGGATGATGAAGACATAGTGTGGGGTGAATTGTTAAAGTGGCTTTGATAGACTCTGATGATATTTAGTGTCTGGTCTGGTGGTTGGATGCCTATAACGATTGTGATGATGGATGGTGATGGTGACTCATGATGACGATGATTGGCGATAGGGTGGCATGAGTGATCTTGAATCATGAAATTATTAGGTTTTTTGTACTTTTTGAATTTTGATCATTGAAATTGGATATTAGTTTTTTTTGTTCCATCTTGGTGTGTAGGTTACCACTAAACCATAACATGGCTGTTCAAAGTCAAATTAAAAAAAATTATCAGTCTGTCACTTTCCACCTATGTTCTCGTATGTGGAAACCATGTTATGAGTTACTTTGGGTAATATTTATGTTTCAAAACATCCATTTTTAAAGTATGTTTTAGTATTCATTTTTACTATGTGGGTTTCTATGAAATTTAATTTCATGTATTAAGTATTTAATGACCAAGATGAATTTTTAGAGAGAAATTCATTTTAAGGGAGGTAGAATCTAACACCCAGAGTGTTACGGTTTTTATTGAATAAATTAAAATTATTTTATGGAATTCATTTCACTATAGAAAAAATTAATCTTTTGGTACACGTGAAACTATGTTTAGCTTGTGGAACATAAAATTCCAAGTCCCTTTGATAGCTCGCATTACATGCAATACTATGTTTTACCACACTATAATATGTTGTTAATATTAGTATTAAGTTAATATTATAGATATCACCAAGACATTGGAATGACAGTTATGTATAATATTAACTAAAATATGAAAATATGGTTTAGAGATGTATATAAAATGAATTCTTTGGTTGTTACTTAATTACAAATGAGTGTAAAAACTATTTGAAAATAAATAAATTACTTTTCAAAAATATACTTATCTATGCACAAAAATGGTATATCTCAATAAAATTAAAAAAAATTATAAATTAATTTAATGGATGATATTCATTAAACTAATTAATATTCATATTTTTTATATGCAAGATAATAGTTGAAATCCAATTTTATGCATAAAAAATTATTTTTATAAAGGACACTTTTACCACCATTTAATAGAGAACTTATTTTTAGAACTAAATTTTAATGATTTTAAAAATTTTATTTTAAAAAATTAAATTAAATTATTGAACTAATAACATCAAAATTATCTTAGGTTTAATTTTTGGTATATTTCTAAGAACATTCATTTTTGGATGAATAAGGAAAAATACTGAATATTAATAAAAATTTGATTTTTCTATTAATTTACTTATATCGATAGATTATATTTTTATTTGTTCTTAAATTATATTTAGATCAGTTATAAATATATTAATCCAATTTATTATTTTGTAATAAAATTCACATTAAAATTGAATATAAATTATTTTAATAATTTCAAACATTTTCACTTTAAGAACCCGTTGTTTCATATTATCTGTGGGATTAATTTTAAATTAAATTATGCTACTTATGTGAGTGTAATTTTTAATAATTAATTGAATATTATTAATAATTATTATATATAATTTCTAATAATTAGAAATTAAATTTTTACTAAAATATTAGTGAAATAAGTTAAAATGAATCAAGATGATAAAGAGAAAATGAGTTTACTAGGGAATAAACTTTAATCATAAGGGGGTGAATTAAAAAAACTCCGAAACAAATTGGATGGAAATATTTCTAAAATATAGAATATTTTATGAAACATATTTCATTATTGGAGGAAAATTATGTAACAGATACCTCCCAATAGTTTTTACATTTTGTTATTTACAAGAATGAAACTCCTCATCCACTATAAATGGGAACTCACCCACCTCACTTGTTCACACCACTAAATCATTTTTTATTATAAGGACATATCCAAATAAGTTCCCAAATTTTATACTCTCAACCTATAATACTCATATTGGAAACAATACCTACCAAGGGCGACCTTTGTTAAAAACAAATAGGAGTCACCCGAATAAGAGGTAACGTTCATCAACTTGATTTTTTATTTTGTTTTTTCTCCAATGCATTAAAACATAACTATAAAATTAATATATTATAAAATAAGTATCAAAATTATATTTAGATTATTTATTTTATGTTTTTGAAATTTTATTTCAAAAACATTCATCTAATGGGATACACAATCATTGTTGGGGTGTTCAATGGACTACTGCCTCGTGAACCAATGTCGTTCATTCATCCTTTTAAACCATTTATGGTTTGTAATAATGATGTTTTTCTACTTTATATATGATAGATATGATATTTTTTATGTATTTATGATTCTTTAATTATTATATAACACATACATTCATGGTTTTCATTATGTGAGAATAAGATAATGTCATTCGTGAGTAGGATGGACTACCACCTTATGAAGTGAAGTGATTCCTTCATGCTTTACATGGAATTTATTACGGATGGATATAATATAATTATGTGACTTATATGAAATAATAATTATACCTTAAAGATAAAATATATAAATATCATTTACTTTTATTTGATAAAAATATTACAAGAAAATGGAAACAACGTTCTTTAAAACATATGGCCTACTGTCTCCATGAACAGTGTTTTTCATTTCCTATTTATATATTTTATTGATTATTGTAAGGATATTTATGCTGAATATATATTATATTTATATCATTTTATAAACTATGGAAATGATTAAATCATGATCAAAGAAAGGGACGAAAAATAACAGGTCAAAACATATAGGAAAAAACAAAGAAGTTATTACCCAAAATGTAACTTTAACAAGGAATTGTTAATAAATGGGTAATATAAAGTCATAATAATCCAATATACAGTATTATATTCATTAATATATTTCGGGAAAATATGTATAATAATATTATATTTATTATAAAGGAGGTTAGAAAATGTAAAATGAAATCCAGTACTTAAGGCAATGGGATTTGTAGTCTCACTTTTAATTATGTGAGACATAATCCATATTCACCACTCGTTCCATTTTCATGATGTATATAATACCCTATAAAATGTTTTATCAAGAGTTTAATATTTTTTTGGATTCTAAAATTATCAATTTATGTAATTATTTCATGGATTTCACGATTCAAAATTTATTATAGTAGTAAAAGATTTACATCACACTTTTTATTATTGTGATACACTTGCTATATTAACCACCTAATTTTTATATGTGGTTTAAATAATAAAAATTAGTGTAATTTATGAATATACTACTTAATTTTTTTTACATAACCATTTTATGATATTTCATTCATGTGGCTTACAATTCAAAAGGTACCAAATTGGTAAATGACTTCTTTCTCAATTTTCATTCTTTTATACATAGGTTATGACATTCACCTATATTATTTCATGATGTATAAATATATAATCTGAAAATTAATGTCATGAATATATCTATAATAATAATATTTTAAGTTCCATTTTTTTTATTCATTGATGGATCTTACGATTCAAGGTTACCAAAGTGGTAACAGATTTTATGTTAAAATCTTATCGTTTATCTAGATTGTTTATGATTATTATTCTATTAATGAAATATTATGATCCATATCTCAAAAATTATTGTGATGTTTGTAATCTTAAAGTTATTATTTATATATTTATTTAATGGTACCATTTATCCTTTCATTGGAACTTAATAAAATTAATAAAATGTTTTAATGATAACCCGAATTTATTGCACCCTTTAGTCAGAAATATGTGTTCAATAAAAAAATGTTTTCTATTTTTTAAAAAATGTATTATGTAATATTAAAATATAATTTTCATAGAAAAATATTTTAGTTTTTTTTATTTTAAAAATTTTTAAAAATTGTTTTCAAAGCTTTATTTAGAAGTTATCAATGTTGTTTATCAATGAAAAAGGTTTTCAAAAGGTTTTATCTTTTAAAAAGTATATTCAAAGAGGAAATTTTATTTTATACAAGAAATACTTTAAATGGTATCTGAAAATTAATTTCTATTTGAAGATGAAATCATTTGATATAGTTTATTCATTTATGTTGATACAATCCATGGACACCATTCTAATTCTTTATTTGAATGGTGTATGTTTAATATGAAAAGTTATTTATGAAATTTGTTTCTCTTCCAAGGGTTACGCCATGATAAATTGTTTATAAGACATGATTATATTCATAGATTATTCTATAATGAAATTATTATAAAAGTAGCCTTTTTTCTTCAATTAATGATATGGTTAAATGTTTATGATGCCTATTTCGATTCATAGGTTATCATATGTTGAATTTTTTTATGATCTTGTGACAAATATTTGTGGTTTTTATTATGTGGTGGGTGGGACCTATATCTACCTATAATGCATTGTGTAATGATAAAATCTATTCCATGGCCCAACCTAGTGGGACCCGTACCCCGACTCCCCTAGACCGCCTCCAATAGGCCAGGGGCAGGTGACTAGTACCGAGTAGGCATATCACTAACATGAGAGGAATTGCATATGTACCGGTACACACACACACACACATATCCAAGTCCACAAAATTTTAAAATGTGAAAACCACTAGGGACAAAAATTCATGCATTCAACTATATCCCAACCAGCAGAGTACAACGACAACATAAAGTGCAGTAAAGTAAACCGAGCCAAAATACAAGCCCACAAAAAAAATTCTATTACCACAAGTCTAACCAATATGAATAGGTACTAGGATTGATATCAATAGTAAAAGGAACACCTCAGATAGCTTGATATCACAAGGCACCAGCTGGTCCTATTTTACCTCATACTCCATCAAAATTTCCCTCTTCTTCACAAGACACGACATGTGTGGGAATATACCACGTAGAGGTGTGTAGAGACCCAAAGCCTGACGTACATGGAAATTACATTAAATTTGCGGAATACTTAATACATAACAAAAACAGACACACAAGGACCGTAATAGTTTAGTGTCTTTGGAAACTTGGAACGTAATCTTCTAATCGTGGTGAAAGATCTTCAACATCTCCCATAAATATCTTCCAATTTTTGTTTCCTTACCTAAAACCTTTCTTTTGATCCTGGGGGAAAATAAAACATAAAAAGGGTGAGCTCAAATGCTCAGTAAGGGTAAGAATGGATAAAATAAAACATACTATATACATTTGAACTTAAAAACATGAACATAGTGTTTAAACATCAAAATCTTGAGAAACGACATAAAACATGGAAGTACATAAGGCATAGATCATAATAGAACATAAACCATGATAAAATAGCATGGGAATAAAACATGTAATTGTGGCATCCATTAAGCACATGTAATGATTTCTATAGTATCCAAGGCATTGTTGTCAAGACCATCTTAGTGGAAAAAGTCCCATTCTGAATCGAGTTCACTCCTCGTTTCAGTCCTGTAACACTGAACCAGATTAACTTACCATTACATCCATGTCTATCTCATGAGATATAAAATCTTTACCCAATTAATTGTAGGGAGATATAGGTCCCACCCATCTCATATTGAAATCATTCTTACTTGTTCCATAAAATAAACATCAATCATTCATCATAACCCAAAGAATAAAATGGGTTTCATAAACATCATCCAATCATCACATAATCCATATAAAACAAATGGATATTTCATCATAAGAAAAGTGAATCCATTTAAATCATAGAGACATTATACTTGAAACATACACATATTAAATAATTCCATCTTATATGGAAAATGAGTTTTATAAAACACTTGAAATGAATTCTTGAGGAAAATATCCGTTCTTCTTCAAAATCATTTTCTTTTAACAAAATTCTTTGCAATTTTAAAAGAAAATTATTTTGATGAAAATATTCATAAAATCTTGTAGATTAATATTCATGAAAATGAGGCATTATGAAATCGTAAAAATCCGTTCACGCCGTATAAGTTAAAAATAACATTCTCCTCGTACTGTTGTCAGAAAAGTCAAAAAGTACCTCGTATGGTAAACAAAAGAAAGATTCCTTAAATACCACGTAGTAAAAGTCAAAAATGGGTAAAAAGGACTTTAAACATACATGAAAACACTTTTATAAAACATGGACATGGATGATAGAAATAACCCCAGTAAATACTTACGAATAAGCAATCTCGGATAAAAATGATATTTGCAAAATTATCCCTAACCTTAGGTCCGATATGCTTCATACGTATCCGAACCTCCTGTATAATGATTTAAATAATTTCATTGACTTATTAAAAAATCATATTCATTGTTATGATATCATATATGTTTCACTTATGACTTTATATTACCTGTTCTTTTGTAAATTCCATGTTAAAGCAATGTTTTGGGTAAAATCATTTTATTTATCATATGTGTTCCAACTTTCCGTTCTTGATATTATTACATATATCCTGATTTACATAATTATAGAATTCAAAATATGATTTATATATAATATATATTAATCATATTCATATATATTATAGATCGACAAAAGGAATGAAATACACCGTTCATGGAGACGGTAGGCCGTACGTACGCATGAATACTGTTTTCGTTTCCCTTTTGAATTGAATGGAATTAAGTAAATGAAATACATATATATATATATATACATAAATCCAGTATCATTATTATTTCATATATTTAATTATTATTCATTATATATACTTTATAATC
Organism: Viscum album; assembly: GCA_963277665.1. Lineage (NCBI taxonomy): Eukaryota > Viridiplantae > Streptophyta > Magnoliopsida > Santalales > Viscaceae > Viscum > Viscum album. The sequence goes on along the minus strand of OY728160.1, from coordinate 250,657,606 downwards.
ATTCATGAATGGTTAACATGAAGAGTGAATCTCGTCGCATCGTATAGACGGTAGTCTGTACGTACGCACGAGGGATGATATCATTCCCAAGATTGTGGAATTGTATTGGAGTGTATGTATACTATTTCAGAATCAATATCACTTTACAATAATCATATAGAGTTATTAATTTGAACCATTATACCCATCCATGTAAGGTGGTGATGGAAAATAGATTACACCACGGCGTGGAGATGGTATTCCGTATGTACACACACGTGGTGATTTCATTTTCTATAGGATTGATAGATGGTAAAATAGGATTGTTTCATACATATAATAACATATCAGTATATGAGTGATACTGATGTTATTACTTCATAATGAAACAACCTAAGAAGATGAAGTGAAAGAAGAAATAAAGTTGAAAGAATCGGTAACGGACATTACCTCTTCTTTAAAGTGCCTCTTTGAGTCCTCCTCTTAGGGCACTAAAATTGGTCTTTGAAGAAGACCAGGACCTCTAAGATGTTTCTAGGTAAGTGGAGAAGAGAATTTGGTAGGGGTTTCCCGTGCTTGAAGGCTCAAAGTGGTGTGAGGAAGAGAGGGAGGAGGTGCCGTTTTATAAGGGAGGAGAGGGGCACCTTTGGAAAAACAAAAAAATATTATTTTATTATAAAGACAAATTCGGTTTTAAATAGCCCCAAATTGATTTATTTCTAAGCTAAGGTGGGTATGGGTTGCAATAATCTCATCCAATAGAATTTATACACGTTTAGGTTCCTATTTTAACCTTATCATTTAGATTTAACATTAAGTTAGATAATTTTACTTTTACCGTGTCTTTTTGTGTTATTACACTATAAGGTTAATAAACTTACTATAACAAGCAAAACGAACCCCAAGTTGTTTATTATTAATATATATAACCTTATATAAGTCATTTGGCGGAACCTTAGATTTTTAGGAAGAAAATAACAATTAATAATATAATATTTGTTTTAAAAACTATTTTATGTCAATTTTGACACTATTTAGTAATTGATTTTTGTGAAAATGATAACATAATTATTAGTTCGAAAAAAGTTACTTAAATCAATACTAAAATGTCATATTAATCTATAAAATTAGTGGAATTCATAAAAAGACTCAAATTACATTTATTTGGGTATTTATAACATCAATTATGTCAATATTTCATTAATAAGATAATTACTGCATCATCATTGTGTCATAAATAAATTAAATCATTTTATGTATAAAAATTACAAATAAAATACCATTATGTAGTAAATATTTTTATATTTCTAATTAATATTTATAGTCTAATTTATCTTATGTATAACCCTATATTAAAAATTCTTTAGTTATTAAACTTTGATTTTAACTATTTTAACCCTTCTTTAAATAAATTGATAATAAATGTCCTAATCCAATCCAAGAGGGCCTAAATGGTCATATTTTATTCCTAAGGTTGTTTTTTGTCGAATTACACTTATCCAATATAATTAGGTCATGTGTTAGGGTAATAATAATATCATTTTTACCCTTACCTACCCTATTTACTTTTAACCGTGGTAAAAAAAAGTAAAAAGCTACTATTCACCAAAAATTATTTTCATCTCATTGAACCACATTTTAGTCCTTTATATTAACCATGTCTCTTGGATTTACGAAATTCTACTCACAGAAGCGGTAAAATTATGTTTTATGAAAAATTCAGTTTTTTTAACGACCACTTAGTGGTTTCACTATTCATCAAAAAATGAAAGTTTTCAGAAAAATACCAAAAATTAGGCCTAAGCTATATTTGATATTATGAATTCAAAAATGATTATTATTTTACCAAATTCAAAACATATCAGTTACATTAACTAATTTAAAAATTAATTACCATCGTCAAAACAAATAGCGTGTTTTTAAAAGATAATAACTATCAAAAGATTGACACTTGTTTATGTCTGTTTAAATGTGAAATTACATCCAATGAACAACATTGTATTAAATTGTAAAAATATATTCTAAATATACTTTAAAACCACTCAAATTAATAATTTATAACTATTAATTATTTCGATTGAAAAAGTTGTTTTTAATTAAAATTTAGTAATTTTAACTATTCATCAGAATATGAAAGTTATCCGAAAAGTACCAAAATTTCACCCTAAGCTAATTTCGATATTCCAAATCCAAAAATGAAGTCCATTTTGAAAAATAAAATTTACAAAATTTCAAAAAGTGGTTATTACTATTCATAACGGCTAGTTTTAATAATATTTTAATAACATATCGTTGATTAGTGAAACTCGGTATTGCGTACTACACATGCTATCAAGGAAGGTTGTGATTGCATGTAATGTAAGGAAAGTAAAGGATGCGTATTGTGAAAGATCCTTTTGGTGTAGCGTACAACACAAGACATTAATGAAATTAAAAAGAATATTTTTCATAAAATCTCGGGGTGTTACATTCTACCCCCCTTAAAATGAATTTCGCCCTCGAAATTCGTCGGGGTTATAAATGGTTTACTACTCGAAAGTTTCTTTAATAGAAACCAACATCATAAAAAGGAATACCAAAACCAATCTTTAAAAACAAAAGTATGAAACATAACAGTTACCCAAATAAACTAATCACTGGGTTTCCACATAGGTGAAAATATGGATATGGAAGAGAAATCTAACCATCATGTTCTGATGGAGAGTGGTAGATAACATGGATATGTAAAAGCCAGAAATCACAAACCCATAAATTTGTGATGATCTAAGGTACCATCGGATTCCTCAGATATAAGAGCACCGGGATAACATTTTTTGTTTTCAAGATCATTTCCCTAAAGTTGATAAAATTGGAATTAGAAGAAATACTTTCATGATTTTGGTATAGTCTCACTGTTGGTTGTTCTTTGGACAATTTCCACTTCATATCTTAAAGAAATGAAGTTGAATTTGGCATTCGTGATGTGTTAGCAGATCATGTGATAGAATGATGGGTCATTCCATCTGTCTCAAACAAAAGGTTAGAAAAGTTATCAAAAAATACATAAGTCCATCAATTGTGAGATTAATCGTATATGGTTCCTAAAATGGACTCATACTTCTTATATCATACAGCTTAATATAATAAAACTAGTTTCTACTAAACATGGACTTCCTGTAGGCCAATGGTAGGTGATAAAGGCCAGTCACACTTCGGTTGTGGGTTCGATTCCCACAGCCTTTTCCGACGCGATGGGATGTCTCCCATACTGCAGGTTGTCCTTTTTCTAAAACTACATTACTATAATATCCCATAAATAATATCGATAAAACTTCTATCCTTAAACAATACTAACTTATGTCCAACATAATCCATTCCAATCTTTAGGCTTCTCCAAAATAATGTTGTCTAATCTCATTTTATAGTCAAAATGATTACCAAAGAGTTCATACAACTAGCATGTTAATACCATTGTTGATCCCCATATATCATGAGATATGTCTTGTTGGTCACATTCCAAACATTCGAAGGCCTTAATCATGTATTCTATTGAAAAAAAATGAATACCCCTTGAACCTTATTGAAAACATGAATGCTGTTAAAAGATAACTCTTTCCACATACCAAAATCCTCAAAATTTTATATACTCAAACCATGATATCACTTAGTCCTTATATCAATCATGAGCTCATGAATACTGTCAACAATTTCATTTTCTCGTTTTCCCTTCATTATGCGCATATCATCTTTTTTTCCAAAAATATCTCAATCACTTTCGATGGTTACCGATAACATTGAAAACCACAATAGACCAATACATAAATATTCCAAATATGCAACATTATTTTGGAATCCCATTACAAAAACACTTAATCATTCCACCACATCATTGTAATATTCAACATCGCCAATAGTGATCGCATGTGACTTCCCTTTGTCCTTTGCCTTAAGGGGTTTCTCATGTCGATCATCACTAACCCTTGGATTAGGTAATTTATTAGCATAATGCCCCATTTCCTTGCACTTGAATCATTGAAGTGTTGGTGGTGCGTTCTCTGTAGTCTTTTCTTTATTCACATCATTAGAAACCCTTTTTCCATTACTTCGACACTCAGCTGCTCGATGACCTTCTTTTCCAAACTTAAAACTTTTTCTAGTCCCTTTAAGACAATCTCCAACATGCTTCTTTCCACACTTTGAGCATAAGGAAACATTCATCTTCTTTTCACCATTATTATGAGATTTCTCCTTGAACTCCATCTTTCGTTTCTTGTCAAAACTATGAGATGGATAAGTAACACCAACTTCCATTTCTACCTTGATAGCACAACGCACAATTTCTTCATAGCTACTGAAGTCTCTTATAGCTAATTCCCTTCGAAGATTTGGTTTTAAGCCACTGAAGAATCGATCAACTTTACTTTCGGATTGGATGATAAATCTAGATGCATACCTTTCAAGCCTTGTAAAATTCGCTTCATATATACCAACAGATTTATCATCCCTTTGCTTTAGTTAAAGAAACTCCTTCTCCATCTTTGTTCGAAGAATACGAGGGAAGTACTTATTGAAAAATAATTTCTTTAACTCATCCCATTCCATGGACTCAATTTCATCTCTTGGCCTCATATTCTTGATAAGATTCCACCATTCAGCAGCATCACCTTCCAAACGATACACTGCTAAGATGACTTTATCATGTTCAGAACATTGAAGAACTGAAAATATCTTTTCAGTAGTACTGATCCATTGTTCAGCAACAAGTGGATCAGAAGACCCACTGAAAGAAGGTGGACATTGCCTCATGAAGGACTCAATAGAATATTGTTCCCTTATCTGCTCATTTGGAAGTCCAAGATGATTCACAGCTTGTGTAAGTATAGCAATAAGATTTTGCACTCCATCTCCCATAACATTTGTTTGTTCAGGAGTAAAATCATTACATTGTCCATTACATTGATCAACATGGTTCCTTCGGGTTCCAGCCATCGTCTAAAACCCAAAAAGAATAGTGTGAGAGGCAAAAATCATTCTAGGGAAAACAACATAATAAAGGGGGAGTACCTTCAATATCTAACATCTTAGGTTTAATTCTAAGATCATTAGCGCAATTCTAGGACTATAACCTATACTTATACTTAACCTTAGGGACATCCCTAGACATACCTTAGAAATATCTCTAGGGACCTCACTATAGTTCTCGCATCCTAGTTTCCAAAGGTTGACTAAACCTTTCTTCTGATACCAACTGTAGAGACCCGAAGCCTGATGTACATGGACATTACATTACTTTTGCGGAATACTTAATACATAACAAAAACAGACACACAAGGACCGTAATAGTTTAGTGTCTTTGGAAACTTGGAACGCAATCTTCTAATCGTGGTGAAAGATCTTCAACATCTCCCATAAAGATCTTCCACTTTTTGTTTCCTTACCTAAAACCTTTCTTTTGATCCTGGGGGAAAATAAAACATAAAAAGGGTGAGCTCAAATGTTCATTAAGGGTAAGCATGGATAAAATAAAACATACCATATACATTTGAACATAAAAACATGAACATAGTGTGAAAACATCAAAATCTTGAGCAACAACATAAAAAATGGAAGTACATAAGGCATAGATCATAATGGAACATAAACCATGATAAAATAGCATGGGAATAAAACATGTAATTGTGGCATACATTAATCACATGTAATGATTTCCATAGTAGCCAAAGAATTACTTCAAAGACCATCTTAGTGGACAAAGTCCCATTCTGAATCGAGTTCACTCCTCATTTCAGTCCTATAACACTGAACCAGATTAACTTACCATTCCAGCCATGTCTATCTCATGAGATATAAAATCTTTACCCAATGCATTGGTGGGAGATATAGGTCCCACCCATCTCATATTGAAATCATTCTTACTTGTTCCAAAAAATAAACATCAATCATTCATCATAACCCAAAGAATAAAATGGGTTTTATAAACATCATTATAAGGCCCCATCCTTAAACGTTACTTAATCTTGGGTTATTACAAGATTACACATTGAGGATCTTTTCGGGTTTAGAGTTTAAGAGAATTAGATCATAAAACTTGCATTACATTACACATATAAACAAAGTGGTTACATAAAGATAGTATTCTTCTTTCCCATCAATTGAAACATATTTAAAATAAAACATGAATTCTTTCTTGACACTTCCTTGACACTATCATCATATCATGTACCTTTCCCTTGACCTGTGAATAACATTTCAAAAAACATGGGATGAGCATAAAAAGCTCAGTAAGGGATATAAAAATATGGAAAGGAAACATGGGTACATATATACATAAGAATCAAATCATACTTTACCCATAAAACATAAGCACTTTAACATACCTCATCAAATCATGAATAAATCATAGAAATCATAAGACATAAAGGTAACTTGAGGCATTCATAACTTTCTTACATATGGAGTAACCCTCTTGGTTATGTTTTGAATACCCATCACAGTATATTCCCTAAATCTCTTCGGAGAAACCTTAACGTTTCACTCCTTCGCGTTACCCAATGCATAGGAGAGCTATATCAGGCTCACCCGTCTTCATAATAATGCACTAGAACCTCAACATAATCGTATCACATAAAACATGCATAAAGGAAACATAACATTTCCACCTTTCAATCATAAGATATGAATACAACACATTGATATAAAAACATTATGAAAACCATTTTCAATACCAAAATAAAAGAAAAGTAAAACATGGTATTTATTTTTCTTTTAAAAAAAAGTATGGCTTGTAGAGGAAGCTGAAACTCAAATAATGGTCATGGCGGCGGAGAAGTCGTTGTCGCCGCATACGTATGACAAAAACATTCCCTTTTGTTGTTTAGTAAAATCTTCGTATAAAAAATATTCCTTTTGACTAAACGTAAAAGTCAAAGGGGTATATACACCATATAAAAGAAGGTTGTGTATAAAACAAAATATGCCTCAATGAAAGGAAATTGAGACGAAGTCCCATACCTCGGGTCCGACTTGACTCGGTCGTTCATTAATCTAATGAATAATAAAATTGAGTTAATTTCTACTTGTTTAAGAACCTTTTTCAAGTTCATTATTCTTTTTATATCACTTATTTTCATGTCATGAACACCATGTAATTATTTAAGTTAATAACGGTCGTTTTAACGATCATTAGTACTTGAGTCAAAAATAAACCCTTTATAATTACAAGTTGTTCATGTTTCCATTATATCCAGAATTATGATCATGATTTATATATCATATATATCCAGTATATACATGAATTTATAGTATTACATAATCATTTAGAGGTAAGAAATGAAATGCACCGTTCATGGAGACGGTAAGCCGTACGTACGCATGAACGCTACTTTCATTTCTATTTCGTATTTTATAGAATGGAATCATAATGATATAAAGGTATATTATAATTCCAGTATAATATCATATATAATATCATAGTTACATCCTTTATACGTCCCACATATGGTATTTAACGAATCAAATCACTTTGAGGGGGCGGTAGTCCGCACTTCCTTAAATGAAGATATCGCGTTTACCCATAATGGAAACCATAAAGGTATGCCCAAAATGAAAATACATAATCTTAAGGAAAAAATAAACATATTATATATCATATATAAATATAGTGACATATTAATTTCCACCTTTGAAGGTGTTAAAAGAATGTTGAACAATCATCATTTCGGGAGGCATAAATTCACCATCCACGGAAACAGTATGTCCTTTAACCATTAGATGTAGGTGTGTGTAAGTGTAGCTCGAATCCTTCTTATAACAAAATCCTAGTATATTTAGGATACTGGAGTTGTTACAAAAAAAAAGAATAAAAAGAGTTTAGCTGGTTGGAGAAGTAAAATAAAACAAAAGGACTCAAGTGAAGACATTACCTTAAAATCGGGTAACTCTATTTGGTTTGAGCTCAAAGGCTTCCTTGGGAAGCCTTCTGCCCATAGTGAGGCTTCAAGGAGTAATAGAGGGATGTGGAGATCCAAACTGGTCAGGGTTTGGCTGATAAAAAGGCTTTGGGTGTGTGGGTAAGGAGGTAGAGGTGGGGGCCATTTATAAGAGGAGAGGAGGGGCACTCTTGGAAGGTAAAGAAAAGTCACTTTATTTTAAAATGGTATTCGGATTTAAGAGGTCCCAAATTTATTTGTTTCGAGGATAAGGTGATAAGGGTTCGAAATCCACACATCCAATAGGTTTTGGCCATGTGTAGGTCTCAGATTTTACATTATCATTCCATTTTATTTAAATCGTTAAATAATGAGGTCATCGCTGCATCATCATGATGTCATAAATAATTTAATTTATTTAAAGTCTAAAAATTATAAAAAAAAATACTATGATGTAGGAAATCTTTATAGCTTTCCAATGACTATTTATAATAAAAAAATCTGATCTTTATAATCCCATGTAAAAATTGTTTTAGTAAAACATCTCATGTTTATGTCATTTTTACTTTTACATTAAATAAAAAGTTATTTATGTCATTTCCCAACCAAAGTTGCTCCATGGGGTCCCCAAGTTGACCCATGGATTTTCTTGGTCGGCCATGACACATCCAATGAGGGTAGGACATGTGTCAATCTAATCTCATTTTATTAAAGCATTATTTTTACCTTAAACTACACTAATTACCTCTAATCGCGATTAAGAACTTAAGAGTTACTATTCACCGAAAAATTATTTTAATCTCATTGAACCAGATTTTACTTTTGAATGACAATTATGTATGTCGGATTTTTGAAATTCAAAACACAAAAGTGGTAAAATTTCATTTAAACGAAAAATCAGTTTTTATAAGTACCACTTAGTGGTTTCACTATTCATCAAAAATTGAAGTTTTTCAGAAAAATACCAAAAATTCACCCTAAGCTATATTTGATATTCCGAATTCAAAAATGATGTCTATTTTACAAAATTCAAATCATATAAGTCACATTAATTAATTTAATAATTAATTCCCACTGTCATGACAAAAAGCGTGTTTTTATGAAACAATAAGTATCAAAAGATTGACACCAGTTTAAGTCCGATTTCAAAGTGAAATTAATTCCAATGACAACTATTCGATTTAATGGTAAAAATATTTTCTAATTTCACTTTAAAACAAATTCAAAAGATAATCTAATCATATAAATAAATTAGATTAAAAAGCAATTTTGATGTAAAATGCATTATTTTCACTATTCATTAAAAAATGAACATTGTCTGAAAAATACCAAAAATTCACAAAAAGTAATTTTTGATGTCATAATAATAAAGAATAAGTTTATTTTGACAATAATAGATTATAAAATTGTCAAAAGATAGATTTAAAAATAGTTTTCCATCAAAAGGCAGTAAAACAATCTTATAAGAATATTAGTGCATTCCATGCATAAGATTGTATTTATTTTCATTTTAAGCCTCTAAAACACTATCTTAATCATTAATAGACATAGATAAAAATTTCTATTACTCATTACTTAATTGGGATGTTACATCCTTCCCCCCTTTTGAAAATTGCGTCCCCGCAATTTATTTACTTATCGAATAAATGGGGGTACTTATCCCTCATTTCATTTTCAGATTCTCATGTTGCCTCTTCCATCATGTGGTTTTTCCACAAAAGATTTACCTGATTAATCACCTTATTCCATAACACTTGCTCCCTGTGGTCAAGAATCTGGACTGGTTGTTCCTCATAAGATAGGTTCTTTTCCAGATGAACTACCTCTGGACTCAAAACATGAGATGGATCTGGCATATACTTTCTCAACATCGAAATGTGAAAAACATTGTGTACCTGAGATAAACTCGGAGGTAAAGCCACCCGGTATGCAACTGATCCAACTCTCTCCAGAATTACATATGGTCTAATAAACCTTGGACTCAGTTTTCCTTTCTTACCAAATCTCATCACACTTTTCCAAGGAGAAACCTTTAGAAAAACATGATCACCTACCTCGAAAGATAGATCCTTCCTCTGGTTATCCACATAACTCTTCTGCCTGCTCTGAGCTGTTCTCATGTGCTTCTGAATCAGCTGAACTTTTTCTGCCATCTCTTCTACCAATTCTGGTCCCATCAACTTCCTTTCACCCACTTCATCCCAGAACGCTGGAGTTCGACACCGCTTCCCATATAATGCCTGAAATGGTGCCATCTGTATACTGGAATGAAAAATATTATTATATGAAAATTCAACCAAAGAAAGATGTTGGTCCCAACTTCCCTGATAATCCATCGAACAAGCTCGTAGCATATCCTCCAAGGTTTGAATTGTTCATTCCGACTGCCCATCTGATTGAGGATGAAAAGCTGTAATAAAATTTAATTCAGTACCCAACGACTTATGAAGGCCTTTCCAAAAGTTAGAAGTAAACCTGGGATCACAGTCAAATACAATGGAGAGAGGAACTCCATGTAACCTGACTATCTCTTTAAGATACAAATGGGAAAGTTGATCTAGGGAAAAAGTATCTCATATAGCAAGGAAATGAGCAGATTTAGTCAAGCGATCAACAATAACCCAGATTGCATTATTACCTCGAGATGTCCTCGGTAATCCAACAACAAAGTCCATGGATATGTTTTCCCATTTCCACTATGGAACTGGTAAAGGCTGAAGCATCCCTTTTGGTAACTGCCGCTCTGCTTTAACCTGTTGACATGTCAAACACTTCACAGTAAAATCAGAAATATCTCTTTTCATTCCATCCCACCAGTAATACTCTCGTAGATCTCTGTACATCTTAGTACTTACAGGATGAACTGAAAATGGAGAACTATGAGCTTCACATAACAACCCTCTCTTCAACTGTGAATCACAAGGCACACACAATATCTTCCCAAATCTCAAAACACAATCACTATCAATGTTGAATTCAGGCAACTTACCTTTTTGAACCAGCTCTACCTTTTTCTGCAACTCACTGTCTTGCTTCTGGGCTTGCATGATTCTATCTGATAGAGATGATCTCACTAATACCTGAAACAAAACAGAAGAACTTTCTGCACCAACAACTTATATGCCAAAGTTCATCAAATCCTTAACCAAAGGATCACATTCCAAACGCAACATTTCTAATGAAGCATTAATTTTTTGACTCAAAGCATCAGCCACTTTATTTGCTTTTCCCGAATGGTAATGAATTGTACAATCATAATCCTTGATTAATTCTAGCCATCTCCTCTGTCTCATGTTTAACTCTTTCTGAGTGAATATATACTTTAAACTTTTGTGATCAGTATATATTTCACACTTTACTCCATACAAATGATACCTCCAAATTTTTAAAGCGAAAACAACATCATCTAATTCCATATCATGTGTAAGGAAATTTACCTCATGAGTTTTCAACTGTCGTGAACCATAAGAAATTACCTGATCATTCTACATTAGGATGCAACCAAGTCCTTTCAATGAAGCATCACTGTATTTAAAAAACTCACAATTCCTGGAAGGTTGTGCCAAAACTGGAGCATTCACCAATCTTCTTTTCAATTCATGAAAACAATCATCATATTATTTTGTCTAGATAAACTTAACACCCTTCCGAGTTAGATTAGTCATTGGACTAGATAACCGTGAAAAATTTCTAACAAACCTTCGGTAATAGCCTGCCAAACCAAATAAGCTACGAGTCTCAGTTACATTTGTGGGTCTTGGCCATTCTTCAACAACCTTTGTTTTTGCAGGATCAACAGTTATCCCATCTTTAGAAACAATATGACCAAGGAAAAAAATTTGTTGCAACCAAAACCCACACTTGCTGAATTTTCCATACAATTTATTTTATTTTAAGGTTTGCAAGATAACCCTTAAATGTCTTTCATGCTCCTCTTTACTTTTAGAAAACACCAAAATATCATCAATGAAAACCACCAGAAACTCATCCATGAACTCATGGAAAATTCTATTCATTAAGTCCATGAATACAGCAGGTGCATTGGTTAGCCCAATAGGAATTACTAAAAATTCATAATGGCCATATCTTATACGAAAAGAGGTCTTCAAAACATCTGCTTCCTTTACCTTCGGCTGATGGTACCCCGATCTCAGGTCAGTCTTTGAAAAAAACTGAGCTCCTTGGAGCTGATCAAACAAATCATCGATATGAGGCAAAGGATAATTTTTGTTAACAGTGATGTTATTCAAGGCTCTATAATCAATGCAAAGTCTAATTGAACCATATTTCTTTTTAACAAATAAAATCAGAGCACCCCATGGTGATGTGCTAGGTCGAATGAAACCTTTCTCTAATAAATCATGCAATTTCTCCTTCAACTCTAAAAGTTCAATTTGAGCCATTCGATAAGGGGGTTTTGAAATCATCTTAGCATCAGGAACTAAGTCAACAGTAAACTCAACTTCCCGATCTGCTATTATTCCAGGAAACTCATTAGGAAAAACATCAGGATACTCATTTACCACTGGCACATCATTAATCTGAACAGTTCCTTTATTTTCAACGATGTGTGCAAGGTAACATTCATTTCCATCTTTTACAAGTTTCTCGGCCTCTTGATATGTTATCAACAGTAAGGGTTCATTCTTGTACACAAACTGAAAGTCTTTCTAAAAATAAACTTCTTTATCTCTACAGTCAATCTTAGCATGGTAAATAGAGAGCCAATCCATACCCAGGATAACATCAAACTCTACTAGAGGTAGAACAATAAGGTTTGCAAGTAGGTTCTTTCCACAGATAAGGATATGAAGATTCTTATAAATTCTTTTTGCCTCAACATTTCCCCCAGGTGTCTTTACCACAAGTTTAGGAGTCATTTCTTGAGATGGTATTCCCATTTTACTAGAAAAGTTTTCATAGATGAAAGAATGTGTAGACCCCGAATCAAACAACACACTGGCATAATCTGAAAAAACAAACAAAGTACCTGATACAACTTCATTTGACGGCCCGACATCTACTGAAGTAGTTGCAAAGGATTTCACCACCCCTTTCTGCTTGTAGTCTAACTACTTCCCATCACTCAAGCTCTTTGTTTAACACTCGTTTTCATAGTGACCCATCTCATTGCACTTATAACATTTCACTAACTATAAATCAAATTTGGTCTTACCTTCACCTTGATCCCTTTCAGTGCAATCACGAGCCTTATGTCCCATCTTACCACATAGATACCACTTTCCAGAATTCAGAAGACATTCCCCAGCATGCCTTTTGCCACATTTATCACAAACTGGAAACTTAGTTTTCTTACCATCAGACTTTTTTGAAGAATTCTTACCTTTCTCCTGCCAGCTCGGTCTCTTCTTCTGTTGGTTGTTATAGAACACTTGATCATCGAAAAACTCCATTTACACCTTCTCAGCACATAGAACAAGCTTTTCATAACTTTTAAACTCACGAGAAGCTAATGCCCTTCGATATTTTGGCTTTAATCCTGAGTAAAAACGATTGATTTTACTATCAAGGTATCGGATAATATTTGGAGCATACCTTGCCAATCGAGTGAACCTTTATTCATAGGTATCCACTGAGTCCTACTCTTGCCTCAATTCCAAGAATTTCTTTTCCATCCTAAGTCGAACAGCCTTAGTAAAATACTTCTCAAGAAACATACCTTTGAATTCATCCCAGTCAAGAGCATCAATCTCATCGGCGTCCCTGATATTTTTAACCGTAGACCACCACTCATCTGTTTCACCCTCCAAACGGTAAATAGAAAGACTAACCTTTTGATTGTCTGAACACCCCATGAAATCGAAAATCTTCTCCAGTGCTTTAATCCACCCTTCATCTAGAACAGGGTCAGATGATCCTCTGAATGATGGGGGATGTTGCCTCATGAAATGTTCCACCACTGACATGTTCCTCTGCGGTTGATCTGGCTGATCTCGTGCATGGATACCACCACCATTTATCGCTTGATTCAATTGCGCCATTACTGCAAAAAACTGTCCAGTTCCAATTCCAACCATCTCAGGATGCTGATTCGGAAGGTTATTTCCTTTTGCATTCCTTCCTAGCACTACTTCTCTGTTTCCTCTACGGAAAACCATTCTGAACAAACATGTCTTAGACGAAGCAACATGGTAGTCTTCAAATACTATATCACTTCAATTTGACCATAAAAAAATATTTTTGGATAATCATTTAATAGAATTCTAACTCCTAAAGTTATCTAAACGGACCTTTGATACCAACTATAAGACCCCAGCCTTAAACCTTACTTAATCTTGAGTTATTACAAGATTACACATTGAGGATCTTTTCGGGTTTAGAGTTTTAGAGAATTAGATCATAAAACTTGCATTACATTCCACATATATTCAAAGTGGTTACATAAAGATAGTATTCTTATTTCCCATCAATTAAAACATATTTAAAATAAAACATGGATTCTTTCTTGACACTTCCTTGACACTATTATCATATCATGTACCTTTCCCTTAACCTGTGAAAAACATTTCAAAAAACTTGGGATGAGAATAAAAAGCTCAGTAAGGGATATAAAAATATGGAAAGGAAACATAGGTACATATATACATAAGAATGAAATCATACTTTACCCATAAAACATAAGCACTTTAACATACCTCATCAAATCATGAATAAATCATAGAAATCAGAAGACATAAAGGTAACTTGAGGCATTCATAACTTTCTTGCGTAGGGAGTAACCCTCTTGGTTACGTTTGGAATACCCATCATAGTATATTCCCTAAATCTCTTCAGAGAAACCTTAATGTTACACTCCTTCACGTTACCCAATGCATTAGAGAGCTATATCGGGCTCACCCACCCTTAGTTTATCACGGAACCACCCGTCTTCATAATAATGCCCAAGAACCTCAACATAATCGTATCACATAAAACATGCATAAAGGAAACATAAAATTTCCACCTTTCAATCAAAATATATCAATACAACACATTGATATAAAAACATTATGAAAACCATTTTCAATACCAAAATAAAAGAAAAGTAAAACATGGTATTTATGTTTCTTTTAAAAAAAATTATGGCTTGTAGAGGAAGCCAAAACTCAAATAATGGTCACGGTGGCAGAGAAGTCGTTGTCGCCGCATAAGTATGACAAAAACATTCCCTTTTTCCGTTTAGTAAACACTTCGTATAAAAAAGATTCCTTTTGAATAAACGTAAAAATTAAAAGGGTTTATACACCATATAAAAGAAGGTTGTGTATAAAACAAAATATGCCTCAATGAAAGGAGATTGAGACGAAGTCCCATACCTCGGGTCCGACTTGACTCGGTCGTTCTTTAATCTCCTGAATAATAAACTTGAGTTAATTTCTACGTGTTTAAGAACCTTTTTCAAGTACATTATTCCTTTTATATCACTTATTTCCATGTCATGAACACTATGTAATAATTTAAGTTAATAACGGTCGTTTTAACGATCATTGGTACTTGAGTAAAAAATAAACCCTTTATAATTACAAGTTTTTCATGTTTCCATTATATCCAGAATTATAATCATGATGTATATATCATATATATCCAGTATAGAAATTAATTTATAATATTACATAATCATTTAGAGGTAAGAAATGAAATGCACCGTTCATGGAGACGGTAAGCCGTACGTACGCATGAACGCTACTTTCATTTCTATTTCGTATTTAATAGAATGGAATCATAATGATATAAAGGTATATTATAATTCCAGTATAATATCATATATAATATCATAGTTCCATCCTTTATACGTCCCACATATGGTATTTAATGAATCAAATCACTTTGAGGGGGCGGTAGTCCGCATTTCCTTAAATAAAGATATCGTGTTTACCCATAATGGAAACCATAAAGGTATGCCCAAAATGAAAAATACAGAAGCTTAAGGAAAACATAAACATATTATATATAATATATAAATATAGTGACATCTTAATGGCCACCTTTTAAGGTGTTAAAAGAATGTTGAGCAATAATCATTTCGGGAGGCATAAATTCACCATCCACGGAAACAGTATGTCCTTTAACCATTAGATGTTGGTGTGTGTAAGTGTAGCTCGATTCCTTCTTATAAAAACATCCTAGTATATTTAAGATACTGGAGTTTTTACAAAAGAAAATAATAAAAAGAGTTTAGGGGGTTGGAGAAGTTAAATAAAACAAAAGGACTCAAGTGAAGACATTACCTTAAAATCGGGTAACTCTCTTTGGTTTGAGCTCAAAGGCTTCCTTGGGAATACTTCTTCCCAAAGTGAGGATTAAAAGAGTAAGAGAGGGATGTGGAGAGCCAAAATGGTCCGGGGTTGTCCGAGCCAAAGGCTTTGGGAGTGTGGGTAAAGAGGTAGAGATGGGGGCCTTTTATAAGAGGAGAGGAGGGGCACTCTTGGAAGGTAAAGAAAAGTCACTTTATTTTCAAATGGTATTTGGATTTAAGAGGTCCTACATTGATGTGTTTCGAGTATAAGGTGATAAGGGTTCAAAATCCACCTATCCAATAGGTTTTTTTCATGTGTAGGTCTTAGATTTTACATTATCATTCCATTTTATTTAAATCGTTAAATAATGAGGTCATCGCTGCATCATCATGATGCCATACATAATTTAATTTATCTAAAGTCTAAAAATTATAAAAAAAATACTATGATGTAGGAAATATTTTTATCCTTCCAATGACTTTTTATAATCAAAAATATGATCTTTATAACCCCATGTAAAAATTGTTTTAGTAAAAGATCTCATGTTTGTGTCATTTTTACTTTTACATTAAATAAAAATTTATTTATGTCATTTCCCAACCAAAGTGGCTCCATGGGGTCCCCAAGTTGACCCATGGATTGTCTTGGTCGTCCATGACACATACAATGAGGGTAGGTTATGTGTCAAGCTCATCTCATTTTATTAATGCATTATTTTTACCTTAAACTACACTAATTACCTCTAATCGCGATTAAGAACTTAAGAGTTACTATTCACCAAAAAATTATTTTAATCTCATTGAACCACATTTTACTTCTTAATGACAAACATGTATGTCGGATTTTTGAAATTCAAAACACAGAAGTGGTAAAATTTCATTTAAACGAAAAATCAGTTTTTATAAGTACCACTGAGTGGTTTCACTATTCATAAAAAATTAAAGTTTTTCAGAAAAATACCAAAAATTCACCCTAAGCTATATTTGATATTCCGAATTCAAAAATGATATCTATTTTACAAAATTCAAACCATATAAGTCAAATTAATTAATTTAATAATTAATTCCCGCTATCATGACAAAAAGCCTGTTTTTATGAAACAATGAGTCTCAAAAGATTGACACCAGTTTAAGTCCGATTTCAAAGTGAAATTAATTGCAACGACCACTATTGGATTTAATGGTAAAAATATTTTCTAATTTCACTTTAAAACTAATTCAAAAGATAATCTAATCATATAAATAAATTAGATTAAAAAGCAGTTTTGATGTAAAATGCAGTATTTTTCACTATTTACTAAAAAATGAACATTTTCCAAAAAATACCAAAAATTCACACAAAGTAAATTTTGAAGTCCCAATCATAAAGATTAAGTTTATTTTGACAAACATGGCTTATAAAATTTCCAAAAGATAGATTTAAAAATGGTTTTCCATCAAAAGGCAGTAAAACAATCTTTTAAGAATATTAGTGTATTCCATGCATAAGATTGTATTTATTTTCATTTTAAGCCTCTAAAACACTATCTTAATCATTAATAGACATAGATAAAAATATCTATTACTCATTACATACTTGGGATGTTACAATCATCCAATCATCACGTAATCCATATAAAACAAATGGATATTTCATCATAAGAAAAGTGAAACAATGTAAATCATAGAGACATTATACTTGAAACATACACATATGAAATAATTCCATCTTATATGGAAAATGATTTTTATAAAACACTTGAAATGAACTCTTGAGGAAAATATCCATTCTTCTTAAAAATCATTTTCTTTTCACAAAATTCCATGCAATTTTAAAAGAAAAGTATTTTGATGAAAATATTCATAAAATCTTGTAGTGTAATCTTCATGAAAATTAGGCATTATGAAACCGTAAAAATCTGTTCACGCCGTATAAGTTAAAAATAACATTCTCCTCGTACTTTTGTCAGAAAAGTCAAAAAGTACCTCATATGGTAAACAAAAGAAAGATTCCTTACATACCATGTAGTAAAATTCATAAATGGGTAAAAAGGACTTTAAACATACATGAAAAAACTTTTATAAAACATGGACATGGATGATAGAAATAACCCCAGTAAATACTTACGAATAAGCAATCTCGGATAAAAATGAGATTTGAAAAATTATCCCTTACCTTAGGTCTGATATGCTTCGTACGTATCCAAAACTCCTGTATAATGATTTAAATAATGTCATAGATTTATTACAGAATCATATTCATTGTTATGATATCATATATGTTTCACTTTTGACTTTATATTACCCGTTCTTTTGTAAATTCCATGTTAAAGCAGTGTTTTGGGTAAAATCATTTTATTTATCGTATGTGTTTCGACTTGTCGTTCTTTATATTATTACTTATATCCTGATTTACATAATTCCAGAATGTAAAATATGATTTATATATAATATATATTAATCATATACATATATATTATAGATCGATAAAAGGAATGAAATACACCGTTCATGGAGACGGTAGGCCGTACGTACGCATGAATGTTGTTTTCGTTTCCCTTTTGAATTGAATGGAATTAAGTAAATGACATACATATATATATACATAAATCCAGTATCATTATTATGTCATATATTTCATTATTATTCATTATATATACTTTATAATCATTCATGAATGGTTAACATGGAGAGTGAATCTCATCGCATCGTGGAGACGGTAGTCCGTACGTACGCACGAGCGATGATATCATTCCCAAGATCGTGGAATTGTATTGGAGTGTATGTATACTATTTAAGAATCAATATCACTTTACAGTAATCATATATAGTTATTTATTTAACCATTATACCCATCCAAGTAAGGTGGTGATGGAAAATAGATTACACCACGGCGTGGAGACGGTATTCCGTACGTACGTACGTGTGGTGATTTCATTTTCCGTAGGATGGATAGATGGTGAAATTGGATTGTTTCATACATATAATAACATATCAGTATATGAGTGATACTGATGTTATTACTTCATAATGAAACAACCTAAGAAGAAGAAGTGGAAGAAGAAATAAAGTTGAAAGAATCGGTAACAGACATTACCTCTTCTTTGAAGCGCCTCTTTTAGTCCTCCTCTTAGGGCACTAAAATTGGTCTTTAAAGAAGACCAGGACCTCTAGGATGTTGATAGGGAAGGGTAGAAGAGAATTTGACAGGGTTTTTCTGAGATTGAAGGCTCGAAGTGGTGTGAGGAAGAGAGGGAGGAGGTGCCCTTTTATAAGGGAGGAGAGGGGCACCTTTGGAAAAACTAAAAAAATTATTTTATTATAAAGAAAAATTCGGTTTTAAATAGCTCCAAATTAATTTCTTTAGAAGATAAGATGGGGATGGGACGAAATACTTTCATACAATAGAATTTAGATAAGTTTAGGTTCCTATTGTAACCTTATCATTTAGATTTAACATTAAGTTAGATAATTTTACTTTTACCATGTCTTTTTGTGTTATTACACTATAAGGTTAATAAACTTACTATAACAAACCAAACGAACCCCAAGTTGTTTATTATTAATATATATAACTATATATAATTCATTAGGCCGAACCTTAGATTTTTAGGAATAAAATAACAATTAATATTATAATATTTGTTTTAAAAATTATTTTATGTCAATTTTGACACTATTTAGTAATTGATTTTTGTGAAAATTATAACAGAATTATTAGCTCAAAAAAAGTTACTTAAATCAATACTAACATGTCATATTAACCTAGAAAATTAGTGGAATTCCTAAAAAGTATCAAATTACATTTATTTGGGTATTTATAACATCAATTATGTCAATATTTCATTAATAAGATAATTACTCCATCATCATTGTGTCATAACTAAATTACATTATTTAATGTCTAAAAATTACAAATAAAATACCATTATGTAGGAAATCGTTTTAGATTTCTAATGAATATTTATATTCGAATTTATCTTATGTATAACCCAATATTAAACATTCTTTTATTTATTAAACAATGATTTTAACTATTTTAACCCTTCTTTAAATAAATTGATAATAAATGTCCTAGTCCAATCCAAGTGGGCCTAAATGGTCATATTTTATTCCTAAGGCTGTTCTGGGTCGAATCACACTTATCCAATAGAATTGGGACATGTTTTAGGGTAATAATAATATCATTTTTTCCCTTAACTACCCTATTTACTTTTAACCGTGGTAAAAAAAAGTAAAAAGTTACTATTAACCAAAAATTATTTTCATCTCATTGAACCACATTTTAGTCCTTGATATTAACCGTTTCTCTCGGATTTTTGAAATTATACTCATAGAAGCGGTAAAATAATGTTTTATGAAAAATTCAGTTTTTTTAACTACCACTTAGTGGTTTCACTATTCATCAAAAAATGAAAGTTTCCAGAAAAATAACAAAAATTAGGCCTAAGCTATATTTGATATTATGAATTAAAAAATGATGTTTATTTTACCAAATTCAAAACATATCAGTTACATTAACTAATTTAAAAATTAATTCCCGTCGTCAAAACAAATAGCGTGTTTTTAAAAGATAATAACTATCAAAAGATTGACACTTGTTTATGTCTGGTTTAAAGTGAAATTACATACAATGAACAACATTGTATTAAATTGTAAAAATATTTTCTAAATATACTTTAAAACCACTCAAATTAATAATTTATCAGTATTAATTATTTCGATTAAAAAAGTTGTTTTTAATTAAAATTTAGTAATTTTCACTATTCATCAGAATATGAAAGTTATCCGAAAAGTACCAAAATTTCACCCTAAGATAATTTTGATATTCCGAATCCAAAAATGAAGTCCATTGTGAAAAATAAAATTTACAAAATTATAAAAAGTGGTTATTACTATTCATAACGGCTAGTTTTAATAATATTTTAATAGCATATCGTTGTTTAGTGAAACTCGGTATTGCGTACTACACATCCTATCGAGGAAGGTCGCGATTGCGTGTAATACGAGGCAAGTCAAGGATGCATGTTGTGCAAGCTCCTTTTAGTGTAGCGTACAACACAAGAAATTAATGAAATTAAAAAAAAATATTTTCCATAAAATCTCGGGGTGTTACAAGATGAGTATAAAAATACTCAGTAGGACACTCAGAAACCACAATGAAAACCAAAAAAGGAAATATATAGTCATCTCTATATATTATATGTCTACCGAACATATAATAAGAATATCCTAATATACTCAAACCAAGACACACAGTCTAGAGGTAAGTCACAACCACTATATTCCAAGACTATGAATTCAACTCGAAGATTCCATGAAGTACTCATCTGGGAGAACACACTCTTGAGTATGATAGAATTGATGGAATCCATACGATATGTACTATTCATAATGAACCATCATGAGAGAGATAAAATTATACATATGAAGAGAGAGATATGATAAAAAGATAAGGATATCATCCTGGGCCATGTGGTGATACGAACAACTATGTCTGGATTAACCGGCTATGTAGAGGATCGACACCTGGTGAAGTTGGCCATGTCAATACCAAAAAATCTACTTAGGGAATGAATAATGAAAATAGGATTCTACTCCGGGCCTCTCAAATAATTCCAATAACTTTATCCAGGAAGTTCTGCTTAAGGGAGCATGATCCTATGAGTAAGAAATGATACCCACCAACCATTAAAGAAATGATCAAGGGCACAAACCTTAATAAAAAAAATGTACAAGATATAATGGAAAACATGAAAAATACATGTATAAAGGGATACAAGGTTTGTAATAGGGTCACACGCAATGTCTCTTGACCCAGGGTACTACCCAGGTACAATGAACTGAGTCATTCCAAACTGTGTCATGTAGAAGATTGGTACATGACATGTAGAAGGGTCATATGTTGTGTCCTTCCATCTGGGTTCCACTTGTGTACTCCGACCATTTGACAGTACACAACGTCAAACCGTGTCTCTTTGCCACTGTACCATTGCATGGGGTAGTCCACGCAATTGGACAAGACCAAGTCGTGTGGTGGGAAACATGACTTATAGGTAACCCATATACTGCACCCCTTGTCCATGTATCTCTCGAGTTACACACTGTGTCTCAGTGAAGGTCCTACATTCCATGTGACAGGTTCACACGCCGTGTGACATTTAACTACATCCCAAAACCCTAGCCTCAACTCAATGGGGGGAAACATGTCGTGTGACCCTAGGTTACATGCCATGTTCATCGGGATTTTACAAAACACCAATTTCTTCCTCCCGTAGGTTGTCCAATCTTTTGGGTTCCCTTACAGTGGTTTGTTCACCTCAAAACCCAAGATCAATGGTCGTCAAATCACCCTAACACCAAATCAAGGTGTCTCTATCCTTTAACCACCTTAGAAAAAACATTAAATCTATCCGATGAAAACCAATTGAAAAACATTATCTCCCAAAATACATTGATTCATCCATCATAATTTCCGTCACACATATGTTAGGTCATCCTGGGGTTGGATCATCCATTTTGGATTGGTGCATCATGAAATTAAGGCACAATGATCATTCGTTCATAACCCCATGAAGAAAAAGGAACACAAATAGAACACAAGGGAGATAATTTCAGATGGATCAAACCTAAGTAACAAAATTAGACCATTTTTCATTCCATCCTTGATACATTCCAATAAGAATGAACAATAATCAAATCCATATACTAATCAACCCCATAAATCCCACAATTAAAAAACATCCCATAAGAATGACCAAATTGTGGATCAATCTTTTCATTGGTTGGTTCGCATTTATCATTGAATCTAAGAATGGGGAAAAGAAAATGAAAACAACATTCCCTACCGGTGAATTGGATCATTCACTATTGAAGAAAAATTGTTGTTGGTGAATCCTATCAGGAACGATCCTCAATCCAAGTCTATATCTTCACTACCAAGATAATTATCCATGGTTTCTCTCTAGATCCACTAGAGAATTTATAGGGTTATGTACCTAACCCTAGATCCCTTTCTAAAGGATTTATTGAAAAGAAAAAAATATCATCACTATGTTGCTGCATCGGTAAAATGGTAAATTAAAATAAATTCGAAATTTATTTTCTTTATTAAAAATGTCTAAAACTAATTTTCAAAACTGACCCACACTGGCAGATGTTAAGACTCTCCTAGGGTAAATTCACTGCTCAAAACTCAATGGCACCCTCAAATTTTTGATCTGAGAAGCTGTTTGAATGTTATTACACTATTTTAGGAAATTTTTTTTGCCACGCCCTATTTAATATTTTAATGTTATTCAAACATTTATTCCAGGAACAAAGGGCCCCATAATTGCAATCCATCTCAACATCTAGTCTTGTAATTAATCCATATAATATTTAAAAATAATACATGTAAAATCCACGACATTACATTCTCCACACCATGGGGATTTACATCCGTAAAATACAAAACAAGGCCTACTCAGAATGATGTGGGTACTGAGAACGAATCTGAGCCTCCCACTACCAAGTTCTCTCCTAGTGATTCCCATGATTCCACCAGACACAAAATAAAGGAATTGATCCCCCATGAAAGATCCTCTCTGTCCAATCCTCGATCTACACTACGTTGTTCGCAAAATTTGCTCCATCCTTAATGTCTAGCTTTCCCCAATCGATGTAGTGTGATGGGTCATTCACGTACCACCACTATCGTGACATGTGGAAGACATCTTGAACCAGATCTGACTGCAATGGTAGAGCTAAGTGGTATTCCACCTCACCAAATCCACATATTATGTGAATAGGGCTGATAAACTGTAGAGATAACTTTCCACCATGTAAAAACCTCCATAATCCCCATCAAGGTGAAACTCATAGAAATACATGGTCTCCTTTTTCTAACTCCAAAGGCCTCCAAATCCATTCATCATAATACATATGATGTCTCTAGGTAGTCTTCATCCACTCATGGATGATGTTCACTTTCTCTGTAATAGCTCGAACCAACTCCGAGCTCATGAGTGCTGACTCTCATAGGAAAATCCAGCGAAGTGGTGACTTTTATAGCTTCCTGTACAAATCCTCGAATGGTTCCATTCCAATTATGTAATGGTATATTTTTATGTGAACTCCACCAGTGGTAGTATATCCTCTAATCTATGGCCAAAGACCAACATGCAATATTGTATAATGTCCTCCAGAACGTGAATGGTCCTCCCCATTTTCCCATATTTTTGTGGGTAAAATGTTGTACTCAAGTGTAACTGGGTTGGAAACACCTCCTGCAATCCATTCCACCATCGGTATGTAAAAAAAGTATAATTATCTTAAACAATTCTCAATGTAACTCCATGGAGTCTAACTATCTCCTAAACATAGAGTCATCCCAATCCCTCTTCTGAACTCTTCACTAATATAACAAATAATTTGAATGAATTGGTGAGTTGGTCAATGATCACCCATATGGTGTTATGTCCCCTTGATGTACACGGTAAACCAATCAAAAATTCCATGTATATTCCCTCCCAATTCAATTTTGGGACCTTAAAGAGATGAGATAAACTCGATGTAACATGGTGCTCATCCTTCCCTTGCTGAAAAGTAAGGCACGAAGAAATAAACTCTACCACTACATTCATTATTCATAGCCTCCAAAACTAAAATCGAATATCCTGGTACGTCTTCTCCAAACATGGATGTACCACCAAAGGGTATGTATGAAACTCACTCAGAACCTCCTCTTAAAACACCAATGTTACAACTTTGCATCCTTTGAAAAGGAAAATGTTCTACCAACCTTGTGAATATCCATCAAGAGCATGCCTTGTAGATATTTGAGCATGTATAGTCTTGTAGTCGGTATCCCCAAGATGTTAATCCCTAGATCATTATAAGAATGGTGGTGTAATAACCATCAATTGGAGGTAATCTACTCCATCTCCATCCACTAAGGATAACTATAACATAGTTACCACTCTGAGGTGTCGTTCAAAAACTAAGAACTAGATCAGCATTGCAGATCATGTGCCACCACAATCCACATCCCATGAATATAGAAAATCTCCATGTAATTTTCCTAGAGGAACTCTAGACATCCCCTCTATGTGAAGTTCAGATCCATTAAATATAGAATATTCTAGAGACCCTTGCAATCATAGTAGATAATAAACCACTCAACCATTAGGTAGTGTCACCATCAATGTGAATACTACCACTGCTAACTCAAGATAATGGATCATGTAGTTATACTCATGTGGTCTCAACCAGCCCGAAATATAGAAAATCACTGCTTCCCTATACATTAGGACACAACCAAGATCTCTCTGTGATGAATCATAAAACACAACGTACTCGATGACCTCCTCTAGCAATCTCAAGATTGAAATGGTTATGAAAATTTTCCTCATCTGTGGAAAATCATATTGGAACATCTCTATCACCCTGAAAGGATTCCCATTTCGAGTCAAAGATGTCATCAGTGATGATATCATGGGGAAATTGAGTATGAATATCTGCTAATATCTTGCTATCCCAAAGAATCTCCACACCACCATCACACTTCTAGGTGGATACCATGAAAGTAATGCCACAATCATGGATGGTTCCATAACCACTGCATCTACTAAGATATCAAGTCCTAAAAACTGGACCTCTTGAATCTAGAACCGGAACATCTAGAGTTTCATATAAAGCTGTTGCTCTCAAAGTACATCTAGAATAATCTTTATGTTTCTCACCTACTCCTACTCAGTCAATGAGTACAGAACACTATTACTTATGAACCACAAATTGGTCCATGTAAGGCTATAATTTCCAGTTCATTAGCCCCATGAACACTACTAGGGCGTTCTTCATTCCTGTGGTAATTACCAAGTACTCATAGTTACTATAATGACATATGTAGCTCATCTTTGGTATATCCTCAACCCGTACTCGGAGCTGGAGATATCCTGATTGTAGATCATCCTCCGAAAATCATCGCACCCCTATCAACTGATTAAAGAAGACATCAATTATTTGTAGTGGGTACTTGTTCTTCATAGCTACTTGGTTCAAGCACTGGTATTCCACACAAATCCTAAATATCCCATCTTCCATTTTGGAAAATAAAAATATGGTTGCCTAGGGTAAAACACAGGGTCTCCGGAATACCTTCTTCTCCAAGTCCCCCAACTACACCCTCAGCTCTCACAGCTCTGTGGGAGCCATTTTTTTACTAGTGCAAATATTAGTGCTATACAAGGGTATAAATCAAGGCAGAAGTGTATCTCCCAGTGGGAATTAATCCTGTAACATATTTAGGGAATATTTCCTCGTACTCTGCCACCACATTAGGAAAAATGAAACTCATAACAAATATTGCACTGAGGATCAGGCTATCCAATAGATGAGTAATTAGTTGAACCCTCCTATGCATGATTCCATCCTATTCATCTTGGGTTTCCTTTTCATCAGAAAATTAAAACCTTATTCCATCACTGCGGAAACATTGTACCCTTCACATAATGCAATCAATATGGGCATAAATTGTGGATAACAATCCATAGAAAGAATGACATCGTATGGCCTCAAAAAATTCACCAAGAGGTTTCAACTGAATCTATTGCATCCAAGGGTTAGTTAACACTATCATCATTGTTGTATGATCACTCAATATTCTCTAGTAGGTTTCTCCAGTCATAAATGTCAATTCAATGGTTCAACCAAAATCTCTAAGCGTTGAACAAGATATGTGGTAATAAAAGAATGAATATAACCTATTTCTATCATTACTACATATAAAGTATAGAAGACCCATATCATACGTCAAATAATTTCCATATCCCTTGGTTTATATGACTTGACTGCATAAAGCTTTCCCCAACCGTATTTTCCAGCTCTCAGAGCTTGGCATGGACCACCTAGTGGTGGTGGTGGTAACATTTCAAAATGTTGACACCTAATGCTTCTCTCCCAAAAAATCTTCCATGTCCACCACCATGAAAATATTACTTCTCCAGCTGATGTGTCTACCTTGGTGGTCCATCCATTATCTACTAGTCAACATCACATAAGTTTTGACAATATTCAATAAGTTGTACCCTACCGTCATGTGAATAACACTACCTCTCCCTAGGTGGATAGGAAACACCCTGTGATCCATGAACTACATATCCTCTATCATGGGAAATCCTTCTGAAATTTCTAACATGTCTGGATCAATGATATTGATGTCATCTCCCTACTTTTGAGTTCTACTCACCTTCTCTTCCATTCTTTACTATCACCGGTTTTATCTGCACATCTAAGTAGCTTTCAACAACAAATACTTGCACAATCACCCCTACATACATCTAAATGCATAGTGGGATAAAATAGGCTAAGATGTCTCTATATAGACCTTAATCAATGTTATGAGACATAAAATATTGATCTATAACCATATCCACAGAGTGCCTTGAAAGGATGGTGATCCTTGATGAATAATCATCCACTATTATGAAGCACTTCTGGAGTTGAAGAATTTACTTTATACGCACGACTCTTAGTGTAACTAGTGAGAACTCCTCTATGAAGGGACTCTAAAACTATCTCCAAGAATGATTCACATCATCATGAGTCTTGATATCCAAAATCCACAATTTTCCTTCTGAACACCATAAAAGGATGGCTACTAGGAAGACCATCTGATCCGCTGGTATCCTAACTAGATAGAAAACTCAGGTCACCACCTCAAACCTGTCCTCACCCCCCTAAGGGACAAGACATCCTTGGAACCTAAGGAGTCCCTATATTTGAAACTCATGGAGCACTCTCAGCCCGTGCTTCTTTTATTTTGGAATTGTGGTTACCACGTGATGCTCCAAAGGTGGTGGTAAGGCTAGTACACCATCTAGAGGAACCACCGATGTAACTAGTCCCCGTAACGAAGCCTCATCACTAAAGGGGGTCATCCTAATGATTAGGCTATTTAATCCTAGATACAATACACTCATTGGACTCCTATAAAAAATAAGATGTATGATGGTCCATGATTATATCTAGAGAGTTAACTCAAGAAAGAAGTGGAACCACATCCCATTCTTATATGACGCATGTTCCATAATTTTCCATGAAACCAAGGTTCTCGTGTACCGAGTTGAGAAAAAGTTTATTAGAGTCCAGGTATATGGATACATTTTGCTACCTAACCAACACTGGATTCTCTATCCTGGAATCCAAACTCAAATATATAACACTATTTTACCATACCAATCTTAGAGACCTCAATACATGAAGTTGAACCAACCTCCTCAGATAGAAATATTTCACATTCCGTCCTAGTGGGGTCCATTCCACGACTCCCCAATACCACCTCAAATAGGACATGAGATGGTTAATAGAACCAAATAGGCATATCACTATCATTGAAGGCACTAGCTATGTACCTGTAGACACATACACATCTCCAAGACCATAAAATTCTAAAATTTAAAGACAACTATGAACCAAAGTTCTTGTATTCCACTATATCCCAACCAGTAGAGTATGAAAACAATGTAAAGTGAAGTAAAGTAAACCAGGCCAGAATATAATACCACCAAAAAGAAGTCTATAACCATAAGTAAAACCTATAAAAGATGTATTCAGACTACTATCTGTAGTTATAGGATCACCTCAGTCAGCCATATCTCATGAGGCATTGTCTGGTCCTATTCTGCCTAGGACTCCATCAAAAGGTCACTCATCTGCATAAGACACAACATGTGTGGAAAAATCTCATGTAGTGGTGAGTAAAAAAATACTCAGGGGGACACCCCAAAACCACAATGAAATACAAAATAGAATGATATAGTCAGCTCTACAGAATATATATCTATAGAACATATACTAAGAATATCCTAATATACTCAATCCAAGATACACAATCTAGAGGTAAGTCACAACCACTATATGCTAGCACTAGGAATTCATGTCAAAGATTCAATGAAGCACTAATCTGGTAGAACACACTCTTGAGTCCAATTGAACTGATGAAATCCATCCAAGAAGTATTGTTCATCGGGAATTATCATGAGAGAGATACACTAATATACCTGAAGAGAGATATACAATAAATAGATGAGGATCAGAGTTATGGCCATGGGGTGATACCAACAACTCCATTTCGATTAACCTATTAAGTAGGGTATTGATTCCCGATGAAGTTGGAAATGTGAATACTGAAGAATTTACACTGGGAATGAAGAATAAATTGAGGATCCTACTCAGGGCCTCTTAGAGGATTCTAACAACTCTCTAGAAATTCCAGTTGAAGGTATCAAACTCTTATGAGTAAGAAATGATACACACCAACCTATAAGGAAATGATCATTGGAATAAACCCTAACGAATCATGTCTATGATATAGAGGATAAGAAAATAAATCCATGTAGAAAGTGATATGTGGTGTGTAGTAGGGTCCCACAACGTGTCCATTGACCCCGATACATCCCATTTACAATGAACCCTGTCATTCCAAACTGTTTCATGTAAATGATGGGTACATGACATGTAGAAGGGTCACATGTTGTGTACTTCCATCTTGAGGTCCACCAGTATTCTCCCCCCATGTGCTAGTACATGGTGTCAACCCGTGTCTCTCTGCCCATGTAGCAGTATATGGTGTAGTCCATGTAATTGGACCATACCAAGTCGTGTGGTGGGGAACACGCCGTGTAGGAAACCCATATACTCCACAACGAGTTCGTGTGTCTTCCGAGATACACACTAAGTATCTTGGAAGGGCCTACATGCCATGTGACAGGGTCACATTCCTTGTGACTTTCAACTATCTCTTGGAACCATAGCCACCTCTCAATGGAGGAACACATCGTGTAACCACGGGTTACACGCCTTGTTCATTGGGATCTTCATGAATACCAATTCCATCCTCCCAAAAGTCTTCCAATCTTTTGGGTTCCTCTACGGTGGTCAGTTTTCCTGGAATCTCAATATTAATGGTTGTCCAATCATCCTAACACAAAATCAAGGTGTTTCAGGCCTTAAATCAGCTGGGAAAACAACATTAAATCCATCCTCCCAAGACAACCTGGATAACATTATCTCCTAAACTACATTTATTAATCATTTACCCACACCGTCACACCTCTTCTAGGTTTTCCCAGTGTTGGATCTTCATTTTCCAATAATTTTCCTTGAAATGATGGCGCAATTCTCTTTCGTTTATAACCCCATAAAGAACGAAGAACACATGTTGAAAATGGGGGAGATAATGTAACTGGAAAAAATGAGGAATGAACCTAAAAAATTGTTCGTTCAAGACTCAATTCATTCCCATAAGAATGATCAAAAATAAAATCAACATAATAATCAACCCCATAAATCCTACAATTAAAACTCATCTTGCAATAATGGTTGAATTTTTGATCAACTTATTCATTGGTTGGTCCGTATTCTTTTTTGAATCTAGGAATGGGGAAAATATTATCAAAACAACACAACCTACTTCAAAATTAGATCATTATATTTTGAAAACTGATTACTGTTGGAAAATACTATCATGAATGCACCTCAATCCAACTATCTATCATCACAGCTGAGATAATTATCCAACATTTCTCTCCAAATCCTCTAAAGAAATTCTAGGGTTGTGAGCCTAACCCTAGATCTCTACCAAAATTATTTATTAAAAATAAAAAATGTTCCCACATCAATGTGCCAATGAAACAATAAATTACGAAAAAATTCATAGTTCATTTTATTCATTAAAAATTCCAGAAATATTTTTCACAATTGACCTGAATCGACCGATGATAGGCCTCTCTTAGGGTTCAACCACTACTCAGAATGAAATTGTTCCCTCATATTTCTAATATGGGAACCCATTTAGATGTTATTCCACCTTTTTAAGAAAACCTTGTTTATGTGCTCTTTAGTATTTTAATATTATTCAGACATTTATTCGGGGAACACCAAGCCAAATAATTACACGTTGTCTCAACACCTAGTCTCAAAATTAATCCATATAAAATTTAAAAATAATATAGGGAAAATCAAGTAAAATACATGGTATATGCTCTCAAAGTGTACATATGTTGTTATCCCGTGAAATAAAACAAGAGGGCACATGACCAAACCCAAAAACAAGAGGGTACACTGGTTGTAGCCCAAGAGCGAAAACAAGATGGTACACGAGTTTAGCCTAATACCTAAAATAAGAAGTTAAATTGGTTATAGCCAAATATTAGAAATAAGAGGGTACATAGGTTGTAGCCCAATCCTAAAGCTGGTAAAGAGGTGATTATACCAATCCTAACATGTTATATCAGTATTTGTAGGTATACTTAACAAAATATTTTCTATGATTTTGTGTGTAACACAATTCTATGTCTTAATACTCTATTATGATCTCATGGATTATGCTCTTAAGTCTCTTACAACTCATTTATTATGAACTGACTATCTATATTTCATGAATCATTATTATTATGTTTGAGATGCAGGGAATGGTTTTTAAATGTTATGCTCAAGTTATCATATCCTTATGGTCATGTTATATATATGTATCTCTATTTTTATCCCTTACTGAGCATCTGAGCTCAACACTATCTTATGTTACTTTTCCCTAGGTTATAAAGAAATATTTTAAGTAGGAGTACATAAGGGGAATATCATTGTCAGAAACATTGAATAAATTTCCCCAGACTAGAGGATTATGTTCCATGTTTCCAAATCCAAAATACTATTACAGTCCCCAGAAATGTATTTGTGTAATTTACATAATATTCATCTAAAAATATGTAATATCCATTTATTTTAAGCCTGGTACACTATATTTTGTATCTAAGGAAATTCATATTCATCCTTTTGAATCTAGCATGAGAAGACTTTATTGAGGTCCCTAGGGATATTTCTATGTATATGTCTATGGATGCATCTAAGGATAATTCTAAAGATGAGTTAAATTATAGAAAATTTTCATATAGTTTTGGTAAAGGACAGAATGATTTTTTTCAAACAAATACATCCATGTATGCACACTATTATTGGTTTGCGATTTGAAATAGATATACATATAGGAAAAACCTTAAAAAACATCGTATTGAGATAGACTCGGTCGGGAAGTGGTCCATCTCTATTGGCCTTGAAACACACCAAGTTTGAAAAACATGGGGAGAGGGGTTCTATAAAAATTCAAAAACACTTTATGAACCATCATGAAGGATTTAAATAGATAATGATCATGGATGATATAGGATAATATTAAGGTGTCATATATTTATAACAATGTGTCCTGATTTAGACATCCTATTAGTAATTTTCCATGAATATGTTTTATTTTATGATAATATTTTATTAAACTAGGATTTATAGTTTGAGTTAATGTAGGGATTGAAAATGGATTGGGTTAAGAATAAATGTTATTTAAAATTTACTAACGAGAACTTAAATGGGATTATCATTGGAGTGAAGGATGTTTTGATAATGCATAATCATTTTTCACAAAACACAACTAAAAATATGTACCTTAATCAAACTTGAGACTCACCAAAGATGATAAGGAAATATTTAACTGAGAGTTTAGGTAATGGAAACCATAGAGGTATAATGATGTGGTTTTATATATGCCATAAATTCCTAAAGAATCATCAATGAAATTTTCTTGAATGGAACAAGGGGGTGACTTAAATATAAAAGGGAAGGTCATAAATCCTGAGAGTGATAATGTGTGATTTATGGGCCATATAATGAAATAGAGGAGAAGTGGAAACCAACTAAGTCAAAAAATATGATTTAGTGTTTCAAGTATAATTTTTTTTGGGAATTATGTGAAATAATGTACAAATAGGAAAACTTGTGAAGAGAATCTGAAAGGTTTTGCGAGTATTGTTTTTTTATTTGATGGTCAATATACTACAAATGAAATATAAACTGTAAGAGGTATTAAGGAATATGATTATGAATCCTAGTTAATAGTTTTTGAAGGAAGTGGTATGATTTAAGTTGTTTGTTATTTAGATTCAAGAATTATGAAATATAAGTATTTTTCAGTATTATGTTTTCATTAAGGGTTTGAAAGATTATTTTCAATAATGAAAATTACAAATAAAATTTATTTAATAGAACACATATATTTTATGTAAAACAAATGATTAATTGTATTTAACCCTTAATATTTACTGGATTCTGAGAAACTGTTATTTATTTTCGATAAAGAGATGATAGATTAGGATAAAGTAAATTGGATAAAATTGATGACCTCAGAATTGATAAAGGATTTATTTAATAGAACACATATATTTGTAGTTTTGTTAGAGGAATGTGGAAGTATTATTTTTCTCATTATGGTTTTAAGGTAATTTATGTTATTTCATTGTTTTAATAGAATACATGATGAAGGTATTCACATGAATAATTTGTGACAATCTATAGGCACTTTATGGTATATGGGGGATCTAGTTTAAGATTATTTTGAAAAATTTAGTGACTTTCTTTCAAAAGTATTGAATTTTTAAATTTTAGAAGGGTAAAAAGAGGTAACCCTTTATGAAATGGTTTATGATGAACTTGGAATGAGGTTTTATATTTAGTGTTACACAATATTAAAATTTATGAATATTGGACAACCTCAACTAACTATTTTTCTTTAATGATACCTAAAGAAAGATGAAATGACTTATTGGTCTACCTATAGATCATATAATCTGTTAGTGCATCAAGGACAATAAATCACCTTCATTTCTTAGTGTAAGAGCTGAAGTGGAAACTGATTAATGAACAAACAATGGGTGAGACTATATATATAGGATTAAATCAAATCATGTACCTATATCTTCTTGGGAAAAGTATTCATCATTAGAAAAACGATCTTGAAATAAATTTTTTTCCAATTATCATAATATATGATTGTAAAAATAACCTTTTTAATAACACTTTGGTCTATTTTGGTATGTTCTCTAACTTTATCTAGATCACCAACTTTTTATGACCAATTTTCTCTATCACTCTCAATTAGTATTTGGATGTTATTTTTCTATACTATGTTAATGTTGTCACTTTCCACCTATGTTCTCTTATATGGAAAAAGAAATCATAATGTTTCCAACCTTCCATTTATAATGGAAGATTTGGTTTTCACTTTTAAGATGTGATTTTTTATGAAAGTATCATTAAATTATTTAACATCTGATGAACGAGATGAATTTTGAGCAAAAAACTCATTTTATGGGGGATAAAATATAACACTATGAGGTTTTATGAATAACTTTTTTGAATAAATTAAAATATTTTATGGTTTTAATTTCACTAGGAACCGTGTTAAAAATGAGGTGCACACAAAAATAATTTTATCATAATGTACATGCAATACTTAGTCCCTTTGATAGTGTTCATTACACACAAGACTGAGTTTTACCAAAGTAAAATATATAATTAATATTGTTATTAAGATATTATTAGAATTACCAAATAGTTATTGGAATGGATGTTATGAAAAATATTTACTAAGGTATGAAAATATTGTTTACTTATATGGATAAATTTAATTGTTTGGTTAACAATTAATTATAATTGAGTGTAAAAACTATTTGAAAATAATGAAATTATTTTTCTAAAAAAACTATTTTCATGCACGAACATGTCTTATATAAATAAATTAAAAAAACAAATTATTCTTAATTTTTTTAATTAGATGTATTTAATAGACTATTTAATTTTAATATTATGTTTTTTCTTTGAAATATACAAGAATAAATAAAATTTTACACAATAATGTATTTTTTAAAGAAATATTTTCTTCCATTTAAAGGAACACATATTTTAAACATAAATTTTGAAAAATTTATAAATTTAATTTGAAAAAATAAACTACATTTTTTTATGTTTAAAGAAAAAAAATATCGTAGAATTAATTTTTGGTATTTTTATAAGATGTTTCATTTTTTTGATATGAATAGTGAAAAAAATGAATTTTAATTAAAAAATTATTTTCCACTTAATTTGTTTATATAGATGAATTATTATTTTTTATTTTGTTCTAAAGTATATTTATATAAATTATAAATTGATTAAAAAATTATAGGTCATTGGAATCAATTTCACACTAAAATTGGTATAGAAAAATTTCAAAGTATTTAACATTTTTACTTTAAAAATGGTTGTTTCATCTCGCCTACAAGATTAATTTTTAAATAATTTCGACCACTTATGTGACTATAATATGGTTAAATAGATCAAATATTATGATTATTAATAACAATTTATAATTTACAATAATTCCAAATTTATTTTTTATGAAATGTATTAATGAAATTAGTTAATATTAATCACAACAATTAAGAGAAAAACGAGTTTACTAATGGACTAAAACTTATACATAAGTGAAAAAATTTATATAAAAAATGTCAAAAACCAATTTTTTGGTAATATTTATTGTATATACCATATTGTTTTTAAATTGTTTTATTAATCGATGCACATTACATAAGAAATTCCTCCAAATAGTGTTTACTATTTGGTATTTACAAGAATGTCACTTTTCTTCCTCTATAAAAGTGCACTCAATTTTCACA
Organism: Viscum album; assembly: GCA_963277665.1. Classification (NCBI taxonomy): domain Eukaryota; kingdom Viridiplantae; phylum Streptophyta; class Magnoliopsida; order Santalales; family Viscaceae; genus Viscum; species Viscum album. The sequence goes on along the minus strand of OY728160.1, from coordinate 250,621,988 downwards.
TATTCTCACTTTTCAAGACCACTATATCACCCCTAAACTAAAAAATTTAATTTCATAACTTTTATACTCTAAAAATGTAAGAACAAAATATGTTATAAAGGTAACCAATGATGTGTTTTAGTTCAAATGAAATAGAGTTACCCGGTGAAGTGGTAACGTTCATCAACTTGTATTTCTATTTTGTTTCCTTCTAAATCGCCTTAAATTGTACATATACCATTATAAAATAATAGAACCATCATATAAATATAATTATATTTTTTTATGTTAAGGTTACCACCTACAACTTCACACACTTCCATCCAATGGGATACACAATAATCATTCGTGTGAACGGAAGTCTACCGCCATGAGCACTGATGTCGTTCATTATTTTATTAACACATATAATGGTTTAAAATAATGATGGATTTATATTTTATATAAGATATATATTATTTTTATTATATCTTTAGGATTCTAAAATTATTATATAACACATAATTTCATGTTTTCAATTTAGTGAGAACACGATAACCTCATTCTTGTGTACGATAGACTACTACCTCAAGTATGGATGATATTCATTTTTGATTTATATGGAATGAGTTAAGGATGAGTGTAATTTGAATATGTGATATATATTAAAAAATAATTATATTTTAAATAATATATATATATATATATCATTTAATTTTCTTTCTTTCAAAATATTAAAAGAAAATTGAAAGAATGTTAATGCGTAGGTATGTGATATCGTCTCGATGAAAAATGTATTTCATTTATTATTACTATATTTTATAGATTTTATAGAAATAAAATTAATGAATATATATGATATTTATATCATTTTTTATATTATGTAAATTATTAATTCATGATCAAAGAAGGAGGAAAAAAATAAAAAGTGGAATCACATATGAAAAACAAAGCTGTCATTACCCAAAAAGTAACTTTAACATGTTATTTTTAAAAAATGTTTAATATAATGTCAAAATAAAATCATATATGGTGTGATATATAAGAAAATGGTAATTCGGAAGATGTATAATTAATGTATATTTATTAAAAAGTATGTTTTTACATGTAGAAATAATGTCAATACTTAGGTTAAGAGATTTAAATTCTCACTTTTATTTCTGTGAAACTTACACCTTATTTTTAGAGACCCAAGATTGATGTACATGGACATTACATTACTTTTGCAGAATACTTAATATATAAAAAAATGACACCCAGGGACCGTAATAGTTTAGTGTCTTTGGAATCTCGGAACATAATCTTCTAATCAAGGTGAAAGATCATCAACATCTCCCATAAAGATCTTCCACTTTTGTTTTCTTACATAAAACATTTCTTTATATCCTGGGGAAATGAAAAAATATAAAGGGTGAGCTCAAATTCTCATTAAGGGTAAGCATGGAGAAAATAAAACAAACCATATACATTTGAACATAAAAACATGAACATAAAGATTAAACATCAAGATCTTGAGTTGTGAAATAAACCTTGGAGTACATAAGGCATAGATCATAAATGAACATTAATCATGATAAAATAGAGTGGGAATAAAACATTTGATTGTTGAAACCATTAAGCACAAGATATTATTTCCATAGTAGCCAAGGAATTTCTTCCAAGACCATCACAGTGGAAAAAGTCCCTTACTGAATCGAGTTCACTCCTCGTTCCAGTCCCGTATCACTGAACCAGATTAACAAGCCATTCAAGCCATGTCTATTTCATCAGATATAAATCTTTACCGAATAAATTGGAGGGACATATAGGTCCCACCCATCTCATAATGAATCAATTCTTATGTGTGCCACAAAATCATAAATCACACATCAGAGCATAACCCATGTAATAAAAATGGGATTCTTAAACATCATGCCATAATAACATAATCCATATAAGTTAAAAAGTCATTATGAAATAATTCCAGCATAACATAATCAAATCAATGTAAACAAAATAGGGATATAAATAGAACCCCATATTATCTAAGATGGAAAATAATTTGTATAAAACACTTGAACTCCATTCTTGTGTAAAATATCCTTTCTACTTCAAATTGTTTTTCCTTTATTAACATATCATACAATTCTAAACCAAAAGAAGTTAATTGTATATAAACATGAAAACATTTAATGGAATATTTATGGAAATAATCTTATATGAATCATAAAAATCATTTCATTTTGTATAATTTAAAAAAACATTATTCTCGTACTTTGGCCGGAAATGTCAAAAAGTATCTCTTACTGAAAACGACAAAAGATACATTTCATAAATTTTACTAAATATTCACCAATAGGTAAAAATGGATTTAAAATTTTTTAGAAGGATATAAATAATAATACATATTGAGGAAATGTGGATGTGGATGGTAAATATTCCCTAGAAAATTCTGAATTATAAACAATCTTAGATAAAAATGAGATTGCTAGATTTTCCCTTACCTTATGTCCAATTTCTTCTGTCTGTGTACAATACTCCTTTATAGTGGGTTTAAACATTTTATTATCTTGCAACATAATCATATTAATATTTATGATATCATATATGATTCACTTATGACTTTATATTAATCGTTCATTTATCAATTCCATGTTAATGCAGTGTTTTGGGTAAAATCGTTTCATTTATCATACGTGTTTGGACTTGTTGTTCTTGATATTATTATTACTTATATCATGATTTAATTACATCCAGAATGTAAATCATGATTTATATATCATATATATTCAGTATATATATATATATAATATAGATAAATGGAATGAAATACATTGTTCATGGAGACGGTAGGTCGTATATATGCATGAATGCTATTTTCCGTTCCTTATTGACTTGAATGGAAGTATGTAGATGACATATATAAATACAATAGCTTTATTATGTCATATATTTCATTATTATTCATTAAATTTACTTTATAATCATTCTTTAATGGTTAACATGGAGAATGAATCTCATCGCGTCGTGGAGACGGCAATCTATACGTACGTACGCGCGGTGATTTTATTTTTCATAGGATGGATAAAAGGTGAAATAGGGTTGTTTGATATTTATAATAACATATCAGTATATAATTAATACTGATTTTATTACTTTATAATGAAATAAATAAATAAGACGAAGTAGAAGAAGAATGAAACTTGAAAGAATTCGTAGAAGAGATTACCTCTTCTTCGACGTGCCTCTTTCAAACTTCTTCTTAGGGAAATATAGTTGGTCTTGTGAGAAGGCAAGAACCTCTATGATATAACTAGAGAGGTTGAGAAAAGAAATAGTTAGGGGTTGTCTGATCTTTAAGGCTCTAAATTATGTAAAGAGGAGAGGGAGGAGGTGCCCTTTTATAAGGGAGGATAGGGGCACCTTAGAAAAAACTTAAAATATTATTTTATAATAAAATTATATCTACTATATAATGGCTCCAAAGTGACTTATTTCGGTGATAGGGTGAGGATGGGTAGAAATACTCTCAACCAATAGGTTTTAGACGCATTTAGGTTATCATTTTAACCTTATCATTTAGATTTAACTCTAAGTTAAATAATTTAACTTTTACCATGTCTTCCTATATTATTACACTATATAGTTAATAAAATTACTATAAACTACCAATCTAACCCCAATTGGTTCATTAATTTCAAATATATTATTACATAAGTTTTTTGGCCGAACCTTTGATTTTTAGGACCATTATATGAATTAATAAAATGATATTTGTTTTAAAAACTCTTTTGTGTCAATTTTGACACTATTTGGTATTTTGTTTTTTCTATACTCATAACAGCATTATTACTTCGAAAAAAATTCATCTAACCAACCCTAATATTATATATTTACCAATAAAATTAGTGTAATTAATAAAAAGTCTCAAATTAAATTTATTTGGGTATTTATAATATCAATTATGTTAATATTTCATTAATAAGGTAATTACTCTATCATCATTGTGTCATAAATGAATTAAATTATTTATTGTCTAAAAATATAAATAAAATAACATTATGTAGGAAATATTTTTGGATTTCTAATAAATATTAATAGTCAAATTTATCTTCTGAATAAACCTATATTAAAAATGTTTTTGTTATTAAACATTGATTTTAACTCTTTTAACTCTTCTTTAAATAAAATAACAATAAGAGTCCTAATCTAACCCAATAGGAACTAAAGGGTAATATATTATTCCTATGGTTGTTTTGGGCTGAATTAAACTTATCCAATAGAATTAGGACATGTGTTAGGGTTATAATAATATCATTTTTACCCTAAATAACCCTAATTACTTTTAACCGTGGTAAATAAAAGCAAACAGTTACTATTCACCAAAAAATTATTTTTATCTTATTGAACAACATTCTACTCCTCGATATTAACTCTGTCTCTCAGATTTTTGAAATTCAACTCACAGAAGGGGTAAACTTATGTTTTATGTACAATTGAAAATGCTCCTAGGAGGTGGGTTAAAGACGGTAAAAAGTTCAATAAAATTTTTATATATATAACATTATTATAAAATGACTACAATAAATTAAATTGAACTTATATAGGTATTATGTATCTATTTTTACCTAAAAATAAATTTAAATAAAATAAATGATTATTTAAATAAAAATTCGGTTTTAACCAATAACTCAGTGTTTTCACTGTTCATCAAAAATTGAAAGCTTTCAGAAAAATACCAAAAATTCACCCTAATCTAATTTTGATATTCCAAATCCAAAAATGAAGTCAATTTGAAGATAAAATTTATAAAATTTCTAAAAGTGGGTATTACTATTCATAACGGAAAGTTTATATAATATTTTAATATCATATCATTTTTTTGTGAAACCAGGTATTGCGTACTACACATGCTATCGAGGAAGGTCGTGATTGCCTATAATGCAAGCCAAGTCAAGGCAGCGTGTAGTGAAAGATCCCTTTGGTGTTGCATATAACATAATAAAAACTTGTTTCATTTATACATTGAACAAAATCTATACTTAATGTTTTATAGAATAATTTCCACGAAACGAACTTGAAATTGTGTGTAGCACAAGCAAAGAATAGTGTTGTGTATACTACAAGATAATACAGTGTTGCATATAACACAAGATAATCATGGTGAAGCGTACAACAAAAGACATCAAAGAAATTAAAAAGAATAATTCTCATAAAATCTCAGGGCGTTACATTCTAGTCCCCTTAAAATGAATTTCGCCCTCGAAATTTGTCAAGGTTATAAATAGTTTTCTACTTAAAAGTTTCATTCACATAGACCCACATAGTAAAAAGCAATAAAAAATCATCATTTTAAAAAAGGAACATTAGAAACATAACGAATACCCAATGTAACTCATCACTGGGTTTCCACATAGGAGAATATAGGTGAAAATATTGGTATGGAAGAGAAATCTAACCATCATATTCTGATAGAGAGTGGTAGAGAACATGACTATAAAAAATCCAACAATCACAAAGCCATAAATTTTTGAAGATCTAAGATATCATCTAATTCATCGGATATGAGGGTACTAAGACAACATTTTTGGTTTTTAATATCATTTCCCTAAAGATGAAAAATTTTAATTAGAAGAAATACTTACTTTATTTTGGTACAATCTCGTCGTTGGTCGTTCCATGAAAAGTTTCCACTTCATATCTTAGATAAATGAAGACAAATTTTTCATTCATGAAGTGTTAGCAGATCATGTTATAGAATGATGGGTCAATCCATCTGTCTTAAGCAAAAGGTTAGTAAAAGTTATCAAATATACATAAGTCCATCTATGGTGAGGTTAATATTATATGATTCAAAAAATGGACTTATACTTCATCTATCATACCGCTTAATAAAATAAACCTAGTTTCTAATAACCAGGGACTTCCTGTTGGCTAGAGGTAGGCGATAAAGGCCTTTCACACTTCGGTTGTGGGTTTGATTCCTGCAACCTTGTTCGATGCGATGGGTTGTCGCCGGTCCTGCAGGTTGTCCTTTTTCTAAAACTATACTACTATAAAATTGTAGAAAAATTTTTTATCCTTAAACAATACTATCTAATGTCCAACTTAATCCATTCCAACCTTTAGGATTATCAAAAATACTTATGTCCAATCTCATAGTATAATGAAAATGATTACTAGAAATGTCATCTACCAAGCATGTGAATACTATCATCTATCTCCCACATATCAGAAGATATATCTTGTTGGTCACATTCCAAATATTTGTTTACCTTAATCATGTATTCCTTTGAAAAAATTAATACCCGTTGAACATTAGTGAAAACATTAATGGTTCCAAAAGTTAACTCTTTCCAAAATCCCAAAATTTCTATATACTCAAACCGTGATATCACTTTGTCCTTATATTAGTCATGAGCTCAGGAATAATATCAAACATATTATTTTCTCCTTATCCCTTCATTATTCACATAACATATGGTTTCAAAAATTATTTCAATCGCTTTTCATGGTTACCAGTACCAGATAATTATTGAAAACCACAATAAACCAATACATAGATATTCCAATATTCCACAATACTATAAATGAGATTCTACAACAATATTTCAGAATCCTATTACATAAACACATAATCATTCCACTACATCGTTGTCATACTCAATATCGCCATAGTGATTCCATATGACTTACCTTTTTCCTTTTACTTAAAAGTTTGTTGAGTTCGATCATCATTAAACCTTGGATTAGGGTATTGCCTAGCATAATTCCCCATTTCTTTGCACTTGAATAATAGAAGTGTTGGTGGTGCATTCTCTGTAGTCTTTTATCTATTCTCATCATTAGCTACCTTTTCCCATTGCTTTGACACTTATCTTCTTGATGGTCTTCTTTTCCACACATGAGACATTTTCTAGTCCCTTTAAGACAATCTCCACCATGCTTCTTTCCAGACTTTGAGCATAATAAAACATTCATCTTCTTTTCACCATTGTTTATATATTTTTCCTTGAACTCCATCTTTCCTTTCATGTCAAAACCATGTGATGGATATGTTACAAAAAATTCCAGTCCTAACTTGATAGCACAACATACAATTTCTTCATAGCTACTGATGTCTCTTATAGTTAATGCCCTTTGAAGGCTTGGTTTTAATCCACTGAAGAATCAATCAACATAACATTCAGGTTGGATGATAAAGCCAGATGAATACCTTGCAAGACTTGTAAAATTTGTCTCGTATATACCAAAAGATTTATCATCCTTTTGCTTATGCTCAAGGAACTCCTTTTCCATCTTTGTTAGAAGAATACAAGGTAAGTACATATTTAAAAACAAGTTCTTAAACTCATCCCATTCCATGGATTAAATTTCATATTGGGGCCTTGTATTTTGAACTAGAGTCCACCACTGATCTGCTTCACCTTCTAACCTGTAAATAGCCAAAATGAATTTTTCATGCTCTGAACAATGATGTATCAAAAATATCTTTTCAATGGTACTAATCCATTGTTCCGTAACAAGTGGAATAGAAGACCCACTGAAATAAGGTGGACGTTGCATCATGAAGGACTCAATAGAATATTGTTCCTTTATCTGCTCATTTGGAAGTCCAGAATGATTCATAGCTTGTGTAAGTATAGCAATAAGATTTTTCACTCTATCTCCCATAACATTGGTTTGTTCAGGAGTACAATCATTGCATTGTCCATTACATTTATCAACACGGTTTCTTTGGGTTGTATCCATTGTCTAAAACCCAAAAAGAATAGTGTGGGGAAAAATCATGATAGGGAAAACAATATAATAAAGGGGGAGTACCTTCAATATATAACATCGTAATTTTAATTCTGAGATACTTACCATAATTCTAGGACTACTACCTATACGTATACTTATCCTTAGGGGCATCCCTAGAAATACCTTAGAAATATCCATAGGGATCTCACTAAAAATTTCGCATCCTAGTTTCCAAAGGATTACTAAACCCTTTCTCTGATACCAAATGTAGAAACACAAACTTTACGTACATGGAAATTACATTACATTTTTGGAATAATTAATACATAAAAAATGAAACCCAAGGAATGTAATAGTTTAGTGTCTTCGGAAACTCGAAACATAATCTTCTAATCTTGGTGAAAGATCATCAACACTTCCCATAAAGATCTTCCACTTTTATTTTCTTACATAAAACATTACTTTAAATCATGGGGAAAAGAAAACATATAAAGGGTGATCTCAAATGCTCATTAAGTGTAATCCTGGAGAAAATAAAACAAACCATATACATTTGAACATAAAAACTTGATCATAAAGTTTATACATCAAGATCTTGAGTTGTGAAATAAATCTTGGTGTACATAAGGCATAGATCATAAATGAGCATTAATCATGATAAAATTGCATGAGAATAAAACATGTAATTGTGGAAACCATTAAGCACATGATATGATTTCCATAGTAGCCATGGAATTACTTCCGAGACCATCATAGTGGACAAAGTCCCTTACTAAATCGAGTTCACTCCTAGTTCTAGTCCTATATCACTGAACCTGATTAACTTTTCATTCCAGCCATGTATATCTGATGAGATATAAATATTTACCCAATTCATTGGAGGGAGATATAGGTCCCACCCATGTCATAATGAAACCATTCTTATGTGTTCCACAAAATCATAAAGCATACATCATAGCATAACCCATGTAATAAAAATGGGATTCTTAAACATCATGCCATCATAACACAATCCATATAAGATAAAAGGTATTTATAAAATAATTCTAGCATAAAAAAATCAAATAAATTTAAAAAATAGGGATATAAACAAAACCCTAAATAATCTTATATGGAAAATAATTTTGACATAACACTTGAACTCCATTCATGAGGAAAATATCCTTTCTACTTCAAAAACAATTTTCCCTTCTTAACATATCATACAATTTTAAACTAAAGGAAGTTAATTATATATAAACTTGAAAACATGTAAAGGTAGCTTCATGGAAATAATGTTATATGAAATCATAAAAAACCATTCATTACGTATAAGTTAAAAAAAGATTCTTCTCGAACTTTGGCCGGAAATGTCAAAAAGTATCTCGTACTGAAAACGACAAAAGTTTCGTTTCATAACTTTTACTAAAAATTCACCAATAGGTAAAATTGGATTTAAAAAATAGTAGGAGTATAGAAACAATATTACATATTGATGAAACATGGATGTGGATGATAAATATTCCCCTATAAATTCTGAAATATAAATAATATCAGATAAAAATGAGATTGCTAGATTTTACCTTACCTTATGTCCAATTTCTTCCGTATGTGTCTGAGAATCCCATATTGTTGGTTTAAACATATTATTATCTTGTAACATAATCATAATAATATTTATGATATCATATATGATTCACTTATGATTTTATATTAACCTCTCATTTGTCAATTCCATGTTAAAGCAGTGTTTTGGGTAAAATCGTTTCATTTATCATATGTGTTTGGAATTGTTGTTATTGATATTATTATTACTTATATCATGATTTAATTACTTCAAAAATGTAAATAATGATTTATATATCACATATATTTAGAATATATATAAAATATATAGATAAATGGAATGAAATACACCGTTCATGGAGACGGTAGGCCGTACGTACGTATGAACGCTGTTTTCCTTTCCTTATTGACATGAAATGAAGTAAGTAGATGACATACAAAAATAGAGTAGCTTTATTATGTCATATATTTTATTTTTATTCATTAAATTTAATTTATAATCATTCTTGAATTGTTAACATGGAGAATTAATCTCATCGCGTTGTGGATACGGTAATCCGTACGTACCCACACACGGTGATTTTGTTTTTCGTAGGATGGATAGAAGGTTAAATAGGGTTGTTTAATATTTATAATAACATATCAGTATATAATTAAAACTGATGTTATTTCTTTATAATGAAACAACTAAATAAAAGGATGTAGAAGAAGAAAGATACTTGAAAGAATCGGTATAAGAGATTACCTCTTCTTCGACATGCCTCTTTTAAACTTCCCCTTAGGGAACTAGATTTGGTCTTTTGAGAAGACCAGAACCTCTAGGATATAAATAGAGTGGTTTAGTAGAGAAAATTTCAGGGGTTTTCCGAGCTTGAAGGCTCAAAATTGTGTAAAGAGGAGAGGGAGGAGGTTCCCTTTTATGAGGGAGGAGAGGGGAACCTTAGAAAAAACTTAAAATATTAATTTATAATAAATTATTATTTGGTTTATAATGGCTTTAAAGTGACTCATTTCTAGGATAGGGTGGGGATGGGTAGAAATAATCTCAACCTATAGGTTTTATAAAAGTTTAGGTTATCATTTTAACCTTATCATTTATATTTAACTCTATGTTAAATAATTTAAATTTTACCATGTCTTCTTGTATTCTTACACTATATGGTTAATAAACATACTATAAACTAACAATCAAACCCAAATTGGTTCATTAATGTCATATATATTATAATATATGTTTTATAACTGAACCTTAGATTTTTAAGTCCATTATATCAATTAATAATATTATATTTGTTTTAAATACTCTTTTATGTCAATTTTGACACTATTTGGTATTTTGTTTTTTATAAATTCATAACAGCATTATTACTTAGAAAAAAATTCATCTAACCAACCCTAATATGTTATATTGACCTATAAAATTAGTTTAATTCATTAAAAGTCTAAAATTACATTTATTTGGGAAATTATAATATCAATTATGTTAATATTTCATTTATAAGGTAATTACTACATCATCATTGTGTCATTAATAAATTAAATTATTTAAGGTCTAAAAACTATAAATAAAAGACCATTAGGTAGGAAATATTTATAGATTTATAATAAATATTTATATTCAAATTTATCTTATGTATAACCCTATATTAAAAATGTTTTAGTTATTAAACATTGATTTTAACTCTTTTAAGTCTTCTTTAAATAAAATAATAATAAGTGTCCTAATCTAATATAAGTGGACCTAAAGGGTAATATTTTATACCTAAGGTTGTCTTTGGTCGAATTAAACTTATCTAATAGAATTAGGACATGTGTTAGGGTAATAATAATAACAACAGTTTTACCCTTAATTACCCTATTTACTTTTAACCGTGGTTAATAAAAGTAAAAAGTTACTATTCACCAAAAATTATTTTTATCTTATTAAACCACATTTTAGTCCTTGATATTAATCGTGTCTCTCGGATTTTTGAAATTCAACTCATAGAAGCAGTATAATTATGTTTTATGTATAATTGCAAATGCTCCTAGGAGGTGGGTAAAAGACGGTAAAAAGTTCAATAAAATTTTTATATATCTAAAATTATTATAAAATGAATCCAATGAATTACAATGAACATATATAGGTATTATGTATCAATTTTGACCTAAAAATAATTCTAAATAAAATAAATTATTATTTAAATAAAAAGTCAGTTTTAACCAATAACTCAGTGTTTTTACTTTTCATCAAAAATTGAATGTTTTCAAAAAAATACCAAAAATTCACCCTAAGATAGTTTCAATATTCCAAATCCAAAAATGAAGTCCATTTTGAAAGAGAAAATTTATAAAATTTAAAAAAGTGGGTATTAATATTCATAACAGCTAATTTATATAATATTTTAATAGCAATATCGTTGTTTAGTGAAATCCAATATTGCGTACTACACATGCTATCATGGAAGGTCGCGATTGCGTGTAATTCAAGCCAAGTCAGGGCTGCGTGTAGTGCAAGGTCCCTTTGGTTTTTCACATAACATAATCAAAACTTGTTTCATTTATACATTAAACAAAATCTATACTTAATGTTGCGTAGAATAATGTCCACGAAACGAACTTGAAATTGTGTGTAACACGAGCCAAGAATAGTGTTGCATATAATGCAAGATAATACGGTGTTGTGTATAGTACAATATAATCTTGGTGAAGCATACAAAAAAAGACATCAAATAAATTAAAAAGAATAATTCTCATAAAATCTCATGGTGTTACATTATTCACCACTAATTTATTTTTTGTGGTGTATATACTAACCTATGAAATTTTATATCATGAATTTAATTTATTTAATGATATTAAAATTTTAAATTGACGTTATTATTTCATTAATCTCACAATTCAAAACATACTCTAGTAGTAAGGGATTTACATATCACTTTCTACTTTTATGAGACACATGCTATATTCACCACCTCATTCATCTAAGTAGTGTATATAATATTAATTTGATTTATAATTATCCAAATTAATTTTTTTTTATATTTACATATCCATTTTAGGACCTCTATTTCCAATGGTTTATGGTTCAAAAGTTACCAAATTGGTGAATGAATTTTGTCTCTATTTTCCATCTTTGCGGCGTATGTTATGATATGTAGATATATATTTAATGGAATGTATGTATAGATCCTTTGACATGTTATATCATGAAATTATATAAAATAATTTTTTTTTAAATTTCCATTTTATGTTATTTGTTTATGGATATTATGATTCACTATTAACAATGTGTTAATAAACATTTTTTATAATCTTATCATTTATCGATATTGTTTATGATTACGATTCCACTGATGAAATATTATGATACTTATATTAAAATTGACAGTAATTTTTTTATCATTTTTTATTCATCAAATATTCATTTAATGGTACCATTTATCCACTTTTTGGTACTTAATACAAATAATATAAGTTTTTACAAAAAATGACTTTATTTCTCTCTTCGTCTAGAAATCTATGTTCATTCAAAACAATGTTTTATAGAAATATTTTAAAGGATATTGTTAGATAATTTTCTTGAAAATGGATTTTATATTTTTTTTTAAAAATGTTTATAATTTCATTCAAATATTCCTTAAAAGTTTTTCAAGTATGTTTTCATGGAGAAAGGTTTAAAAAAAATCTGTTTTAAAATGCATTTTTCAAAGAGAAAATGATAATTTTGTCCAAAAATGTTTTTAAATTATATTTAGAAATTATTTTCTATATAATATGAAATACATTGATATAGTTTATTCTTTACTAGGATTTTCATCCAAGGATATAATTCCTATTCTTTCTTGAATGGTTTGTGTTTAAGATGAAAATTTATTTTTGAAACATGTTTCCCTTCCATCGATTATACCATTATAAAATACTTACCAAATTTTCTTATTTTCACAAGATATTATATAATTAAATTATTATGAAACCTATCTATTTACCACAAGTAATTCTATAATGAAATGTATCTGATACCCATTTCATTTCATGGGTTATGATATGACGAATGTTTTAGGATCTTATGAAACATATAGATATGGTTTCCATTTTGTGATGTATGGGTCCTATATGTCCCTAATTTGAATAATGAAAAATTTAATATGATATCAGAGTGTAAATGAGTTGTTATCCCTAGCCCAAAAACAAGGGGATTCACATGTTTTTTCCTAATCTAGAAATAAATACGTTACATGTGTTATAGTCCAAGCTTGAAAAAAGAGTGTACATACGTTGTATCCAAAGTATGAAACTACAAAGTTCCATGATTTATTTCTTATCCCAAAAAATAAGAGGGTACATGGGGTTTATCTCAATCCTAAAGTACATAAACTGTTGATTATCTATATCCAAACATTTTATTAAGGTCTTCGTACATATCCTTCATATAATATTTTCTATGCTTATGCGTATACCACAACTCAATGTCTTGTTCCTATAAAATTGCATCATGGATTATGCACTTTATTATGTTAAGATTATTGTATTATGAACTTCTAATATTTATTCTATGACCCATGATTATTTTCTATATTATGTAGGGTATGGTTTTAAAATGTTATTCCAATGTTCTCAAACACTTTTGTTCATGGTATGCTTATGTATCTACCTTGTTTACCATTACTGAGCTTCTGATATCACCCCTATCTTATTTTTACATTCCCCAAGTTATGAAGAATGGTTTTTATTTGGTGTACCAAAGGGGAATATATTCGTTTGAAACATTGAGGATCATGCACTATACTAGAACATTGTTCTCCATGTTTCTAAAGGCACCAAACTATTATGGTACTTGATTATTTATTTATGTACTTTAATAAATATTCATAAAAAAGTATTTAGTATCCTTATATATTAATCCTTGGATGCTATCGAAAAACATTTTAACATAAATCGACATCCCATTCAATATTTCGTCTTAGTTATTTTTCATACCAAATGAGAAGAAACACATAATAGTGACATAATACCTTCGAATCCTTCAAGAATCATATAATCCAAGGTGTGTACTATATAATGAATAGGATGGAAACTATACTGAGTGGGGTTAGGAGGTTACCCACTGTGTCGACTAGCTAGTCCACCCAGAGGCCTATACACTAATGTTCCTTAGTGGAAAATTCCTCCCATACCAATGAGACCCTATTACTAAAAAAACAATGTATTCCCTTTATAATGGGGGTCCCATTCACAAGGATACTAGTGAACCCTCTCTAGGCTCATTCTTCTCATATTTGGTACCCCATATCTTTCAATCGATCAAATTGAGTCATCATTAAACCTCTTGCTAAACTAGTGAGCCAGAGATATATCAATGTTCTCCTAATATGTGTAATACCCAATTATTATATCCTTTTTCCAAGTCATTAGTCGAGTTAGGAATGTCTGGGGTACAAATATATAAAAACAAATTCATTCTTCAAAGGGACATATTTCTTTCACACCACCTTCCTCAATGGTAAGTATGCCTTATGTTTTGGGACATTATTATTTAATATTCCATAATCAATACATGTTACCATTACATTACTGGGGAATATTCCCCAGGAGTTGAACTATTATTCAATAATATTCCATATTCCCTATGAGACAAAGATTAATGTTCTATCCATACACCATTCTCACAATAAGAATTACAAGAATCCCTACATTTAATAGTCATAGATTCAATAATTTCGACTATATAACATACATCTTTATCTGTATAACGCCCCAAACCTAGTTACCCAGAGTCAATGCATTATTATATAACATTGGCATGATCACAAGGTATCCAATCCTGAATGACCGATCAGTTTAGAAGCATTGGAAGTACTAGATACAAACACAAGTTTTTTTTAAAAGGTTAGATATTACACCTCTTTTATTACAAAACAATAAAGGAAATGTCGAAGAGAGTAGAAGAATAAAAATGGAAAAACTCCACAACCAACAGTTACCTGCCTATCTTTTTCATCAATATTTAGGTGATTTTTCATTCCTCTTCTTGAAGAAAAATCCATCCCACTCTGCCTCAACCGCGCCCCTAACCTCTTGCTCTCCCCCTATTTGAGGTTAGAGAATGAAGTATTTCCAGTAATTTTTCTGCATCAGTGTTATCATAAGAGCTATCTTCATTACTTTGGTCAGGAGAGACTCCATGTACCACTATATTCATCTCCTATTTTTCTTCAATTTCTTTAGATGTAACAATACTCTTTTGCTGCATTAAATCTTCAGATTTTCCTAGGATACTGACATGCGACTTAACGACACCATTATAATTTTGGTCAGAGGGGGGAGGAAGATTACCTATAGTAACATACTCATCTACCATTGGAGGAACAACTAAAGCCTTTTTCTTTTTATAGGAAACAAGCTTAAAATCCTCTTTATCCAGAAACTATTTTGGGGATGTATGAAAATTTTAGAAATAAAAGAAGAGTCAGAATCCAAAATTTTCTTTCCCTTTAAATTACATGAATTTAACATCCTTTCATGTGAAAGTTGATGATCAATATATATTTGAATATTATCTTCAACCATTTGATCAACCATTAAATCATCTGCACTGCTTAATGCAATTTTGTCATTGCAAGCATGCATTTCTGTGGAAAACATGTCAGCCCATGATTTCTTGCATAAGTTGACCTCATTCTCATCACATGTGGATATGTTAACTTCTTTAGGCCTAATATCATTCATTTCTTCCAACCGTTTGTTTCTCTCAGTATTCTTTTGAGCTTGTGTGGATTTTTGTTTCTTAATATAGTTATTTTCATCATGTCCCCATTGATTGATGAAGCTACAAATAATGGATCACCTACATGTAGATTGATCATAACCAATCATAATACAATCCTTGAAAAATTTTGGCATTTTTTCATAAATGATCTTCAACTTAATGATGTACTCCTCTGCAGAAAGAATTACTATTTCTACAGGAGTAGAACCTAGTTCAACTTCAACCAAGAATCTAGAAAAGTGTCCAAAGCGAGAAACATCAGTTTCCTTTTAGATTTTAATTGGAATGCCAATAGACATCGCAATATCATATAAAATTTTGGGATGCCTAGAATCTAATTTAAGAAATAAAATCTAACTGAAAATTGAGTTGTAGAGTTTACCACCTCAAAAGGATTGAACTTCTTATTCCATTCGCGAAGATGAATAATTCTGGGTTTCTGTGAAATAGAACCAATGCCCCAAGATCTAATTTTATTTTCTTATATGGGAAAAAGAATATTGAATTATCCTTTTCCCAACGAAACTCATTTCCAGAAAGAGAATCCCTAGTAAGATGAAATTCAGTCCTTTATGTGCTCAATTTTTATAGGATGAGAGCCTTTGGGTAAATATCGTCTAGATATGATTGAAAATTCTCCCAATTTGAGTATTTCTAAAACAGCATGAGGATTTTATTTTATATGAGAAATGTTCCCTTTCCTTATAATGGAATAATTAGACGCACCTTTAAAGTAGGGAAATGAGCCATTGGCATAGGATACTTCATAAGTAGTGTCATGTGGCAATGCATCTATTCTCGGATCTGATGAAGTATTCGGGACATCCATAGATTTCAAAAAAACACATGTCCCCTAAGGTGTCCTCAGATTTTCATCGGCCTCAGAAATCTATTCAACTTGAGGCTCAAAAAATACATCAATTCTCACAGTGACGCTATGAAGTGCCACACCCTAGGACTCTATCACCGAGATGGTTTTCGCCTCATCGACTATCTGAGAGGTTTCACCCACTACCTCAGAAACGGAACCCGTGACCATCGCATAAATCATTTCCCTCCGCACATCCTTCTGTTCTAACACTATATCGATATTTTCCGCACCACCACCAGCATCACAACCCGCGACATTACCAGCAACCACTGCATCAGTCACTACCGCAGCACACTGCGCAACCTGCAGCGTCAGGGTCCCGCCATTTGTAGTAACGCCTCCATAATTACAACCTTCAACCTCAGACTCCATCGTAGATCTAGACTTCAATGCCATGAAACCCTAGATCTCCACCTGGTTAGTGAGAGGAGTTCTGTCTCTCATCCCGCTCCCTCAATGTAGATACAAACACATGTTTCAAATTACATTATGAATTGAAAGACAACAACATTGTGTCTCATTTTAACACATTCATCTCTATCAAACTATCCCAAAAGTTCAGTCATAATATATTTCTTCACATCCTACAAAAAATAAAACATATAAACGGGTGATCTTAGGTCTCAATAAGGATAACAATATAGAATAAACGTTCAAAAATAAGAATAAAAATTTTAGGCAATCTATAAGACTAAAACAAAATCCTTTTAAACTTAAAATTCAACATTATATGGAAAATATAAGTCAAATAATTCCATTTTTGTATTCACATGGATATTCTACTAGTCGAATAATCACATGTAATATCAATAGCTAATTTCATAATGATATAATGCATAATTTCGAACATCATAACCATATAGACAGGGCCTCATTCCAACACTATAAAAAAGATTTTTTTTCAAGGCCATGTTACTAGACACTAGTTTGTATGATGAGACCTAAAGATGCATCACGAAGCTATAGAGGGCTACATCTATCACATACTAAATCCAATGCATTCCTAATATGAAAAGGTAGAATCATAACATAAACATTCGTATAAAAAATAGCATACGAAATGTTAATAATTTAACCATAAACCATGAATGGTATATAAATAACACATCCATAGTCAAAAATATCAAATAACATTCAATACAATATGGAATATTTTATTATAATAAATCAACTTCAAAATAGTGTAGAATCCATCAAAGGATGTTGACATAGATGCAATCAAAGCGGTTTGATAGAAATACCTCTTTCTATTTTGAAATCATTTAAAAGTGATGTAATTATAAAACAAAACATTGGTTTTGAAAATATTATTATAATCTTGTAAGGGAAGCTTCAAAGGTATTATAACGGAGAAAAATAGTTGCACCCGTCATATAAGTTAAAAAACATTCTTTACTTAATTTTGTCGAAAAGGTCGTAAAGGACCTTGTTTGGAAAACGACAGTAAGATTCACATATAAAAATATTATAAAAAGTCTAAAAATGGTATAAATGACCTTAAACCATAGTATATTAAATAGTGAAAATGTTTTGAAATACATTTTTATGAAACACAGATGTAGATGATAAAGAGGTCCTAGTAGATACTCACGTATTAACAACCTCAGATAATTAAGAGATTATAGAATTAACTCTTACCTTGTACTTTTACTTGATTAAGGGTATGTTAACCTAATTTATAATAGTTAAATAATTGTTATTAAATAGTACATGAACCACATTCATAAATATGATATCATATATGATCTTATAATATTTATTTTTTAATAATATTTCAGAACTGTCATCGTTTCGGGTATTAACTGCTCCGTTTTCCTTTATATTATTGGTTACGTAAGACATGTTTTTTATGGATATTATGTATTTGATTCATATGCAGAATGATATTAAGTTCATAAAAAATATTTTTAATCATAGAATGAAAATTATTATTGAATGGTTAGGATGGGGAATGAATTTCATCGTGTTCGTGGAGACGACAATCCGTACGTACACACGAGCGAAAATATCATTATATTGATGGTGAAATAATATGTAATTGGATGGTATATCCTATATACCAAATCATTAACATTTTATTTTTATTATATACATCAGTTATACTAATTATTATACCCATCCAAATAATGAAGTGTTTCAAAGGATACTTACTTAGCCATCAAGTCAGATATATTCAATGAAAGAATGAATACAGAGTTTCAAAAAACTCCCTAGCTCATCTTATTGGTCAGGTGGAAGCTCGTAGACCTTGATTATGGGAGTCGATTATGATCTTTCTCTGGTATGATCATTGGAAAAAAATCGAGATGATCTTTCTATTTTTTATCTGGAAACTGTGGATTTCTGCTTCTCAGTCTGGACTCTGTCTGGCTGGAACATGTTCACTATATACCAATTTAAGTGGTCCAGTTCCATCCCTGTTTTTGTTTATCTGCTTGATTCTGATACTTTGCTTCTTGATCATTACACCAGTTCTTCGGTTGCGAATATGGATTTTTGAGGAGCCGTCCTGGAAGCACATAAATAATGGACTTTCTGCTCTACCATCTTGATCTGAAATTTTATTTGGCTGGACTTTTGAGGATCTGATTACCTTGAAAGAATGAAGAGGATATCACACATGTTGAGGGCTAGGATTATGAAGTTTCATCAGTTGAATTTAAAAAATAGATTTTCATGCTGGTCCAGTGATTGGATTGGCACAAGGAATTCAGGAATACACTTTCCAACGTTTTTGCTATCTTTTCATACTGTATTTACATCTGATTTTTTGTGATGAGCAGGAGTTTTCCTGAAAAGGCTAGAAGGATCATCACCCCTTTTTATGAATTTACAATCTGTAATGCCCATTTTTTTGGATATTCAAGGAACAGAGGTTGGGGTTTCTTCTATGTTTTGATAAATAATTGGAGTTGTGGTGTGGGTGAGTTCTGATTGGCATGGTGTGCTGCTGGCCAGATGCTTTGGTGAGTCTAGAATTTATTCATGTTGTGCTCTCCCATGCCCTCACAGGGATGATCAAGAGGTGCAATTGTCCTTTATTTTCATTGATTATTTTTTTGGTACAAGCCCATTGTACCTCGTGTATTCATCTAAAATTTTTACTTTTATATTATAAATTTTGGGGAGCATGGGTTTACTCATAATCCCAGCCTTTTAAAAAAAATACCCTAAGACGTGGAGACGATAATCCGTACGTACACATGTATGGTGACTTTTCAATCATAGGATGAATAGAATAATGAATATGGTTGTACCATATTAATAATATCATCCATGTATGTATAATGTCCTGGATTTATTATTTTGGTATGGAAGCAACAAAGAAAGAGGAATTGGAAGAATAAAAGAATTTTGAAGGAGGTGGTGAAGTTATTACCTCTTCTTCAAGTGTTTTCTTTTTAGTTGACCAAAAGGGCCCATTAGGTTGTATTTATGATCAATGTAAACACTCTAGGTTGAAGTGAGGGTGGTGGAGAGTATATTTGGGAAGGGTTTGGCTGATCCAAATGGCATTGTAGGTGTGATTTTGAGTGAAGGGGATGTACCCTTTTATAAGAGAGGTGAGGGTCACTTTAGGAAAAGTTTGATATATTATTTTATTATAAAATCATATTCAGTTTATAATGTATCAAATATAATTTATTTCAAGGCTAAGGTGGGAATGTGTCAAAAAAATCTCTACCAATAGGTTTTAGATAGGTTTATGTCACCTTATTAACCTTATCTTTTATATTTAACTCTTAGTTAAATAGTTTAAATTTTACCATGTATTCTTATATTATTATAATAAATGATTATTAAACATACTATAAAAATCCAAGAGAACCCAATGTGGTTCATTACTGATATATATAACTTTACCTATGTCATTTGGCTGAACCTTATATTTTTAGGAATATTATATCAATTAATTATGTAGTATTTATTTTTAAACATTCATTTATGTCAATTTTGACACTATTTGGTATTTTGTTTTTTGTAAAAGTCATAACCACTTTATAACTTAGAAAAAAACTATTTAATAAACCCTAACATGTCATATTAACCAATAAAATCAGTTTAATTCATCATAAGTCTCGATGTACATTTATTTGGATATTTATAATATCAACAATTTTAATCATTCAATAATAAGGCAATTACTGAATCATCATTGTGTCATAAATAAATTTAATTGTTTAATGTCTAAAAATTATAAATAAAATTCCAATATTTAGGAAAGTTTTTTATATTTCTAATGAATATTTATAGTCAAATTTATCTTATGTATAACCCTATATAAAAAATGGTTTAGTTATTAAACCTTGAATTTAACACTTTTTACTCTTCTATAAATAAAGTAATAATAAATTTCATAATCTAATAAAAGTGGATCAAAAGGATCATATTTTATTCCTAAGGTTTAATTTTTTCGAATTACATTTTTCAAATAGAATTAAGACATTCGTTAGGGTTATTATAATATCATTGTTTACTTTTAATTACCTTATTTATTTTTAACCGTGGTAAATAAAAGTCAAACGTTACCATTTAATAAAAATTATTTTCATCTTATTGAACCAAATATTACTTATTGATGTCAACCGTTTCTCTATGAATTTTGAAATTCAATTCATAGAAGTGGTAAAAATACATTTTATGCAATTTTGAAAATGTTCCTAGAAGGTGGTTAAAAGACGGTAAAAAGTTTAATAAAATGTTATATATCTGAAATTTTTATAAAATGACTCTTATAGATTACATTGATCATATATAGGTATTATGTATCTATTTTTACCTAATATAAATTTAAATAAAATAACAAATTTTTTAAATAAATATTCGGTTTTAAACAATAACGTAGTGTTTTTCACTATTGATCAAAAATTGAAAGTTTTCAGTAAAATAAAAAAAATTAGCTGTAAGATAATTTTGATATTATGAATCCAAAAATGAAGTCCATTTTGAAAAATAAATTTTATAAAATTTCAAAAAATGGGTATTACTATTCATGATGGCTAGTTTGATTGGTCGTGGTGTGTTAAAACATTAAATTGCGTACAGTGCAAGCTATTGTATTATTCAAAGACAAGCATACCATTGAAGCTTGGGGTATTACATTCTTCCCTCCTTCAAATAATATCATCCTTGAAGTTTCTATAATATTACAACATAAAATTATTTGGTTGGTTATTTATCATATGTTCCTCGGGTTTCCACGTTTCCTTTTCTATCTCATGGTTTCTCCATAGAACATTCACCAAATGAGTCGTCCGGTTCCTCAACACTTGTTTTCTAGTATCCAAAATATTTACAGGATTTTCACAATAAGACAGATCAGGTTCAAGTTCTATTTCTTCATAGGTGAGTACATGCGTTAGGTCAGGCAGACATTTTCTCAACAGTGATATGTGGAACACATCATGAATGTTGGAGAGTCTTGGAAGCATTTCCAAACGATAAGCTACAACTCCAATTCATTCTAGAATTTCGAAAGGTTCGATGTACCTAGGACTTAATTTTCCCTTCTTACTTAATCATATATAACCCTTAAAATTGAGATACCTTTAAGAAAATATGATCTCCTACTTGAAATTCCAAATCCTTCCTTCAGTTATCGGCATATCTCTATTGACTACTTTGAGCTACTTTGATTTGGGTTTGGATAATCTTCACCTTTTACATTGTTTCCTCAACTAGTTTTGGGCTCATGAGTTTTCTTTCACCAACATCATCCCAACTAGTTGGTGTGCGACATCTCTTTCCATATAATGCTTTATATGGTGCCATATAAATACTTGAGTGGAAGCTATTGTTTTTAGAAAATTCTACTAGATGTTAATATTGATCCCACATACCTTCAAAGTCATGTGATAAAGATCTCAACATGTCTCCTAAGGTTTGAAAAGTCTGTTCTTATTTTCCATCACTTTGAGGGTGGTAGGCAATGCTCAAATGATGTTCAGTATCCAAGGACTTCTGAAGACCTTTTCATACTCTTGATGTAAAATGGGGATCACAATCATAAAAAATATTTAGGGGTACTCCATGAAGTATTATAACTTCTTTAATATATAGTCTTGCTAGACGTTCAATTGGTAAATCTTCTCTTATAGAAAACAATGTGCTGCCTTAGTAAGATGATCAACAATGACCCATATTTCATCATTCCTTCTTGGAGTCTTAGGTATTCACATGAAAAATTCCATCGTAATATCATCCCACTTCCACTCAGGTATGGGAAGAGGTTGCATGAATCTACTATGATGTTTTCTTCTAGCCTTCACCTATTGAAAAACCATACATCTTGACACGTAATCATCAATATCCCTCTTTATGTTGTCCCGCAAAAAAATTTTCCTTCAAATCTCTATACATATTACTACTAACAGGGTGTATAGAGAAATTGAAGGTATGAGCATCATCCAACAATTACCTTTTTTGATCAGGTATATCGGGAACACAATGTCTCTTCCCAAATTTCCAAATTCCATCTTCATATATGAATCCAATCAATCTCCCATCACTCACAACTTTAATTTTCTTTGTAAACTCCTCATCACGAGTCTGATAACATGTTATCATTTCTAGTAATGATGGTTTGACAACCATTTGAAAAAGTATTGTTGTTTCACCTTCCATGGTTATTCTCATATCATCTTTACTAGATCCATGAACATAGCATCCCTTTCAACTCTCATCTTGTTCAAAACTCCATGATTCTTTCAGCTCAAAGCATCTGCCACCTTATTTTCCTTCCCTGAGTGGTAGTGTATAGTGAAATCATAATCCTTGAGTAGTTCAAGACATTGTCTTTTCATCATGTTGTGTTCTTTCTATGAGAAAATATACTTCAAACTCTTGTGATCAGTATATATCTCACATTTTCACCATAGATATAGTGTATTAATATGTCTAAAGAAAATATTATAGCTTCTAACTCAAGATCATGAGTGGGATAGTTTTGTTCATGAATTTTTAGTTATCTTGATACATAGTCAATAAACTTATCATTCTACATAATGAAACAACCAATTCTTTTCTTTGATACATCACTATAAATAATAAACCCATCATTTCCCGATAGTAGAGTCAAGATAAAAAGATTTAAAAATATTCTCTACAGTTCTACAAAACATTCTTCACACTCTTTTGTCGAAACTAATTTAACCCATTTACGTGTGAGCTTGGTTAATGGGTTTTCCAATTAGGAAAAGTTCTAGACGAAATGCCGATAATAATCTACTAACCCAATAGAACTGGCTACCTCAGTTATACTCACCAGTGCTGACAAATTCTTATATTTTTCATTTCATAGAAGGATCAACAGAGAAACCATCCTTAGAGGCAATATGGCCAAGAAAAGAAATTTCCTGAAGCCAGAATTCACACTTGTTAAACTTCCCATATAATTCGTTTCATCTTAGGGTTTTCATAATAGAGTGCAAGCGATTTTCATGATCTTAATAGATTTTTGAGTATAGCAAGATATAATCAATAAATACCACTACAAAGACATCAAGATTTTCCTTCAAAACACTATTAATTAGATTCATGAAAACAGAGGGTGCATTAGTTAGTCTAAAAGGCATTATTATAAACTCATAATGCCCATACCTGGTACAAAATGTTGTCTTCGGAAAGCCTTCCTTCTTCACACACAACTGATGATATCCAGATCGAAGGTCAATATTTGAAAAATATTGAAAACCATGAAGTTGATCGAATAAATCACCAATGAGAGGTAGGGGTACTTGTTCTTTATTGTTACAACATTGATCTCCCTATAGTAAATGACCAACCTCATAGATCTGTCTTTCTTATTAACAAAAAGAACATGGGCTCCCCATGTAGAAACACTAGGGAGAATAAATACTTTATTACTCAATTCATATAGTTGTTTCTTTAGTTACTCTAATTTCTCAGTGGCCATTCTGTAAGGGGTCTTCGATATGGGCCTTGAACCAGGACTTAAATCTATAGAAAACTCAATTACTCATTCTGGAGGATGTCTAGGTAAATCCTCTAGAAACAGATCAACATATTCTTTTACGATAGGTACATCCTCTATTCAAACATTCTTTTCCTCACCCATAGTTATTTCATTATTATCCTCCCCAATAATTGAATTTATTAGAGATACTAGGGGATGGATCTCGATAAGAATTAGGTGGTGACATTTCTACTCTAAATATAAGGTACTTCTTATCGTCATTGAAAATTATAACCTCATTCTTCTTACAATAAATGTGCACATCATAGTATAAAAGCCAATCCATACCAAGTATTACATCAAATTAAATCAAGGGTATGACGATCATATCAGCTGATAAAGAAAATTTATATGCCCTAATGGGGACTGATTCACAAAACATTGTTTCAATGTTACATCCCTGATATGTTTTTACTGAAAACTTACTTTGTTAAATCAAATTGGAAGTATCTAATTTTTTTTAGAAATATGGGAAGATATAAAAGAATGTGATGATCCAGAATCAAATAATGCATTGGCTAAACTTGAGGAAACCAATAAATTACCTGCCACCATGTCTTTCGGAGCATCAAACTCACTAGTAGTTATCTAATCAGCTCAGTCTGGCTCCCTTAACCTTTTCTAAGGTATTTTTCTTTGACACTTAGGGAATTT
Organism: Viscum album; assembly: GCA_963277665.1. Lineage (NCBI taxonomy): Eukaryota > Viridiplantae > Streptophyta > Magnoliopsida > Santalales > Viscaceae > Viscum > Viscum album. The sequence goes on along the minus strand of OY728160.1, from coordinate 250,596,515 downwards.
ATTTCATAATGCCCCATTTCTCTACAATTGTAGAATTCAACATTTACAGACTCTTTCTTTCCATTGCAATCACCTACTTGGTGTCCTTTTTCACTACACTTGTATTATAATCCCATTCCCTTCAGGAAAGTACTGGGGTGTTATTACCACATTTAATACAGGATGAAAATTTAACTTTTTCTTTTATCACCTTATTTCCATTTCTAGAGTGTTCAAAAGATCTCTTCCTCTCTTGCTTTTCTATAATGTTGTAAGACATAGAGAATTTCTTTTCAGTCTTGATAGAAAATGAGATAATATCTTCGTATGATGAGAAGTTTTGTGAGACTAATGTTCGGTGGAGAAATTGTTTTAACCCATAAAATAATATTCCAATATTACTCCATTGGTTACATATATAATCTCATGCATTCCTTGCTAACCTTGAAAAGTTAGCCTCATACTTTACGAAATTATCATCCTCCTTTTCCCTCAGACTCAGAGATTGTCTTTCCACATACGCTCGATGGTCACAATGAAAGTATTTTTCTAAGAAAATATCTTTAAATTCCCTCCAATCCATATTTGATACTTCTACATCTTACTTTGTGTTTTGAATTAACGATCACCACTGATATGCATCTCCCGTGAGGTGACAAACTGCCATCACAACATTTTCCCTTTCAAGACTCCACATGGTATGAAATATTTTCTCTATGGAACTTATCCATTGCTCAGCTACAAATGGATTATTAATCCCATTAAATTTTGGTGTTTGTTTCATCATGAATAGGTCTGACATTGATTATTTTAATTGTGGATCAGGGTTCTCCATACGGGTAAGGTTATTATTCATAACCTTAGTGAGATTTCCCAGTATAGTGATAAGCTCATCAACACCAGTTGCATCACGAGATCCACTATAATAATATTGAGTATGAGGGAAATCCCTATATGGATTATTTGTGTTGATGCAGTTTCCATTCATTCCACTAGGAACCATTTCTATACAATTCCATACATTAGATTAGTTTATGAATCACAATACATAATTGCAAACTTGTAAAACACTTAACATAAATTGAAAAGTTTATAGATATAATCCATAATCATAAACATTTTTTCTTTGAGGAGGTATATACTCATAAATCCTTCATAATGGTTTGTAAAGAAAATGTGAATTATCCTAAGCATATCTCCTAGGATAGTGGTAACCAAGAGTACAGCAAGGACCATTGTTGTGTACCAGGATACCCAAGGTCAAGCCCAGAACTCCTTCTAAGAGTTTTGACACCTAGGTAAATCTGTACTAGATATGCCTCTACCTTCTTGTATCCATACAGAGATGTATTTCATGCAAAATACACTAAATATCTACATCAACAAAATTCTAAGAAGTTCTTCTATACTAATCCTCAAAGTATATCTTTGGTTAATGTTCTCTGATAATAGTTTTTCTATATCTGGATTTCATGTTTTGTAATAAACATTCTCTGATACCAACTGTAACACCCTAACCCTAGTTACCCAGATTCGGTGCATTATTACATAACATTGTCATGATCACAAAGGATCAAATCTCGAAAGACCGATCAGTTTAGTAGCCTTGTAAGTACTAGATACAAACATTAGTTTTACATTACACTATGAAATGAGAAAAAGCAACATGATTTCTTCTTTTATCACATTAATCTACCTTAGACTATCCTTGCAGTTTAGTCAAAATATATTTATTCACATCCTGTGAAAAATAAAACACATAAAGGGGCAAGTTTATGTGCTCACTAAGGATAAAAATATAGCAGAAACATTTATAAATAAGCATAAACATTTAAGGCAATGTATAAGACTAAAAAACAAACCTTTAAAACTTAAACGTCAAAATAATATGGAAATAATAAATCAAATAATTCATTTATGTATTCACATGGGTATTCTACTAGTAGAATAATCACTTTTAATATCAATAGCCAATTTTATAATGATGGAATGCATAATGATGGGAATCATAACCACATATTCAAGGACTCATTCCAAGACTCCAAATAAGATTTTTTCAAGGCCTTATGCCAAGACACTATTTCGTTTCATTAGACCTACCAATGCATCGAAGAGCTATATTAGGATCCACCAGTCACTTACTATGTCCAATGCATTCCTCATATGAAAACGTTGAAACATAACATAAACATTCGTATTAAAACTAGCATACGAAATGTTAATAATTTAACCCTAAACCATGAATGGTATAAAAATAACACATCTATAGTCAAACATATCACAAAACATTAAATAATATATGGAAGATTTTATCAAAATAAATCAACTTCAAACAAGTGTAAAATCCATTAATGGATGTTGACATAGGTGAAATCAAAACTTTTTAAGAGAAATATCTATTTGTATTTTGAAATTATTTAAAATTAATGTAATTATAAAAGAAAAAATATATTTTTAAAATATTATTATAATATTTTAAGGGATGCTTAGAGGTGTTATAATGGATGAAAATAGCCGCACCCACCGTTTAATATATAAAAACATTCTTTCATTAATTTTGTCAAAAAGGTCGTAAAAGACATTGTTTGGAAAACAACAGAAAGATCCCTTTTTAAAAATATTATAAAAAGTAAAAAAAGGGTATAAATAAATTTAAACCATTGTCTATGAAATATTAATTTTTTTTTGAAATACATTTTTAAGAAATAAAGATGTTGATGTTAAAGAGGTCTAGTAGATACTCATGTATAAACAACCTATGATAATAAAGAGATAGTAGAATTAATACTTACCTTGTACTTTTACTGGAAAGAGAGTATGTTAAACTCTTTTATAATTGTTAAATCATTGTTATAAAATTATACAATAACAACATTCATAAATATTATATCATATATGATCTTCTAATTTTTCCTTTTTAATAATATTTCAGTAGTATCGTTGTTTTTGGTGTTAAATGATTTGTTTTCCTTTTTATGAATGGTTAAGTTAGCCTTGTTTGTTATGGATAGGATGTATTTGATTCATACCCATAATTATATTAAGTAATTAAAGATTATTTTTAATAAAAAATAAATATTATTCTTGAATGATTATGATGGGGAATGAATTTCATCGCGTTCGTGGAGACGGTAAGCCATACGTACCCACGAGCAACAATATCATTATATTGATGGTGAAATCAAATGTAATTGGATGATATATCATATATAAAGAATAATTAACAGGTTATATTTATTATTTAATCAGTTATAATCATTATTATACCCATTCAAATAATGATGTGTTGGAATAACAAACAACACCACGATGTGTAGACGGTAAGCCTTATGTACGCACATATGGTGACTTGTCATTCATAGGGTGGATAGAATAATGAATATGGTTGTACCATATTTATAATAACATTACAATATTTATAAGTTACTAGAGTTATTATTTTGGTTTGGAAACAACAATGAACAAGGAAGTGGAAGAAGAAAAGAACTTTGGAAGAGGTGGTGCATTTATTACCTGTTCTTCATATGTTTTCTTTTGAGTTGATCAAAACGGGCTCCTTAGGATGGCTTTAAGATCAAAGTAAGGACTCTTGGTCAAAGTGGGGGTATTTGGGAGGATATGTTTTCAGGGTTTGGCTGAGCCAAATGGACTTGGAGGTGTGATTTTCAATGAAGGGGAAGTACCTTTTTTTAAGAGAGGTGAGGGTCATTTTTAGAAAATCTTGAAATATTATTTTATTATACAATCATATTCGGATTATAATTGCTCAAAAATGATTTATTTAGAGTATAAGGTGGTTATGGATTTAAAACCATTCAACCAATAGGCTTTACACAGGTTTAGGTCACCTTATTAACCTTATCTTTTAGATTTAACTTTTACCATGTATTCTTGTATTATTATAATCAATGGTTAATAGGCTAACTATAAAAAACCAAGAGAACCCCAAGTGGTTAGTTTTTGACATATATAACCTTATATAAGTCTTTTTAATGAACCTTAGATTTTTAGGAATATTATATCACTTAATAATATGGTATTTGTTTTAAAACACCATTTATGTAAATTTTGACACTATTTGGTATTTTGTTTTTGTGAAAGTAATAACAACTTTATCACTTAGAAAAAAAATTATTTAACAAACCCTGAAATTTCATATTAACCTTGAAAATTAATTTAATTCATCAAAAGTCTCAATTTATATTTATTTGGATATTTATAATATCAATTATTTAAATCATTCAATAATAAGGTAATTATCGCATCATCATTGTGTCACAAAGAAATTTAATTATATAATGTCTAAAAATTATAAATAAAATACCAAAATATAGAATTTTTTTTTATATATTTAATGAATATTTTGAGTCTAATTTATCTTATTTATAACCCTATAATAAAAATTATTGAGTTATTAAACCTTGAATTTAACACTTTTAACTCTTCTTTAAATAAAATAATAATAAATGTCTTAATCTAATCCAAGTGGACCAAAAGGAATATATTTTATTCATAATCTTTATTTTTGTCTAAATAAACTTATCTAGTAGAATTATAACATGTGTTAGGGTAATTATAATATCTTTTTTTACCTTTAATTACCCTATTTACTTTTAATTGTGTTAAATAAAAGTCAAAAGTTACTATTCAACAAAAAATATTTTCCTCTTATTGAACCCAATTTTACTTACTAATGTCAACCGTGTCTCTTAAATTTATGAAATTCAATTAACAGAAGTGGTAAAATTACATTTTATGAAATTTTTCAAATGCACCTAGAATGTGGGTAAAAGATGGTAAAAAGATCAATAAAATCTTATATATCTATTATTATTATTAAATGACTCCAATGATTTAAATTTAACATATATATGTATTATTTATCTATTTCTACATCATATAAATTGAAATAAAATAACTAATTATTTAAATAAAAATTTAGTTCTAAACAATAATGTTATGTTTTTCACAATTCATCAAAAAATTGATTGTTTTCATAAAAATATCAAAAATTCCTCCTAATCTAATTTTGATATTCTGAATCCAAAAAATGAAGTCCATTTTGAAAAATAAAATTGATAAAATTTCAAAAATTGGGTATTACTATTCATAACGACTGGTTTGATTGGTCATGGTGTGTTAGAACTCGAAGTTGCGTATAGCGCAAGCTATTGTATTATTCAAAGAGAAGTGTACCATGGAAGCTTGGGGTGTTACAACTTGATTGCGTTAAACTAGATGGATTAGTTCACCCACATAAACTTAAATAATGCATCTATAACTATATTGGATTTATGTATTAAAAACAAGGATTCATAGGATTCCAACATAATATTTAATAACAATTACATATAGATCCTAAAATCCTGAGAATAAATGGAACTTCACTTGGTCCTGGTATCATGACCTTAAAATTATCCGCATTGATTCCCGTCCAATGACCTTAAATGGTATGACATGTTCCACTAAGAAAAAGCTAACTATGTGGGTTCTAAATCCTTTCATGGGTATATATTAAAATAATAATTCAAGGGAATGATACCAAATCCCTAACACTTACCGTATTACTAGATAGTTATAGATTCTAGAGCACCAAACCATGTGACTCAAAAACCAAAGTATAATTAGTCAATCACTAATAAAATTAATTATTTATAGAAATATCTTGCCTGAAGGTTTCTGATAGTAACATTATTACTGATAAGGATTCTTTAATATGTATTAAATCTCTAATTGAGTCTCAGAGTAGGATATAATATCCCCCATAAGGGTGAGTTTATCCCAAAATCCCATCCTCTCAATAAATTCACAAACTAATGTGTCGCCAGTAAAGTTCCTTTAACTACCTACCTTTGAATGAAGGTATGTGTTGACTCAAAATAAACTTGGGAATATGGGAGTGTTAGACACAATAGATTAATAATTTTAGTGTATGATAGTGGAGCATGATATGAAAAATATTCTTACCTCGAATCTTATTAGTTGATGTTGCATTGATCCATACTCTAGATGTTCCAAGAGATAATCATATGATCATTAATGGTTTAAAGAACATTTTAGATGAATAATAATTCAAAAAGAAACCAAAAAATATAATAGTTAAATAATGGTAATGAAACTACGAAGAATATATTATTCAATCATTATTTATAATTAAAATATGGGTTAGTAATATCACAATGTAATATAAATGGTTGTGGTACAATTCCCCATGACCAAAACTATGATACAACAAGTATAATCATTCTATAATAGTAATTGTTCAATATGAGATCTGAAAACTTGGGCATGATCAAATGATTTAATAACTCCCTCTAAAAAATTTCAACTATCATAAATTTACATGATAAGTACCCCGTTTTAGAGAATCAAGTTTCATCAAAGAGTAATCTTGAATCCTCTTGAAGATAAATCACAAACATCATCCCTCCCATATAAAACGTAAAAAAAATATATGGTGAAACAAATACCATCACGATGTTATGCCTCCTAGAAAATATAAATCCAAAAGTTCCACACCTCTTCATGATATAACCCTCATCACATTAATGAATGGTTAATATGATTCAAACTAAAATATAATGTTTATAGAAGATGTTAATCTAATTTTTTTCAAATATTCAACCGATAAAATCTAGGTCTCTACATCTTTCACACCTTTAAGGATTTTCATCTATGAGAATAGAAATTTACCCAACACAACGAGGGTTATAAGAATATATTTTACCCTATAATTCCCATGAGATCTCTAGAAGGTTTCCATATATTGTAGAACATGCACTAATGTTATCTTCTAAACTCAAGGATGTTTCTCTTGCTAATCCTCAATTTTCCCATAGTACTATGAGAAGGTAGAATTATCCTGGATTTCTATCTCAGCATATTCAGTGATTTGTGATGGATAATTCTCATTAATAATCAGTTGAAACACATAGAAGATATTGTACCCATGGCATATCTATAGGTGAAATGATAGAAGGTAATAAAAACCTCATCGACCATGTGATGAATCTTTAATGTCCTGGTGAAACTAAGGGATATATTACTTAACAATCTAAATATCTACAATCCAAATCATGGTGAAAAATTAAGGGACACATGGTCTCCCAATTCAATCTTCAAATGCCTCTAATTTTTTTCTACATAGGACTTCTAACGTGTCTAAGATATCCTCGTCTTTTCATGGATCACCTACACCTTATCCATCGCGTACCAAACTAATTCCACCCCCATCAGCGATAAGTCTCCAATATCATTACTTGAAAAGGGTAACCTTTAGGTTATCACAAATAAATTATTAAAATATTCCATGAAAATAGTTTAGTGGTAGATATTAGTGTACATGAACTATACTAGTGGTAGGAAGTCCTCCGAGTTCTTACCAAAATCAATCATATAAGACCTAATAATATCCTCAAGAATATAGATGGTTATAGAAATCTACCTATCATTATGAGGGTGGAATGATTTAATTAATATCAACTATATCTTGATACAATCCTATATGATCCATCACAACTAATACATAAAACAAGTATCTCGATCATATAAGATCACCAATGATATCCCATGAATCTTAATAATATTATATGCAAACAAGAATTTCTATGTTTTCAATTGAATTATTTCCTATAAAGGTAAGAAGACAGATAACATAGTTATTTGACCGATGGAAACAAAATTAAAATCATAATTTTTCACTAAAATGGAAGTTACCATCATGAATTACATAAAAATACAAGCCCACTTCCACAATGGAACGTCATGGGGGTAAGACTATCCTACTGGAACTTAGTTCATGATCTTTACCTAATGATATAAAAGGCACCGTGAGATAGATTAAGAAATAATACTATTTATACAAAGAAAATATTTTGATTCTAGAAGTACTAATACATATTCATCACACCATGATGTTCTGCTAAGTGGAAAGTGTGGAACTCTATCAACGCCTCCCCACATAGTGTGATAATTTCCACTATCTATCCTCAAAAGAGGATGGTGTTCTCCCCACATTCATAAAATATATATGGAGCTTCACATGAGGATATATAATTTCAAGGTAACTCATAATTTATTTCCCCCATTTGTGCCTCCCTTATATTCAATAAAAGTAAAGTGTCCATTGTAATCAATCGAAGATAAGAAAATTCTCCCGGATCCTCCAAAGAAACTTTTATCACCAAAACTACTCTAATACCTAATCCATCAAATAAGTTCATGATTTTTTACTCAGGGAATCAACCCCTACATTTTCCCCTTGAAGTATAGAAAATTTCAATGTCATACTCTCATAGGAACTCTGACCTACACATTAACATCATGTTATGATCTCTTTAGGTGAAGATGTATATGAGGTTATTATGGATCATGTAAACTATAAACCACACACCAAAAAGGTAATTTATCTATTTATTTATGGACAACACTATCAATTTCAACTATAATTAATGGTTTATTTATTTTCCCTCATGAGGACTCACTTGTATGAGACCATGAGAAATTAATACCCTTATATGCATTATCACACTCTAAATCCCCAATGAAATTATGTCATAGAACACCACATACTCAAATTCTTCCTCCAAAATACTCATAATAGGAGCACTCATAAATCTATTATTCGATTCCCCAAAATATATGTAGCATTTCTTATACAAAAATAGGAAGTACACATTTTACTAAATGACTTTTATGGGCGTTTAAATCATAGAGAACTCCAATATGATTCTCGTTTAATATCATAAAATCACAAGAAAATCCAATCACCATACACATTTTTAGGTTAATCTTAAGAAATAACTACCTGATCTTCACTGGGTAAACTACTACTATACCCTCAAAATTTAAATTCCATAGGAAATTGACCTTTTGAATTCATAAATAATACTTTGGGAGTTTGCCTTAGATATGGTTCTCTTGAAGAATGTATAGAAAACTCCTCAGGTCCTAACCATGATCATCCTCTAATACTAAATATAAGGGGTTGTAATTGATGATGACCACTACAAAACAGTTCACAAAATGATCAAAAATTTGGTTCATGGGGCCCATGAATATATTTAGGGTGTTATTTCTTCGATAAAGAATCACTTGAAACTCATAATGTATATAAAAAACATGTACATTTTTCATTAGGATATCCTATATTTGAAACCAAATATGGTGATAGTTGGATTATATATCAATATTTGAGAATAACTATTCTTTATTTAACACAATAAATAGGTCATTGATCCTTAATATATGATATTTTTTAACTACCACCTGATTCAGGTGGTGATAATTAATATGAAGCCCCAATCTCCCACATTTCTTCTCAGAGAACACCACCAAAGCTACCTAGGGGATACATTGATCTTGATGAAATATTTCTATATATAGTCATCCAACAGCACCCTTATCTCCATGAGATCATCTAGGGACATCTGACAATCTACAGAAGATATCAGAGTGGTCCCTAGGTGCAGATCAATAAAAAATTCAATATCTCAATGAGGAAGAATCTTGGAACATCATCTAGAAAGATTTAAATATACTCATTAATGACCATAAATAGTTTTTATATAAATAATCTTCCACACATATATCCAATCTCACTAAATGATATATTATTAACTGCAACTACTGAAACACACACCTTACTCTTCTTGAAATAAAGTACCAATAGTCCATGAAGGAAAAACTAAATCTTTCCTCTCGACAACACATAACACTATAATGGTATTAGTATATACATTGAAAAATTTAGGATGAAAATCACATTCCAAAGTTGATGTTATAAGACTTCATCGTAGACATTATGAGGTCCCATGAAATCTTCTCACCATTGAGTGCTATCTTTCATCATTAGAAGATGGGAATGATCCCATAATCACTTCTGGTTGATGTTTATATTAATATATGTTAAGATAAAGTATCCAATGTGGTCTATAAATATTTAAATATGGATAAAAAATAATGTATCTCTTTAATATAAATGAGTATGTGTTCTGGTGCAGAGTAGAAAAATATTTTTCCATGAATCATGTTGGGAATTGCCTAGTTGTAACCTTTTATCACCTGTACTTGATCACATCCTTGGATTCCATCTCCATGAACCTAGAGTTGACCACTAGTGGATGAATTAGTGGGTGTGGGTCATCATACCATCTATCTGTAGCTCTTTTTTTCACCGCTATATCCCCTACCACATCCTTCAATTTAAGGAACTCCTTGTTCACCTCTAAGAGGTATTTGATCGCAAAATTACCTCTAACATTGAGACTTATATACCAAATGAATTCCCTACACTACATATCAGGTGAATAATTCATAATTCATGAGACCTCATCCTCTTTAAGAATAATAATTTTTATCTCCCAACTGGATAGATCCTCTATGAAATTCTTATGTTATTGAAACATGAGTATGGGACCGTGCTTGAGTATGAATCTGATGTTGCTACCATGATTCTTACCAACGTATGGCCATAGTTGATAACTCTGATATAATATAATTTCAACAATATAAAATTTAATATTACTCCTATACATAAAATATATAGATCATCCAAAAACACTCTTTTACACCCAACATTGGTGAGGATCCATAGAGGAACAATTCTAGATATGATAATTTTGACAATTCCATTCTTGAAATTTCATGCTTGATGGAAGCTATCATGAATCATGTCAAGGGAGTGAATTTTGAGGCTATTAAACCTTAATGTATATTCTAAATGAGACATTCTAATATACTACAGCTCAAATAACTCTTGAATGGGTAAAAACTATAATGTAGCTATATAATACATCTCGTGAAAGAGATTATTAAATATTTTCAATGGGTGGGTCACCTCATCATGGGACTAGATGACCAAGGTCCACACATGAATCGATGCACCATGGAGAATGGTAGATGTTAACACCATCATATCATTATAGGGTTTTTGGACAAGGACAGACATCTAAATCACTACCACCATCTGATACACACATCTTTATGGTCATATTAATCATAGAACCTAGGTGGTCACTATAGCTAAAACTCATGAAGAATTAGTAAGCTATACATATCATCATCTTTTCTAGTTATAATTTTCCATTTCATAGTATATGGAAGAACATATATCGTTATTTAAACAAACCTTTCCCCAGTAGCCTAGAGTTTGTGGTTATTTTATTACATTGGAATTTATAAAAGATATCACATCACCAAGGATCAGTCGATTTAGTAGTCTTGAATAATTAGGTACACACATGGATCCATTATTACATTGGTATTTATTCTTAGAACATGACAATGGAAAATAAACTTCTTCCATGACACTAATTTAATGACTTCATCGTTGTAACCTGAGAAGAGAAAAAATAAAAGGCAATATCAAATGCTTAGTAATGTTTAAATATAGTAGAAATATGCATAAATAATAAGTGAATCATAATAAATATGGAATAACTGAAAAGAATCCATTTATTAAAAAAACTAAGAATGAAAATGAATTCGTATACTTTTTATAGTGAAAATATCCTAAATTGTAATAACTACATACTGAATAAAGGGAATTCTTAATTATTTGACTTAGTGTGTCTGAAACATGAACCACCACCAAAATGAAATTTCTTAAGAAGATTTATATTGGATGGTAGAAACCAATCTTATTATTCTTGAAAAATGTGAATGTTTCGTTGCCAACTATTTTGTCTCATTAGACTAATCGGTGCATTGATGGGCTATCTATAACCCAACCCCACCTGTGTCAACATGTCCAAATAACTCATCAAATATAAAAATGATCAATTTAATTCATGAAATAAATCTTCCTTATCAGTGAATTTCCATATTGAGATAAGGATATATATTTAACATAATTTCCCTTTTACTCAAATAATATAGAAAGTAAAAAACGTATGTAAAAAATGGAATTTGGCTTAGAAAGTAATCATTTCCATGATAAAAGAAATATGAATATTTATTAAAAATACAATTTGAAATGAGAAAGTGTCTCAAAATGGTATTAGATACACCATATAAAAATGATTAGGTGAAAAATACCATGTAATTTTCAACGAAATAGAGATAAAGATGAAGTCTCATACCTTATGTCTGAAATCTTTCAACAATTGTTTTTAATGTCCGATGTAACACACCGAGATTTTATGAAAAATATTATTTTTAATTTCATTAATGTATTGTGTTGTACGCTACACCAAAAGGAGCTTTCACAACATGCATCCCTGACTTTCCTTGCATTAAACGCAATCACGACCTTCCACGATAGCGTGTGTAGTACGCAATACCGAGTTTCACTAAATGAGATATTATTATAATATTATTATGAACTAGCCATTATGAATAGTAATACCCACTTTTTGAAATTTTATAAATTTTATCTTTCAAAATGGAATTCATTTTTTGGATTCGGAATATCGAAATTATCTTAGGGTGAAATTTTGGTACTTTTCAGATTACTTTCATATTCTGATGAATAGTGAAAATTACTAAATTTTAATTAAAACAAATTTTTTAATCAAAATAATTAATAATGATAAATTATTAATTTGAGTGGTTTTAAAGTATATTTATAATATATTTTTATAATTTAATACAATGTTGGTCATTGGATGTAATTTCACATTTAAACCAGACATAAACAAGTGTCAATCATTTGATAGTTATTATCTTTTAAAAACGCGCTATTTGTTTTGACGATGGGAATTAATTTTTAAATTAGTTAATGTAACTGATATGTTTTGAATTTGGTAAAATAGAAATAATGTTTGAATTCATAATATCAAATATATCTTAAGCCTAATTTTTGATATTTTTCTGGAAACATTCATTTTTTGAGGAATAGTGAAACCACTAAATGGTAGTTAAAAAACTGAATTTTTCATGAAACATAATTTTACCGCTTCTGTGAGTGGAATTTGGAAAATCCGAGAGACACGATTAATATCAAGGACTAAAACGTAGTTCAATGAGATGAAAATAATTTTTGGTGAATAGTAACTTTTTACTTTTATTTACCACGGTTAAAAGTAAATAGGGTAATTAAGGGTAAAAATGATATTATTATTACCCTAACACATGTCCTAATTCTATTGGATAAGTTTAATTCGACCAAAAACAACCTTAGGAATAAAATATGACCATTTAGGCCCACTTGGATTAGATTAGGACATTTAATATTAATTTATTTAGAGAAGGGTTAAAATAGTTAAAATCAATGTTTAATAAGTAAATCATTTTTAATATAGGGTTATACAAAAGATAAATTAGACTATAAATATTAATTAGAAAGTTAAAAAAATCTCCAACATAATTGTATTTTATTTATAATTTTTAGACATTAAATAATTTATTTTATTTTTGACACAATGATGATGTAGTAATTATCTTATTAATGAAATATTGACATAATTGATGTTATAAATACCCAAATAAATGTAATTTGAGACTTTTTATTAATTACAATAATTTTATAGGTTAATATGACATGTTAGTATTTATTTAGTTAACTTTTTGTGAACTAATCATTCTGTTATTATTTTCACAAAAATCAATTACCAAATACTGTCAAAATTGACATAAAATAGTTTTTAAAACAAATTATATTATTAATTGTTATGTTATTCATAAAAATCTAAGGTTCGGCCAAATGACTTAGATAAGGTTATATATATTAATAATAAACATCTTGGGGTTCGTTTGGATTGTTATAGTAAGTTTATTAACCTTATAGTGTAAGAAAACAAGAAGACATGGTAAAAGTAAAATTATTTAACTTAAGGTTAAATCTAAATGATAACGTTAAAATAGAAACTTAAACTTTTCTAAATTCTATTGTATGAGAGTATTTCTACCCATCCCCACCTTAGCTTCGAAATAAATAAATTTTGAGCTATTAAAAACCGAATATGACTTTATAATAAAATAATATTTTTAGTTTTTCCAAAGGTGTCCCTCTCCTCCCTTATAAAAGGGCACCTCCTCCCTCTCTTCCTCACACCACATTGAGCCTTCAAGCTTGGCCAAACCCTGCCAAATTCTTTTCTCCACTTCCATAGAAACATACTAGAGGTCCTGGTCTTCTTCAAAGATCAATTTTAGTGCCCTTGGAGGTCTCAAAGAGGCGCTTCGAAGAAGAGGTAATGTCCGTTACCGATTCTTTCAACTTTATTTCTTCTTCCACTTCTTCTTGTTAGGTTGTTTCATTATGAAGTAATAAAATAAGTATCAATAATATAATGATATGTTATTATAAGTATGAAACAACCATATTTCACCATCTATCAATCCTATGGAAAACGAAATCACCACGCGTGCGTACGTACGGAATACCGTCTCCACGCCATGGTGTAATCTATTTTCCACCACCACCTTACTTGGATGGGTATAATGGTGTAAATAATAACTATATATGATTATTGTAAATTGATATTGATTCTGTAATAGTATACATACACTCCAATAAAATTCCACGATCATGGGAAGGATATCATCGCTGGTGCGTACGTACGGAATACCGTCTCCACGACGCGATGAGATTCATTCTCAATGATTAACCATTCATGAATGATTATAAAGTATATATAATAAGTAATCATAAAATAGATTACATAATAATGATACTAGATTTATGTATATATATATGTATGTCATCCAATTAATTCCATTCAATTCAATGAGGAAACGAAAACAACGTTCATGCGTACGTACGGCCTACCGTCTCCATGAACGGTGTATTTCTTTCCATTTATCGATCTATTATATATATGTATATTATGAATATATATTATATATAAATCATGTTTTATATTCTGGAATTATGTAATCATGATCTATGTAATCATATGAATAATTACAAGTCAAAACACGGACGACAAATGAAACGATTTTACCAAAAACACTCTTTAACATGGAATTTACAAAAGAACGGGTAATATAAAGTCATAAGTGAACCATATATGATATCATAACAATGAATATGATTCTGTAATAAGTCAATGACATTATTTAAATCATTATATAGGAGGTTCAGATACGTACGAAGCATATCGAACCTAAGGTAAGGGATAATTTTGCAAATCTCAATTTTATCTGAGATTGCTTATTCGTAAGTATTTACTGGGGTTATTCCTATCATCCATGTCCATGTTTTATAAAAGTGTTTTCATGTATGTTTAAAGTAATTTTTACCCATTCTTGACTTTTACTACATGGTATGTAATGAATCTTTCTTTTGTTTATGTTATGAGGTACTTTTTGACTTTTCCAGTAAAAGTACGAGAAGAATGTTTTTTAACTTATATGGAACGAACAGATTTTTATAGTTTTATAAAGCCTTATTTTCAGGAAGCTTCCTACAAGAGATTTCATGACTATTTTCAACAAAATATCTTTCTTTTAAAAATAGATTACGTTTTGTGAAAATATATTGATTTTGAAGAAGAAAGGATATTTTCCTCAAGAATTCATTTCAAGTGTTTTATCAAAACCATTTTCCATCTAAGATGACATTATTTCATATGTGTATGTTTCAAGTATAATGTCTCTATGATTTACATGGTTTCACTTTCCTAATTATGAAATTATGTCCATTCCTTTTATATGGATTATGTGATGATGGGATTATGTTTATGAAACCCATTTTATTCGTTGGGTTATTATGAATGATGTATGTTTATTTTGTGGCACAAGTAAGAATGATTTCATAATGATATTGGTGGGACCTATATCTCCCTCCAATGCATTGGGTAAAGATTTATATCTCATGAGATAGACATGGATGGAATGGTAAGTTAATCTGGTTCAGTATTACAAGACTGTAACGAGGAGTGAACTCAATTCAGAAAGGGACTTTGTCCACTAAGATGGTCTTGGCAGCAATGCCTTGGCTATAATGGAAATAATTACATGTGCTTAATGGATGCAACAATTACATGTTTTATTCCCATACTATGTTATCATGATTTATGTTCCATTATGATCTATGCCTTATGTACTTCCATGTTTTAAGTCGTTGCTCAAGATTTTGATGTTTAAACATTATTTTCATGTTTTTAAGTTCAAATGTATATGGTATGTTTTATTTTATCCATGCTTACCCTTATTGAGAATTTGAGCTCACTGTTTTTATGTTTTATTTTCCCCCAGGATTAAATGAAAGGTTTTAGGTAAGGAAACCAAAAGTGGAAGATCTTTATGGGAGATGTTGAAGATCTTTCACCACGATTAGAAGATTACGTTCCAAGTTTCAAAAGACACTAAACTATTACGGTCCTTGTGTGTCTGTTTTTGTTATGTATTATGTATTCCACAAAAGTAATGTAATATCCATGTATGTCAAGCTTTGGGTCTCTACAATTGGTATCAGAGGAAAGGTTTAGTCAACCTTTGGAAACTAGGATGTGAAAACTTTAGTGAGATCCCTAGAGATATTTCTAAGGTATGTCTAGGGATGTCCCTAAGGTTATATATACGTATAGGTTATAGTCCTAGAATTGCGCTAATGATCTTAGAATTTAATCTAAGATGTTAGATATTGAGGGTACTCCCCCTTTACTATGTTTTTTTCCCAAACATGATTTTTTACCCCTCACACTATTCTTTTTGGGTTTTAGATGATGGGTGGAACCCGAAGGAACCATGTTGATCAATGCAATGGGAAATGCAATTATTGTCCTCCTGAACAAACAAATGTTATGGAATATGGAGTGAAAAATCTTATTGCTATACTTGCACAAGCTATGAATATTTCTGGACTTCTAAATGAGCCGAGAAGGGAATAATATTCTACTGATTCCTTCATGAGGAAATGTCCACCTTCTTTCAGTGGGTCTTCTGATCCACTTGTTGCTGAATAATGGATCAGTACCACTGAAAAGATTTTTTCAGTTCTTCAATGTTCTGAACATGATAAAGTCATCGTTGCAGTATATCGTTTGGAAGGTGAAGCCGATCAATGGTGGAATCTTATCAAGAATATGATGCCAAGATATTAAATTGAGTCCATGGAATGGGACGAGTTCAAGAACTTATTTTTCAATAAGTACTTCCCTCGTATTCTTTGAACAAAGATGGAGAAGGAGTTTCTTGAACTAAAGAAAAAGGATGATGAATCTGTTGGTGTATATGAAGTGAATTTTACAAGGCTTGCAAGGTATGCATCTAGCTTTATCATCCAACATGAAAGTAAAGTTGATCGATTCTTCAGTGGCTTAAAACCAAATCTTCGAAGGGCATTAGCTATAAGAGACTTCAGTAGCTATGAATAAATTGTGTGTTGTGCTATCAAGGTATAAATGGAAGTTGGTGTTACTTATCCATCTCATAGTTTTGACAAGAAAAGAAAGATGGAGTTCAAGGAGAAATCTCAGAATAATGGTGAAAAGAAGATGATTATTTCCTTATTCTCAAAGTGTGGAAAGAATCATGGTGGAGATTATTTTAAAGGGACGAGAAAATTTTTTAAGTTTGGAAAAGAAGGTCATTGAGAAGCTGAGCGTCGAAGTAATGGGAAAAGGGTTTATAATGGTGTGAATAAAGAAAATACTACAGTAAACACACCACCAACACTTCAATGCTTCAAGTGCAAGGGAATAGGGAATTATGCTAATAAATTCTCTAATCCAAGGGTTAGTGATGATCGACATGAGCAACCACTTAAGGCAAAGGACAAAGGGAAGTCACATGCGATCACTATTGGCGATGTTGAATATGAAAACTATGTGGTGGAATGATTATGTGTTTATGTAATGGTATTCCAAAATAATGTTGTATATAGTATCGTGGAATATTGGAATATTTATGTATTGGTCTATTGTGTTTTTCAATAATTATATGGTACCGGTAACATGGAAAGTGATTGAGATATTTTTGGAAAAAAGATGATATGCGCATAATGAAGGGATAAGGAGAAAATGAAATGTTTGATAGTATTCATGAGCTCATGACTGATATAAGGAAATAGTTATATGATGGTTTGAGTATATAGAATTTTGGGGTTTTGGTATGTGGAAAGAGTTAACTTTTGACATCACTCATGTTTTCGCTAAGATTCAATGGGTATTCATTTTTCGAGAGAATACATGATTAAGGCCTTCAAATGTTTGGAATGTGACCAACAAGACATATCTCATGAAATATGGGGATCAATGATGGTATTAACATGCTTGTTATATGAACTCTTTGGTAATCATTTTCACTGTAATATGAGATTGGACATCAGTATTTTGGATAAGCCTAAAGATTGGAATGGATTATGTTGGAAATAAGTTAGTATTGTTTATGGATAGAAGTTTTTTTCGATATTAATGATGGGATGTTATAGTAATGTAGTTTTAGAAAAAGGACAACCTGCAGGATGGGCGATATCCCATCGCGTCGGACAAGGCTGTGGGAATCGAACCCACAACCGAAGTGCGACTGACCTTTATCACCTACCACTGGCCTACAGGAAGTCCATTCTTAGTAGAAACTAGTTTTATTATATTAAGCATTATGATATATGAAGTATAAGTCCATTTTAGGAACCATATATGATTAATCTCACTATAGATGGACATATGTATTTTTTGATAACTTTTCTAACCTTTTGTTTGAAACAGATGGAATGAACCATCATTCTATCACATGATCTGCTAACACTTCACGAATGACAAATTCAACTTCATTTCTCTAAGAGATGAAGTGGAAATTTTCCAAAGAACGACCAACGGTGAGACTGTACCAAAATCACGAAAGTATTCCTTCTAATTCCAATTTCATCAACCTTAGGGAAATTATCTTGAAAACCAAAAATGTTGTCCTAGTGCTCTTATATTCGATGAATCGGATGGTACCATAGATCGTCACAAATTTATGGCTTTGTTATTGTTGGATTTTTTATAGCCATGTTCTCTACCACTCTCCATCAGAACTTGATTGTTAGATTTTTCTTCCATATCCATATTTTCACCTATGTTCTCCTACGTGGAAACCCAGTGAAGAGTTAATTTGGGTAACCATTACGTTTCATACTTTAGTTTTTAAAGCCAAGTTTTGGTATTCTTTTTTACGATGCGGTTTTCTATTAAAGAAACTTTTGATTAGTAAAAAATTTATAACCTCGACGAATTTCGAGGGCGAAATTCATTTTAAGGGGGGTAGAATGTAACACCCCGATATTTTATGAAAAATATTTTTTTTAATTTAATTAATGTCTTGTGTTGTACGCTACACCAAAAGGAGATTGTAGAACACGCATCCCTAACTTTCCTTACATTACACGTAATCACGACCTTCCTCAATAGCGTGTGTAGTACACAATACTGAGTTTCACTAAACGAGATATTATTATAATATTAGTATGAACTAGCCGTTATGAATAGTAATACCCACTTTATGAAATTTTATAAATTTTATCTTTTAAAATGGACTTCATTTTTGGATTCAGAATATCAAAATTATCTTAGGGTGAAATTTTGGTACTTTTCAGATAACTTTCATATTCTGATGAATAGTGAAAATTATTAAATTTTAATTAAAAACAACTTTTTTAATCAAAATAATTAATAGTGATAAATTATTAATTTGAGTGGGTTTAAAGTATATTTAGAATATATTTTTACAATTCAATACAATTTTGGTCATTGGATGTAATTTCACATTTAAACCAGACATAAACAAGTGTCAATCTTTTGATAGTTATTATCTCTTAAAAACACGCTATTTGTTTTGACGATGGGAATTAATTTTTAAATTAGTTAATGTAACTGATATGTTTTGAATTTGGTAAAATAGAAATCATTTTGAATTCATAATATCAAATATAAATTAGGCCTAATTTTTGGTATTTTTCTGGAAACATTCATTTATTGATGAATAGTGATACCACTAAGTGGTAGTTAAAAAACTGAATTTTTCATAAAACTTAATTTTACCGCTTCTGTGAGTGGAATTTTTAAAATCCGACAGACACGGTTAATATCAAGGACTAAAATGTGGTTCAATGAGATGAAAATAATTTCTAGTGAATAGTAACTTTTTACTTTTATTTACCACGGTTAAAAGTAAATAGGGTAATCAAGGGTAAAAATGATATTATTATTACCGTAAAACATGTCCTAATTCTATTGGATAAGTGTAATTCGACCACAAACAACCTTAGGATTAAAATATTACTATTTATTCCCAATTGGATTAGATTAGGACATTTAATATTAATTTTTTTAAAGAAGGGTTAAAATAGTTAAAATCAATGTTTAATAAGTAAATCATTTTTAATATAGGGTTATACATAAGATAAATTCGACTATAAATATTAATTATAAAGATAAAACTATTTCATATATAATGGTATTTTATTTATATTTTTTAGACATTAAATAATTTAATTTATTTTTGACACAATGATGATGTAGTAATTATCTTATTAATGAAATATTGACATAATTGATGTTATAAATACCCAAATAAATGTAATTTGAGACTTTTTACGAATTACACTAATTTTATAGGTTAATATGACATGTTAGTATTGATTTAGGTAACTTTTTTCGAACTAATAATTCTGTTATAATTTTCACAAAAATCAATTAAAAAATAGTTTCAAAATTGACATAAAATAGTTTTCAAAACAAATATTATATTATTAATTGTTATGTTATTCCTAAAAATCTAAGGTTCGGCCAAATGAAATAGGTAAGGTTATAAATATTAATAATAAACAACTTGGGGTTCTTTTGGCTTGTTATAGTAAGTTTATTATCCTTATAGTGTAAGAAAACAAGAAGACATGGTAAAAGTAAAATTATTTAACTTATGGTTAAATCTAAATGATAAGGTTAAAATAGAAACCTAAACTTGTCTAAATTATATTTTATGAGAGGATTTCTACCCATCCCCACCTTAGCTTCAAAATAAATCAATTTTGAGCTATTAAAAACCGAATATGACTTTATAATAAAAAACTATTTTTAGTTTTTTCAAAGGTGCCCCTCTCCTCTCTTATAAAAGGGCACCTCCTCCCTCTCTTCCTCACACCATTTTGAGCCTTAAAGCTCGGCCAACCCCTGCCAAATTCTCTTCTCCACTTCCCTAGAAACATCGTAGAGGTCCTGGTCTTCTTCAAAGACTAATTTTAGTGCCCTAAGAGGAGGTCTCAAAGAGGCTCTTCAAAGAAGAGGTAATGTCCGTTATCGATTCTTTCAACTTTATTTCTTCTTCCACTTCTTATTATTAGGTTGTTTCATTATGAAATAATAACATCAGTATCACTAATATACTTAAATGTCATTATAAGTATGAAACAACCCTATTTCACAATCTATTCATCCTATGGAAAATGAAATCACCACGCGTGTGTACGTACAGAATACCGTCTCCACGCCGTGGTGTAATCTATTTTCCACCACCACCTTACTTGGATGGGTATAATGGTGTAAATAATTACTATATATGATTATTGAAAAGTGATATTTATTCTGTAATAGTATATATACGCTCCAATAAAATTCCACGATCATGGGAACGATATCATCGCTCGTGCGTACGTACGGAATACCGTCTCCACGACGCGATGAGATTCATTCTCAATGATTAACCATTCATGAATGATTATAAAGTATATATAACAAGTAATCATTAAATATATGAAATAATAATGATACTGGATTTATGTATATATATATGTATGTCATCCAATTAATTCCATTCAATTCAATGAGGAAATGAAAACAATGTTCATGCGTACGTACGACCTACCGTCTCCATGAATGGTGTATTTCTTTCCATTTATCGATCTATTATAAATATTTAGATTCTGAATATATATTTTATATAAATAATGTTTTATATTCCTGAATTAAGTAATCATATGAATAATTACAGGTCAAAACACAGATGACAAATGAAACGATTTTACCCGAAACACTCTTTAACATGGAATTTACAAAAGAACGGGTAATATAAAGTCATAAGTGAACCATATATAATATAATAACAATTAATATGATTCTGTAATAAGTCAATGACATTATTTAAATCATTATACAGGAGGTTTGGATACGTACGAAGCATATCAGACCTAAGGTAAGGGATAATTTTGAAAATCTCAATTTTATCCGAGATTGTTTATTCATAAGTATTTAATGGGGTTATTTCTATAATCAATGTACATGTTTTATAAAAGTATTTTCATGTATTTTTAAAGTCCTTTTTACCCATTCTTGACTTTTACTGCATGGTATGTAAGGAATCGTTATTTTGATTACGTTACGAGGTACTTTTTGACTTTTCCGGCAAAAGTACGAGAAGAATGTTTTTTTAACTTATACGGCACAAACAGATTTTTATGGTTTTATAAAGCCTTATTTTCATGAAGATTCCTACAAAATATTTCATGACTATTTTCAACAAAATATCTTTCTTTTAAAATTAGATGACGTTGTGTGAAAGTAAATTGATTTTGAAGAAGAAAGTATATTTTCCTCAAGAATTCATTTCAAGTGTTTTATCAAAACCATTTTCCATCTAAGATGAAATTATTTAATATGTGTATGTTTAAAGTATAATGTCTCTATGATTTACATGGTTTCACTTTACTAATCATGAAATGATATCCATTCCTTTTATATGGATTATGTGATGATGGGATTATGTTTATGAAACCCATTTTATTCGTTGGGTTATTATGAATGATGTATGTTTATTTTGTTGCACAAGTAAGAATGATTTCATTATGAGATGGGTGGGACCTATATCTCCCTTCAATGCATTGGGTAAAGATTTATTTCTCATAGGATAGACATGGCTGGAACGGTAAGTTAATCCGGTTCAGTATTACAGGACTGGAATGAGGAGTGAACTCGATTCAGAAAGGGACTTTTTCCACTAAGATGGTCTTGGCAGCAATGCCTTGGCTACTATGGAAATAATTACATGTGCTTAATGGATTCCACAATTACATGTTTTATTCCCATACTATGTTATCATGATTTATTTTCCATTATGATCTATGCCTTATGTACTTCCATGTTTTAAGTCGTTGCTCAAAATTTTGATGTTTAAACATTATGTTCATGTTTTTATGTTTAATTGTATATGGTATGCTTTATTTTATCCATGATTAATCTTACTGAGCATTTGAGCTCACCATTTTTATGTTTTATTTTCCCCCAGGATTAAAAGAATGGTTTTAGGTATGGAAACAAAAAGTGGAAGATCTTTATGGGAGATGTTGAAGATCTTTCACCACGATTAGAAGATTACGTTCCACGTTTCCAAAGACACTAAACTATTACGGTCCATGTGTGTCTATTTTTGTTATATATTATGTATTCTGCAAAAGTAATGTAATATCCATGTATGTCAAGCTTTGGGTCTCTACATCCGAGATAATAAAATTATATTAATTAATTAATTAATTTTGAACCTCTAAAATAGATATTTTACTTATTGTTATTTTATTAATGTCATTTATTGCCATTACAATAAGTTATAATGTATAATATAATTATTTTGAGAGAATTTGTTTCATTTTTCTATAGTCAGTTCATTTGTGTATAAGTTAGAGTTCATTTAAAATGGGAATAAATTCTCCATAAGTGAAATTATTAAGCATTAATAAAAATTCATGTGTTTAAATGGCCTCATATATCATTTTTTTAATTGGTATGATGAGTATTACATATATAAAACATTAACTAAAATGTCTTAGATTATTTTGGCGGTTTTTATGACCATCACAAACTTGTGTAATTTTATTTAATATTATTATTATATGTCCATTCCAGAATATAATATAACTTGTAATATGAATATTAAAATATTATTTAACCATAATAATTATTTTGACTAGCAATAATGGTTGTAAAATAAAATGAAAACTCATCGTCCATGAAGGCTATGAATCCACACCTTAAGGATGATGTTTTATTTTTCACAATTAAATAGAGAGTAAAAGAGATCTGAAAATGATTATTCCATTAAAATAATAAAATTATAGTATATATGTTTTAGTGAAGTTACCATGCCACTTTTTATTGGGTTTATGAGTATGGGATAAGAAATAAATTTTAATTAAAAGAGAATGAATGATTAATTTACCTCTCAAATATCCTCTCCTTGGAAAAAGCCCTTTGAAAATTGGAGTTGGTATTTTGGTAAGACCATAAGGTCTAGGATTTGGGGGAGATTCATGGGATGGATTTTGGAAGAATTTATACAATATTATTTTCTTATGAGGTTTGAGGAGAAGGGCTGGTGATGGTCGATATTTATAGTGGCAGAGGGATGGTTTTGATTATTTTATGAATTATTTTATTATTTTAACTCCAGACTATCAATAGTTTTGATTCCTGTGACAAAGTTTAGTAACTACTTAATGTGAGTTATAAATAATGGGTTATTACACCATGAATGAAAAAAATATATGTATTTATCATAAAATGTTAAATACCAAAAATTACCATATTTCACTATTCAACAAAAATTAAACTATTTATGAAAAATCCCAAAAAATAAACTTAAATAGTTTCTAATGTGTTGATTTAAGAAATGGAATAAATTTTATGAAACTAATATTCTAAATATGTGAAATTAAAATTTTAATTAAAATAATCATTTTTTCAAGAAATATGGATTTTAATATTATAACTGATTTTACGACACTCTGAAAAATTAATTACGGTATCATTAAATTATCTTAAAATTATTATTAAAAAATTAATTCATGAATCTATTTTTGTGAAGGTAAAATTTCATTTAAATAATTATATTATTTATAAAATTGTAAACAATTGTTTTTTTTCACAAAAATACCAACATTTAATTTTCCATTTATGGAATATTTATTTACTTATTATATGATATAAATATATCATATTTTCATTTATGAAATACATAATTTTTTTTATAAATTCATTGTAATGGTTCTTATTCTAAATACCACATTATTATTCCTTGCAGTCAAATTACTATTCCAATGGTCATGTTAATATTTAATAGTATATCATGCTTCATTTAAGATTGGTGTTGTAGGAAATATATGTTATTTAATAAATTAAATTAATTTAAGAAGATGCATACCTTATAATATTGGTGTGTTATATTCTTCCCCCTTAAAAAAATTCATCCTCAAGATTTTTTTCTTGAATATTTCCATGTAATCATATGAGGGTGGTTATTTTTCATAACATCCTTAGGTTCCCACGTTGCATCTTCCATTTTATGGTGTATCCCAAGAACTTTTTCTAGTAATTTCATAAAATTTAATAAAAATTTCTCTCTAGTTTCAAAGATCTCAATAGGATATTTTTATTAAGTCAAATTTGTTTTTAGTTTTATTTATTCATAGGAGAGAACATGTGTTTTGTTTGGCATATACTTCTTTAATATTGATATGTGGAATAGATCATGAAAATTCAAGATAATTGGTGGCATTGTAAATTGGTAATATATTGATTTAATTCATTTAATAATTTTAAATGGTCTGGTGTATTTGGGGATTAGTTTACCTTTACTACTAAATATAATGACACCCTTGTAGGAAGATACTTTCTAAAAGACATAATCTCCCACTTGAAATTCCTTTTCCTTTATCTGATTTCTAGTATAACTATTTTTCTTAAATTGATTTTACTTTTATATGTGCCTTAATAGTCAATACCTTTTTCAATGTCTCTTCAATATGTTCTGGTCTTATATGTTTCCTCTAAACAATTTCATCCCAACGAGTTGGAGTATGACATCTCATTCCATGTAATGCTTCATATGGTGCCCTTTGAATTTAAGAAAGAAAACTATTATTATTGGAAAATCTACAAAAGTAAATTCTAACCCCACATACATATAAATTCACGTGATCACGATGTAAACATGTCTTCAAATTTTTTTATAGTCATTTCTAACTATCCATCAGTCTGAGGGTGATAAGTAATACTCAAATTAATCCCGATGTGCCATGAATTCTAAATACTCTTCAAGTATTGTAACGTAAAATGATGATCTCTATCAGAAAAAATCAATATAGGTACACCATGAAGTCTAAAAATTTCATTAATATATAGTTTTATAGGTTCTCAAGAGGTAAATATTCTCTTATTGTAAGAAAATGTGATGATTTTGTAAGGCGACCAACAATAACCCATATCATATCATTCTTTATGAGGGTATTTGTTAATCTGGAAAAAAATTCCATATCCCACTTCCACCTAAGAATATGTAGAGGTTTTATATATCATCTAAGATGTTGACTCTTATACTTCACTTATTGACAAACTAGACATCTTGAAAAGTTTTCAGCAAAATCTAACATCATATTATCCCAAAAAATGTTCCTTCAAATATCAATACATATTGGTACTATAAAGTGGTATAGAGAAATTTGAGGAATGAACATCATTTAATAGTTCTATTTATTAGATCATGTATTGATGGAAGACATAAACTCTTCCAAAATTTCTGAATTCCTTCCTCATAAACAATGTTTTCCAATCTTCCATCCTTAACAGACTAAATTTTATTTTGATATTTTCCATCATCATATTGAGAGATTTTTATACTTTCTAATAAATATGGGTTCATAATCATTTGAAAAAGGAGTGATGTTTCACCTTCCACAACAATTACCAAATCCATATATACTAAATCCATGAACATAGGATCTCTCTCAATCCTAATTTGGGAAGAATTCCATGAAATTTTCTTCTTAATCCATTCACTGCCATATTTTATTTTCATTATTGATAGTTTATTGAGAAATCATAATCATTGAGTTGCTGAATCCATATTATTTTACTCATATTGAGTTCATTCTATGTAAATATTTTTTCCAAATCTTATGATCTATATATATCTCACATTATTCACTATATAAATAATATATCCATATATTAAAAGAAAATATTATGAATGCTGACTGAAGATCTTGAGTGGGATAAATTTTTTCATCAATATTCAACTTCCTCGACACATATGGAATAAATTTTTCACTTTTTATAAGGACACATCATAGTCCTTCCTTCAATTCATCACTGTATATAAAAAACGCATCATTTCATGATGGTAGATTCAAAGCAGAATAGTTGACTAATAATATCATAAATTATTGAAATAAATATTCATATGATTTTTTCCATATGAACATAATCCCTTTACATGTGAGATTGTTTAATATATTATCCAATCATGAATTTTTTTGAATGAAATACCAATAGTAACATGATAAACCAATAAAAACACATACCTCAGTTATGTTCATTGTTGTATGAAATTATCATATTACCATTTTCTTTATAGGATAAACTGAGATTCCTTCCTTATAGGTAATTTTTCCATGATTTTTTTTAAATCTAGAGTTAACACTTTCAGAATTAACCATATAACGCTATCCTTATGAGGGTCTCATGAATGGTCCTCAATTAATTATCAATATATTCATATTTTTTGAATACACTATAATATAATAAACTAATACCACACCCAAATCATCAATATATTACTTGAATATTCTACTCATTATGTTCATAAAAACTAAGGGTGCATTAGTCAAACCAAATGGGATTAATCTAAACTCATAATGTCTATATCTCAGCTGAAAAGAGGTGTTCATAATGTATTTCTTCATTACTCATAATTGATGATACCTATAACATAGTACAATGTTGGAAAAATTTTGAGGTGCATGAATTTGATCCAAAAAATCATCAATACAAGGAAGCTGATACTTTTTATTTATTAAAATAACATTTATGTCTATATAGTTAATTTACAACCACATGGATCCATATTTCATCTGAAAAAAGAGAACATGGGCTCCCCATAGAGAAACATAAGAGAGAATAAATCCATTTTTACTAAAATAATGTAGTTTTTTATTCATTTCCAAAAAATCCATAATTTTAATTTTATAAGGTGTATTTGATATTGGTTCTTCATTAGGGATTAAATAAATGGAAAAGTCAACTTCACGCTCTTGGGGGTTTCTGGGTAATTCCTCAAGAATTACATCAATGTGTTTCAGTACAATTTTTACATCTTTAATTTAAATAATAATTTCATTATCCCAAGATGTTTTCTCTATTCCTCCCCATGAATTTAATTCATTATAGTTACTAGGGGAGGATATAGATACGAATCAGATGATGAATCTTTTTATTTAAATATAAACAATTCATATGTCTCCCTCACAAATCATATTATACAACTTTTTTTAATAATTATTTGCATCATATGTTGAAATCTAATACATACTAAAGATTATATCAAGGTAAACCATATTTATGATTATAATATCATTAAATAAATAATATTTATTTTCCATATTTTGGACAACCCAACACATATTTTTTGATATGAGACTTCCCTTAGTAGTTTTTACAGAACACTCCCATATTTAATCAAAAGAGAAATATATAAATTTATTCGTAAAATGGGTAAAAAATTATGTTATGATATTGAATCAAATTAAGTATTAGATAAATTTGAATATAGGATTAATGTACCTATCACCACAGCAGTCGGTACTTCTAGTTCATCTTTAGTAATCACATAACCTTGGACATCTCCCCTTAGACTCTTCTGTAGAAGATTCCCTTGGGGAAGAAGAAGATTTTTTGAATAATGCCTTATTTATTTATAGTATAATAATTCAAAATAATTTATTTATTTATTCCCAATAAATTCATTATCTTTATGACCTTTTTTCTATATCCATATAACCAACTCCCATGACATTCAAGTACTTCCCAAAATAGTTCCTTCCAAAAAATTTACATAACAATAATTTATTTGTTCTTCTATTTTTATTTGATGTCTTACCCTTTTACTTTTTATTGTAAGAACTACTACTATATTGATTTCACTTGAAAATATATGATTTCAAAAATAACTTGTCCGTTTCAATGTTTCTTATTACCATTTCATCATATGATGAATTTTTTTGATATTATAGTTCTCTTCGAAGACTTGGTTTAAGACCATTAATGAAATTATCAATATTTTTTCCAAGTAACATATGTAATATATAGTATACCTTTCTATTCTTATGAAGGTATTGTCAAACTATGCACCACTATCATCTTCCTTTTTTCATATTCTATGGATTTTTCTCTCCATTATAGTTCATTTATCAAGAGGGAAATATTTTTCAAATAATGTTTCTTTAAAATTAATCAATTCCATGTATTTTATTTAATCTTCCTTATTATTATTCTAGATCAACAGAAACCATTGATTAGTATCACTCTTGTGTAAATATACTACTAGTACAAGATTTTCCCTTTAATACACCCAAATTCTAGAAATATATTTTCAAGGTACTTGATTTATTACTCAAATACCACTGGATTAGTGGTACAACTAAAATATGGGAGATTTTAGCAAATTAAATGATCCAACATAGGCATAGTATGGTTATTCATTATAACATTGGTACGATATCCTAATATGTTCATGATCTGCTGAACTCCAACACCAACTATATTGACTTTTCCTGTTGGTCAATCCCTAAATTGTCCATGGATACTGATTCCACATCTTCATTAGGATCCATCAGTAAACAATGGTAAAAAAAGAGTTATCTCACAATCATCATGAGTATTGAGAAAAATAACCTCTATAAACAATTATTACAATTATCATGTTTATTTAACATCTATTTCCCAAGGTTTCTACTAAACCTACTCTAATACAAACTATAACAACTCAACCCAAGAAGCCTAGATACGGTGATTATTTTATTACAATGGAATCAATATAAGATATCACATCACCAAGGATAAATCAATTTAGTAGTTTTTATGAAATATATACATACATGGTTCCCTTATTAACTTAGTAATTAAACATGGAACATAAAAAATAATATAAACTACTTCCTCGATTCTTATTCATTGTTTTAATCTTCTTAACACGGGGAAGGAAAAAATGAAAATGGAGAGATCAAATGCCGGTAAGGGTTAAATAAAATAGAAACCTGAATAAATGATATATGAATAATAATAAATATGAAATAACTAAAAAATAATATACCACTTAATCAAGAACCACATAATGAAAATTCATCCATAAATTATTTTAATAGTGAAAATGTCTTAAATAGTAATAACTCAATACTGAATGAATGGAATGATTAATAATTGATTGTAATGTATCTATCACATGGACCACTACCATGAAGAACTTTTGGAATATGGTTCAAGTTTGAGGGTAGAAACCAATATAATACATCTTTGATATAGACAAAATGGGTTTCCCACTAACTGTTTTGACTCATAAGACATGTTGATGCTTCGAGGGGCTATCTATGACCAGGCCCTACCAATGTATACATATCCAAATCCTTCATCAAATATCAAAATGATCGATTTAATTCATGGAATTAATATTCATTATCAATGAATATTCATTTTGAGTAAGTGATACATATTTTACATTATTTCCAAGTTAATCATATAAAATTCAATGTAAACACCATACATTAAAAAAATGGTATACGTCTTTGAAAATAATCATATCGATGATAAATAAAATATCGATATTTAAGAGAAATATAATTTCAAATGATAAATTATCCCAACAAGATAGTATTTATTCAACATAAGAATAACTAGGTACATAATACTAAGAATTTATAAATGAAATGGAGATTGAAACAAATACCCTTACCGTATGTCCAAAAGTATTCATCAGTTATACATAATATATTTGATAATCAAATTATATTCATTAATTACTTATATAATAAATTATTAAAAATATATTTGATTTATAATAATTTTATCAATTATATTTATGGTCATTATGATGAGTTATAAAGTTTAATGTTATTGTTCTGGGAGCGTACATTTCATAGATTTATTGTCAGTTCCCTTGTGTATAATTGTGATAGATTTTTTTCAAATGTGAATGAATTCTCCAGAACTAAAATTATTTAGTATTAACGAACATACATGAGTTTAAATGGTCTCATATATCATTTGTTTATATGGTATGAGTGTGGTTCATTAGATAAAATTATTGATGATAAGGTTTTCATTTATTTTGGAGGGTTTTACATCCATCACGATCTTGTGTCATTTCATTTAATATTTTGTTTATATATTTGATCCAGAACATGATATAACTTAAAATATATATTTAAATCTAATTTAACCAAAATAATTCTTTTATATCCATCCATGAAGGTAGTAATGGAAAATTAAAACTCATTATCCAAAAAGACAGTGAGTCGACACCTCATGGAGGATGTTTTAATTTTTAGATTAAAAAGGATATGAGAAGATATTTTATGATGATTATAACATAAAAAAACATTAGTCTAGTATATATATAATATTGTAGTTACCATTAAACTTTGGATAGGGGAGGTGAGGAGGGGATATGAAAATAATATAAATTAAAAGAGTATGAAATAGTATTTTACCTCTCAAATGTTGTCCCCTTAAAACATCCTTAAGAAACATGGATTTGTACTTTTGGTAAGAGAAGTAGGGCTTGGACATGGGTAAGAGGACTTGAGAGGGAGTTTGGTAGAATTTATAAAAGCTTCAAGGCTTTGAAGGGGTGGGGAGAGGGAGGGTTTATGGGTGTTGTTTATAGTGGAGGAAATCAGTGTTTTTGGATTATTTTATTCATTTTCTATTTTTGGATCAAGAATATAAATATTGTTAATTCTTGTGACTAGGTACTGTGAATAGTGAATCTGATTTTGAAATAATAGGTTCTTGCAATGTGTATTACCCAATGATTCATGTTATTGGTATAAAAAGCTTAATATAGTAAATTACTGTATTTCAATATTTCTAACAATATCATTTATTTTATAAAAATACAAAACATACACACTACCATTTATCAAAATGTAGGTTTCAAAAATAGAATATACTTCATGAAAATAATTTTCTAAACATGAGAAATTTAAGTTTTAATTAAAATTATAAGTAATTAATAAATAAAAATTTAAAAATTATAACTAATTTTTGGAAACATTGAAAAATTAATTATTATATTGTAAAATAATATTATATTTATAGTAAAAAATATGTAAATTCATGAATATTTTCATGAAAATAATATTTCTTTTAAATAATTATATTAATTATAAAATTTTAAATAAAATACATTTAAAAAAATAAAAAAACTTTATTTATCATTCTTAAAACATATATTTACTTATTCTATGATATAAATTTATCATATTTTCAGTTATGATATACTTAAATTTTATTTATAATTTCACATGTGAGGTTATTATTCTAATGTACATATTATTATTCAAAACATTGATATTACAATTCCATCAGTCATGTTAATATTTAATTGTATATCATGGTTCGTTTAAGCTCGTTGTTGCATGAAATTTAGGCTATCAATTAAATTAAATTATTTTTCAGAATTTACATACCGATAAATATTGGGGTTTTAAGTTCTTTATGATATTTTGGGTCTAGTTTCTATAATTTTGGTAGAAACAATACTCCCCACTTTCCATATGGAAACATTTCATAACAAGGTCCCTATATGGAATCCTCTACACACAAAGAGACGGTGATAGGATGTTAAATCTTTAACATTGGTTTATAATGACTTATCCTTAGGATCATAGATGGATATTTGTATAGAGGAATTTTTTTCAAGATAAAGCATTTTTATTATATTATATATGTTTTTATGACTTGAGGATATGGGGATCTAGAAATAAATATGTGAATGATCATAATTTTTTTATAAATCCAATTTATACTTCAAATGAATCAATTAAAAACATTATGAATCAACAAAATAGAAATTAAAAAAAACAACATGTAATATTTTTATATGTGAGGGAATAAAAATTTATCAATATGATAGAGGATAAAAAAATTATATTTAAAAATACAAAAAAAATATATTTTTAATTATTTTTATAGTATAAAATATATAAATTTTAAACCATTATGTTCTAGTTAGTTGGGACTATTAAATACAATAAGTCACTTTCATTTTTTGGTCGTCAAATATTAAGTGTATTATAGATACACAAACCTTAAAAATGACAATAAAATAATCAAATAGTATTTTTTTCTTTTTAATTACATTAATGATACAAATATATTTTGTCCATGATAAAAAATAGTGTAATTTATGAGAGAAAAAGAGTAAACATAAACAAATAAAAAATATATATGTGTGACTTTTTTAATACCAGAAATGATAGCCAGTTAGAATAATGACCCACCATAATTTTCCATAACATAAATACAAAGGGGAATGTTAGAAATAAATAGACTATAGTATAAATAAAAAATACATGATTCTAATAACAACACAGACAATAAAAATAAGATAAATACGAGATAGCTCTTCTATTTTATGAATCATAGATAATATCCTCAGCTATATTATCTTAGAAGGATAAATACCTAAAAATGGTTCATGATTGTTTAAATAGTTTCCCATATATGTTTCATTGGGATTATGGAAATTAATCCATAGATAAATTTTATGGTTGTGTGGTAGATTTAGAGTATCTATAAATTCTCATAGATACTCTATATGTTCATGGAGACCATGTATGAAATAATGAATCAACATCTTGAAATATCTCCCTTAGTTATTTATATGATAAATCTATTTTTGAAAT
This sequence comes from Viscum album, assembly GCA_963277665.1. Classification (NCBI taxonomy): domain Eukaryota; kingdom Viridiplantae; phylum Streptophyta; class Magnoliopsida; order Santalales; family Viscaceae; genus Viscum; species Viscum album. The sequence continues at coordinate 250,562,947 of OY728160.1, read as the reverse complement.
CTCATAAAACCATGTAACCTTAGATTTATGGTCAAAATAAATATGTGTCATGAATCACGTCGTTCCCATTCGATAAAAACAATAAAAATTTTAAATTTCCCTCTTTGGGGTTTTTTTGTAGTAAAAATGGTAATTATTCCTCTTAAGAGGTCTCAGATAACTTTTTTGATCACTCCATTTGTAACACATAGGGTGTTCACCCTTGTAGAATATTTTGGTGGAATTTCAAGCCATTAGAATTTTAGAGGAATGATTAACATCTAATTAATTAAATATTATTTATTATGACATGTCTGTTTGGTGATATCTTTTATTTAGAGTGTATGAATATTATTATGACGTTACAATTAGGTCTAGGATGGCTGTTTTTTCTTATGTAAGGAAGAACCTCACATTGGGCCTTAGGGCCAATCTTGACCCACTTTTCCATTTTAACTTCTTTTTTCAATTTCCCTTTTTCAATTTTCCTATATTAATTTCTCCTTTTCCCAAATATTCTCATATACACCTATTGGGTTGGATTTCCATCATGTTTTATGAGAGAGGAGATGGATAAGTAGAGAGATGAAGATATAGGGAGGAGGAGGAAACACCATGGATGTCCTGGGGAATTATATCATTGTATGGACGTCCTCGATTATGGATAAGATCAAATCTTTAGTGATCTCGACCTAGATGTTGGATCGTTTTATTTTTTTCACTCTAACTTCTTATATAGTAGTTTTTCTTATGTTTTAATTACTTTTTTGGGGTTAAAAAGGACCACTAGTGGGTCAATATTGACAATTATGAGGAGAATTAATAATTATAGGGGATTTTTTAAGTGGTTTTCCATTCAAAAACCCATATAATTATAATTGTGGTTTGATGAACAAACACCATATTCTCTTATAATATCAACCTTGGACCCATTCATTATGATCCTATTAGGAAATCATAAACATTACACTCCTATATTTGATGGTGATATGTGTTACCTATTTTTTCCATAAAAACATAACATATAAAAAGGGAAAACTATAACACTTATAAACACGTAGAACTTTTATGTTTTTACTTTTAGAGAATTATGAGAAAATCCTATGAAAAAAAATCAAATGAATTTAAATGGGAATTTCTCCCACTGAACCCAGCTTTTATTTTTCACCTTAATCCATCATCATCATCTATATGATCCCTTCTAGACATAATTCATCCATCATATTTATTTATAACTTGGTTAAAAATAATTATAATATGGGTGTGATCAAAATATCATTATGGGAAAACATAAGGCTTAATAAAGGAATGCCATCAGTGAGCATAAGATGAGAATAAGGGTATGATGACATAATGAAATTTCATGATTATAACATTCAAATATTCATACCAATAAATAAAATGATCATTAAACCCGAAAAAAGGTAATTGGGAATAAATAATAAAAAGTTCATAAGAATCAACAATCACATGTCATGGTATATCAATCTTAATTAAATGAAACATCATAATCCCACAGAAATCATAAATAAATCATATTGGTATCCATAAAAATCATTTCATAAAACCTTAAAAAACCATTAGAAAGCACATACAATTCAAAATAAAAATATATTTACCTTCCAAAATAATTATCAAGTGAACAAAATCACTATCCAATTCATTATAGCACTATCTAGGGGAAGTTATCATTTAAGATAAAATAGGCTCACTCGGTGCTATCTTGGACCACCCATTATTTATAATATCTATGAAATGAATACTGAATAAATCATGTATAAAATTCTGTTCATCATATATAATTTAAATAACCCTTATTCATTTCATAACATTATTATCACATGGAGAGGAATTTGGTTCTATAATAATCTCTTTGTAACATGGTTAACCAGTGGAAAAGTAACGGGTTCCATAAAAATATCTTTGAAACTTGATCATCCTCTGGAAAAGAAATGAGTTTCATAACAATATATTTGAAGCATGATTAACCCCTAGAAATGAAATGGGTTCCGTTAAAATCTCTTTGTGAAATGATTAACCCATGTAAAAGAAATGGGTTCCATAATAATTAGTTTAAAACATGGTTAACCTATGGAAATGAAATGGTCTCCATAAAATTTATTTAGAAACAATAACAATACATCTACAGAAAGAAAGAAGATTTTATCAATAAAAAATATCCCTAGTGGAGGATAAGTAATAATAATGGTTGTTGAAATTAATTAATTTATATACCATTTAAATATCATTAAAAAAATTGATGAAATTTCCCCTTTCATTTTGAAAATGAAATTTTAAAATGTAAAAAAAATTAAAATACTTTTCATTGAAAATAAAATTGAATGATTATAATGTATTAATTTAAAGATAATTAAAAAAATTCGTTATAAAACTATAACTTTGACTTTGAAAACAATTATACCACTTTTTGAAAACATTTGTAGAAAACGTTGTTTTGGAAGGAAAACTATTTTCGACCAAAAAACGGTACTTATAAAAACATTATTTTAAATAATGAGTGCATAAAGAGTGAAAAATGAAGGGGAAACATTTATTATCATGATATAAAATAGGATAATATAATTCATGATTATTTTTTATAGTTATGTCATAATATTTCAATATAGGGGAGAATATCACAATCTATCCTGATAAACTATGAGATTTGAACACAAAACACTTACCAATTTGTTATCATTGAACCGTAAGCCACAAGAAATAAAAAAATTAAATGAAACATATAATATCATGAATATTAGGGGATTAAATATAAAATATTTCAATGTTTTAGTATTGACACCTCATATATGAGGATTGGTGTATAACATTACAAACGTCTCAAAGAAGGAAAATTGGTACAAAAATCCCTTACTACTTTGGTACCATTGAAATCATAAACCCCATGAAAGAGAGATCCTAAAATGGATTTATAAATCCAAATATATTTATTTGTATTAAGATGAAAATACATTTACAGAAATTATATACATAACATAATTAAAATTAGTGGTTACTATGGAATATAACTCATAGAAATAATAGTTAGTTTTGAAAACCCTTAAGATTTAGTCTGATTCATCATGATTATTCTTTAACATCATTAATAATAAAAAAAAGTTAATTATTTAATTTTTTTATAACATTTTCGTAGTTTATTATTAGTTTTACATCACTTTTAAAAAAAATTACATTATTAAATAATGAATTATGTTTACATTAGATGTTTTCTATTGTTTGGATTACATGTCAAAAACGAATTTGGCTAGTCGACGATGGTCAAAAGGGTCATTATTTAAACCTATTCAGAATAATAATCATGAAATATTAATAATATTTATAGATTACTTATACTTAAAAAATATCAATGACATTTATGAAAAACAAACTAATTTTATGATCATGGAGTCGGTAGGTTGTATGCACGCATGTGTAAAGTTTTTGATATTTCAATAATCATTATGGAAAAAAGGTATGTAAACTTCATCTCTCTAGAATTATTATTATACAAAAAATACCATACTATTTAATTATATATATATATGTCATTAATGTTATTTGTTGATGATAAAATAATAATCATATCGCATTAAGGAGGTGGTATCCCACACATCAACGAATGCAATTATCACATTTGTTGTGTGTGAAATGGTAAGAAGAAAATGGTATATTATTTATAAATAAATAAAAACTAAATAATTAATATCATAATTATTTCATGTATATCAAATATATTCATTATAATCACCCTTATTATCTTTCTTTCAACATGTTAGTTAAAATGGCTTCACATTACTTTGTGAGGTGGTGATCTGCTATACACACAAACAATGTTATTGTATCCCCTATGGTATGGAATGTAAAAATGTTTTATATGATATATTGACTCCATGTGAATAATAATGTCATAAATATAATAAAAATTATGTATAAATTGTATTTTAATCATAATACCCAACCATCGAGGTTGGTAATGGAAAAACAAATGACATTATTTCACGAGACATTAGTCCACCAAACACAAAATGATGATTTAATAACCCATTTAGTGGATGTATGTGTGGGTGTAGGTTATAAAGTAAAAATAAAAATATATAATTATATTTTGGATACTAATGTTAATCTATAATTATTGTATAAGAATAAGTTATGGTGTGGAGAATAAAATAAACTACAAATCCTCATTGGAGAACATTCCATATTCTTCAAGTATCTTCTTTTGGATTTCACCAAAATACTTCCTTGGTTGGATTTAATCCAATATTAAGGATTATATATGCTGGGAGGTAAGTATATATTTTATTTTTTAGGTATTTTTCTAACCAATTGGTTTTTATAGTATGAATAGAGGAGAGGAGGTTGTGTCCTTTTATATGTTAGGGAGAGGACAAAATTGTTATTATTTAAAATAAATATAAGAAGGACCAAATTTTAATGTATAAAAAGGCTCCAGTAACATAAAAAAACTAGATACTATAAGTTATTAGGTTAAATTTTGGTCATTAAAACATAATTGGATATTAATCTAGTAGGCGCTACGAGATAATGAGTTTTTAAAAAGAGTATTTTTTTAGAAAAAGATAATTCTATATTAACTCTATGGATAAAAATAATCATTTTTTTAAAAATGAATTAATATTTAATGATATATAATATAAAAAATTCCTCAAAAAATTACCCATTAGGTATTATTTTAGTTAATATAAAATGAGGAACTCTATGAATTTTAAAATAGTTTTTAGAAAAACCAAACTTTAAAACCAAACAAACTTATATTAAAAACCAATAAAAATTTGATTAGAAAGTAATTAAGTGGATTAAAAATAACACATGTTTCTTAAAACATATTAAAAACATATTGTATCATATAAATTAATTAAATTAGATAAATTAAAAGACTTTTTTTCACAATGTAGTATTTAAACTATTTAGTGAAAAATCAATATTTTTTTGAAAAATCCCAAAATTTCACACAAATTAAATTTTGATATTCATATTAAAAAATTGAAGTTTATTTTATCAAATATATTATTTATTTTTTAATAATTTTTTTTAAAATATATACGTAAAAAAAGAAGACAAAACTGTTTTTTTTAAAAATATACAGTTTTAAGTGTAAAATTTTATTTATTGTTATATTATTTATATAAAACACATATTATGAATGATAAAAATTATATTAAATATATCATATAAATATTTAATTAGTATTATGAAAAATAATGTGTTTTAAATTTATTTGTATACAACATAATGATTTTCATTAAGATTAAATTTTAGAAAAAGATTACCCTTTATTGTTAAAAGTTTTTTAATTTCATTTAAAATTAATTGGGGACCAAGAAATTCCTTATATATAAATTTTTAAATCATATATTCACAATTATGTTAATATGATTCATATCCTGTTTTCTAATTTATAGGTAATAATGGTAATATATATCATGGGTTGTTTATGTTTACTGTTACCTATTTAATACACAATAAAACATAAAAATTTTAGAGATATGTGTAATAAAAAATAAACAGACTGTTTCATGTAATGAAAAATAAAATCTATGTTCTGTATCCTTTATTCTTTCAAATATAACTTGCCTCTCTTAAAATCTCAGGGTGTTTCATACCCACCTCTTAATAAATTTCATTCATGCAATTTGAACTTTATCTTAGGAATAAATAGATGGACACATGAAAATAATTTTTTAGTAAACCCACATAAAAAAAGGTTTAATACAAATTCATCATAATAATAGATAAATGGAAGTAAAAAATTTCATATGGGATAAAAATAACTAGGTTCTGAAATACTAGAACATAATTATTAATGCAGGAAAAACATAAATAAATATAGAGAGTGATCAAGGTTATTCATCACAAGAAAGTGAATGATAAATGGAACTTTAAGGGCCTCAAGACCATAATATTGTTTTGATAAATATACCATTGGTTCGTTATAATTGATGATATTAAAATATTAATTTTGTTTTTTGATCATTTCCCTTGATTTATTTAATTCTCCTAACATCAATACTAAGAGAATATAGAAATATACTTACTCAATGAGAATATTTTCATCATAAAGAAAATTTCCACCATAATATCATGTTATAAAAAAATGATGAGTATTCAAGATGAATTTCTCATTCTTGAAGCACTAAAATAAAATTTTAAAGACTACATAACAATAAAAGGGAAAATCAAGTTATTCTAACTATATTTATCGAAAACAACAATATATAGAACATGTAATGATAATTCCCAAAATTAATAAACCTTATTATGATATATTAATCATATTATTTAATACCCAAAGAAAAAAACAAAACAATTCCATAAATAAATATCCTTTAAATTCATGAAAAATTAAATGATTAATTTCAAAACCCAATGATTATAATGAATTTATCATGTATAATTCCATGATAAATAAATCATTATTCCCGAAATAGAATACCATATTTTTCTAAAATTTATTTAACCATTACATATAACAATATCAATCTATGTAGTACAACACATCGTCTAGTTGTAGTCACTACACCCTTGTCACCCTTCGGTTCAAGGATGAATCATTATGACTTCTCTAGATGCATTAGGTTGTCACCCAGACTATAGGTTATCCTTTTTTTCATATAAACATGGAAAAAATAATTTAACCCAGAATATCACTTCATTCAAATCCTAGGGGTTAAAAATACCACATCCCAAAAAATGTCTCCCAAAAATTCATTAACAACCTCAAAATTTATTCAATATAAAATCCCCAAATGGGTTTTCAAATACATTTAACTAATGTTAAAACTTAATCTTATATACCTATGATGGTTTCTATAACTCTTAAGAAATCATCAATTCAAGAAATCTTAACTTCTAATGTGATCTAAATCTCACTTTGATGCAAACTATATTATCACATGACCCACACTCTGGAATCCCATCATGATATCATAAACATAGGATTACTTTCATTGATGTCGTTAAGCATGAACTATTTTTCTACATAAAATCCTTATACAATTAAAATTAGAAATATGACCACTTACCTCCTAGGTGATATTTTAGTTTTTTAGTTTCAGCGAATTTTGAAAATCTACTATATAAATAATCCACATGACAGGAAATGATCATTTCTCCCACTTAACATATCATTTTTTTCATATTAATACATCATTATCCTCTATAAAAAATCTATTCTGGAAATAATTTATTCAACTACATTATTTATAACATAGGGAAAAGGAAACAAAATAGGGGTGTGCCCAAATGATCAGTACAATAAAGTTTATTAATTAACAAATTAATCATATTTTGGCTAATAAGATGCTCTTAAATGTATGATGACATAATCAATTTGCATGAGTATAAAATTCAAAAATTAATACCCATAAATACCTAAATAATTTAACATGAGAACATGGAATAATAATTTATCAAATTAAAGAGTCATAATAATCAATAATCATGTGGCATGTGATATTAATATTTATCAAATAAAACACCACAAACCTATAGTAAGCATAGAAAAAACATATTGTTACTTTGGAACATTATCTAAAAAAACCATTATATAACCCTTAAATAAAACTTATTAAACCCTTAAAAATTTTAATAACCATACATATAACTTCTAATATAATTCTTCAATGAATAATATCATTTAAAAATTTATTAGAGTGTTATCTGGGTGCACCCATATTTTAATCTATAACAGGCTCAACCAGCACTATATAGGTGCACTCATAATTTATAATTTCAAAGAAATATTAAGGAATAAATAATATAGATAATTCATTTAGTAAAAAAAAATTGAACAACAATTATTCTTCTCATTACATGATTAACCCATTGAGAGGAAATGGGTTTGATACATATCTATTTGAAACATGGTAAACCAATGGAAAATAAATGGGTCCCAAAACTATTTTGTTGAAACATGATTAACTCATTGAAAAGGAAAGGGATCCACCTAAATATCTTTGAAACATTATTAACCCATGGAATATAAATGGGTTCCATTAAAATATTTTTCATACATGATTAACCCATTGAAATGAAGTAGGTTCTATAATAATCACTTTGAAACATGGTTAACCTGTGGAAAAGAAATGTGCTGCATAAAAAATCATTTGAACAATAATAATCCATATAGAGAATGAATGGGGATGGTAAAAGTAAAAAATTTCCTGATGGGAGGATAAGTAAAAAAAGGATCTTTCACATTTATGTATGTAAATACCATTAAAATATCATAAAATAAATTTTGATAAATTCCCATCTTCATTTTGATAAATCACATTTAAAAAAAAAACTTATCTTTTAAAAAAAAATTCTTCGAATAAAATCAAAAATTATAAATAAATCCTTTAAAATTAATTTAAAACATTTATTTTGTAAAATATAATTTTTTCTTTCAAGAAAACAATTAATATCATTTTTGAAAATAGTTTTTGAAAACCTGGTTTTGGAAGATAATGAATTTTCAATTGAAAAGAATGTTTTTTCATGGAAAAATTATTATTACTATAGAGTGTATAAAGAGAGGAACATGAAGGAAAAAATTTATTCTCATGACATAAATATGGGATAATAAAATGAATCAGAATTATTTAGAGGTAGGTTATAAGATTCCATCATTGGAGACATAAACCATAACAATCTTGATAAATGATCAGATCATAACATCAAACTTCTACCACGTTGGTAATATTTAATCTTAAGTCCAATGAAAGAATAAAATTAAATGAAACATATAATATCATTCAAATAATTAAATTCATGATATAACATTTCATTGAGTAAGTATAAAGACCTCATAAATTAATATAGGTGTATAACATAACAAAGGCCTCAAAGTAAGAAAATTGAGACAAAAAACCCATTGTATTTTGGTAACATTAAAACCCCAAACCCCATGAAATAGATTTCCCAAAATATATTTTTAACCCATTATATATTTATGTTTTTTATTCCAAAAAAATAAAATACTGTGAAGTACATAAACCACAAAACAATAATTCAGATGAGAAAAAACCCTTGCCTTCAGTTGTATTCATCATGCTTGTTATTTTTCTTACTGAGTAATAATATTATGTTATTTATTTACAAGGTTGAGAAAATTTTAAAATATTATTATTAATTTTATTTCACTTATAATCATGTTATATATAATTTCTTAATAAATTTTGTGTACATTAGAAGTTTTGACCATAATTTGATTATGTGTCTAAAACGAATTTGATAGATTGAGTGTGGTCCAAGGAATCATAATTTAAACATATAAAGAAGAATAATAATTATATAATTATAATATTTCTACATAAATAATAGATATAAATAAAATTATGAATCTTATTTATATTAATGAACCAACATCATGATGCTGGAGACAGTAGTATTTACACACGCATTAGTACCATTTCTTTTTCACCAATTATCATAATAGAAATAAAGAAAACATTTATATTTATATAATGAAAATTATATCACAAATAACATATTTTTCAACAATATATAGTTATATATAACATTATTGTGATGAGGTGATGAAAAAATAAGAACCACATCTCTTTGAGGATGTCACAACATAACCTCGAATACTCTGTTATTTTATCTTTTTTTAGTCTCGGGTATTTTGGTCGAGATTAAAGATTGTGTCCTGGCTTACTTTTTTAGATTTTGAACTTCTTATGTCTTTTCAGGGGTTTCTCATTATTATTTAATGGTCAGGAGAAACTATGCAGTAGTAGAAGATTACTATGCGATAGGTCCAGAATTTGACATTAGCTACCGCACAGTCACACAAAACATGGGGCTAAGCTGTGCGGTCTGTCCATTATTGGGTTGTGGTTGCCACATGGTTTTCAAAACCATGCAATCGGCCAAAATTTTAAAAAGGTAAAAACCAAATATACCCTACTTATTATTTTAAACTAACCCAATCCCCCTCCTTGTTCGACCATGATGCATGAAGGGAACACTCTAGGATCTCCCCGATTCCTCATACTCCAAGGGTCCTTCCTCTTCAATTCCAATGTGAGGTTTAGATATTTTAGAACTTTTTCTCTCCTTTATCTATTCCCCATATTATTTTGATGATTTTTTGGTCTTTCCTTCCATAAGAAAAACCCTATATTCTAGGGGTTACTTCTTATTCATTTTTATTGGGGTTCTAGGGATTATGGATCATCTTTTGGTCTTCGTTCTCTCTCTCGTCTAGGTTTTGTTGCATCTGCACCCCACGAAGTCAGGTGTTTCCCTACTATTCCTTATATATTCACTCCATATGATGCCGGGATACTTTGAATTAATTTTAAAACATGATTTTAACGACTCTAATACTCTTGTATAAATTATTCTGTTGTTTTCATAGTGAAATTAATTGTCGAAAAATATCTTTCGATTTGAACCATTAAGTATGCCTATGTTTTCTTATACCAAATGTATGTGGGTAATAGTCAATTGGTCATTAATATGGAAGATATATGATTTGTGTATTTTTACCATAAAAATATTATTATTTTAATGGTTGGGTCATAATTCTTTCTTTTATGCAAAGCATAGTGTTTTGTGGTGTGATTTGTAAGATTTTTGGGAAATTTCTATTAGTTTCCAGAATGTTCATTTTTAATTTTTGAATGAGGTGGAATTGATAAGTTGGGTTTGAAAATCAAGTGATATTTTTAAAAATTGGGTTATATCTCTTCATGGGATTTAGAAGGTAATATTTCATTATATCACACCCATGGGTGCACCAACATCACACATGGATGTGAAATCAAATGAAAATGGAACTATAGAAAAAATTATCCTTTAAGAAGTACACTTATTTCCTTTTTATACTTTCCTTAAAATGGGTCCATGTTTTCAAAAAATATGAGAAGTGTTTCTTATAGTGTTTTAGAAATGCTTATGAGTGTGTTACTTGATAACGGGACCAGTTGGCCAAGAAACATGTTTTGATAAGTGATTGAAAAAAGTAAGGCTCATTTAGAAAATGATTAACAAAAATTGGATCTTGCATTATATGAAATGGGGTTTGAATTGTTTTTGGAAAATTTATTTTGGGTGTTCAAATATTTAGGTCCCATTTGAAATAGTGTATTTAAAAAGGGATATTTTTATTGAATTTAGAAAAGAACATGGTTTTACGAATCTGTGTGTCCGGTTGCAAACCTAAAGTGTTTTATGAAATGGTTTGAATGTGTATATGGTATAACTGTCCAATTGGAACCGTGATGATATGAAATGTTTGGATATGAATATATATATGATTCACCACTATATAAGGGATATACCATTATGGGTTATCACATATTGGTTTTTGTATTTGGGTTATTCAAGTGCGGTGATAGATGGTAAGATGAGTCATGCATGAATTTGCCTCATACTTAAACAGTTTTACTACCACCATGGGTTCCAGGGAATCATTTAGACTATCAAGTGATGATATCTTACTAGTCTTTATTAGATGGGTTGGATCATTGTTGTATTTAGAGACAGGCCAAGAGGGTTATGCCACTAGGGAGGCTATGATAGAGAAGCTTTTTGGTTATTAACACAGGGGCTTTACCATAAACCAAAAGGTGGTTCTGAACTGAGTATGTATATGGGTATTATATAGATGATTAGGATCACCCATGGTTACATTATACATCCTCTTGTATTTATTTTTCTACACTTAGTTTTCCATTTACTCTAACTTTTTATTTTCAACATCCCTAGTATCTTTTGGTCTGGGTTTTGTTTATAAAATTCTAATCTGATTTGGAAATGGAAGGTGGTGTGTATTGGATTTTATAACAGAATATATATTTTTGATTAATAAAAAGGGAAAATAATTTTTAATTATAGTTTGAACTATTATTAATGGTTTGTTTTGGGAATTAAGAACATTGAATCTCTAGTGACTTCCTACTGAGTAGTCTAGCTCACACCCTACTTGTACCATTTGGTGCCGATAAACCTGAGTTATTTTGAAGGATTAGGTTTCTCTAGATCAAATTTTTGTGGTTAGAGTAGGTTTTTTGGTGTACGGCTATGACATTTAGGTCACATGAAGGGTGTTTTAGTAGCATTCCAGTTTATCATGGTTTTGGTTTCAGTTTTATTTCCATTTAGTTCTATTTTTTATCTAGATCGGTTTGTTTATTTTTCTATAACCTGTAATTAGTTAATTATGCTTGCCCAATTTTTTTATTGACCTTGTTTTTTATGATAAAATTGTTCCCAAATATATTGTTTTGAATCCCGGAAATAGCTTCCATCATGTGGGGATTGATAACTCCCTTCAGGCCATGTCTCAAACTAGGTCGGGTGTTAGGTTGGATGGCTATCGAGTTGGTTTGTGAAAAAATGGTATCAGAGGTAGGTTATTTATTATTGGGAGGGTCTATAGTTAAGAACGAATATTGTCATGGATAAAGAGGTAGGTTATGGGGTGGTTCCTGATCACCACCACTCATGAAGAGACCCATGTTACTAGGGTAGTCAGGGTTTTAATGCATTGTCTTTGTTTTGGATTGAGGGATGACAACAGAGGCATGCTGGTGTAATGTCATGATCTCACATGAAGTAGTGACCCATGTGGAGTTTGAGTACATGGTTTAAGTCCCTCCCAATTTTTGATGCTTAGTTGGGGCATGACTCAAGGCCATGTCATGAGGTTAAGCATAAATTCTAGTTCCTCATTCCAGTGGTTCCCCAAAAATTTTGTTTTTATTGGTTTTGGTAGGTGTGAGTGAATTCTGAAAATGGAAATGGGTTTGGAAATAAAAATTGTTTCTATCGAGTGGTTTCAAATTAGTTAGTAGGATTTTAAAAGAAAGAGGATTTTAAAATAGAAAAATGGATTCTTCTCAGTGGTTTTTAAATTGGAAAAATGGGTTTTGAAAAAAATATTTTTAAAACTCTATTGGATGCTTGGATTTGATGAGGAAAATAGATATGTAACCCTTGGTACTCCCTATGGAAGGTCACATGTGTGTAGGTTATGTATGGATTTGTATGGGGGAACTTTTTCATGGATGATTTATGTGGAATTTGGTAGACACGCATGTGAAGGTCCATAATATTCTCTAGGTTTGTGATTTGGATAAAAGTATTGAACTTGTTTTTCTAAAGTGATTTTCATAAAAGGGAAAAATAGTTTCAGAAACTTGTTTCCATTCTAGAATGTTGGCTTTGTTTTGTGAAAGGTGCATTTTTCATTTCGAATTTAGTTTAGAAATGAGGTGGTTAAGAAATATTATATGAAATGGGGGATTTTGAAAAGAGGTGATATTTTTTCATTTTTTATTTTTCATTAGATTTTGAGCTAGTTTTTTTGAATCCAGGTTATTATTTTGGTTGTTCCTTGGTTTTATGTTGGTTTTGGTTTATGTTTTTCGTATTGTTCAAAATGTTCCACCTATAAAGGTCCCTTAAATTTCTAGGGACACATGACTAGTTCTTGAGTTTTCTTGAATGTTTTATATCTTTCAGGGTGGTAAATTCCCATTAACAGAAGTTATATATCTCGAAGAGGTAGAGAATGTCTTCAGGGGGTTGGGAACTCTTGATTTTATCAGGGTCAATGTTGTTCTCGAGTTGTTCGAGAGTCCATATTTAGACAAGGGGAGTCTAGTTGTCCCTTAATCGTGGAATTTTAAGTAAAATAGTAATTCTCCAAGTCCACTATTACCCAAAGGGTCATAATTTAGGAGGTGAAGTCGAAGAATGAGGAAGAGTTGAAGGATGTACTTTAGGGACAGATGTTGGTAAACTTTTACATCGACCACCTTAAAGGAGTTGGTTCCTCTTTTCATTTTGGGTTTTTGTGAAGAGATTTTGGAAGAAGTGACCTCATCCGACAATGCCCATTTTGAGAGATGGGTGGATAAGGCATTCTTGGAAATGGTTTCATGGGTTTTTGTTAGTATTGTTTGGAAATCATAAAAATATAATTTATCAAAAGTGTTCCCTATCTAGAAATAAGTGCAGGTCGATGGAATCTATCACTAGGAGTCTACTTCATTGGTTTTAGAACTAGTTCATCAGAATGCTTCCTATGGTGCCACCATTGTAGTGGTTTTGAGAATTTGATGATTTCTTTTGAAATCTCTCAAAGTATGACATTCGTTGTGGGAATTCAGGTTACTCAGAGAAGTCCTATATGAATCATTACTTGAAGAAGTAGTTGTGATCGGGGTATGGTCATGCATGACTATGAGGAAGTAGATGCTTCAGCCATCAAATCCCCCCATTGATTATAAGGAGAAGCACAATCACAGTCAAGAGATTCCAAGGGTGTGTGAAACATTGGACTTGTTTGGGTTTTAATCCTTGGGATGGAAAAGTTTAAAGATTCATCATTCTTGTTTCCCTACAATTGTGTGTTCATCATTTTGTTAGAAGGTTTTGATGGATCTTTTTGTTGTTATCCAAGAAGTTATAAGCATTCTGATGCAGTTTTTTGTGACGTTTTTTTTTTAAGGTGATGCATGTCCCTAGAATGGGTTTTTTCATTTTTGGTTATAATGGTGCTCGTTTGGAGATGTATGTGTTTGGGAAGATCGATGGTTGACGGTGTGAATGGGTATGCAGTTTGGTTGAAATTTATTATTATGGGTTTTCCTAGGTGTTTGGAATCTAATTCTGGTGGTGGTGTTTTTTGGTCATTCAAGGGGAGTTGGTTTATTTCAGGTTATAAGTTTCTTAGTTTTTGGTTGCACTATGGCTGCTGTTTGGTTAGTGTAAAGAATTTAGGTAAATTCAGGTTGGGAGTTCCCGTGTAATCCCCTCCCTAGTGTTCTGTGTTCAATGTTTGATGTTTTTGTATTATTATAATTATTGTGGTGGTAAAAACCATATCGTGTTGTCCCCTCAATATTTTTATTTAGTTTCTTCTTTAATAGATTAGTTGTGAAATGTATAGGGAAAGGTCATCCCAAGGTTTATGGTCTTTTTTTATTTTTGATTGGGTACGATCATTTGTTTTTTATCTGAATACATCTTGGAGAATTTATGGGGGTAGAATATGTCTCTGGTGGTAATAATTATCAAACTTAGACATCAGATACTACTTTATTTTATCCTTTTTTAGTCTTGGGGCTTTTTTTCGAAGTTTGGGTCTGAGTCCCAGTCGAAATTTTTGGATTTTAGATGCTTTATGAGTTTTCTAGGGTGGCGCATGGTTACCGCATGATTAGGAGAAACTGTGCAGTTGTAATTGTTAACCATGTGGCAGATCCAGAGTTGGAAATTATCTATCGCATGGTTTGGGTACTTTTGCAAAAATTGTGTGGCTTTGCCATTGGGTTGGTTCATTTTTGGGTAGTGGTTGCCGCACGGTTAGTGAATGATTTTCCAAACTATGGGATCAGCCCCAAATTTTAAAATGATAAAAACCTGATAATACATATCCTTTATTTTACCCTAACTTAATCACAACCTTCTTTGTCGACCAGGAGAACAAAAGGGATCCCTCTATTCCCCCTCATTGATTCCTCCTCCTCTAAGGATGATTCCTCTTCGAATCCAAGGTGAATTTTAGGGAATTAGTCCATTTTTTCTCTTTTCTCTCTTCCCCGTCTACTTTTGAATTTTTTTTCATGGGGTTTCTTCCCTAAGATATACCCTAGATTCTAGGGTTTGCTTTTGATTCATTTTTGTTTGGGTTTTAGGGTTTGTAAGTCATCTATGGTGCCTTTTTCTCCCTCCTGTCGAGGTTTTATTACATCCACAACCCATCGAGGTAAGGGCTTCCATACCTTTCCTTTCTGATTCACTCAATATGATTCCTGGGTAATTTTATTTAATTTTTAACTTAACTTTCACCACCCTAATACTATTGGTTAAATTAATTTGGTGTTTTCTTAGTGAAATTAATTGTAAAGAAATAGATTTGAAAGGGAACCTTTAATTACACCTATGACTTCTTATGATGAATGTGTGTGGTTAAATGTTAATTAGTCATTAATAGTGATGTTTGATGATTTGTATGTTTTTTCCAATATAAATATTGTGTTAAATGATTTAGTTATATTTAAGTCTTTTGTGTTAAGAATAGTTCATTTGTGGTGTGATTTGTAAGATGTTTGGGGATGCTCAATTTGTTTCAAAAATGTTCATTTTTATGATTTGAATGAGGTGGAATTGATGAGTTGGATTTGAAAAGAAAGTGACAGCATTAAAAATGGTGTTGTATATTTTCATTGGATTTTTAAGTTTCCATTGAATGATGTAACACCCATGGGTGAACCAAGTGCACACATATAGGTGAAATAAAATGAAAGGGGCACTCTAGAAAAAATTATTCTTCAATAATTGAACTTATCTCTATTTAATTCTTACCTTAAAATGGATCCATCAATTCAAAAAACATATAATTGGTGCTTGTAATGTTTTTGAAATGATTTCAAGACTGTTCTTCGATGTTTAGCTCAGTTTTACTTGAAATATGTTTTGGTATTTGATGGAAAAAGGTGTATACTGTTTGGAAAATGGTGAATGAAAATGGTGAATGAAAATGGGATTTCACAGTATTGAAAATTTCATTGGAAGTGTTTTTGGAAAATGTACTTGGTGTGTGTAATGCTTAAGGGACCGTTTAGAGTTGTGTGTTTAAAAGAGATATTTTTTGTTGAATGTGGGAAATAATGTGATTTGAAAAATTTGTTTGCCCTTTTGGAAACCTAAAGTGTTTTATGAAATGGTTAGAATCTATATATGGAATAGTGGCCCTATTAGCACCTTCATGATGTGACATGTTTGGATATATATATATACACACATATATATGGGGAGATACTATAGAAGATATTTTCCATTATTGGTTATGATATATTGATGTTTTTTTAGGATTAGTAAGTGTGGTGATGGCTGGTAATATGATTCACATGTGCATGGGCCTCCTACTTACATAGTTTTCCTACCACCATGAGTTCTTGGGAATCTTTTAGATGATTGAGTGACAGTCGCTTACCATCCCCAATTAGACATTTTGGTACCCTCATGGAATTTTTGATAGGCTATGAGTTTTGTTCCACTAGTTAGGTGCAGATAGGGCATCCATTTAGTTTTTGACATAGGGGCTTCACCATATGTCGAAAAGTGGTTCCGAACTGAATACATACAAGGGTATTCTAGGGATGTTTAGGATCTCTAATGGTTAATTTATCTATATTCTTGTTATTATCTTTTCTAGACTTATTTTTTCATTTACCTAACCTATTTATTGTTAGAAAAACCCTAGTATCATTTGGTTTGGGTTCTATCTATGAAATGGTAATTTTATTTGGAAATGGATGGTGGCTTCTGTTGGATTTTTGAATAGAAAAGCTATGTTTTTTAACAAAATGTGAAAATATAATTTTTTGTAATTATTGATAAAACTAGTGTTAATGGTTTTTTTGGGAAAATAAAAAAATAGAATCTTTGGTTATTTAATACTATGTTTTCTAAATCACAGTATACTAATACCATTTAGTGTTGGTAGATTTGAGTTATTTTATAGGCTCAGGTTTATATGGTTCTTTGTGATCATGGTTAGAGCGGGTCAGTTGGTGGAATGTGGTAACCTTGAGGTCACATGGAGGTTGTATTCATAGAAGTCCATTTTATCTTTGTTTTAGTTTTAGTTTTTCCCATTTAGTTATATTTTGAATCTGGATCATTTTTTAAGTATTATATGATCTGTTATTAGTTACTGTTGCTTATCAATTTTTTATTGATCATGTTTTTTTGGATAAAACAGGTCTCACTTGTATTGTTTTGATACCCATAAGTAGTTTCCAACCCATGGGGATTGTTAATTCCCTTCGTTCTATGTCTTAGAATGGGTCATGTGTTATGTTGGACATGATCCCAGGTTGGTTCGTGACAGAGTAGGTGATAGTTGACATTTCCGTGAATGATGTTATCAACTTTTCAATTAGTTAAATTGTAAGAATAAAATGATATATTATATTTAAAATGATATAATTATATCATGAATATAATAATTATGTCATATATATCTTATGTATTCATTATAGTTTACCTTATTACCATTCATGTAACACATTAGTGAAAAATGGTTTTCATCACTTAACGAGGTTGTAGTCTATGGTACATATGAACAACGTCATCGTATCCCCATGATATGGAATGAAAAAGGGTGTATATGATATATTAACTACAGGGGTATAAATTTGTGGTAAATATCATAAATATCATTTATAATCTTTATGTACATCATTATTCCCACCAACGAGATGTTGTAATGGAAAAAAAGGACAACATCATTTCAGGAGGTGGATGTTCGCTGAAGACAAAGTAGTGATCTATTAACAATTTTAATGGAAGGGTTCATGGGTTTTTGGCATTAAATTATCACAAATAATATAAAAATATTTATGATGTTGAGATTATTATATAATTGTTTTATAATAAATATTTATGGGGGTGGAGAATGAAATAGAATAGAAATGCTCATTGGAGAACATTTCATCTTCTTCGGGCTCCTCTTTTTGTATTCTACAAAAAGTCATCCAAGGTTGGATTTGTGCCAAAATTAAGGATTATATATTGGGATTAGGGTATTCTGGAAAATATTTGGTCTGGTATTTTCCTAATTATTTCTTTTTATGGTCTTAACTGAAGAGGATAGGTGATGGCCTTTTATAATGTGGGGAGAGGATAAACTTTGTATTTTTGAAAATACAGTTAAGTGAACACATGTTATTACCTAAAAAATTGAACAAATAATGAACTAAAATAAATAATATAATGTGTAATTTTGAAACATGTTCATAAAATTGGGTTTGGAGAATTATTTTGGTCATTTTTCCCCATGAGTTTAAAGTTTAACCACTATGTAAACTAATTTTAAACCTAAATCACTTAAAAAAATTATTTCACTCAATATTATATTTGTTAAAAATTATGTTAAACCTACTAGAAAATATATCTTATTCTAATACAAAATATTTAAAAAAAATTCAAATTGAAATCAAATGTGTTTACAATTTTAATGTAATACATATCCCATATATGTGGTGGGACAACATGTTTTTATGAAGAGATTTTTGTAGAAAAATGTGATTCCATATTAACTCTATGAAAAAAAAAATTATGTATATAAATTAATATTTACTGATATATAATATATAAAAATAATCTAAAATATTCTCTATTAGTTAATATTTTAATTAATTTAAAAGGAGGAACAATATGAATTTAAAACAGTTTTTAGAAAAACGTGACCTTAAATGAAAAAAATATATATTTTAATAAAGACCAACATAAATATGATTGAAAAAAAATTATGAGGATTGAATATAACATCTTTTAGATCAGTTAATATTCAAAACATATTTTTTCTTTTAAATTACTTATGTTATTGAAAATAAAGTACATTTTTTTTAAAAGTAGTATTTTTCATCATTCACCAGAAAATCAATATTTTTTGAAAAAACCAAAAATTTAACCCAAATAAAATTTTTATATTCCACTTCAAAAAATTATTTTTTATTTCTTCAAAGAAATTATATAAAAGTGTTAAATATTATTTTTAAAATAATTTCACCATAAAAAAAGACAAAACTCGTTTTCAAAAAATATACTATTTAAAGTGTAAAATTGAATTTATTTTTATATCTTATATAAAAAGTGTCAATTTTAAACATTAGACTGAATATATTATATATAATGTTCATAAAAAAATAAAATAAAGGTGGTTTTTTAAAATTTATGTTTATAGAACAGACTTTTCCATATTAAAATTGTTTTTAGAAAAGTATTTACATTAATTTTCAAAGGAATTTGATTTTTATTTAAAATTAATAAGTCTCAAAAGAATTCATTATTGATACATGAATAAACAATATGTTGATAATTTAATAAATCATGTTCAATATTTCTATTTCAATGGCTAGGTTATAACAATAATATATACCGTGGGTCGTTTATGTTTTGTGTTTCATGTTGAATACACTACCGAACATAAAAATATATGTGTTGTGTGAAATGTAATATAAAATCAGTGATTCTTGTAACACAATATAAACTCAGTGTTGTGTTTTCATTATGATATCAAATATAATTTTATTATATAAAAATATTATGGTTTTATACTTTTTTTGGTTGAATATTATGTTCATAAAAGTAAACACCATATACTTTATGTACACACCTTGTAGTAGTACATGTCCATATGAAGGAGGGCTTGGGAATGTGGGGTGTTTGGGACTAGATAATATGTTTCTTTAGTAAGTTCTATGTAGTGGTACTTATCTATATATCAATGTACATGTGTGTATAATTTTTTTTTCACTGGATTCCGTCTACTAGGAGTACACACTGTGTAGTGGTACATTTCCATGTGGCCAGGTAATTAGGAAGGCACCATATGTGGGGGGGGGGAAATTGTCATGTAATAATACTTGTATAGACCCCTTGTATTCCCTATTGATGTACTAGAACATTGGAAGACCCCAAGTGTACCCTGACTATGTATATTTACATGTATAGGTTCCCATTTGAGAGCGCACATCGTGTACTTGGAATAACATGTATTGTACTTTTTTCATCAAGGAGGTTTTGGGTGTCTACATGCACCAATTTAAGAATTAGATTTTGAGATTTCCATTCTATGTTTGTTATACATATATTATTACTTTGTATTAATTTCATCATTTAGATGATGTCTACATGGTGTTTTGGATTGGGAGATTTTGGAGGGAGGACTCCTTCAAGGTTGTGGTTCTAGAATCCTTTCGAGAGTTAGGTTGTGAGGTCTAGGTAAGAGTGTATGCTTATTTATCACATTGTATTGGGGATTCTTGGTGTGTTTTGTTGATATTTTATAGATATATCATTGTATGTGAGATTGATTTTCTTCATTACCGAGCTTCCTTAGTTTGGTTTCATGAGGTATAGATCAGGTAGATTGAGGTAAAGACTATTAGGAACCATTGGATTATTACAAAATACATGGGATGAGGTTGGGTTTTTTTAGAGGACCCCCATGGATTCTTTCTTCCTTGTGATATAGGGTTGGGGACCATGGTGGTTTCCCTGTACTTGTTTTCATATGAGATGTTTTATTCCAATCATAAAAGTTCCTATTAGTGCATTGGGTATAGCCAACCTTGGTGCTTGAGATTGTGAGATTAAATGTTTTAAGATGTTCATATTCAGGAATAGATGAGATAAGTGACCCTTATAATATTAATAGATTGGATTTTGTCCCTGATATTGACCCAATTTCACTCTTATCTTGAATGGTTGTTGTGAATAGGGATTATTAAGCTAATGGATGATCCGTATGAGTATAGCCACCAATGTTTTGCTAATTTCTATGGATAGTGATAGAGGACCCTATATACTATCATGGACCTAGGGCCCATTTATTTTGAATTATTTCTTGTTTAGGAATCCTATAGATTTACTAATAGGTCATTATTCCCCAATTAGTTCTACAAGATTTTTATGAAATAGTAATATCCCCCCATGGTCAGTAGGGAGTCCTTACCACTAGTTCATAATGTCCCATTGGAGTCCCACTTCCCAATAGATTTATTTTGTTGTATTCAACTCCTTAGATGTTATTTTAGGGTCTAACCTTAATTTCTATATTTTTATTGGACTTTGGAGATTATTTTTGATCAGGAAGATGTTCTTAGGGTTGTGGTTTCCTAAGAAACATTTCATAATTTCCCTTTCTGGGGTTAGAGTAAGGGTATATTTTCCTTAGGTGGTAGGCTAGAACCCATGGTCTAATTTTTTCCATTTTTTTAGATTTTTTTTTATTTTTTACTTTTTATTCT
The DNA here is from genome assembly GCA_963277665.1 of Viscum album. Classification (NCBI taxonomy): domain Eukaryota; kingdom Viridiplantae; phylum Streptophyta; class Magnoliopsida; order Santalales; family Viscaceae; genus Viscum; species Viscum album. The sequence continues at coordinate 250,541,186 of OY728160.1, read as the reverse complement.
ACTAGTATTTGTTCAGTTTGGACTAGAATATCATGTGCTTCATGAACATGTTTTGAAAATATATTTTAGGACCAGCATTGGGTGATGTATATTGAGTTTTTTTATCACCTCCATACATCTTCCTCAGTGTTAGTGTAGATATCTTGCCTACATTCATGTGGAGAAAATGACTATGTGGACTGTGTGGAGGCCTACCCTTTAATGTTTGAGTGGGATTTCTCATGTGGGGTTTCAGGTTCATGTTAGAGAAGATCGATAGTCATGGAGACTGAGTATGTGGTTTTTCTTGGAGTATCAGTATATCATTGTGTATTTATTTTCATTTATTTTATTATACATGTGTTCTTCCAAGTGGGAGGCTAGAGACTATAAGAGTCATTTCATTTATTATATATTGTATCATTTACTCCTTCATTTATATTCACAACAATGTTATTGGATTTTTATGTTTTTAGTTTCTATATACCGTTATTACACTAATATGTTAGGGGATAATCTCCCCAATATGTTATTTTAGGCCCTCACCTCTAATCGGTAGCCTCTGGTGAATGGGAATGAAGCATTTTTTAATCACATTGGTATTTGGGTCAGGTCAACCAGGACAATTTTTTAAAAAATAGTATTAAAGGATTATTGTCTCTTAACTTCTATTTTAGAATTTGGTAGAAAATATATCTAGTAATGTTTCGAATTTTATGATGGATTCCATGATGTTGAATCATGAACAACTACTCTGAAGGATTTCTAGTCTACCATAAATATCAGTTTTCTGTTCATTTTTTGGTTATGATTGTGTGATTTTCACCTTTAGTGATGAACTTGTGTTTGTGGATTTTATGATTTATGAGTTTTTCCACCAATACTCAATGAAAGAGGTCTTTTTTTCACCCACCATTCTAAGAATATAGGATGAAAATTAAATATACATGACTATGTGTTGTTTTCGAATAGAGGTTCAGTTTTTTATGGTGTAAAAAACAACCTACATGGTGTTGTCCTATGTAAAATCATAGTTATATTCTTCTCAACTGAATCACACATATTTTTATTATAATAATCGGTAGTGTGGATCTCATGGAGAGGTTATCTCCAAAATTATATATTCCTTCACATATTCAATGGATTCATTTAAACCCATATCAATTGGTGCGGGCCTTGGTATTCCCTCTTGGTGGTGGTTGGCTTGATGAAGGAAAATATGTCTAATAGATGTTTGGATGAGGCTAAAGTTTCCATAAGTTTGTGGTATCCTTGAGACATTATGGGTCTTAGAATCTTTTTCCATAGGATTATGAGGTGTATAAATGAGTGTTCTCATGGTATTGTAAATTATTAGAGAGTTGAGGTTTTGGTGGATTCCAAACCCTATAGGTTCTAGTTTCCCTTTGGGTAGTGTGGTTAGAGCGTAGTTGGGAGCTAATGGTTTTATATCGATAGATTCATGGAGGGTGGTTATGGGGAGGATATTAGGATGAGGGGGGTTTGATATTTGATGTAAATTATTGAGGGTGCTCTAGTTTTTTATGATTGTCCTATATGAGGAGTATGGTTGGTGGATTTAGGAACATTATCCTTAGATTATTAGGCAGTGGATCATTTTAGTTTAATAGATTTTATGAGATTTTTGGAGAATCATTATACCTTGACTAAGAGAATGGTGGTTATCATTTCTTTTTGGGGGGAAGCCTTGTTGAGTGAAGGCATGCACATGATGGTTAGGTGAAGATTTGGTTGGTTTGTGTGGATTGTTCTCAATGATAAGTGTAAGGGAAGCCTTAGGATGTAGAGTGAGCCATATGTTTCTGTGGGTTTTGGTTATTAATTTAAGGGGTTCATTGATTGTTGTGGATGTAATTCATGGGGATATTGAAATGATAAGAAGTTAGTTTTCTATTTTAGGGATTTATTGTGAGATGTGTGTCCAGGAAGATCTATTTCATTTAATAATAATTGGTATGTGGGTTATAGAACATCGTTTCTAGTTGAGGGGTGGAGATAAGGATAGTCTTATGGTGGGGAGCATCAAACCATTCACTATTGGATATACCTCATGTTGGGGATGTTGTGAGTGCTATAATACCATTTTCTTGATGATATTTGTTATGTTGGAAGTTCCAGTGTTTGGTTTTTGTCGTGGTAACATGTTGACCATCAATGTTTTTTGAGGGTAGGAATTTTTTTATACAGATCTTGTCATGAACTGCATCATGGAAATTTTACAAAAAATATAGGAAATCTGATATTCTTTATATTAGGTGGATTATTAGGAGGAAATGATAATTTATCTTATAACTAGACCTTATATAATTTTTTTCCATTGTGATAATCCATTAATTGGGATTTCCCCATAAGAATGGAGTGTTGTGGAATTCAAAAAATTAAAATTTTGGAAGAATATTTATTATTTAATTAATTAAATTTTATTTATTTATGCATGTTTGTCAAATGATATTTTCTTATTGGAGAAACATATAAGAATGTTTTATTTTCAATTTAGTTTGATACTATTTTATTTTCATAGGGAATTTAAAATCTCATGTCTATCATGAGGCCCCCATTTTTATTTTTTCTCTTTTTTCACATTTTTCATAAATCTATTTTTTTTCAAATTTTCATTTCTCCTTTCCAATTTATTCATCTTTATAAGACATTGGAAGAAAGGGGGTTTCCATTTTCTTTTTTGATATATGATAGGAGTTTGTATAGAGAGATAAATAGAGGTGATGCCATAGGGCTCAGGAGGAACCAGATACGGGTTTCATATCAGAACAAAGCATCAATAGTTTTTTTCAAGAGGTAGTGTAACACCCCAGGTAAATAAAGAATATGACATTTTCATATTTATCCATATTTGTGAATAAAATATTAATATGAATTTAATGGGGACGCTATGCTCAATGGCGTACCCAATACGCAACAACGAGTTTCTTGGGAATCTTACGTTGCACTCTAATAATAAAATAATATTATTTTAAATGGCAGTTAACATGTAGCCGTTGTATTGGAGGGAATGGATAGAAATAACTAAAATATGATTATATATGTTTTTTAAATGTTTTCACATTTATCCAAAGGCTTAAAATATGGAAAGAATTCAATTTTAGGCTTTTATACCCTAATTTTCCCTAAAGGTTCACTTATCGCCTTTTGATGGCGAACCGTCATTAAATATAGTTTTGTTCACTCTTATACATTCTATTGGACCAAATAAAACTCTTCTTAAGAATCGGGACATCAAAATTTACTTTGTGTAAATTTTTGGTATCCTTCCGATAAAGTTCTTTTTTTCAATGAATAGTGTAAAATGTTGTAATTTAATTTAAAACCTCTTTTTAATCTAATTTATTTATATGATTAGATTATCTTTTGAATTGGTTTTAAAGTGAAATTAGAATATATTTTTACCATTAAATCCAATAGTGGTTGTTAGAATTAATTTCACTTTGAAATCAGACTTAAACTAGTGTCAATCTTTTGAAACTTATTGTTTCATAAAAACACGCTATTTACTTTGACAGCGGGAATTCATTATTAAATTAATTAATCTGACTTATATGTTTTTAATTTTGTAAAATGGACTTCATTTTTGAATTTGGAATATCAAATATAGCTTAGGGTGAATTTTTGGTTTTTTTCTGAAAAACTTCAATTTTTGATGAATAGTGAAACCACTAAGTGGTACTTATATTTAACTGATTTTTCGTTTAAATTAAATTTTACCACTTCTGTGATTTGAATTTCAAAAATCCGACATACATGGTTGTCATTAAGAAGAAAAATGTTGTTCAATGGGATAAAAATAATTTTTTGGTGAATAGTAACTTATTAAGTTTTTACTCGTGATTAGTGGTAATTAGTGTAGTTTAGAGTAAAAATAATGTTTAAATAATATGATATGAGCTTGACACATGTCCTACACTCATTTCATGTGTCATGGCCGACCAAGACAACCCATGGGTCAACTTGGGGTCCCCATTAAGTCACTTTGGTTGGGAAATGACATAAATAACTTTTTATTTAATGTAAAAGTAAAAATGACACAAATATCAAATGTTTTACGAAAACAATTTTTACATGGGGTAATAATGATCATATTTTTGATTATAAATATTAATTGGAAAGATAAAAATATTTCCTACATCATAGTAATTTTTTATAATTTTTAGACATTAAATAAATTAAATTATTTATGACATAATAATGATGCAGCGATGACATCATTATTTGACGATTTAAATAAAATGAAAAGATAATGTAAAATATATGAACTAAACATGTCCAAAACTTATTTAATGGGTGGATTTAGAACCCTTATCACCTTATCCACGAATTATACCAATGTGGGACCTTTTAAAACCGAAACACATTTTCAAATAAAGTAATATTTCATACTTTCCAAAAGTGCCCCTCCTCTCCTCTTATAAAAGGCCCCCACCTCTACCTCATTTCACACACTCCTCAAGCCTTTGGCTCGTCCAACCCCTGCCCATTTACTCTCTCCACATACCTCTCCTCATCCTAGAGGATTCCCTTTGGGCATAATCCTTTCAAAGGAAGCCTTTAGGCTCAAATCAAAAGGAGTTACACTTTTAAAGGTAATTCATTCTCTCATGTTCATTTGTATTATTTTGCTTCTCAAACCCCCTAAACTCTTTTTATTTACTTCTTATGTAACAACACCAGTATCTTCTATATACTAGTATGTTGTTATAATATTTATTCGAGCTACACTCTCACACAACTACATCAAATGGTTAAAGAACATACTGTTTCCGTGGATGGCGAAATTCTGCCTCCTGAAACGATGATTGTTCAATACTCATTTAACACCTTCAAAGGTGGCCATTATGATGTAACTATTTTTATATATGATATATAATATGTTTATGTTTTACTTATGCTTCTGTATTTTTCATTTTTGTCTTACCTTTATGGATTCCATTATGGGTATACACGATATCTTCATTTTAGGAAGTGCGGACTACCGCCCCCTCAAAGTGATGTGATTCGTTAATGCCATACGTGGGACGTATAAAGGATGGATTTAAAGTTATTATATATGATGTTATACTGGAATTATTATATACCTCTATATCATTATTATTTCTTTCCATTAAATTATGAGATAGAAATGAAAGTAGCGTTCATGCGTATGTACGGCTTACCGTCTCCATGAACGGTGCATTTCATTTCTTATCGCCAAATATAATGTACTATTATAAGTACATGTATATAATGGATATATATGATGAATGATACATCTAAATGATGAATATAATTCTTTAATTAAAATATACATACCTCTCATTTAGTTTTAATTCCATTAATATGACAAAGAAATGAAAGAAGCGTTCATGCGTATGTACGGCTTACCGTCTCCATGAACGGTGCATTTCATTTCTTACCTCTAAATGATTATGTAATATTATAAATACATGTATATGCTGGATATATATGATATATATGATATCAAAATCAGGAATGTCATTCTGGATATAAAGAACCTTTGACCACACGAACAACAAGTAATTGTAAGAAGTCCACTTTCGACATAAGAACCAAATATCGACAAAACAAACATTATTAACTTAAATGATTACATAATGTTTATAACATGGAAATAAGTGATATAAAAGTAAAAATGAACTTGAAAAAGGTTCTTAAGCAAATAGAAATTAACTCCAGTTTATTATTCAGGACGTTAAAGAACGATCGAGTCAAGTTGAACCCGAGGTAAGGGATCTTACTCCTCTCTTTCTTTTTAAGTACACTCTTTTATGTCATTCCCACAAAAGATCATCATTCTTGTTATTGGGATGTTATTATATATTACACTTACTATAATTTTTATGTTCATGTGATGAGAGACCCTATTCTCTCTCATCAATCCATTTTGGATGTTTTGAGTGGCGCCATTAGGCTGCCGAATTTTCGTAAGAGATCTAACCTCTCTCTTTCTTTTTAAGTACTCCCCTTTATGTCACTTATTTTAAGCTCCTATTTGTTATGATGGGGGATGTTATTTCATATTCCTCTTGCTGTAAATTTTGTTTTAATGTGATGAGATACCCTATTTGATCTCATCAATCCATTTTTGGAAGTTTTATGTGGCGCCGTTAGGCTGCCGAGTTTTTGTAAGTGATTTTTCATCTCACTTTTATTCCCGTGAGATTTATGCTACATTTGCCACAATTTCCTTTGAGTGGCGTATGTAATGACCATTATTTTACTCATTGTGTAATATTCCTTCATTTATGAGTATTTACATCAATGATGTATTTTCCTTCTTTCACGGGTCGTATGTTTCGAAAGATACCCAAGTCGGTAAGGGAACCTTTCACCCTCCTTTTTTTTAAAAGAATTCTTTTGTTGGGTCTTTTAATTTACATATTATTATGTTGGGATTTGTTCTCATATATATTTATTGATGTAAATTTTATGTCCAAGTGATGAGATACACTTTTTATCTCTAATCAACTCATTTTGATGTGATGTCGTTAGGCTGTCAAGGGAACTTCTTAACCCAATTTCGATTTCTTTGGGATCGACACGTAGTTATTGAATATGTCATCCTTTGAATATGTGTGAATTACCTTTGATTATTTTACACTTAATATCCACTTATATTTGGTGTATTCATTTGTCACACATAATTATGTAATTGATTTATCCTTAAACCAAGGATACCGTCTTTGTAAGGGACTTCATCTCAATCTCCTTTCATTGAGGCATATTTCGTTTTATACACAACTTTCTTTTGTAACGGTGTATAAACCCCTTTTACTTTTAATTTTATACAAAAGGAATCTTTTTATACGAAGCGTTTTACAAAAGGAAAAAAAGGAATGTTTCCTTTAACGTACGCGGTGACAACAACCTTTTCTTCCGCCACGAGTATTATTTGGTCTTTGGATTTCTCAACAAGCCATAATGTTTTTAAAATAAAATAAATACCATATACTCTTTTATGTATTTTGGTATTGAAAATGTTTTTGATAAAGGATTTTATTATGTCAATATATTTATGATATATTGTGATTGAAATGTGGAAATGTTATCATTCCTTTATATTCGTTTTATGTTTTATGATTTTATATTGGTACTTGGACATTTTAACGGGTGGTTACGTTATAAACCATATGACGGGTGGTGCCGTGAATACCAGGATGGGTGGTTACGTTATAACCTCCAATGCATTTGGTATGGAAGTCGGTCGTATGGCTATTCCATTAAGTATGTATGGAAATTGGCCGTATGGCTATTCCATTAAGTGATATGTGTGGGAGTCGACCGTATGGTTATTCCACTTAACTATGTTTATGTCCCATGTTACCTTTATATATGTTATGTGTTCTTTATATGGGTTTTATGGTAATCCTTTGGTTAAAAAAAGGTAAGTAATGATATTTTATTCAGTGAGGAGTTTTTACTGCTTCATAAAGGTGAAAAGTATTACTTTGATAAAGTATACATGGTTTACTTTTTGTTTTGATAAACTAACAGTTTTTATTCTTTGTGTTTCCCTTACTGAGCTTCTTACGCTCATCCCAAGTTTATGAAATGTTTTTCACAGGACTTAGCGTGGAATAGGGTCAAGGATGGGATCAAGGGAAAGTTATGCTACCTAAAACATGGAACTATACATGTTTCTTTTTAAGAGTTTTTATTTTATGGAAATTTAGTAGAAGCGACTACTTTGTAATCTTTTGAGATGTAATAGTTATGTCCTAATTCTCTAAAACTCTAAACTAGAAAAGATCCTCAATGTGAATTACTCATTTAATTCATTATTAAGTAAGGTTTAAGGCTGGGGCCTTATAGTTGGTATCAATGGTCGGTTTAGATAACTTTAGATGTTAGGGTATTCTTTAAGCATAAGTGACATTACCATAATGGTTAGGATTTCAGACAGAGTCCTAGTTTTAGATAAAGTGAATGAGTAAGAATATCTTAGTGTTTATCTTCTTCATTAATAAATGATGGTTATGTTGATATACTCACACTGACCTTTTTGGTTTTAGTAAATGGATGGATCTAGCAGGCACCAAAGTGACAATGTGTTTGAAGGAAACTGTGGTGGTTCTCTGATTAAGATACTGGATGAGATGGGGGATTCAATGAGGAATCTCATGGTTGTTCTAAACCAACTATCAAGGAGTCATGATCAACCACTTGAACCTTGGTGAGTTCTCTAATGCATCATGTACGAGATGGCCAACTCGATGTGGAAATTCAGGTAATAATTATTAAGGTAACCATTAGGGTTTATATGATCCTTAATTTTTAGGTAATTATGGGTTACTCTATGATATGATGGAAAATGAAAGGAATGAGATAAACTTGAGGTTAAAATATGTTATGATTATTCTTGAAGATTTTATCTCATTTTGGGGAATGTTTTAAGAATTATATAGTTTTTGTAAAAGGACAACACGCAGACCGTGTGACAACCCGTCGCGTCGGACAAAGCCGCGAGAATCGAACCCACAACCAAAGTGCGACTGGTATTTATCACCTACCACTGGACTACGTGAAGTCCCTGGTTAGTTTGACTGATTCTTTTTAGTTATATGATTTTATGAATTAAGAGTAAGTTGATTTTGGGTTATTTATGAAAATGATTAACCTATCATGGAGGATATGTGATTAGGTTAAATTACTTTTCAATACGAGACTTTAGGATCAATTGATGTTGTTTAGAGATAAATGTTATGATTTAACTTGGAAGAATATGTGACTAAATCCTTCAAATATTTGGGTTTCAATCTTAGATTGGTTTACTTTGAAGAATTTTATGGACAAATTGATTATAGAATGGTTCTCGTTGATCTTTGGGTTTGGTTGGAAAAATTTTGGAGATTAAGAATAGATTTTCTTTTTATAAAGGGTTATCCTTTTTTGGATTATCTGACCTTGTACTAACCTTTTTGGTTTTGGTTTTGGTTAAAGCCTAAATACATGGTATGTATATAGTTATCTTTGGTGGATTAGGTGATTCTCTAGAAGTTGATTATAGTACTCTTAATGTGAACAAGTCTCCCTAAATACTCGTCTTTTGGAAAAAAATATGAGTTTGATTAAGGAATCTAGTAAAAGTTGAAAGTCAATATGATAAGTGATTATGCTTCCTTATTAATAAATTCCTCAATAAAAAGTAACTTAAAACAAAAATGTTGTCTATTAACTTTTCCTACTGGGGAATCGAATACCGTTTAACCCATCACAAGTTTGTGATTTTATCGTGGTTAACTTTCTCCTAAACATGTTTTCTATCACTCTCCATTAGAACATGACCCTTTGTTTTTTCCTCCATGTCCATATTTTCATACTTGGAATCCTAGTATTGGTTAACTCGGGTGACCTTTGTACTTATCTTCCTTTATTTTAAAGTGTTTGTTTTACCGACTCTTGTTCCGATGTGGGACTTTCAAGGATGTTACCAAGCTCAATTTTAAAATTGCGAGGACGCAATTCCCAAAAGGGGGGAAGGATGTAACACCCCAGGTAAATAAAGAATATGAAATTTTCATATTTATCGATATTTGTGAATAAAATATTAATATGACTTTAAAGGGGATGCTATGCTCGATGGCGTACCCAATACGCAACAACGAGTTTCTTGGGAATCTTATGTTGCACTCTAATAATAAAATAATATTATTTTAAATGGCAGTTAACATATAGCCGTTGTATTGGCGTGAATGGATAGAAATAACTAAAATAGGATTATATATGTTTTTTAAATGTTTTTACATTTATCCAAAGGCTTAAAATACGGAAAGAATTCAATTTTAGGCTATTATACCCTAATTTTCACTAAAGGTTCACTTATCGCCTTTTGATGGCGAGCCGTCATTAAATATAGTTTTGTTCACTCTTATACATTCTATTGGACCAAATAAAACTCTTCTTAAGAATCGGGACATCAAAATTTACTTTGTGTAAATTTTTGGTATCTTTCCGATAAAGTTCTTTTTTTCAATGAATAGTGTAAAATGTTGTAATTTAAGTCAAAACCTATTTTTAATCTAATTTATTTATATGATTAGATTATCTTTTGAATTGGTTTTAAAGTGAATTTAGAATATATTTTTACCATTAAATCCAATAGTGGTCGTTGGAATTAATTTCACTTTGAAATCAGACTTAAACTAGTGTCAATCTTTTGATACATATTGTTTCATAAAAACACGCTATTTGCTTTGACAGCGGGAATTAATTATTAAATTAATTAATCTGACTTATATGTTTTGAATTTTGTAAAATGGACTTCATTTTTGAATTCGGAATATCAAATATAGCTTAGGGTGAATTTTTGGTTTTTTTCTGAAAAACTTCAATTTTTGATGAATAGTGAAACCACTAAGTGGTACTTATATTAAACTGATTTTTCGTTTAAATGAAATTTTACCACTTCTGTGTTTTGAATTTCAAAAATCCGACATACATGGTTGTCATTAAGAAGTAAAATGTGGTTCAATGGGATAAAAATAATTTTTCAGTGAATAGTAACTTATTATGTTTTTAATCGTGATTAGTGGTAATTAGTGTAGTTTAGGGTAAAAATAATGTTTTAATAATATGAGACGAACTTGACACATGTCCTACACTCATTGGATGTGTCATGGCCGACCTTGAAAACCCATGGGTCAACTTGGGGACCCCATGAAGCCACTTTGGTTGGGAAATGACATAAATAACTTTTTATTTAATGTAAAAGTAAAAATGACACAAATATCATATGTTTTACAGAAACAATTTTTACATGGGGTTATAATGATCAGATTTTTTTATTATAAATAGTAATTGGAAAGATAAAAAGATTTCCTACATCATAGTAATTTTTTTATAATTTTTAGACATTAAATAAATTAAATTATTTATGACATAATAATGATGCAGCGATGACATCATTATTTGACGATTTAAATAAAATGAAAAGATAATGTAAAATATATGAACTACACATGTCCAAAACTTATTTTATGGGTTGATTTCGAACCCTTATCACCTTATACACTAATTAAATCAATGTGGGACCTTTTAGAACCGAAACACATTTTCAAATAAAGTAATATTTCATACTTTCCAAAAGTGCCCCTCCTCTCCTCTTATAAAAGGCCCCCACCTCTTCCTCATTTCACACACTCCTCAAGCCTTTGGCTCGGCCAACACCTGCCCATTTACTCTCTCCACATACCTATCCTCATCTTAGAGGATTCCCTTTGGGCAGAATCTTTTCAGAGGAAGCCTTTAGGCTCAAATCAAAAGGAGTTACACTTTTAATGACAATTCATTCTCTCATGTTCATTTGTTTTATTTTGCTTCTCCAACCCCCTAAACTCTTTTTATTTACTTATTTTGTAACAAAACCAGTATCTTCTATATACTAGGATGTTTTTATAAGATTTATTCGAGCTAAACTCTCACAAAACTACATCAAATGGTTAAAGAACATACGGTTTTCGTGGATGGAGAAATTCTGCCTCCTGAAACGATGATTGTTCAATACTCATTTAACACCTTCAAAGGTGGCCATTATGATGTCACTATTTTTATATATGATATATAATATGTTTATGTTTTACTTATGCTTCTGTATTTTTCATTTGTGTCTTACATTTATGGATTCCATTATGGGTATACACGATATCTTCATTTTAGGAAGTGCGGACTACCGCCCCCTCAAAGTGATGTGATTCGTTAATGCCATACGTGGGACATATAAATGATGGATTTAAAGTTATTATATATGATGTTATACTGGAATTATTATATACCTCTATATCATTATTATTTCTTTCCATTAAAGTATGAGATAGAAATGAAAGTAGCGTTCATGCATACGTACGGCTTACCGTCTCCATGAACGGTGCATTTCATTTCTTATCCCCAAATATAATGTACTATTATAAGTACATGTATATAATGGATATATATGATGAATGATACATCTAAATGATGAATATAATTCTGTAATTAAAATATAAATACCTCTCATTTAGTTTTAATTCCATTAATATGACAAAGAAATGAAAGCAGCGTTCATGCGTACGTACGGCTTACCGTCTCCATGAACGGTGCATTTCATTTCTTACCTCTAAATGATTATGTAATATTATAAATAAATGTATATGCTGGATATATATGATATATATGATATACAAATCAGGAATGTCATTCTGGATATAAATAACCTTTGACCACACGAACAACATGTAATTGTAAGAAGTCCACTTTCGACTTAAGAACCAAATATCGACAAAACAAACATTATTAACTTAAATTATTACATAATGTTTATAACATGGAAATAAGTGATATAAAAGGAATAATGAACTTGAAAAAGGTTCTTAAGAAAATAGAAATTAACTCCAGTTTATTATTCAGGACGTTAAGGAACGATCGAGTCAAGTCGAACCCGAGGTAAGGGATCTTACTCCTCTCTTTCTTTTTAAGTACACTCTTTTATGTCATTCCCTCTAAAGATCATCATTATAGTTATTGGGATGTTATTATATATTAAACTTACTGTAATTTTTATGTTCATGTGATGAGAGACCCTATTCTCTCTCATCAATCCATTTTGGAAGTTTTGAGTGGCGCCATTAGGCTGCCGAATTTTCGTAAGAGATCTAACCTCTCTCTTTCTTTTTAAGTACTCCCCTTTATGTCACTTCTTTTAAGCTCCTATTTGTTATGATGGGGGATGTTATTTCATATTACTCTTGCTGTAATTTTTTTTTTAATGTGATGAGATACCCTATTTGATCTCATCAATCCATTTTTGGATGTTTTAAGTGGCGTCGTTAGGCTGCCGAGTTTTCGTAAGTGATTTTTCATATCACTTTTATTCCCATGAGATTTATGCTACATTTGCCACAATTTCCTTTGAGTGGTGTATGTACTGACCATTATTTTACTCATTGTGTAATATTCCTTCATTTATAAGTATTTACATCAATGATGTATTGTCCTTCTTTCACGGTTCGTATGTTTCGAAAGATACCCAAGTCGGTAAGGGAACCTTTCACCCTCCTTTTTTTTAAAAAGACTTCTTTTGTTGGGTCTTTTAATATACATATTATTATGTTGGGATTTGTTCTCATATATCCTTATTGATGTAAATTTTATGTCCAAGTGATGAGATACACTTTTTATCTCTCATCAACTCATTTTGGTGTGACGTCGTTAGTCTGTCAAGGGAACTTCTTAACCCAATTTCGATTTCTTTGGGTTCGACACGTAGTTATTGAATATGTCATCATTTGAATATGTGTGAATGAACTTTGATTATTTTACACTTAATATCCACTTATATTTGGTGTATTCGTTTGTCACACATAATTATGTAATTGATTTATCCTTAAACCAAGGATACCGTCTTTGTAAGGGACTTCGTCTCAATCTCCTTTCATTGAGGCATATTTCATTTTATACACAACTTTATTTTGTAACGGTGTATAAACCCCTTTGACTTTTACTTTTATAAAAAAGGAATCCTTTTCTACGAAGCATTTTACAAAACGAAAAAAAGGAATTTTTCTTTTAACGTACGCGGTGACAACAAACTTTTCCGCCGCCGCGAGTATTATTTGGTCTTTGGCTTCCTCAACAAGCCGTAATGTTTTTAAAATAAAATAAATACCATATACTCTTTTATGTATTTTGGTATTGAAAATGGTTTTGATAAAGGATTTTATTATGTCAATATATTTATGATATATTGTGATTTAAATTTGGAAATGTTATCATTCCTTTATATTGATTTTATGTTTTATGATTTTATATTGGTACTTGGACATTTTAACGGGTGGTTACGTTATAAACCATATGACGGGTGGTGCCGTGAATACCAGGACGGGTGGTTACGTTATAACCTCCAATGCATTGGGTATGGAAGTCGGCCGTATGGCTATTCCATTAAGTATGTATGGAAATTGGCCGTATGGCTATTCCATTAAGTGATATATGTGGGAGTCGACCGTATGGTTATTCCACTTAAGTATGTTTATGTCCCAAGTTACCTTTATATATGTTATGTGTTCTTTATATGGGTTTTATGGTAATCCTTTGGTTACAAAAAGGTAAGTAATGGTATTTTATTCAGTGAGGAGTTTTTACTACTTCATAAAGGTGAAAATTATTACTTTGATAAAGTATACATGGTTTACTTTTTGTTTTGATAAACTAATAGTTTTTATTCTTTGTGTATCCCTTACTGAGCTTCTTATGCTCATCCCAAGTTTTTGAAATGTTTTTCACAGGACTTAGCGTGGAATAGGGTCAAGGATGGGATCAAGGGAAAGTCATGCTACCTAAAACATGGAACTATACATGTTTCTTTTTAAGAGTTTTTATTTTATGGAAATTTAGTAGAAGCGACTACATTGTAATCTTTTGAGATGTAATAGTTATGTCCTAATTCTCTAAAACTCTAAACCTGAAAAGATCCTCAATTTGAATTACTCATTTAATTCAATATTATGTAAGGTTTAAGGTTGGGGCCTTATAGGTAGGACCTTTTTAATTTTTTCACCAGAAATACCAATATATTATATATTAAATTTTCATTTTATTTTCAATTTTTGGTGACCTATATTGGGTCTATCTTTTTATTTTTTATGGTAAAATAAGGGTTTCTAGATGCTTTCCAGGGTTTTTGATTCAAAAATATTTTCCACACAACATGTGGTTTAATGAACAACCATTTCGTATTCTTCCTTTTTAGGGATGATGATGTTTTTCTTAGAACTTGCCATTTTATTTAAGTATGCAACATGTTGTGTTACATTCCCATGTGGCTAAGTACTTGGGCATAGTGAGTGTTTGGGAATACACTCTGTGTACATGGAGTACACACCGTATTATTGTACATGGATATGTTGTAATGAACCTGAATGTTTAAATTATATTTTTCCCAAGAACAAGTGTTTTAACATTTAATATAATATCATACATGAAGAAAATAATTAAAAACCAAAAAAAAATTATCTCTTTAACGACGATCAATATATTAGTCAACTATTAAACCAATTAAAACTTCAAAAATTACAACTATACAAAAAATATATAATAGAACAAAAAACAAATGGGAACTATGGATCTCACTAATCTATTATAATTATCACTCCAAAAGAAAATGATATAAACAATATATTTTTAATCCAATAAAAATATAATGGAAATGAAAATATAACCTGAGGATAAATTATTTAGAATTTATAGTGAATGAATGAAGTGTTATTTATGAAAAATTATAGGAAATATAACCATTGGTCAGAAATGTCATTTGGTCAATATGAAAATTTAAAAATATCCATTTTTTAATAATTTCACAGTTAGAATTAGTGTTTATAAGTAGTGGTGACAATGGTTAATTGATAAAGAAAAAAGAATCAATGGCCTCAACCAGTAGAGTCATGTTGTATGAAGGCAATTTGTCAGAACATATGAGGGAGGTATCATCACTATTTTTTTCCATTAAAATTACCAATATGAGTTTTAGAGAGTGAATATTGAACTAAATTTCCTATTGGAGATGGCCAAATTAGTGGGGATTATCACTCTATCGATGCTAGCTATTCAATTCCACTAAACAACATCATACACCTCACCCTTAGGGTGTTTGTGAGTTTAATAAGGGCTATGTGTCCATACCATAGTTATATAAATTATAATTTACTATGTATAAATGAAATTTTTGTTCATTCAATTCATTATAATAATTTTTTTTCTTAATAAATTTTTCGTTTAATTGAGTGAAATTTAAAAACAAAATTGGATGCAAATGAAACATAATTATATTTTTCTAGAAAATATATACAATATTTTAATAAACTCAAGTATTATAAATAATAATTTTCGAATCATATATTATTTTAAAACACTATCATCTAAAAAAATATTAAAACAATATAATGGCATAGTAAATTTTTTCTAGGTGTTAGAAACTTGACTGCACTATAAAAACATTAATTTTTAAATAAACATAATTTTATATTTAAAATTTGAAATTCTCATATTTAGATAATTATTATGAATAGAAAAAATATATTTTAAATAATAGCACTGAAATTATGTTATGGTGAATTTATTATTATTTTCTAAAATACTTTATTTTTTTAATGAATTGTAAAAAAATCCAATTTTTGGTTTTCTATATATTTTATGACTTCATAATTATTTTATAATGATGTAATAATTAATTAATTGCAATCCATGACCTCAAATAACTTGTTTTATTCATATTAGTGATTTTAATTGATTTTAATGAATCACTAAAACTATAAGTGACTTTCCAAAGTCTAAAAAAAATTTACCTTTAAAAACATTAATTTGGGAAATATTTACATTTCAATGCCAAAAGAAGTAATGAAAAATGGTTTCCATTTCTAGTGGTTTAAAATTTCATAACACATGCCCCAAATATCCCAAAACCTGGGTGAAAATATGGTTAATCCAATTATTTTTCATTTTCCACAACCTAGATTTTATTGACCTATATTTTCAAATTATTAAAAAATTTCCCCACTTTTCATATAAATACCCACCCATTTCATAATAAATATTCACTATCAATCCATTATCCATGATGTTTTGGTGATTTATTCTCCCAAGAGTCCCCATAAGGTGTCCTCAATCCCCCAATTTTCCATTTTTCAAGATCTAGGAGTAACTCTTCATGTTAATGGAATTATCCTTCCTTTATCTTTAATTAAAAAATACCTTTTTGTATATGTATTATAAATGTTATAGTTAATCACTTACATCAACCTTTTGATAATATATTTACTAATAAATTGTTTTTTAGTAATGGGATACACTTTTCTCCTCTCAATTTACCCTTTTCTAAAATCATGGTTTATACCCATCATGCTACTGAATTTACTTCTAATGTTTCCTTCATTTACATGATAAATTCTCTATTCATCATTATATGACTAAATAAACCATTATTATTTTCAATGGATATTTAAATACATTTAAAAATGGGTTTTATTCTATGTTTTACCATATGAAAACCATATATCATGTATTGGGTTTTAAATGGAGTAATAATCATATATCTTAATCAATTTTTTACACCATGATTTCGATAAAAAACCCATTCTTTATTCCCCACTGATTATTAATGGAATGATTTTTTATCATCTACAAGTCTCACATTCATTAAAACAAATTAAGGGTATTCCCTGATAATTCTCTAATTTACTAGGTGTTGAATTTAATCTCTAGAGATGACATGTTTTGTGATACATTAGTGAATAACCCTTATAATATATATTTGCGAAATCGTGCTGAGAAACCATGGGGATATGATTATAAATGAATCACATAATGGTTTTATCCCCATTTACATGTTTTTAGTCATGTTCTAATTATTATTTCATGTCTATTGTTAATTCCATATTTATAGACCTCATGTTCTCATTGATATGTCTCATAATAAAATGATTTTTTATCTCCCTTGATTATTCCCTTATTGGGCTTCAGGCTCACCCCTTTTCATTAATGTATGTCCCTATGATATTATGTGTATTAAAAGTAACATATGAAGAACACTTAATTATTTATTTCAGTTGGTCTGAAAATGATGTATTATGATTTCATGTATTATGTACCTTATTTTCAATAAAATAAACATTACAATATCCTCTATTTGTACCATGTAATTATATTTTATCTAATAAATGGTCAGATTCTACAGTTGACATCAAAGGATGGTTTGGTTATTTGTTAAAATTATGACTTTAAACATTAGGAAGAACACTAGGGACACGTCTAGATATAGGAAAATATCCTAGTATTTTTTTACGTATTATCCAAGCGGTTTCCAAATAAATATATCCTAATATGGATACTATAATTAGATGTGGCTTTGGAAAATATATACATAATGGTCACACCTGAAAACACAACTTTGAGTTAGACTCAAAGAATAACTAGTGTCTAATAATGGTCATTGATTGACACCTAGTTTTACACTTCTTGAGGATGTGTTTTGTTAATGAAAATATTTTCATTGATCTTTATGAAGGATATATAAAAAATGTTATATTTTTTATAAGATATTAATAACAGATTTAAGCATGTTTTTTATGACATAAAAACCCTTTAGAAAAATATTATTCATAAAATTAACATGTTTCTCACTTGGGTTTTCTTATTTTAGAAAGAATGATAGGAAATAGAGGGAACTGTGTAATTGATTAGTGCAACAAATGATGAACTGAAAATATTCGGATGGAAGAAGGAATATGGCACTTAATGGGGATGATGAATTAACTTACTCTTGTTGTGAGCAATAACATGAACCATATTGATAGAATGGATTCACCTCATAAGAACAAAACTATCCATTTAGTCTTTCATGTGTCAATGAACACCTTCGTTCAGTGGATCTACCGACACATTGATTGATTAATAATGGATAATATATATATATATATAGAAAATATATTTTCTATAACCTTTTACTGGTAAAAGAGTAATTAACCCTAATAGTTTATTTCTTAGAAGGAGAAGATTATCAGTGGTGGACACTGATTATAAACACAAATCCAAGAAGGTAGATAAATGTTGTTGAGTGGGAACAGTTTAGGTGAATATTTTTCAATAAATATTTCACTCATTATATGTGAACAAAATGGAGAAGGAACTCCTTGAACTGAAATACAAGGAAAATGAATAGATTGGAAGGTATGAGATATAATTCACAATACTTGATAATACACCTATAGATTTGTTATGGATAATAAGGTAATGGTAGAAGTATTATTTGGTGGAATGCAACCCCATATAGGGAGGAATTTAGAAAATAAAGACAATAAAACCAGTGAAGAGATAATGTGGAGTGATATGAATGTTGAATTCGAGTTTGGAGAGATGTAGTGTCACATATATTGAAATAAAAGAAGAGGTATGTGGATCAAAACTCAAGGAGAAATGTTTATCAAAAAACAAGAAAAAATGTGTAACATCCGACATGAAATAAATGTGAAATGTAGAATTTGGAGAATTGAATTCTTATAAGTGGAAATTTATAAAAATGTGGAATAGATATAAATATAGTTTGAAACTATTGTGGTGAGGTGAACCCTCATCTTCTTAACACTAATGAAAAATGGAATATTCTTCAAGACAATCCAAAAGTTCAATGCTTCATGTGTGGAAAGCTTTTTCACCCTTATAATCAATATCCAAATCAGAAGATAATGGAGGGGAACCATAATAAACCTCATCATAGATTAAGGGTGCATGAAAATGAATTTTCTATCATGATGGATTATGTATAGGCTCCAAATTTTGTGGTGGTAGGTACTCTCATTATGATTTTATAGATAATAGTTCTTTATTTTATTGTGGTTCTCCACATTCATTTATTTCATCTATGATGTAAAATAATATAAAATCAATCACAGAACATCTAAAAGTAGAGTTATCAATCAATACTCATGGAGGGATTATCGTAACATAAAAAACATATAGATACTGTAGTATTAACTTTTATGTGTACAATATCATTATAAATATAATAGTCATTCCCATGGTGGAAGTTATAATTATACAAGAGATGGACTGACACTCAATTTTAAATGCTAATATAAACTAAAAAATCTAGTAAATTCTCATAGTATTGAACATACAACTTAAATATATATTTTCAAAGGAGATATATCCTGTCACGATCAATGCCTAGAAGCACATCCTATAGGCTTCTATTTGGAGATGATTAGTGAATAGGTAGAAGGAAATGATTGTATAAATATAGATAATGTTCCTATCATTCAACAATACATTGAAAAATTTCAAGATGAGTTACCCAGACCTCTTGAAGAAATAGAGGTAGAGTTATCTATTGAACTCATACCTGAATCAAAGATGATATTGATGACCCCATATAGAATGTAAAATATTGAGGTAAATGAATTAAAGAAAAAACTTAAAGATCTTTTGGAGAATGGATTTATCCAGAAAAGATTGTATATTTATGGATCACATGTTCTCATTTTGATGAAAGAGGATGGTTCAATTCATTTATGCATTGATTATAGGTAACTTAATTGGATCACAGTTAACACCAAATACCATCTCCCAAGGATTGATGATATAGTTGACCAACTTTATGGGCCTCAATTATTCATCAAGATTGACCTCTAATCTAGGTATCATCAAATGAGGGTGATAAAATATCATATTTTAAAAACATAATTTCAATCAAGACATGGTAATTATGATTTTTTTGTCATTCCCTTCAACTTAACTAATTCTTCTGTTATATTTATTGATTTGATGAATAATTTATTTAAGTACTTACTGGATTATTTTTTGGTTGTTATATTAACAATATTGTGATATATTGAAAAATTTATGGAGATCATCATGGTCATATAAGGGTAATTTTGGGAACTCTTACGAAGGAGAATATTTCTTATGGAATAATAAAAATTTAATTCTAGTAACAATAAGATTCATTCTTGGGGAACACTGTAATCAATGATGGAATCTTGGATGACCCTATGAAGACAAGGTTTCTAGAATATTGGCCTCATCCAATAATAATAATTAATAATCATAATTTCCATTTTTAGGTGGATATTATAGGATTTTTGTTAAAAACATTTCACTACTTTCAAATAAAATCACCAATTTAACTGAAAAAGGGTCTAAGTTCATCAGGACAAATGGGTGTGGAGAATGTTTTCACGAACTAAAGAAGAAATTGGTTACAAAACCTATGTTAATTGTACCCTCTATCATAGAGGGATTCATTATTTAAAGGGATAAATTTTTTGAAGGGGATTGGGTTTGTCCTATTGAAAATTAACAAGTTATTTCTTATGCATATCAACAGTTATTTCCCCATGAGTAGAATTATTTTACACATGACATGGAGTTAGGTGCAATTATTTTTTCTATAAAAATATTGGTGAATTATCTCTATAGAAAAAATGTTATATATACATAGACCACAAATGTTTGAAATATATATTCACAAAAAAGGAATTGAAAATGATAAAATAAGATGGTAGGAACATCTTATAATCCATGACTGTTCAATTCACTATCACCCTAAAAGAGAAAACAAAGCCACATATGAATTAATCAAGGAAGACCTTATTGTTCTAGAAATAATGAGGATTCAAATAGATTCTGTAAAGACCCAAAAATTTCAAGGAAATATTTTTCTTAATTTCTTTGAAATTTTACGAGTATGTGGCTTCTGACGGCACCTGATTCTGGGGCCCGGTGTGCCCAGAATCCATTTCCGAAGTTTAGCTCGGGTACGTTCAGTGAACGAATGAGTGGGTTTTTCTATCTTTTGAACTGGTTCTCAGAATTGAAATCTGAGGGTACCAATGACTCGCAGAACCGGTAATTTCTTAAGGGGACCTTTACCGCAGTTACGTTTTAAGCTGGCTGAGAATTATTATTTGGGGAATTAGTTTAAAATAAATAAAATTGTTAGAACAATTTTTTTTATAACTTTGGAAGTTAGACCCTCCCATGGGAAGTTGTTGGTGGGGACCAAAACCACCCAACATCCCATGTGTGGATATATGAGATGTGGGTCCCACACGAGCCCCAACCTTTCATCTCCAATAACCCTCATTAGACTCCCCAAATAACTCCCTTAAACCCCCCCATTAAACACCCTTGTTTAATGTTGAAAACTCTCCCAACATTTATGAGATCTTCCACCTCCTCTCCATCTCATTAATTAATTGCCAACACATTTAACTAATGAAGGGGTTTTAATTTTTTAATTTTAAATGGCTTGTGTTAAATAAAATAATAGGCTAGCTTGTTATTTTATTTTGGGGGGAGGCTTTCGTTGTGTGAAGAAGAGTTGGGGAGAGATCCTGAGTTTTTGGGGAAGAACACCAACCCTCTGACGAAGAATGACTTCTTCTTCGATGAAGAACGCCAGTTCCTAGAAGAATGACGACACTCCATCCATTTTCTTCTCCGCAACAAGTGAGGAGATACCGCTTCCTCCTCGGACGCACTCCGACGTCGCCTACGAATCCTTTCATCGTGACGCCATCTTCTGTAATGCCCGACGTGCGACATCAATTATTGAGGTAGGGTAATATTGTATATTTTTCATATGTGTGATTTATTCCCTCGAGCATGGGAATTATTTTATTATAAACTATGGTTAGAGCCTCTAACTCTGAGGGAATGAGCTAACGAACAAGTCTGGACCCTCCGCTGATTGATCGTCTATGCACGGATTGACGGGGGATGACGAAACGGGACGACAACGACAATTTGAATCCTTCACAGTAAATTTCAGGACCCAAGGTGACAGCCGGTGCAGACGGAAGCTAAAACGGACCACCGGAACAACTCAGGTGGCCCGCCGAACCTCGTGGCGGCGCAGGTCGCCAGCGTGGCGGCGCTGAAGACCAGAGGTAGCGGCGCCCCAGTGCGCCGCAGGAGAAGATCCTCTGCGACAACAGCTGTGGCGGCGATGCGATGGATCCCATGGCTGCCCGGGATCCGGAACGAACAGGGGCGGCGCCAGCTGGAGCCGACAGTTCCAATTAGTAGGCCCCCCTGCTCCGCATAACTGCTCACCCATGCCGGTCGCGGACCGGGCGGCACCCTGCTGGGCCATGCCGTGCCAGCCGTGGCCCGAGCCGCGTCCAGCCTGGCCGGACCCGGACCCGGTTCGGGTCACCCCAGTTCGGGCCGACCCAGGGTGGGATGGGCCGGGTTGGACAGGGCCCAGAACCCCCTTTTTCGGACCAGATTCGTTTAAACACTCATATCATGAGCTACGGATCTCCGATCGATGCACCACCAGTTGAGTATGAATCTTTGGATCTAAACGGTCGTTTCGGTATATTACACTCAATGTTTCGGTGATGTTTGGGTATGGCTAGGTTGGTTCGAACCAGAAACCAACCGGTCCCTCATAGCGGAAATGCTTAGAATTTAATGACAAGACATTCGATTGACGTGCCATCAATTGAATTGGATTACTTATAATGATTTGGTTCTTTTGGCATACTCCACTTGAGGATTGGACGCAGTTTGAGTACAGTCGGGTTGGTTTTAGCTTAAAAACCAACTGGGCCCCTGGAACGGAAAAGCCAATAACTCTCAAACCGAACATCCGTTTGATGAACTGTCATCGGCATTGGTAATCTTGTTGAGAAATGGTTTCTTTGAGTATACCCCATTGGAGTTCGGGGTACAATTGAGATATGGTCGTGTTGGTTTGTACATGAAACCAACCGGGCCCCCAGGATTGAAAGACTAATAACTCATAGACCGGCTGTCCGATTGACGTGCCATCTGTTACGTTGAGACCCCTGTGACGAGGAGATCCTTTGAGATACTTTCACGTGAGGTTACATGACACTTGGAAGTATAAACTAGTAGATAGTGGAGTGGATCCTCCCGGAGACGAGCCTATGAAGTACAAAGACCTTGTAGCTGGCTGAGACCTGATGACTGCTTGTCCGATTTGATTTGGAGTGACTTGACTAGCCTAGTGGGGATCTCTATTGTGTTAGGGAGACAGAACCATGGTGGAGGAGTGCTACTGTGTTGGGTGGAAGACCCATGGTACTCGACAAGAGGAGTACCTTTGTAGGCTATTAGGGGGAGCGCTACTGTGTTGGGGCGGCATACCGATGGCGGGGAGCACTACTATGTTGAGGTGGCAGAACCGCGGTACTTGAGAGAGGACGAGTACCTTAGTAGTCTAAGGTTAGTGAGTAGCACCTCGGAGTTACGACATGACTACTGTACTCGAAAAAGGAAGAGTTCTCCAGCATTCTTAGTTTTGACATCATGAATTAAAATTCTGGTTTGAGCTGTGTCAATGACCTTTTTGTTTTCCTCATGATTGAGATGGGTTACTTGATAACATAGGTATATGTATGGGAATATATCTAAGTAAGGGTTATCTGTTGAGATCTTTCTTTTTGGGTTATCCTTGTTGGATTTTGTGAGACCTTTATGGTCTCGTGGTCCCTACTAAGTATCGTTGTACTCACCCCTACTTGAGCTATGCCCACACCTCATTGTGTTGGATGCAGATGATGGATAGTGTTGAATGAGGAAGAGTGTACGAGGACTGGGTGGTACTCGAAGGTGGAAACTCGGCGTGACAGCACACAGAGAAGACCGATAGGCGCAGAGTGCTGAGGAGGACATTTGTACCTACCCTTCAGGTAGGAACCTGGAGGACGATCCAGGAGATACTTCACCATTCAACTGTTTGTCTTTTCAGTTGTACTTTCTTTCAGTTGTAGCTGTACCTTTCTATTGGTCTTGTATTTCTGGCCCCATTGTACATTCAGCATGCTTTTTATACTGTTTTACTTAGTGTTTGCTTCCACTTGATCTCTAGTTGTATGTCTTTACGTTTTATAAAGGTAATGCCTTCCCAATTATAGGGAATTATGCCTTTGGTGCTAGTCGCCAGCCCCTGGCCTATGGAAGGCAGGCTCGAGGTAGTCACGATGCGGGACCCAGGGGATGGGTCCTGAAAAATGGGTATCAAAGGAGTCGGTTCTACTGCAGATCATAGAACTATGATCATTATTTTCTATGAAGCAATAATGTTAAGGGTACTAAGTGTGGTTTTCAGTTCAGGGAGTCCAGTGATGGTGCGGGCGGCCGACGTATCCATACACTCTGAACCTGATTTCTGATTCCTAACCCAGTGCAAGAAAACTCTGATTGCGTGTGTGTTTTCAAAAGATTCTTTTAAATCAACTCAAACCAGGTCAGCTCACCAGGTATAGTCTTTTGACCGTGTCACATCTATTTCATTCAAGATGTCTTCACCTAGTCAGTCAGCGTGGTTACTGAGTGGAGAGCACGATGATAGACCACCGAGAAGCAAGGCCTCAGTACATGGCCCTCTCCCAGTTGACACACCATCAGAGAGTGCACTCCACTTTAGTGCATTTCATGAGTTCCTACGATAGAGGCATTTGAGGTTTCATGGTGAGTAATATTTTCAGACGGCTTGGCACAGGCTGGAGTTTGTAGCACGAGCATTCCACATAGATGGGACACCCGATGACTTGATGGTGTACCTAGATGTTAGTCTCTTTTAGGGATCATCTGGGAGGTGGTGGTGGAAGATGCTCTAGTTTTTCGATGAGATGACCTTCACCTAGGGAAACTTCGAAACATTTTCTAGGGTGGATTTTATACCAACGACTCTACACTCTGAGCGTGCTCAGGAGCTGCTTCCCTTTCCATAGGGTTTTCCATCAGTAGCCGAGTCATCTGTAGGAAGTAGACAGATGATGCAGGGGTCCAAGAGGACAAGACCTATAGGTGGTCAACCGCACGACTCAGGATCAGTAGTGTGGGGCACCCGGTGTGGAGTCAGAGCCAGGAATACTAGGAATGCACAGTGTTTCTCCTGTGGTGGGCTTGGTCACATGGCACGTGACTGTTCGACTCCCCATAAAGTTGATCCATAGGCATTGGAGGAGCCACCGAGACAGAAGTAGTGGTGGGAGCTTAAGCAACAGCGGAGCAGTGGACAAGGCAGTGGAGCTCCGGAAGCAGGAGGACAGGAGCGGGACTAGTTCCAGGAATGGAGGCTTTTGTTCTTGGTGCATCTAGTTTCTGTGTTGTTGTTGTTTGAGGTTGTTATGTGTCTTTGTACTTTGAGCTGCAGTAATAAAATATACTTATCCTTGTGATTTTTACTTTCTTTTCCTTTTTGTATGGTTGATACTGAGAGGTTCCAGTTAAAACTGTTGACTTGACCCTCACTTTCGAGATTCCTACTAGAGGAGACACAGTGACCACACACTAATGCCAACGGTGTGACTCAACTCTTGGAGGCGAGAGTAATGATTGTATCTTTTAGTAGTAGAGTAGAGGCCTTGCGATGTCATACATGACATGAATTGTACCATTCATGTCGGGATTGACTACATTAGGAAAAGAACGTGGTTTATCCAGGGGATGAGAACATATTTCTCTTCTCAGCAAAGGAGAAATCTTAGCAGATCTTATAGGACCAGAGATTGTTCAGTCTACAATGGATAAAGTGCAGATCATCTAGGAGTGGATGAAGACTTCACAGAGCAGACAGAATTACTATGTTGATAAAAGATAGAGGCCACTAGAGTTCGAGGATGGTTACCACGTCTTCTTACGGGTCTCACCTCGACGAGGTCTTAGGAGATTTGGCCAAGGAGGCAAGTTATCTCCATTATTCATCATACCATTCCATGTCCTCAGTAGGGTAGGCGAGGTGGCTTACCATCTGGTCCTTCCACCTCAGTTGCACCGGGTTCATGACGTCTTCCATGTATCTTATGTGAGGAGATATGTACACGACCCATCACAAATCATTGACCAAGGGGAGCTGGACATCGATGACGAGGCGACTTTCACGGGGTTATAATAGAGATTGAGGATCGACGAGAGCGGGTCCTACGAGGATGGTTGATTCCTCTAGTGCGCTTTTTCTGGGAGTATGGGAACCTCCAAGAGAGAAAATGGGAGTGGGAGGCTCAGATGTTTCCTTGATACCTCTTTTTGTTTCCCTAGCGTGTGTTATAGCTTTACGGGGACGTAAAGCCCTGAGGTGGGAGTAATGTAAAGACCCAAAAATATCAAGGAATTTTTTTTCATAATTTTTTTGGAATTTCACGAGTTTGTGGCTTCTGACGACACCTGATTTCGCGGCCCGGTGTGCCTGGAATCAATTTCTGAAGTTTAGATCAGGTATGTTCAGTGAACGAACGAGCAGGTTTTTCTATCTTTTGAACCGGTGCTCGTAATTTAAATCTTAGGGCACCGATGAACTCCCAGTTCCAGTAATTGCTTAAGGGTAGCTTTACCACAATTGAGTTTTAAGCAGGTTGAGAATTATTATTTGGGTAATTAGTTTAAAATAATTAAAATTGTTAGAAAAATTTTATTTTAAAACTTTGGAAGTTAACCCCTCCCATGGGAAGTTGTTAGTGGGGCCCACAACCACCCAACTTCCCATATGTCGATATATGAGAGGTGGGGCCCACATGATCCCCAACCTTTCATCTCCCATAACCCTCATTAAACGCCCCAAATTACTCTCTTAACCTCCCCATTAAACACCCTTGTTTAATGTTGAAAACTCTTCCAACATTTATGAGATCTTCTACCTCCTATCGCTCTCATTAATTAATTTCCAACACATTTAATTAATGATGTGGTTTGAATGTTTGAATTTTAAATGGATTTTGTTAAATAAAATAATAGGGTAGCTTATTATTTTAGTTTGGGGGAGGCTGTCGTTCTGTGAAGAAGAGTTGGGGAGATATCTTAAGTTTTTGGGGAAGAACACCGACCCTCAGACGAAGAACGACGACTTCATCGACGAAGAATGCCGGTTTCTCAAAGAACAATGAAGCGCCATCCATTCTCTTCTCCGCGACAAGTGGGGAGACGTCGCTTCCTCCTCGGACGCACTCTGACGTCACCTACGAATCCTTTCCTCGTGACGCCGTCTTCCACGACGCTCGACGTGTGATGTCAAATATCTAGGTAGGAGAATATTGTATATTTTTCATATGTGCGATTTATTCCCTCGAGAATGGGAGTTCTTTTATGAGAAACTATGGTTAAAGCCTCTAACGCGGAGGGCATGGGCTAACGAACAAGTATGGACCCTCCGATGACTGTTCGTATCTACGCGGATTGATGGACGACAACGAAACGGGACTGCAATTGCGATTTGAAGCCATCGTAGTAATGTTCGGGACCCGAGATGACCGCTGGCGCAAACAGAAGCTTAAACGGACCACCACACCAACTCTTGTGGCCCACAAAACCTAATGGTGGCAAAGTTCACTGGGGCCGATCGGCCGCCTGGAGGCAGCGGCACCCCAGTGCACCGCCGGAAAAAATCCACCGCTGAAACAGCCGCGGCGGTGATGTGGTGGATCCTACGGCCACGCGGGATCCGGGACGACCAGGGGCGGCGCTAGCTGGCGCTGCCAGTTCCAATTAGTAGGGCCCCCACCGCTCTGTGTAACTACTTGGCCAGGATGGTCGAGCCGTGGCCGGCCGTGGACCTGGCCGCGCCCAGCCAGCCCGGACCTGGAACCGGGTCGGGTCGACCCGGTTCGGGCCGCCCTAGGGTGGGATGGGCCGGGTCGGACAAGGCCCAGACCCTACATTTTCGGACGAGATTCGTTTAAACGCTCATTACATGAGCCATGCATCTCCCATCGACACACCGTATTTTGCGTAGGAATTCTTGGATCGAGACGGCCGTTTCCTTATATTACACTCAAGGTTTCGCCAATGTTTGTGTACCGTCGGGTTGGTTCGAACCCAAAACAAACCGGGCCCTCGGAGCGGAAACACTTATAACTTAAGGACCAAACGCTCGATTGACATGAAATCAATTACATTTGATTCCTTATGACGAGTCAGGTCTTTTGACATACTCTACTTGAGGATTGGATTTATTTTGAGTACAGTTGGGTTGGTTTTAGCTTAAAAACCAACCGGGCCCCTGGAAAGGAAAACCAATAACTCTTAGACCAGACGTCCATTTGATGAAACGTCAGCAGCGTTGGTAATATCATTGAGAAATGGTTCCTTTGAGTATAACCCATGGGAGTTCAGGGTACAATTGATATATGGTCGGGTTGGTTCGTACACGAAACCAACCGGTCCCTTGGGATAGAAAGACTAATAAATCACAGACCGGGCATCCGATTGACGCGCCGTCTGTTGCGTTGAGACCCCTATGATGAGGCGGTCCTTAGAGATACTTCCACATGAGATTAAGTGACACATGGAAGTATTGAACAGTATCTCATGGAGAGGATCCTCTTGGAGATGATCATATGGAGTACAGAGACCTTGTAGTTTGCTGAGACCTGATGACTGCTTGTCCGATTGGATTTGGAGTGACTTGACTAGCCCAGTGGGGATCACTACTATGTTGGGGCGATATAACCATGGAGGAGGAGCGCTACTCTGATGGGGAGGCAGACCCGCGATACTCGATAGGAGGTGTACCTCTGTAGGCTATTAGGTGGAGCGCTATTGTGTTTGAGCGGCAGACCCATGGCTGGGAGCACTACTGTGTTGGGGTGGAAAACCCGTGGTACTCGACAGAGGAGGAGTACCTCAGCAATCTAAGGTTAGTGTGTAGCACCTCAGAGTCACGACAGGACTACTATAATCAACAGAGGAGGAGTTCTCCAGCAGCCGTAGTTTCTACATAATGAATAAAAATTCTGGTTTGAGTTGAGTCAATGACCTTTGTGTTCTCACCATGATTGAGATGGGTTACATGATAACTTAGGTATATGTATGGGAATATATATAAGTAATGGTTATCTGTTGAGATCTTTATTTTGGGTTTATCCTTGTTGGATTTTGTGAGACCTTGAGGGTCTCAAGGTCCCTACTGAGTATTGTTATACAAACCCCTGCACGGGCTATGCCCGCACCTCGTTGTGTTGGATGCAGATGACATATAGCGTTGACCGAGGCAGAGTGTATGAGGGATGGATGGTACTCGGAGGTGGACACTCTGTGTGACGGCACACGGAGTAGACCGATAGACGTAGAGTGCTGAGGAGTACATTTTTACCTACCCTTCAGGTAGGAAACCGGAGGGCGATCCAGGATCTGCTTCACCATTCAGTTGTTTGTCTTTCCAGTTGTACTTTCTTTCAGTTGTAGTGTACCTTTCTGTTGGGCTAGTATTTCCGGCCCCTTTGTACTTTCATCATGCTTGTTATACTATTTTACATAGTGTTTACTTCCGGTTGTTCTTTGGTTGTGTGTTTTTACATTTTATAAAGGCAATGCCTTCCCAATTCTAGAGAATTACGGTTTTAGTGCTAGTAGCCAGCCCCTGGCCTATGGAAGGTGGGCTTGGGGTAGTCATGATGCGGGCCCTGAGGGACGGGTCGTGACAAATTCATTTATCAAGGACATAGTAAAATTTGACATGGGAATGTTAAGGTAAGGTACATAATTAATCCTATCTCAAATGATTAATCAACCATCGTTACTAAAGAATATTAAGAAACCCCATAAGATAATATCCTTTATTAAAACAAAATATAGGCCATAAAGAATGGGATGTTTCTTGAGTTCAATATTGATCAATGAGGTTCACTGAATTTTTCTACAAGGATATGTTCCCAATCTATCCAAGAGATAAATAAAGAGCTCATGGATGAAGCTCAGAGCTCTGTATTCTCTATACATCCTAAAAGCACAAAAATGTATAGGGACCTTCTTGATCAATATTAGTGGGATAATATGAATAGGGAGATTTCCAAATAAACGGTAAGGTTGTTTGTGTGTAATCTAGTGAATGAGGAGAAACAACTTCCTAAAGGGGTATTGAAACCACTACACACACCAACACGGAAGATGTACAATATCATTATGGAATTCATCACCAGTCTCCAAATAATAACCAAATGAAACAATTCAATATCGGTTATCGTGTATTGAATCACCAAGGATGCCTATTTTATCACATTTCGGAAGGATTTATCTCTTGAACAACTTTACACCATATATGTGAAGGAAGTGCCGTGGTTTAATGGGGTTCTAATATTTATCTTTTTTTATTCAAGGATGACATATAAAATTAAGAGAAGTATTCAAAATGATCTGAATACTAAATTCAATTTTTGTATGACATATCACCTCCAAAATGATGTCCAATTTGAATGGACTATTCAGGAACTTGAGAAAATTTTGAGAACATGCTCAAATGAATTAAAATATTTAGGGGATCAACACTTCCCATTTGTTTTGTTCTCATACAAAAAATATTTCCTTCGAGTATTCAAATGGGACTATATGATTCTTTATATGAGAAGTGATATGGAACTCGTATTTGTATAGATAAAGTTATTGAGTGGAAATATCTTGGGCGAGATCTTTTGTGAGAGATGATAGAAAAGGTTCATGTCACCCAAAAACATATAATGGTTTCTCAGAGTTGGTAGAAGATCTATGCTAACATGTATCAAAGGTATATGGTGTTTGATATCAGGGGTAATGTTTTCCTTATGGATATCACCATGGAAGAGAGTCATTATATTTGAAATGAAAGGGATGCATTTTCGTATGTATGTTGGCCCTTCTAATATCTTTAATCATAGAGGATGAGTGTCTTATCTTCTAGCACTTCTCCCAAATATGGTTAAAGTTCGTGATGTTTTCCATATATCTCCTTGGAGAAAGTACATACCTTATCCCTTACATATAATGAATCTTGTTGTGGTACAACTGGATCATTAACTCTCATATGAGTAGCATTTGGTAGAAATTATAGACCATGGATATAGGTTTCTACATAAAAAACTACCCTCCACACAAATGTTTTGTAGTGGGAAAATAAATAACTAAAAGTCATGTTGGAACTATAGGACTCAATGTCACATAAGTACACTCACATTTTCTCAATATAGTGAATGAGTTGAAATTTTATAGATGGAATTTCATAAGGGGATGAATTTATGGGCGCAAAATATTTTATTGATATTTTATTCTTGAATAAATGTTAATAGATATTATATAATATCATACACTTACAAAAAAAATAATTTTTTTTATCTATTTTACAATTATATTTACATAAGTCATCTATGAAACTAATTAAATTCTAAACATTACCAATGGACAAAAAATATTAAATAAAATAGTCCAAATGGTAATGTATGGATTTCCGAATTTTGTTAGAATTATTGACTTCATAGAAAATGATTATTAAAAAAATATTTTGGTAAACTAATAAATATGTTATAAAAATGAATACATAACAATAATATAGATTTGAGTGAATTATTAGTGAAATAATCAGTTTGTATTTATATGGTATAAGGGGAAATTAGTCCATTAGTCAAGTATGATTGTTGGTCAATATGAACATTGCAAACAATACCCTTTGATGATAATTTTATCATTATAATTAGTGTTTATTCGTTGTAATGAAAAAAATAAATGAGACAAAAAGTATAATTGATGGCTTGAACTAGTAGAGTCTTTTCGTTTGAAGCCCATTTTTCATAACATGGAATAGAGGCATTGTCACTGGGGTTTTACTTTTACCAAGGACAATCCTAGCTTTAAAAATGAATCTTGAATAAAATTTCATATGGGAAAAGATCAAATTAGTGGATATTACCTCTTAGTTGATATTATCTAAGCCACCCCATAAAACTACGACCATTACATGCCTCACCTTTACGTTGTATGTGGGAGTAATAAAGGGTTTTTGTCCAGAATTTAGTTATATATAATGTAATTTCTCTTGAATAATTTTTTATTCAGTCAATTTCTTTTAAGATATGTTTTTTCTAATAAAATATGTGTTTAATTGAGATGAATTTGAAAATTTATGTTTTGGACAAAAATGAATCATAATTTTATTTGTCTGTAAATTATATTAAAATTTAATTATAAAATCATGTTTTCTAAATAACAATTTTTTTAACAAAATATACTTTTAAAATACTCTATTCTAAATATAAAGGATAATATAATTTTATAACTCCTTATGAAATTCTTTATAAGTGTCAAAAATTTGGCTCTGCATTAAAAAATGATATTTTTAAATAAATATTTTATTATATTTAAAAGTTAAAATTATCATATTTAGAGAAATATTATTACAAAATAAAAATTACATTTTAAACCATCTGGTCAAAATTATGTAAGGGTTAATTTATGTACATTTTCAAAAATAATTTCTTTTTCATGAATAATAAAAAATACAATTATGGGTTTTTAGTATATTTTATGACATCGTAATATTTTTATAATGATGTAATAACAACTTAATTAAAAAACCATGACATAAAATAATGTATTTTATAAATATTTTTTACTTTAGTAGATTTTAATCAATTTCTAAAACTATAATGGACCTTATAATGTCAAAAAAGAAAATTTTTATTTTAAAAAACATATGTTTATAGAATCCTTACATTCCCAGGAAATGGATGTATTAAAACATAATTCTTAGTTCTAGTGGTTTAAAATATCATAAATTTTGACCCAAATTTCAAAAACCATGAGAAAAAAACCCTGGGTAAGACAATGGTTTTGTGTTTTCCAAAACCTAGATGTC
The DNA here is from genome assembly GCA_963277665.1 of Viscum album. Classification (NCBI taxonomy): domain Eukaryota; kingdom Viridiplantae; phylum Streptophyta; class Magnoliopsida; order Santalales; family Viscaceae; genus Viscum; species Viscum album. The sequence goes on along the minus strand of OY728160.1, from coordinate 250,508,086 downwards.
GAAGACATATATTTTCAAATTATCAAACAATTCCTCATATTTTTCTTTAAATACAAACCAATTTCACTATTCCCCTTTAATCTCAACACATCCTCCACCATGAATTGGTGATATTTCCTCCCAATGTGTCTCCAAGGTTCTCTAAATCCCCAAAAGTTCCATTTCTAAGGATCTAGGAGTAAATATTCATTGTAAGGAAATTATCCTTCATTTAAATTCAATTCAAGAACCAATTTTTTTTATAAATATTCTATATTTTATTGTTGCTCTCATTTATTAACCTCTTTATCATACATTTAATTCCAAATTATGTTTTTTATGGGAGAACCTTATCCCCTCTCAATTTACTATTTTTTAAAAGCATGTTTTATATCCATCATGATGCCCACTTTATTTCATAAATTTTCCTATTTTACATGAGAAATTCTTTTTTCCTTTTTATATGGATACAAAAAAATCATTCTGTTTTCTATGGGTGTTAAACTAGATTTAAAAATTACTTTTTATTTGGGGATCTACACTTATGAAACACACATTTATTTTCATGGGTTAAAAATGACGTAATGATCATGTCTTCTAAGCACTTTTGTATTCTATGATTTAAATAAGATACTTTTTTTGTTTTCTAGATGAGTTAAAAATGTAATGATTTGTTTTGATTTATGTGGATCACATTAATTGAAACATATTATGTGTGTGACCTGATTGTGCTGCAATGCATTGGTTAGAGTTTAATCTATAGAGATGACATGTTTTACGATACCTTGGGGAATAACCTTTGTAATTTTAACTTAAGAAACCATGGACACAAAACATGGTGATATACTAATTAATGTATCATTTAAATGTTTTTCCCACATTTCCAGGTTATGACTCAGGGTTCTTATATTTTTTTATATATTGTTCATACATTATTGTTATGACCCATGTTCTTATTGATAGGTCTCCTGATCACATGTTTTTTGTCCCTATTTCTTTCTCCATTACTAGTACTTGTGGTCACTCGTTTCCATTGATTAATTTCCCTAAGATATCTAATGAATTAAATGTAACTTAAGGTGAATGCATCCAGATGAATTTGAAGTTGATTTAAAAGGTTGTTTAATGTTTTCATGCAATATGTATGTGATTTACAAGAAAATAATAATTAAAAATTCCTTGGATTGTACATTTTAATGAAAAGGTATGTAATAAAATGGTTGTATTCCATATATTTAGCTAACTAAATGGGTACAATGATGTTTTTATACTTCACTCCATGTATTGGGAGTATATATAGTGTACTGGTACACGGCCGGTGGATTGGTACTTGGGCTTACAATTTTTCTGAGGGGGAAATGGTTTTATAATAGCCCATGGGAAGACCCCATGTATTCCATGTCTATTTAAAAGTATATGGGTATACCCCAAGTATGCACTAACTATGTATAATTACATTTATAGGTGCACATTTGTGTGTACATTTCATATACTTAGAATTATACACTATGTGCCATTTCAAGCATGGGTTTTTTTTACTTTATGCATCGGGGTTACAATTGGACATGTAATTATTCAATTATGATTTTTTTCCATATAGATCATGAGGGTGGAATAATTTTAGAATTTAGAGGACTTTTGGAGGGTGTTTCAGACTAATATGGTTTTTTGGGAGGACTCCTTTGAGGGTATGGATTTAGGAATCTTTTAGGGGTTGGGTTGTTAGTTTTGAGGTTCGAGTAAGGGTGTGTATTGAGTGACTACCATAGCTTGAGGATTCCAAGTGAGATTGTTCATGATTTTTTTTGAAGGACCCTATTAGGAAGGATCTAGTGGATTCTTGGGTGTTCTTTGTTAGTTTGGTTTCAGGAGCATTAGTTCTAGTCACATGTGGTTTGGACTAGTAGGATCATTTGGGATGGCATGACATCATAGGATGTCGTGTATGATAGGGTATTATTGTTTGAGTTTGAGAAAGGTATAGGATACTTTATTGTGGTTTCCCCTCCATTCATAGTGTTTTTTTGGTCTCCCTTATGGGCATGGAAGATCCTGATGCTTCTCGTTTGAGAAGGAGGTATTTTGGTTTTGGGATATGAGACTAGAAATTGCTTTTTTTTGAAAATATTGGCTTCGGGATTGTATTTATTTGAGGATCCCATTGGAGGGATTCTTATTTGAGATGTGGGTTTTGGGACTGTGGTAAGTGCCTTGTGCTTGTTGGCTTGTAAGATGGTTTATTTCTGTCTTAGTAGTTCATGTCGGTAGGTTGGGTGCAGCCAAAACTGCTTCTTAAGATTGTGGGATTAGAATATTGAGGATGATATTCTTCAAGGATAGATGACAGAGGAGATATATTGTATATTAATGGACTAAGTATTTGACCTATGATTTACTCGGTCTCTCCATTCTGCAGGTACCTTGTTGTTAGGAAGGACTAGGGAGCTAACAGATAATCTGGATGACTGTACCCCCTAGTTTAACTGATCTCTCTAGCTAGGGTTAGTTGATAGTGGAGGATATTTTACTCTTAAGGGATGGTTATGTTGATTTTTGGAATACTCTAGAACCCTGAAGAAGTATTGATATGTCATCATCACCCAGTTCATTTTGGAAGACATTTGGGACTTCGTAGTATTCTGCCTCAGTTGAAAAGGAATCCCTAATATAAGTTCAAATTATTCCATTGGATCCCTAGAGGCTAGTACATGTGATTCCTTATTTTTGAAGCATCAGATGAGATCCAATCGTATGAAAATAATTTATGTTCGTACATTAAACTTTGAATCACTATCTTGATTATGTGGATGTGCTTTGTGTTGTGGATCCTTAGGCCACATTTTTTAATTACTCTGGTTGGGCCTAGATTATAGGTAGATTTACCTCGAATGACCCCATAGTACATAATTTTACATTTTTATATACCTTTTTTGTTTTTTCTTATTTGTATTCCAGTAGTCTTTATTCCACTAATCTAGGCATATCATGTGCTGCATGAATTTTTTTTGACATCAAATGTTAGGACCACCATTGGGGGTGGACTACTAAGATTTATTCCTCAAACCCTATACATAATCCAATGTGTACGTGAAGACCTTATGTCTAATTTGTGGTTGAGAACCTGATTTGGGGGATCATTTGGATGCCCTATGTGGAAACATTGTTCCAGAATACCCATGTAGAGTCTAAGGATTAATATGGAGTAGTTTGGTAGTCATAGAGACCATAAATGGGGTTTGTCTCATAGCAGCAGAAGAACATCATTCATTTATTTTCCATTATTTTATTCTTTATGTGGTAGGTCTAGGGGTGACCAGTGTCTAAAAGTAGCATTTCATTTTATATAGATTTTTATTAATTATTTATGGAGACTCTGATTTTGATGGTTGTATAGGTAATTGGTTTATTTTTTTTCTATTTTACTCTGATATGATTCAATAGTCCCTGCACTATATTGTTTTTGGGACCCATTTTTAGTCAACAACCTCTAGTATAAATGGAGGTTATCTTGGTTATTTCTTTTGAGATAGAATAAGTGAAAATTTCGGTCAACCTGAGCTGGTTTTTGAAAATATATGTGGTCTCAGAAGTAATATGTGTCATCCTAGTTAAATAGAAATGACCATATTATTTATAAATTAATAAAACCCCATAAAATTTATAGAAAAATTTTAAAAAATACATTTATTAATGAAATAATTAATATAAAATTTATTTTCACCTAAAATAATTATTAATGAAACATAATATAATTAATCCAATCTATTTATTTTGAAAAGATATTATTTTAGAAAAATCATGCCAATAATGTATCAAACTCCCCCGAAAACAATTATTTATTTTCCTAGAAGTAAAAATAAATTAATAAAAACTGTTAATGTTACCAATGATGAAATAAGTTTAAAAATAAACAATTTTATCACATAAACATAAATTTCTTTGTTTAATAATTATTGAAAATTCATGCATGCACCCTTATTGATTCTCTAATTATCAATGAAAGGAAAATTTTAATTGTTTTATCTCAAATATATAATTTTCACTAGAAATCATTGAATGTTTAAACATGAAATCTACCTTAATTAATTAAAAGAAAACCTTTTAAGTTAATATATTTCTTCTTATATACTCAGTCATTGTATATAAATATCTCATTAACACCAAATGGAGGGTTTCTACATTTATAGGATATACATTCCCATCGATATATTACATTAAAAAAATTACTTGTAATAACCATTTCATATTTTTCTGGTAATATTTTTTTTTATTTCATGTATTTTAATATTATATTCATACCATAATGATCTAATGAATCAATATAAAAATTATTTAAAAAGATAATAATATAATAAAATTAAGACCCAATAATACCACATGGTTTTTTTTAATAATTTTAAATTTCCTTATCTATAAAAATCAGATGAAATACCTAGTCATTAACTGTTTTTTTAATTTTGAATGACTCATTAACTTTCTGAGGAAAATCATTTAGCTGAATGAACATAAGTAATTTATATTAATTTTCTAATAATTACTTACTAAAAATAATAGTATATTAATCAATGTATTGGTATGTTTTCAATGTAATCCACAAATACACATTATCATTCATGTGAAATATATATATGTATATATATATGATATTTTTATCCCACCCATAAATGGGTTTTAAAGAAATATGACACCATGTGCCACACATGCATTATTAATAATGCATGGACTACAATGTTCCCCTCCCCAGCATTAATATCAAATTTAATTTCATTCCAGAAATAATAATTATAGAGAAATAGATTATAAAAATATAAGGGTTTCTTTACATCATTCTCATATCATCCCATTAGATCACTATCTTGAAGAAAAATTACCATGTTTTCTATTTTATATAACCCATAATGGATATTTATTTCAATTAGCCATCTTTAATCATGTAAATTTTTTCTCCTTTCATCACATTGGTGGGTTACTCTCTTTTTTAGGGTAATCTATAATTTTTGTTTTTTTTCCTTTGATTGTGTTTCACCTTCCCCCCCCCCCAATTTTTTATATTGGATATTACCACTAGTGGATTGTTTAGGGCCACATCATAGATATTAATTTCGTTTTATAACCTATGAATCACTATTAGGGGTGTTCTAGTCCTGGTTTCCCTTGGTCCATCTCAAGAGGTGTTGTAGGTGGACATGAGGTGCCTTAAAAATGGGTTTTAGATTGTTGTTTTTTATTTTTCCTTGATAGTGTATGTAAATATAGGTGTTATAAATAGTATTTTTAGTTGGTTTTTTTTATTCCTTGGGTAGGGTTTTACCATGGTTTGGTTTGTCTTAGGCTTTAGAGTCTGATCTAGAGGGTCATATTTCTCCTGATTTTTTCTTTCCTCTCCTTCATTGATGCATCTTTTTCTTCAAATGAAAATAGCGTTTTTCAATTCCTCCCTATAATGGTACGAGGTTATAGAAGGATTTTAACTACTTATTTTAATAGGTAGACGTAGTATTGAATTTTTTTCAATGTTATATAATTTGATTGAATGTGAAATGTGGTGGGTTTAATTAATAGATGACGTTTTAGTGTGATTAGATGGAATATGTTATGAGTTAGGAACTATCACTTCTCATAAGGTTTTTTATTCTTAATGGTTTTAGCGACTCCATGTTTTGGTGTTTCCACATAATATTATGGAGACTCATTATGTTATAAGGTGGTTTTTTAGTGCTCCAATATTCAATGGTTCTTTAACATGGTTTTACTTTGGGGTGGAATTTTTATCATTATTCTTAAATATACTATTAATGTTGTTATATTGTAATTTTTTTATATAATAAATGAAATTTATATCAAACTGGTGGAGTCGATTCTATTTAGGAAGAATATTATATGTATAACATGAGTGGTATAATAGTTTTTGGAGTCTCATTAATTTAGGGGGAATTTTTAGTATTTTATAGTATTTTATATATTTTTATGGTGATGAAGGAATGGTTTTTCAGAATAGAAATGAGATGTAATGATAGTTCTATTTAACTGATGGTGAAAACGAGTGTATTATAACATTATGGGATATATGGTCTCACAATATGTTTGTTGTAGTGTGGTGAGACATACAAGGATTGACTCATGATCTATAATATTCTCTTATATGAATTTATTCCCCATTAACTCCACCTTAATCTTATATTCTTTATCCAAGATAGACAACATCAATTGATTTGGTATAGGATATTCTTTTAGATTATGGGATATCCAGATAACCTATTTTATTATTCTTGTAGAACAATATTCTAATAGTGTATTATTATGTTCATTATTTTGGATTATTTATAGTAATATCTTAGATAAAAGACGAAAATATAACATATAATGTTATGGTAGGGTTGATTAGATCAATAAAAAGTGCATAAGGGTGTATTTTTTCTATGTAATGTTGGTGTGTAAGAGCCTATACTGTGAAAAAGAATCTATAGTTATATTGTAATTGAATACTAAGGGGAAAATTCCTATAATAAAGAATATAAGTGGTTAAATAGATTCCATTTTAAAATATAATAGTAACCAATAGAAAAAATCAAAAATCAAAAAAATACAATGTTATCAAGTATCTAAAAAAATAATCTAATGTTAGTGAAACAAAACCATATATATATCAATGTAAATATCACCACCCAAATGTTAAAGTGTAAAATAAACAACATTGAATCCAAATTCAGAAGGAAAACCCAATGAAACAAAATCATTAATATCACATTGATGTCTTGAATATTATTTATGAATAAATTGAAGATGCTTCAAAGGAATCATCTTATTAGGGTTTATTACTTGTATAATCACCTGTACAAGTTTATTCACCCATTTCACCACCCACACTGCTAGATCATGGTAATAAAAATATAACATTCCAAAAGTAACTGAGAGATTTTCTATTATATCTCATGTCCTTCTGAAAATATCCAACCTTAGATGAACTGTTTTAGGAGGAGAAGTATCACAATTATAGTCAGGATCATTTTGTGGGTTGTAGGACGGTTTGAAAATGAATTTGGTTGAAATAAACCACCAATTATAAAATATTCAAACCCCTTGGGTGGGGAGTGTTGTTGTACAACATATTATGGTGATGGGATATAATGCAAATACAACTATGAATGTTGTTAATATTATTTCATCTCTATATGTGAATCCTCATCCACCTCTATATAAATATTTTCATTCAATGATTTTAATGATATGCGTATTATTGGATGTTCATATGTTTAAGTTAAGGGTTGAAAATACTAATGAGACTAGGTGGATGAAAAGAACTCGTTTTGGTTTATGTATAAAATCATAATTTAGGTCCCCTTAAAGATGCCACATGGTGACATTGTAATGTGTTTGTGGATGTATGTAGATAATATGAAGTCAAGGTTTAGTTATTAAACAATAGACATACATTTTAATATCATGAATTAATATTTTTTCTACCAATTTATCACTATAATTATGAACAGAAAACTAATTCATGATATCCCATTGTATGATATAAAGGATTTTATTAATTAATTTAAGATATTTTGTTAAACTGGGGTCATTTGTTCTATTATTATGACCAATGGTTGTCCAATAATTCTTTTCCTTTTATGATTCCAAATAGTGGTCACACATTGAAAGCTTTTCTAATTTGGTGAATTCATCAAAACAAATAATCTTGAGCATTAATGAAGTCATCAAATAAATAATACATTAACCTCATGATTTATAAAAACCATATCCCAAAATCCTTATAACCTAGAGACTTAATGTTTTTTTTATTCATGATTTGCTACATAAATAAATTTTTTACTAAAATTCTCAGAATTTATCTATAATAAATCTTTATTAGACCCTTTTTATATATATAAATTGTCATAATCATCATCATCTAATAATGATTAGAAATATAAGAAAAGGGTGATATCAAATTATCAATAAGGAAAAGACATATAATAATGTAATATATCATTAAAATGAATGAGTATTTGAGGAAGACATAAATATCATAATGAAATATCAAAATACCATGAATAATAATCATAAAAAATTATAGATAAACATAAGAACATAATATGATCATTAAGGAACCACAAAATAAATGAGTTATCTTGAATTCAAATATAAATAATCATAAAACATGCAAGAACTATAAAAAGGTGTAAAATTCATTAAAATTAGTGCATAATCATGAAACATGATTCCATATAATTTTTAACCTTCCTACACACTATCCTATTGACATGTAATATTTTGATTAGTCCTAAATTACATAACACTCTCCCTTAGTGAACCTAGATACTTGTTAACCTCTTAACATTAAAAATTTTGAGTGTGTCTTAACACCATCACATGCACCATTTTTGTACCATGCCACTTTCTTACTCTTTCGCACATAAAATTGTGATTAGACCTTAATTCCATCACACTCACCCTTTGTGATCCTAACTACTTGATATGTTTTTCAATTTTTAAATTTTGAGTATAGTAAAATTCCATCACACTCAACCTTTGTGAACCAACCCACTCTCTATCCTCATCATATAGAATATATGTCTCATGGGTAATAATCCTTTACCCATCTCATTGGAGGGATATATAGGTATCACCATTCATATAACCCATAAATTTCTATGCCACTAGAAAATCAAACATTCATCATCTCATAATGAACCTATATAAAAATAATTGGTTTCAAAAAACCATAAAAAACATCGCATTAAAAGAACATAATGAATCTAATTATATTATCACACACATTTTTGAAATTCAATCATAACATATAAATGGTGATTAAAACATAACTCCATGAAAAAAAACCTTGGTGGGTAAATATAATTTAAAATGAAAAAATTCTCAATACCCCTTTTATAATTTTGTTTTAAAAAATTAATTTCAAAAATTATTTTTTGAAGGAAATAAAATACATTGAAAAACTTTTTATAAACAGTTCATTATAAATGTTCATTGAGATGACCCAATGGTTTTAAAAGGGATTAGTGTAAATAATTTTAGAACATTCACTATTAAGATAATATTTAATAAATGTAATCATTAAAAAGACATAATTTCTTAAATCAAATAAGTGAATATAATTTGATAAATTTTTCATTTTAAAAATAATATTTAATAACGGAGATATAAAAAAAGAAAAAAAATTGAATAAATGAAGTGGAAATACATTGGAAAAATTTACTTTTAAAAATAATCATTAATATTTAAAACATGAAATACAAATAAATTATTCAAAAAAATAAGTGTAAATACATTAAGAAACATTTTTTTTTGAAAATATTCATTAATAATGGAAACCTGAATATGATATAATGTTTTCAATAAATTTAGATGAAATATATTTATTTTTTTTACTTTTAAACAGAACATTTGACTATTGAAATCTTATAAATTACATAATTTTTTCAATAAAATAAGTGGGAATACTTTTAAAAAATTTAATTTTAAAAATAATATACAATAATGGAAACATGAAATAAAGGTTATCATAAGAAAATCTAAAGTGTATGATTAAACCAATTTATTTTTAATGGATATGAAAACATTTTTAAACATTTTGAAAGAGACATTTTTTAAACCACACATTATGGAACGGATAAAAACACATTTTCATTCAAATTAATTAATAGAAAATGGGTCCTTGTAGAAATAAATATATTGATTTTACATTAGGGAAAGAAAAATATTGGAAAATAGTAAAAACATAAATATGGGAGGAAAATATAATAAAATTAATAGAAATTATTTTTAGAAAAATTCATTTTAACAAACCAATATAATTATAAATTAAGACTAATTTTATGTGAAACATCATTTCCCTATAAAATAATGTTTAATTATAACTTAACATCATCATTGGTTAAAATATCCCAATAATTAAAGATAATAGAAAAACAAGAGTAAATTTTCCCTAAGTAATATGATGATGATTTGGAGGGATATTGATCTCATCTTTGGAACCTTTTCCCACATCATTCCTCTACCTATTTTTTCTCATAAACTTTATCTTATGGTTTCACTATCAATAGTGCTCCTTTAAGAATGACCATAGTTCTTCATGGTATATTTGGATTTTCTTTTCTTATTGAAAATAATTTTTATGAAGGTATGATGGTTTGACGATGTTTGTGGAACACTCAGGTGATGGGGATTCTGGTTTTCCAAAATTGTGATGCAAAATTATTTTAAGGGAGATTCGGGGCCCTGATGAAGACTATTAATAGTTAAATCCCTTGGCCACTTAGATCCTGAATCTAACTACTGTTTATATATTCCTATCTATGTTAGACAATGTGAAATGGTTTTTAAAAGGTTTTGAGTTCTTTGGTTTGTTGGATGATGGTCTTAAATGTGCTTCATCAGTCATCTTGTTCTATTTTTGGCGGATTATTTCTTATGCCTCATTAATGATACTGTCATTCAGATCCCATGACATCTCATTCCCTACTATAACCTCTCATTCTACAACATCTATCCAATTAGGATCTAGAGTGGTAGTTATATAGTAGTATTGGGAGCATTATTAGATGACCGCTAGTGTTCCATGTGAAATTCCTTATACTGTTTCACCATTCGTAGTTGGTTTTGGAAATGTCTTATAATAGTTTCTAATTTGTTGGATTTTATCTGGTTTTTTCTTCATATCCACTAGTGAAGGTTTATTGGGATTATTTCTGAGAATGATTAACTTGTTCTATTTTTTTTAGTGAGATGTAGTTTTGGTTGGGTTATTGTTTTTTCTACTTGTGGTGGTGGCCATTAGCATTGTCTGTGGTTGTGGAGAGTTAATGATGATAGTGATTTTTTAAGGCTGGAACATGGGTGGGGAAGCTGATTCCAAATGGGATGATTTTGTCGGTACTATATAACATCATTGGTGAGACATTTTCAAGATATGGTGGTGGTTTTTTACCAAAAATATTGTAACGATGATGTAATTTTCATCTATCAGAGGCATAACTTGAGGTGGGTCTTCAAATGATGTTTTTTGAATGGACATTTTTGCTTATGGGATCATTGTATTTTATGTTTGAATTTCAAATCCGGGTTCCTTGTTATTTGTGGACTTTTGAAAAAATGTTCAATTATTTAATCTAGGTGGGTGGTATAGTTTTAATTGGGTTGTTTTAAAGGTTAATATTTAACAATAAAGTGTATTTAAAAATAGATGAGGATAATATGACCCATGGGATATATTTGATTCATGAAAACCACTAACAGATTTAGTACTTTTTAAAAAAAATCATTTAATGATTTAAAATTAAAAGGTTCTTTAAATAAATTTAATTAATTAATGTTTAATTCTTTTATAAATTCGTTGGAACAACATACATTATAAAAACAAGTAATTGGTGAATAATAATAAAACATTTTTGAATGAGGGGAATTTCAGATGAAAAACCCTTATGACATTAGAAATGTTCCAAAAAAACCCCATTAAAAGAGAGAGAGATTTAAATTGAAGTTAAAATAAAATTATAAATATGATTTATATTATTGTACATCGAATTTCTAGTATACTCACTATTTATATAAAATTTGGTATATAAAATATTGTTTATCTGAGATAAGAGAAATTTGAGATGAAATCCTTACGACCAAGATAAAATTTCAAATAAAACCTCCGTAAAAGGAAGTGAATAGAATTAAACATCAAATAAATTGAATAAAAGATAATTAACAAAATTTTATATAAATTTATAAGCATACACCCCACATAAATAAAAATTTCTTCAAAAACATCAACTTGGTGTCAATGAAGGGAAATTGAGATAAAATCCATTACCCTATTTCCTTTCATAGTTGATGAATCTCTAACATTATGTATAAAAAAAACTGATAACTTAATATAATATTTCAAAACCTTATTCATAAATATTACCTTTTTATAATAATTTTTTATATATTTATCTTGAAACTATTAATTCTAACATATTAGGACAATCATGTGTTAATAACTTTTAATATTATTCTTTTTTTATAATTTTAATATAAATACCTATCATTTTATATAAATTTAATTATTTATATATAATATAAGGTTATGTAATATATAAATTATATTTATCGAATATTTTTTTATTTCATTCAATATTTTTTTATGTTTATGTTATGTGAAAAGTTAATATATATTGGCATATCATACTAATTTTAGAAAATGAAAATTATACATTAATAATAAATAAAATAACTAATATAATACTTATTGAACAAGATACGGATTCTTATTTTAATAATATATTATCATAATATGATCTTCCATGTTACAATAGTCATCAATTATTATATATTAATGAATTGTCCATATTTGATGTTAAAACGACCCAAACCTGAACACACATTAACTCAACTGGATAATATGGTTATGGAGTTGACATAATATAAATATTAAAGGATAATAATGTTAAATATTATGATTATTTTCTTGATTTTGAACAAAATTATATCTTATTAAGATAATATATGTAAATTTGAACAAAAAACGAGAAATGATTCATCCCGGAGGCAATAATCTGCAGATACACGTGATTAACATTCTTGTTTCTTAGTGCATGAGAGGGTGTGATGTTGGGTAAAAAATTTACATTTCATAATTATAATTAAATTATATATATAATATTTCGTCATCATTATAACAATTAATACCATCTATTAAATATATTAATGAAAATTAAATGATGACTTTTCATGGAGGTGGTATTATGTAAAACATAGTAACTATGATGTTTTGTTTTTATAAGAGGATCAGAATAAATAAATAAGTTTTTTAACACAAATATAAGATAATATAAGTTCAATAATGATACTAAATTTATCATATTATTACATTGATAATATATTTATAATAGTTCAATTATGAAGAAAAGCATAAGAGGCGATAACACTTACATTAGATACATGATCTTTTCCTTTGTACATCTTTTAAAATTGACGGGTTTAGGATACTCTGAGTGAACATGGGTTTATGTTTTTCATATGGGGTAATATGGAGAGAAAAATGGAATATTTTATAGAATAATTAATGAAATTGGATTTTGTTTGAATTAATAGAGACAAGATCGTAACATATATAAATATTACATCATTTTATATGGATATTAATCACATTACAAAAGTACATGCTCAAGCACTATAATATGTTATTGACTTTGAAAACAAGGAAATATAATCATTTATCTTGGTGAAAGATCATAAAAATATCCCTCAATGAACTTCCACTATATTTATCAAACTGAAAACATTTCGTTTGTAACATAGAGAAAAGAAATATTGGAAAGGGGTGTTCTCAGATGGTCAGTAATGGTAAACAAGAGACTTATATAAGAATTATATAAGTGTAATGGAATGAAAACATAATAATAAGACAATAATATCATACCCATAATATCAAATATCATAACCATGATTCATGGAATAATGGTTGGTAGTTAATGATACATGAATCATAAGGTTATCAAGAGTATAATCCATGAAAAAATAACATAAGAGTGAGATGTGGAGCTGTGGAATACACATTAGCTTATAAAATCCTGTATCATGTCTACCCACCAATTCCCTCATAGAATTTTAATCATGGTAGAATCACCAGTGTAACTTCTTCAGGCTTAGAATGACCTCCTATATCCTATATTTTTTTTGGGATTAGGATACCCACCCATATACCATATTGTCATGATATTGGGATTCCCTCCCATGCAACCTCCTATTAAGGTTATGAGATAACCTCTTGTATACCCTATTATAACATGATTGTGATTCCCTTCCATATCACATCTTATTATAGGCTTGGGATGTCGTTCCGTGTAGCATATCCCTACAAGATTGTGATTTTCTCCCACATTACCTCTTGTTATGGTCTGGGAATTCCCTCCCATGTACCTTATTTTTGTGGGATTGGGATACCATCATATATACCCTCTTGTTATGGGATTGGGATGCCCTCTCTTTTAACCTTTTAGATCATATAGAATTTAATAATACACAATGAATTGGAGGTAGATATTGGTCATGCCTATCACATAATGAAATAATACAAACATGTAATACAAGATAATAAAACACCAATTATACTATGATCCAAAAAAGATATGGGTTTTCATAAACATCATATCATAAACCCTTAAATGAAATGGGAGTCATAAACATTTCATCATATCATATCCTAAATAGAAGTGATAGGTTTCAAAATCATTTCATTATTGAATAACTCATGAAAAGAAGTAATTTTCACATTCATTTTATTATGGTATATCACATGGAATAGAAACATATTTCATAAAACATTATCATCTTAATCCAAAACCATTCAATAAATTAATATTAATGGTACCCCTATATCATTACACTAGTAAGGATTTGGTAACGTCAACAAATGTCATCACAGATAGAGAAGTATTCTGAATGATCATTTAATATGATTAGTTATTAATGTAGTCTTTCTTTATAGAAAAATGTTTTTTAAAACATAAGATTTTTTTTAAAATTTTTATTATTTAAAAATAAACTTGATATCATATAAAAAAGAAATTAAAAAAATCATATTTGATTTTTAAAACATAAAATTCATTCCAAATCATTTTCCTTGAAATTGAGAATAAATTATCATGTAAAAACAACTTCGATACGTTTTTTCAAAATATTGTCTCAAAAGAACACATATTTTTGACTAAAGAGCCATAAAGTTAGATTCCCTGAAAAACATTTTCATAATTATCCTCAATAAAATAGAGTAAAAAAATGGTACCATTACATAAAAATATTAGGAAACCCCAAAAGAAAAGAAAATTCATGATAATTTTTAAGATACAGATCATAATATTTCTTAAATTGGAGAATATGCATAAGCATTCCCTATAATTGAAGAGATTGTAGCCATAACGTCTTTCCATATTGGTAAATCATGAATCATAATCTTAAAGAATTAAAAATATTAAATAAAGCATAAAATACTATGAAAATAATTATTTTTATGATATAAAATTCCAACCAGGGAGCATATACACCTCGAAAAAGAACATATGAGCTTTTCATACTATACATATCAAATAAGACAAATGGAGACAAATGTTTTTTGCCGATTTGGTAACTTTTGAACCATAAACCACATGAAATAGATATCCTAAAATGGATATTTAAATCCCAAAAATAATAATTATAATAATATAAAAATTCGTACATTTTAATTATATAGATGACGTACTAGAAATAAGTGGTGAGCATGGTATGTGTCTCACAGAAAATAAAATTTTAACTCGAAATCCCCTTATAACATGAGAAACATTTGAATGATGATATACATGAACTAAAAAAATAAATAGAAACTTTTATTGTCATTAAATAAATAAAATTCATGATATAAAATTTTATATATTATCATATAAACCGAAAAACAAGAATAACTTGTGAATACAGTGTATATATCACACAAAGAGTGAGACGCGAAAACCCTGACCTGACATCTTAACATTATCCATACACATAAAAACAATAATTTATAATAGATATAAATTCATTATAAATATACCATAGAATAATATTTTTATATCTCATACCATATGTGATTTTATTATGACTTTATATAACACTTTGATTAACAATTCCAGGTTAAATGTAAATTTCATATAATATCAACTTTGTTTGTCGTATATGTTTTGACTTGTTATTCTTGGCCCAATTAGATAATTACTTAATTATTTACATAATTTTAAAATGATATAAATATAATATATATTCATTATATATGTATTTAAAATAATCTAACAAATATATAAATATGAAATGAAATATACAGTTCATGGAGAAGGTTGGTTGTACGTACACATGAACATTATTTCCCTTTTCATATCGTATTTTGAAATAATGATAAGTAAATTTAATTTAAATATTTTATTTCTAGTTTCAATATTATGTCACATATTTCAAATACAATTATTAAACCTTTCCTTAATACATTCAATGTAAAGAATGAACGAATCGCATCGCATTAAAGAGGTGGTAGTCCACACATCCACAAACGAAGGTATCATATTCTCAAAAATTGGACTACATGCAGTTCTATATTATATAAAAAATATAGAAACATTGAGAAAAATGTAATATATATAATAATAAATTGTACTTCTATCATTAGTCCCTGTATTGTGTGGTGGCGATGGAAGAAAGAATGATATCGGTTCGTGAGATGGTTGTCCTCTATACACACGAATGATGATTGTGTATTCCACCTGATGGGAGTGTATTTGAGTGTAGTTATTAATATATTAATATCAACATATATGTATATTTATTATAATTAAGTTATTATATAATTATGTAATAAGAATAATTTAGGTGTTGGGGGAAGAAATAAATCAGAAGTGCGTGTAGAAGGTTGTTACCCCTTCTTTGTGTAACACCTTTAGGTTTACACCAATGTGATTCCTTGGTTGGATTTATTCCAAAATTGATGATTGTAGGATGCCTTAATAGAAATTTTGAGATTGTTTTGGTAGGTTTTGGATGAACCTAATGTATTGAGAGGTTTCAATATATTAAGGGGATGAGTAACCTTTTATACTGGAGGGGGAGTGCCATTATTGTAAATATAAAAAGTTAAGAATTATTGTGATGTATCCATATATAATTCCCTAAAATAATAGATAATTGTTGATAAAACTGATAATATGGTAGAAATATGATCATACAATGGAATTTGGACATGTTTTTAGGTTATTGGCCCATATGGTTAAAATTTAACCACTATGCAAACTCATTTTTTTTACCTTAATCATTATAATCAATTTTAATTACATTCACTAATATTTTTTATCAAAAAAATATTTTTAACTTAATAGACAATATAAATTCATATGATTATAAAAATATTTGACCAATTTTTCCAAATTCTAATCACATAAGTGGTATAAATTAATTTAATTTTAATCTTGTTGATGAGATAAGACAATAGGGGTTTACAGTAAAATTGTTCAAAAGATTTAATTTTTTATATCCAATTTCAATGTGAAATTAACAAAAATTTCCAAAATTAAATTAATAAATGAATAATTGATCTAAATGTACATTAAAACAAAATTAAAACCTAATTTAACTTCATAAATAAATTTAAAAAAAATTAGTTTTTAATAATAATTAGATAGTTTTTATTTTTAATCCAAAAATTAAACTTCTCAAATAAAATCATCCTAATCTAATATAAACATTAAAAACATAAAAATGAAGTTTATTTTGTTAAATATGATGTATAAAAGTGTCAAAAATTATATTTAAAATACTTTTCCATTAAAAGGTGGTAAAATTACATTTAATAAATATATATATATTTATGAACAAATTTTTTTTACCCCTATATCTTTTATAGAAAAAAATAAGAAAAAATTTTATTTTCGTATTGGATATACAATATATTCATTCATTAAAATAATTCATGAAATGTGGTTGAATTAATATATTTTTTGTAAAACATGTTTGATTTAATAAATACAGTTTTCTTGGAAAATATTTTGAATATTTTCAATGGGGGTTTATTATGTATAAGATAAGAATTAATTGGATTTGTGTGCTAAAAATTCATCAAATAATTCAAACTTATTCATAAAAAATCAGGTTGTTTCGTTCTACCCCTTTAAAATTAGTTTCTCCAGATAAATTTGTTACTCTGATACAAAAAATGAGGACACCTCTACATCATAATATCGTCTTGTTTCCATGTATATTTTTAAAAATGGTGGTTTCTCGAAAAAACATTATTTTGGTGAGTGGTATTGTTTTCTTGAACATTATCTCTACAATACCAAATTTTTACTAGTTTCTCTTCATAAGAGAGATCATAGTGCAACAGTATGACCTCTTATATTTGTATATGTGAAGGAACACGTATGTAAATTATTAGAAATGATAGATAGAAAACATAATGAACTCATGATATATATGGTGGAATCACCAATCCATCAGCTACCATTCTGATACGATCATTTTTTTATAAAAAGTCTCATCCTTGTAATTTGAAACTGCAAAAGGAAAATAAATGGTGGATGGTTGAGAGTTTCATTGCAGGAAACCCCACATTATAAGAATTAATATTAATATTTCCATTCAAAATAGAATGTTGGAAACAGAATAAAAATCTAAGAAACTCATAACTAGGTTTCCACATCATATAACATATGTGGTTAGTTAAAACATAATCATATTAGAGGAAAATATCTATCATGATTTGATGGAGAGTGATAGAGAACATAATCTTTGTAAAGTCAACAATCAAAGAACAAGAAATTTGTGACGATATAAGGGAAAATATTATTAATTGGAAATGGCTATGAATTATTTACTTCAAGATAATTTTCTTAATGTTGAAGAACTTTCACTAGATGGTATAATTACTTGATACCATTATAATTTTTAAGCACAATCTGTTCCATGGGTTTATCTTTCATCTAATTTCACTTCATCCGATACACTATTAAATGAGTTATAAATTTATAATATCTACAGAAATAGTGGATTATTATATCCATAATGGGATTAAAATATATCCCTACTTTCTCAATTTATCATAACAAAATGGCTATAATAGGTTATCCAATATGAAAAAAATCATGTTATGGTTAAGTTAAACATTAATATCTAATTACGCATCAAAATTTCAACAAAATTAATTTCATTAATGGTTTAACTTTTAAACATTGTAATATTAACATCTAAAACATTCAAAATACAGTAACTAAATCTCAAAAATCAACATATCATTAATCCACTAAACATATTTATATTGGTTTTAATTATCACACAAAAAAACACATGAAGTCCATTATCATGCATTCTCTTGAAACATGGTAATATCCAAAATTATGAAAAATCCTTCATCACAACTTACATTCTTTCAAAAGTCAACTCTTCCCACATACCATAAAATCCAAAAATTAAAAAAACTCAATCTATGATATCGTTAGCTCCTGGTAATAAATTTGACATTCAGTAATACTGTACCAATTCATCTATCACAATTAATCATACATTTATTCAAATATTAATGATTATATTTCCCTTAATCATATAATCATCAAAAATATATTCTTACCACATAAATCACTTTTCATCATTACTAAAACCATTCGACATATACATTCAAATACATAAAGTAAAACTATAGTGGAACAATCTATAAATGTTTCATTATTCCATAATACCATAAAATTCCTTCTAAAACATTTTTTTTCTAATACATAAACAAGGAATCATTTCACTATCTTATTATAAAATGAAAAATGCTTTATAGTTTTATTCTTAAACACATCATTCATATTATATGTTTTTTGTTTTCTCTACATCATCAGTAATATATCAATTACATATATATCCTTGTTGATTATATTCATATGCTCTCCCCCTAGGGTTTTGATTTTTATAATTACCATAAATTCCAAATTTAAAACATTTAAACATAATTAATTCCTTATTAATACCATTATGCTTTTCCATTGTGTTAACTAAACCTTTTCCATTACAATTACATGATTGTTTTACCTCTTCTCCACACTAAAAGTATCTTGAAGTTCCTTTAAAAAATTATCCTTGTTCCCACATCCCACATGATTTAAAAGAGTAAAATTGAACATTCATTCCTCTATAGTCACCATAAAACAACATCTTTCTCATATTACATGGGTCAAGAATCTCACCGTTGTGGTGACTACTTATCATATTATGAGATTGATGATTAGGAATTATAATAAGGTTTATCCTTGCAACTCCAATTTAATTTAGTTTATCAAGAGGATGATAATTACATTGTCCATAATAATCACCAATAACATATTCCTCCTGGTTCAATCCATTTTTTAAAACCCAAAAAAAATTATGTGATAAAACATAATCATACTTGGAAAACTGCATAATCAAGGAAAATTAATTAAAAAATTTAATCTATGACACCATTGGTTTAACTTTGGTAATTCATGGGTATTACCAAAAATGTATTGTATCCTATACATTGACTTATCCTTAGGGACCTTACTAATGATTTCAGATCCTAGTTTAAATTTTTTTAATAAACCATTTCTTTGATACCAACTATAATGACCTAAGTTTATCATAAATTGTTATTACATCACTATTATAGTAAATTTCATACATCTCAGAAAAACAATCCCAAATACCATATTATTTTAGTGTATTTTCAAACATGGGACTCTAATATCTAGTCTATTGAATGATCTTCAATGTCTCTCATAATGATCCCTCCCGTTAGTATCCCTATATAAAAACATTCTTTAGAACCCAAGATAATAAAGAAATGGAATGGTTGAGCTCAATTGGTATGAATATTAAATCAAGGATGATATCAATCATAACATAATCATAAGGAATAAGTACATAAAACAACATTCTAAAATCACATCTTATATATGCAAGACTATGATATAGTGTCATGGAATAAATAATATATGTTCATAAAGAATGAAAGAATATATTTCATGAGAGACTAATAGAAGATTAGAAATTTTTTCATACACATAAGCATAGAAAATTTATTTCCAGATCATTCAAGGCTCAATTTTTGGACCATAATAGTGAAAAAAGTCTTCTACTGAATAGAGTTCACTCACTGTTCCCTCCTGGTATTATTGACTGACATTACTACCATTCCAGTACTACATTACTCAATTGAGTTCACTTCACACTCCAGTATTTTGTATATAATGTAATATAAATACTTAACCAATGCATTGGATGTGAATATAGTACCTAATTCCATATAATGAAACCCATAAATATGTGTTCTGTAATAATAAAAATCATATATGAACCCATAATAAGAAATGGGTTTCTTAAACATTTTAACATAATATAACTCATGGAAAAGAAAAAAACTAAGTGTAAATACATCATAAACATGAAATAATAAAATAACAGATAATAATGGTATAATTGTATCATCTCCATAGTAAATCATAAGTAACCTCAAATAACGTTATCTTAGATGAAAAATAATTTTAAAAGACCACTTGATATAGTTCATGACAAAAATATCCTTTCCAGTTTGGGGAAAAAAATTTAATTCATATTCAATATAGAAAAGCTTTTTCATTTATAATGACCTTAAAAAATTATAAATTATTCTTTGAAAACAATTTAAAATATATTTTAAATCATATTAAAATAAAAATTAATGAATGTTCATTTCAAACACTTTTAAATCTTTTTTAGAATACACTAATGTGAAGGAAGATAGATTTCCAATAGAAGAGATAATAAGATTAAATATAAAATATAATATAAGGTAAATATTATGATTCATTATACAACATGTCAAAGTGAACTATATAAATATTATAAAATAATTTAGGTTTATAACATTACATGTTTCATGAAGAAGGAAAATTGAGGTCAAATTCGATTACCAATTTGGTAACATTAAAACTTTGAAGACCCTGAAACAATGTACATGAAATGGATATGTAAATACATATACATTTTTTTATAAATAACATATATAAAATTAATTGTAATTATATAAACCACACAAAATAAATGAGTGATGAATTTGGAAGATTCCTTAGAAAAGTAAAACGTAAAATAGAAATCCTCTTACCTTATGTCTGATTTCCTTCATATATATATCTGAACCTCGTGTATAATGGTATAAAAAATGTTATTAACTTTTAAAAACCCATATTATTATTCAATATATCATACATGATCCTATTATATCATATTATCACCCATTTGTTAACAACATTTCATTATTATCATTCTTTCGTGTGTTAACTGCTTCATTTTCCTATGCATGTTTTGTCGTATAAGTCCCTTTTCTTATAAATAGGATATATTTCCATAATATCAAAAATAGTATTAAGTTAATATATTTCATATTTATTTATTATATATATATTTATATAAACATTATTTAATGGTGATCATGGAAAATTAATCTCATCACACCAAGGGTAATATACGATGTGTTTATGCAGGAGCAATAATATCATTATCATAATGGTGAAAGGGGAATGATGTGGATGGTATATTATTAAATTTTACAGAATAAATATATATTTATAATTATCATATATATCTATTTTTTCTATCATTATACACATCCATTTAATTTAGCGATGAAAAATATATTACAGAATGTTGTGGAAACACTAAGTCATACGGACGCACAGACAATGCTTTCATTTTTCATAGGATTGAAAAAATAGGTAATATGGTTATACCATGAACATAATAACATATTGGAATATAGGTGAACCTGTATTTATTACTTTATAAATTAAAATACACATCATGATTATGTAGAGGAAGAAATAATCTTTATATATTCATTAAAGACGATTACCACTTCGTCACCGAACTTACTTTAGATCTCTTCCTAGGGACACTAGGGGTGGATTTCTAAGAATACCAAAACACCTATATTTTTTATAGGTAAATTTAAAAGGGAACTTCTATGGGTATGTTCAAGAAATGATGGCTCAAAATGATTTGAGTAAGTGAGGTAGGATGTCACCTATTTTAATTGAGGCGAGAGGCACTTTTGGAATTTCATGAACGATTACTTAATTATAAATTCAATAGGTATTCAAATACCTCCCAATGTAAATGAATTAGAATCGAATATTTTTTAATGTAATCATCTCATCAACCAACATATTTTAGAATAGTTTCGGTATTATTTTAATCAATTCCATTTTTTTAAACTTTATATAACCTATTTTAATTTTAACTATGATGACAAAAATGTTTAATGTTCATATTTTGTAATGTTTCTTATGTGATGATAATTGGATAATAAATGAATAATATATGAAATTTTATACCTTATTTTTAGTATTTTAAAATTTTAACGATGTTTTATGATTTTCAAAGAATTTAATAAAATATTATTCTGATAGAATACCATTATTTTCAATTTTGATACTATTCAATAATTTGACTTTTAAAAATATCAAGATAAAAAAGATAACTTCAACGAAACTATCTTATTATATATCTAATAGGTAAAGGTCATCTATAAAATTGAATAATAAAATTAATGATCCTAAATTTTATTTATTTTAATATTTATAATAACATTTATTTGACATTTAAATTAATAAAATAATTACCGCATCAAGATTATGTAGTTATTTAATATAATTATTTATTCATTAAAAAATAAAAAGCAATTACCATGATGAATATAAATATTCTATATTTAAGAATAATATTTATAGTTAAATTTATCGTTTTGGTGACCTTATATTAAAAATTATATAGTGTTTAAAACATGAATCAGACATATTCAATGTTTTATTAATGAAAATATTACAAATATCAAAATCTCAAATTAGTTTAAAAAAATTAAAACCATAAAAATATTTTTATAAATTTAGAAATTTACATTTAAATTTGGTCATAAAATACATTTTCCCTATATGGACACATAAGGGATATTTAAGACAAAGAAGGTGACATTTTGTGACTTTATTTGTTTTAAATATTATAGAATTCATTTTCATGTACATGTGTCCATTAAAAAACTTAATTTTTATCCGCAGTTGTTAACGGTTGAATTATATTCACCAAAAATTTTTTTCCATGATTTACTGTCATTTAATAGTCCTTAAAATTTTATTTTTATCCTAAATTATACAATTTTCCCTTTACTGTAGTATCAAAATTTATTATGGTGACTATTCCTCTGGAAAAAAACATAAATGGGATCTATTAAAAAATGGACATTTGAATAGAAATTTTATATCCATTTTTCAAAATTAAAAACTAATATGTTTTATAATTTAATTTAAAATAAAACTGGTAAAACGCCATGAAAAAAATTTTTTCAAATAAAATCACATTTAAAACATAATTTTTTTATAATAACATTTTTGTATAATATCCTTTTAATGAAACATAATTTGATTAATTTAAATTAAAATTAACTAATTGAAATTTAAAACCAATCCAATGAATATTGAGACATTGTAAGGACATTAAAATGAAATATAGTGTTCAATGAAAATCAGTATTTTCACTATTCATCAAAAGATGAAGCTTTTTTAAAGAAAGCTAAAAATGAAGCTTCAAATAATTTTGCCATTCAAATTTATAAATGAATACTATTTTCTAAAAAAATTCAAAATATCGCAATTTATATTAACAAATTTCTTCCATTAAAAGGCAAAAAAATCCCTTTTTACAAAAATACAACTTTTTAGGTTCAAAAATGGGGTTTCCCTTATATTATGCCTATAACACATGATGGACGAATTAAATAACATTTCATTAACTATAAAAATTGTGAATTTCTTTAATATCAGTCAATAATAGTATTTAAATTAATATATTAAGGTAAAATCCATTTTTGGGAATACAAATAGTTTTTCATAAAAAAACCTTTATATTAAATTGGGGTTTATCTTAATTTATAAATAATAATATCCAAAAATTGATTTCATAATTTAGTTAATAAATATTATTTATATCCATTCGGAATTCTAGTTTATAACTATCAAAGTATATTTTTGTTCGTTAAATCTCAGACTAGCATGTAATACAAGTTAACAAACAAAATCAACATTGAGTGTAATGGAAGACAAAAATTGTGTTGTGTATACTACACAATTATATATGTGTTCTGTGTACCAAAAAATAACTTGGATTTTTGTATAATTAAATAATTAATTGGTTTAGTGTGTAATTAAAGTAATAAAAGAATTTAAATTTATTTATAAAAAAACGAGGTGTTATATCAAAAGTGTCCAACAGTTTTTCTTGTATATAGATATATGTGTGACTTTACGTTCTCAAAGATGACTAGTTTTGATGTGATTTCATGTATTGAATTAATGACCTATTATTGACCTCATATTGAATACTACCATAGATTTGTATCTCTCAGTACACCGAAATCAGAGAGGTTCATGTTGACCAGTGACTGGGATATCAGTACAGGCATGCTAGAACATTACCATAGCCTAATTGAATATACTAGGATTCATTTAGTAGGTTTAGCTTTTACAGTTTAATTAGTAGTTGGATCGTCTATTTTTCATCCATTAAGGGATCATTATAAGATTGTTATACTAAAAACATGTCATGTCTTCCTCTAAATAATGAAATTATATTTGATATTCAGTTTATATCAGCGGTATAAAAGATATCAATTCCTCCTTATTTTTTGATACCAATTGGGTTGATAGAGTTGAATGTATAGTTTTAGGGTTTAGAGGTGATCTAAAGAACATATTTGTGGTGTAATCAAGTGTTTTTTTGAAGAAACAGGATGGTATTTTGTGGCTATATATGGAATACAAAAAAATGAATTAGGTAATTGTGAATAATAGATACACTTTACATAGGACTAATAATAGATTTTATTGATTACAAGGATATTATTGGTATTCTAAAATTGATAATAATTTGGGCTACCATCAGTGATGTGATAAATAAGAGGATAATCCCAAAATAACATATTTAATGACATCATTCCTAGAAGACATAATTCCATACCATATTTCACTACATGGTCATATGATACAAGGAATAAAAACCTGAAGCAAAATATAGTTTAGAAGTATTAGTAAACTAGACACATACGTGAATTTTTCATTTCATTTGAATACCCTGATTATAAAAAAATTTACATAAAATTTAGTTATTCCATTTAGCATATTCTTTAATATCTATCACATAGAACATTATGGAATCATAAGGAAATGAAACAAAATAAGGATGAGATTAAATTCTACATAAGGGTTAATTACAGTGTAAGCATTAACGAATTAATAACCATAATAAATATAGAAAGGTAAATAAATGTACCGATAATACAATTAAATATATTGAATCTATGAATAGGTAAGGAATAAAAAATATGGAATGGTAAATAACTGAACACACATGCCTTTATATAACCTTACTTTGTAAATAGATAATGAGTAGTCAATATGGAATGGTATATAACAGAGCACACATTCCATATGTGACGTCAAGAACTAGGTGACACTCAAATGTACCCCAAATCCAGTGTACCACTAGGCCCCATGCATGTATCCCCATACAATATAGGCTTCTAACTAGTAGAGAATCCCTAGAGTGTGTTCATGGGGAGACTTTTCCCTAATTTCATATTGGATAAAAGTGGAAATTAAAAAATAGGCAAACATCATAAGCATATGAAAAAATATAGAATAGATAAAGAAAACACTATAAATATAAAACCATTAACCCTTAATATGGGAAACATTATGTAGGCACTAAACATTAATAATAATCAAAACTGTTAAAACGAATCAAATAAAAATGAAAATGGTGTCATCTTTGTATAAAACAAGGAAAACTTGTGTGTATGGAAGTAGGCCGTCGAGGTGTAAATGTTATACAAAAGGAAAAAAAATGAGAAAATCAATCCAGACATCCTATGCTTCAACCAAGTTATATTATTCAAATTCCCTATCCTATGTCATGCATATATAAGAGGATGATTCCCCTTATCTACACCTAGAAAAAATACTAATCTCAGGTACCATTAGAGGCCTATGTAAGGAGTTAGATAAACAAAGAAGGCCATAGCAAATGACATTTATAAATATCTAGTGTCTCTACATAACATGGAAGTGTAAAGATTTAATAATTAAAATCAGTGATAATGACTAAAAATGTGTCATATATTGTACCTAACAGAAACCATACTAAGACTACCTGTATCGGCCCATGTTAGAATATCTCTAATCATGTTTTTATGTGATTCAATGGTTGATATCACTAGAGTATGGGACACCATTCCTAGTATGACATTATTAATGGACTCTATTAGTAGTAACATGAAAATATGGCATGCTATGCCCAGTATCACATTATAGGGATGTCCTGCCCAATATCACAATATAGGTACTCTATTCCTAGTATCATAATATAGGGACTACATTCCCATTACCATAATATAGGGACACCATTCCCATTACTATAACACTAAAAACCATGCCCAATATCATAAAACAAGTTCTCAATTCCCAATATCAGAAGAATAAGGGATTTCATGCCCAATTTCAATATATTGGGTCTCCATGCACATATCACATTAGTTGGTAGGGAGGCCATGCCCATATAGATACAATATACAAAAGGGTCACAATTATCATCTAGAATAATTAACTATGGATCCATGACCATTATGAAAAAAATTAATCAACAATCAATTAGGATTTAAAACAATTGACCTTTATTAGAAAAAGGGTGCAACCACTCTTTCATTAGTTCAGGTGACATAGTCATACCACTCACAAATGTAATGTTATCACTTAAGAGTAAAACCAAAACCATTTGGAAGATAGTTTTCCATTTAAGTATTTAATTTTATCCTTGAAAATCCATGATCATTCATACATGGGTGTAAAAAATTATGGGACCTAACACAACCCGAATAAGGCATCACTAGATATCTTCCATCATATGCATTAAATTTATCACGCTTGTGTGTACATTACAGTAAGAGATATAGAATATTGTTTAATGCATATAACGTATGTTATAGAACATAAATAATTTATGGAATAAATACTATACCATATACCTTATACCGATATAGGAGTACTCATCCACTATCAGCCTTTTTTCCAGATTGGGAAAAACCAAAAAAATAGATGAATGCTTTAAAAATAGTTCATATGAGCCTTCATACCATTAACTTCATCAATAAAATAGACGATATAGTACGACAAGAGAAAAATTATGATATTACCCATTACCAAAAAGTGATATTCAAATATCTCAAATCAGAGTCCATATGACCAATATATCAAATTGTATTGGTGGAGGGAGGCATTAGATCCTCAAGGGAAGAAGAAGGCCTCCGCTATCTGCTGTAATTAAAATAAAGCAGAAATGTATAATTAATTAAATTTTAATGGAAAAAATAATATTACACAAAATATATGCATAATATGATATGGTTACATTTTTGGCCAAACTGTGTACCAAAAACTCACCTTCCACTATCTAATGAGGGACCCCACACTGCTATATGTGCACTGTTTTCTAAACCACACACAAACACTGTGATCTAACTCAGATAAAAGTTTCTGACAAACTATATGGGTGTGCGAATAAGGACCCAACAATAAAAAATTACATATTCTTTAGTTTTAGACAAGAACATATATTTTTACACAATGATGGTATTTTTAGGATTTGAGTTTTATATTAATTTTACATAAAACAAACATAACATCTGATAATCATACATATGGATATTCCAAAAATAGTATCCATTTTTCAAAAATATTAATATTTTCAAATAAAACATAATTTCCTTGAAAATAATTCATGACAAATAAATTTACTTCATTATTTCTATTAAAAATAATTATAACCTATTAGAAACATTTAAAAACTTTTCATTGGAAAAACAATCTTATTAATGGATATAAAGAAAGAAATCATTAGTCATGTGATAACATAAATCTGAATAAAATCCATTTTATAAAAACTCAATACAATGCATAGAAAAATTATGTAGTTTCCTTAAGAAATATTTACCATATCAATCTTATAATAACCCTTACACATAGAATAATCATTTGGACAACTTCCATATTCAGAGTATGCAATGCATTGTAGAGCTATAATGGGGCTCACTTGTCATATCATGAGCTATAATGGACACAGCCCAAAATATCTCAATCAATAATGGGATCAACCGAACATATTTTAATCTATAATGGGATAAACCCAACATAAATGCTTCCAAGGAACATATCATGGAAATATAGTATCATGAAATTAGGAGAAAACACTCATGCCATATATATATATATATAACAATTTTTTTTAAATTTATTAATGATACTGTTTAAAAGGATTTTGAATGGAAATTACCTTACTAATATAATTAGAGAGGGAATTAATAGAATTGAATGGATATGTCTATACACTATAAATAAACATAATACATTATAATTAATCAAAAATTCGTCACAAAATATATTCTTAATACCACATAATTATTAAAGTAGAATGTTAACCCAAAGAATGGAAATTGGGTTAAGAATTCCCTTACCTTAGGTTTTCATTACATAAAACCTATTTAAACCTCTTTTATAGTGGTTAAATAATTGTTATTAATATCTTACAGAAACATATCCATGTTTATAACAGTTTTTATGATCATTTTATAGCATCATTACATCCATTAATTAATAATATTTTTTTCTTTACAATGTTTCGGGTTAGTTCTTTACCAGATTTCCATGGACAATTTGTATTTTATTTTCCTGTCATATTGAAATGAAATTTCAAAAGTGGAAGGTAATGTTATTAATATTTTTTCATAATATGTAATGATACCATAAATCATTATTGATTCATTAGATAAAACATTAATGCAATTTGTTTAGATCAGTTTAGGTCATTCCCTGATAATCATGAACTGGTTTCATTAAATAAATTAATGTTATGCATATAAGTCTATTCCAGAACATAAAATTGGTTACATAATAAATTTTAAGTTCGTTTTCAACCCTAAAAATGGGTTTACAAATAGTTGTGAAGGATTTAATGGAAAATGAAAAAACATCATCCATTATTTTGGTAAATGACACATCACGAATGATGTCTTTATAAGAGGGAGAGATGAAGTAAGTTGAAGAATTTTTTCCATAAACATGAAAACATCGAACATATAAAAGATTCTAGATCTTTCATGCCTCTTGGATAAGGGGAAGAAAAGATAGTATAAGAAAATAATATGAATTTAAAAGAAAACATAAGAATAAGAAAGATGATTTTTACCTATTAATCTCTTCACATTGAGATCAACCTTAAGGCCTTTCGTTTTGGACTTTGGGTGAGACCAGATGGCCTAGGACGTGGGGGGGGGGTGCCTTAAGATGGATATTGGTAAGAACATAGTCAATTCTAAAATCTTTAGTTCTATTAGAGGAATAGGGGGTTAGGGGTAGTTTATATAGTGGAGGGGAGGAGGGTTTTCATAATATTTTAATCATTAGTTTATTATTTTTTTTCCTAAGACCATAAATACTGAATATTCGATGGAAAAAAATAGTAATAAGTTAATGTGAGTTCAAAATAATGGTTTATTACATAATCCATGATGCAGGGAATATTGTATTTATCTCATAATGTATTTATACAGTAATTACCATGTTTTTCTATTCACAAAAAAAAATTTCAGAAAAAACTCAAAAATTCACCCAAAACATTTTTCAACACATAGAATCCAAAAATAAGCTATGTTTTTTGAAAATAATTTTCTTAACATGATTAATTTAATTTTTAAATAAAATTAAAATTTACTAGGAAAAATATAATTTTAAAATTATAACTACTTTCTATCACTTTGTGAAATTACTTAAGGTCCGTGAAAATTATATTATAATCACAACTAATAAAAACAATTATTTATGAATAACCTTAATGAAAAAAAATTCATTTAAATTATTCAATTAATAATAAATTGGTCATTAAATATATATGTATATGACATAAAAAAATACCAACACTTAATCAATAATTTTTAAAATATTTATTTACTTATATTATGATATAATTATATCTTATTGACACTTATAAGATGGACACATTTTATTTATAATTTCATACATAAATTTCGCATTCATAAGTGTACATTAATATTTATAAGGATCACGTAACTATTTATAAGGGTACAATACTATTCACTAGTTTCAATTTAAAATTAATAAGTGTACAGTACTATTCATTAGGGTCATGTTACTATTCATAAGGGTATGCTACTATTCATATGGGTAGGTTACTATTCACAAAAAAAATTAAGTTTGTTTTATTAGACTCCAAAAAAATTAGTGATCGCAACCGTGTGTGTTCATTTTTTTAAATTCACTACATAGAAGAAACATAATTATGTTTAATAATAATTACTTTATAAATACCTGAGTTGTTGAAATTTTGCATAGGCACTATGTTAGCACAAATAATAATAATAATTATGAATAGAATATAATTTTCATGTTATATGTTATTTCTATACAATATTTCTCATATAATATCATTAATAAATTTTATATCACATGTATTTGTTCATTATGTGACAAAAATACATTGTATTAATTTTTTTATTTTTTTTAATATTCATAAAAAACTGATATTTTTTAGAAAATTATCAAAAATTCATTCTAAGATGATTTCAAGATGTTTAATTCAAAAATGAAAATAGTATTTTCCAAAAAAAAATTATAATTGAAAAATTAATCTTTTGAAAAAAATATAGTAAATTATTTATTTTGAGAAGTACTATTTATATACTATAAAAACAAATTATTTAATAAATAACTGTGTTGTTACATTCTTCCCTCCTTTAATAAATTGTGTCCTCACAAATTTAATTCAGGATTCATAACTAGGGGTCTACTAATCAAAATACCATTGATCAGAACCCACATCGTAAAAAAATATTAAAACAACA
Organism: Viscum album; assembly: GCA_963277665.1. Taxonomy (NCBI): domain Eukaryota; kingdom Viridiplantae; phylum Streptophyta; class Magnoliopsida; order Santalales; family Viscaceae; genus Viscum; species Viscum album. The sequence continues at coordinate 250,476,642 of OY728160.1, read as the reverse complement.
ACTCCAAAAGAGACAACAGAGAGTCTGAGGAACACTTAAGGTAACACATATTAGGTGTCCATATAGGAAAACCTGGATATAGAAGAGAAATAAAACTCTCTAATAATGATAGAGACTAATATATAACATGGTCTTGGGAATGTTATGCACCATAGAACTATAAATATATGATGGGTTAAAATGAATATTATTTTCTGAGTATGAAAATAAAATAGATAATGTTTTTATTTCAAGATCCATTTCCCTAGTATTGAGGAATTCCATTGAGATTTATATACGGAAATGTAATTACTTGAAATGTATAGATTCATCCATTAATGTATTTTTCACCACAAACTCATATTTTTCTCTAAATGATTACCATTAATCTTTCATTTTATATAATTAGAATAACCTTATACGGATCTCTAAATCCCTAATCAGAAAATAAATTATTCCTCATGTGTTTAGGAATTAAGAAAAATTGGTTGGGGTAAGATAATATAATTACCAAAAATAATTAATCACCAAAAGGTAATTCCCAAGGTTTAACATGAATCAATCCATAAATTAATATCACTAAAATTCCTAAAAAAAATTTAAACTAATATTAATACAAAAAAATATAAAGGATTTGGTCTTATATTCCTCCAATATTTAATTAAAATTAATCACCAAAGAATCATCAATGACTTCATAAAGTCCCACTTTACAACCTATATTCCCAAATAATAAAATCTCGAAGAAATGTTAGTCATTTTAATATGTCACCCTAATTCCATGATAAAATCATATTTTCCACCAAAATTAAAATTATCCTTTATTCATCAAAAATATATATTTACCTTATTCATGTATCATTTCCAAAAAAACAAAACTACCTCAAAATCAAATATCCTAATGGTTTCTACACTTTAAAATTATGTGAATAAAATAAAATATTTTTTTCTTCAAATAACATTTTTTCCACATTATAACTTAAGTATTACATATAACTAAAACTCAATAAAATAATCCCAATGTAATTCCGTCAACAAAAGTATACTATTACATTTAAACATTTCAGAATCATTATGTATACCATATATAACTCTTGAATCATTTATATATAGACATCTTACACTTTTACTGTTCTTCATAATCTATAATCTATGAATTTATAAGTTATTTAACATTACTAAACTCTTGATAGTAAACTATATGATTTATAACTTCATGATTCATAAATATCAATCCCATTCTGTTTAATAATTTAGGGATAAGAAAATAATTCATACCTCAAGTACATATTTTAGGATCTTCTTGATGTTCACTTTTTCTTTCAGTATGTTGTCCTACAATCAAAAAGCAGGCATTCATACCACTCCTAGGTTTTTAATTTCTAGGATATTCTAAAGAGTTTATATCTTTAGATCATATTAAAAAGATACCAGGACCCATAAAACTTCTTTAGAAATAGACTAGGTCTTGGATAACTCAAAAAATTTCATGCACATGATTTTAATACTCAAGAAGCCGTCAAAATAATTTGATAAACCATCACAATAATAATTATGATCAAATCATTGGGGAGGTATAGGAAGGTTGAGCATGATATTTTTTCCTTCCATCCTAATATACGATCCGTAATATATTGAACGGAACATCACATAATCATGAAATTAAATATTAAAAGAAAAATACTCAATAGGGTAAATACAAACACAAAACAAATATAATACTAAAATCCATCAAACTTATTATATATATCAGTTGATTAAGTTTTTCATTAAATATACTTGGATATCCATAAAAAAAATTCATTTTCATATGATAGTAACCCTTTTGGTTATAAATAAACTATATTTTATCCTTAATTGACATCCTAACCTTTAAAGTAATCCAAAACATCATTTGATACAATCTATAAGGACCCAAAATTAAAAAATTACATAATCTTCAGTTTTAGACAAGAACATATGTTTTTACACATTGAGGATCTATTTAGGTTTAGAGTTTTATATAATTAGTACATAAGAGATAAATAAAATTTGATAATCATACATGTGGATACTCAAAAAATAGTATCTATTTTTCCAAAATATTAACCATTTCAAATAAAACATAATTTCTTTGAAAAACATCATTAACTTCAAATATCATTTCTTATTTATCTTAAACATGATTATAACCTATTAAAAACATTTAAAAACATGGTATGTCCACAAAAATCTCACTAAGGTACATAATGAATGAAATTATTAGTCATGTGATAACATAAATCCCAATAAAAACCAATTTATAAAAACTCATTAGCATGCATAGTAACATCATATTGTTTACATGGGAAATATTTAACATATAAATCTTAAAAACACCCTTACACATGAAAGAAAAATTTGTTCAACTTCCATCTTTGGAGTACCCAATGCATTGGAGAGCTATAATGGTGCTCACCTATCATATCTTGAGTTATATTGGGCTCAACCAAACATATCTTCAGCTATAATGGGATCAAAACAACATATCATGATCTATAATGGGCTCAAACCAAAATTACTATTTCGACGGAACATATCATGGTAACAAAAATTCATGAAATTAGGAGAAACCACTAATTCCATATATATATATATATTAAAGAATATTTTTGAAATTTATTAAAGAGACTTTTAAAATGATTTTAAATGGAAAGTGCCTTACAAATATAATTTTAGTGATAATTAATATAATGGAATTGATATTTTTTTACAATTTAAATACACTTTATACAACATAATATAAACAAAAATCCACCACACAAATAATCATAACACAACATAATAAATATAGTTTAGTTTTAACCCAATGAATGGAAATTAGGTTAATAATTCTCTTACCTCGAGTTCTTCATACTTTAGACCTATTTAATACTCATGTATAATGCTTAAAACTATGTTTTTAATAACATAAAGAAATTTATCCATGTTTATAACACCTTATATAACCGTTTTATAACATCATTCCATCCATTAATTAATAATATTTTGTTCATTACATTGTTTCAGGTGAGTTCTTTACATGATTTACATAGACAATTTGTATTTTATTTTCATCCCATATAGAAATAAAATTACATAAGTGGAATGAAATGGTATTAATATTTTCCCATAATAATTAATGGTACCATAAATAGTTTTTTATCATATATGATGATGATTCATTAGATAAAACATTAATGATACCTGTTTAGATCATTTTTGGTGGTTCCTCGATAATCACGAACTTGTTTCATTATATAAATTAATGATATGCCTAGAAGTTCATTCTAGAACATAAAAGTGGTTGCATAATACAATTTAAATTCTGTTTCATCTCTAATTTTTTTACAAATATATTTTAAGGAATTAAAGGAATTTTCAAAGACATCATCCATGATTTTGGAAAACGACACACCATGACAATGTCTTTATTAGAGGGAGAGAAGATGAAGTACGTTAAAGAATTTTTTTACATGAACATGATAATATCCATCATATATATGATTATGTATATTTCATTCCTATTGGATAAGGGGAAGAGAAGATATTATAAGAAAAGAAATGGAATTTAAATGAAAACATAAGAATAAGAAAACAGATTTTTACCTTTTGATCTCTTCTCCTTGAGATCCTCCTTAAGGACTTTTGATTTGAAATTTTGTTGAGACCACAAGGTCTAGGACATAGAGAAGAGCCTTGGAAAGTAAATTGTATAGAACATAGAAAATTATCAAATCTTGAGTGGTGTGAGAGGAATATGGGGTGAGGGGTGGTTTATATAGTGGAGGGAGGAGGGTTTTCTTAATGTTTTAATCATAGGTTATTATTTTTTCATAAGAAAAGAAATAGTAAAGATTTCAATACCAAAAATATTAATAAGTTCATTTGAGTTCGAACTAATGGTCTAATAAATCATCCATGATTAAGGGAATACATTATTGATCTCATTATGTATTTATACTTTAATTATCATATTTTATTATTCACAAAATTTTTACATATTTTAGAAAAAAAATCCACCCTAACCAATTTTCAATGAGAAGAATCCAAAAATGAACTCAATTTTTTAAATATAATTTCCGAAACAAGATTGATTTTATTTTTAACTAAAATCAATATATTCTTGAGAAAATAAAATTTTAAAATTAAAATTACTTTTCTTACACATTGAAAATTACTTAAGGTATCTAAAAATTTTCTTATAATCATAAGTCATAAAAATAATTATTTATGAATACATTTTATAAAAATAAATTTTCATTTATATTGTTAAATTAATCATAATTTTGTAATTAAATATACATTTATTTATTCTAAAAAAATACGAATACATAATTAATAATTTTTAAACTATTTATGTACTTATATCATGATATAATTATATCATATTGAAACTTATAAGATGGATAAGTATTATTTATAATTTAAATGGTGAATTTACTATTTATAATTATACATTACTATTCATAAGGATCAAGTTACCATTCAAAAGGGTACATTACTATTTATTAGGGTCAAGTCACTATTTATAATGAAATGTTACTATTAATTAGGGTCATGTTACTATTCATAAGTGTATGTAACTATTGATAAGGGTAGGTTACTATTCACCAAAAATTATATTTGTTCTACCAGATTCCAAAAAACATACTGATCGCAACCATGTATGTCAATTTTTCAAAATTAAAAACCCAAAAAAGGCACAATTATGTTTAATACTAATTAATTTATAAGTACCAAAGTTGTTATAATTTTTCATTGGCATTGCTTTAGCACTAAAAATAATTTTTATAATAATCATTGATAGAATATAATTTTCATGTTCTAAGTTATATCTATACTATATTTCTCATATAATGTCATTAATAAAATTTATACAAAAAATACTTCTTTATTATGTCACAAAAATATACCGTATTAAAAAAACAATATTTTTTTTCTATTTATAAAAAGTTGTTCTTTTTTAGAAAATTATCACAAATTCATACTAAGATGATTTAAACATGATTAATTCAAAAATAATAATATTTTTTCCCTATAATAATTCAATAATTTAATAATTAATTTATTAAAAATAATATAATAAATTATTTATTTTGAAAACTACTATCTAAATAATATAAAAAAATTATTTTATAAATACATAGGTTATTACAGTGCGGCCTTGGGTGTACTGTTAAAGAAAATTTTACACCTTTCATTACCCTATATAATTCCCTACATGGTTAAGGGAAACCATGAAGAATGGCTCACATGATTTCTTCTAATAGTGAGACCCATTTAATTTTCCCACTGTCTAGGGTTTCGAGCTCCGAAAAAGCCTTGGACACCACCATCTACTCTGTGAACTTATTAATAATCTATATTAGGCCTAAAAAATATTTCAACAAAAAATTAGAGGATCAATACATAAAAAACTAGGTTCTGACAATCTTCCCCTATTAAAGGATCTATTCCCCGAGTTCACATTCCAATGGCGGTGAAGCACTGTGTGAGATCAACATCAGCCACTAGGCAAGCATATTGGGACCCTTTTCCCATGAATCATTATGTACACGACTATGTTACCATAACACCCACACTAAATGGTTGGACTGGCCTCAAATATCCTTTATACTCTTGTCGATGATGCACATTATATACTCCTCAAAAGAAACTTCACCGTTTAGCTCTACATCATCGGGATCAAAATAATGAAACTGAGCGACATGATAAAAAGTGGTAAAAAATGGATGAAATCATTCATGACATGATACCTATGAGATAATAGAAATTGATAGGCTACCATCCCATCTCTATCTAATATTTTAAAAGGACCAAAAAATCATGACAACTACTTACCATTCCTTTGAATCCATCTATACCTGAGTCTGGGTGACATCCACAAGAAGAAACAACTAACACTCTCAAACACCAGTGTTTGTATATAGAGAAAATCATATGTTTTTTTTGACTAGAATGAGAAATATAAATACCCTTATTAATTACCTTAGCCTAATCCAAAGTCACTTGAACGTGATAAGGACACAGTAGTGATACATCTTCTATCTCTAATCAACATAAGGATGAAAATAATAACTTACCATATAATACCCCATAAGGATCCATTTCTATCGTCTCGAAAACAATTTTATTTATTGTGAAGTTTGATGAGAGGGATATGATTCTCCAAATAACGGAATAAATTAAGGGTGAATTCTTGGATCACATCTTACAATACATGTATAGTACATTTTTATCTCCATCTATCTTGGGGTGAAAGGTTGTGCGCAAAATCCTATGTGTACAGATAGATCTCTATAACCCCTACTAGAACATCGATGTCAAACATGTTTTGTTATTGGAATAGAGACTTTGGGGGACCCCATTTAGCTATATAATATCCTAAAAATACAACATTGCTAGCTCATCAATTGAGAATGTATCATTGATAGGAAAGAAGTGGGATACTTTAGTCAGTTGATCCATGAATACCTAAACAACATCACTACCTCGAGATGACCTAATTATGTCAATGAATAAATCGATTGAAAAATACTACCATTTAAATTATGGAATATGTAATGATTTTAGAATACAATTGGGTTTCAAGTTTTCCACCTTCACCTTAGGATTGGTGGAACACCAAGTGATAAAACATTATATTTGGAATTTCATACTTGGACACAAATACTAACAGTGAATATTACAAAACATCATGTAGATACATGGGTGAACTGCCCATTTAGAGCATATGAATCACAAATAAGCTATTCCCTCATATATATGGGAACCCATATACTCTAATGTATACACATGAAGTCAACATCATCAGAAATAAAATAGGAAGGTGAGTCCTCATCAGAAACACCTTCCTCTAGGACCATGACCTCATGATCTAAAACCTACATCTTCTTCACATTCTAGATAAGTGACTGGTTAATTGATATAAATGAAATTATAGAATATACATGATGTTCCTTCACCTTGATGTGAAACACAAAAAATAGAGCCATAAGATTCCATTCATTACTAGCCTGCTAAATTTCCTGTGTCTGAGTCCTCTTACTCTGAGCTTCAAAAAAATAATTGTCCTTCCCAGACATATATGCATGCTTGAATTCAAAGGAATATAAGTATTCAAACGCTATTCACTATCTAGAATTAAATTCTCATTGTATGGGAATATACCTGAGTAGTTTGTTTCCATTAAACACTATAAAATGTTCTCCCTATTGGCAATTCATCCAACAAAATAAGGAACGTACAATAGCTTCCATCCTATGACGGTGCATATGGAATTTCACTAATGAGGACTAATCTACTATAAACCATGCACAACTACTTGAGATTCCTACATTATAATTTCTCTTAGTATGATTCCTAATACACCATAATATATTATATATATTTCTCATAGGTCAATCAAAAACTGGATTGATGGTGAAGTCAATCTACCTTTCAGCTCTTAAAAAGATATATCATAGGATTCATGCCACATAAAATTTACATCCTTCTTAGTAATGTCCGTAATAATTTTTTCTACACATGATTAGACCTACATAAACCATCTTTAGATCCTAGATATCCCTAAAAAACTTTTGATTTCCAATATCTTCATGGGATACTCTAAGGTAACCATAACTCTAACCTTCCATGGTTCAACATAAAATCTTGTCTCAAAGATAACATGACCACTAAAGTGAACCTTATTGGTTTATAAATTACATGTAATGATATAATTATACATATAGTGTCTCAATATATACAAAGTGATCTCAAGATGAGTGACATGGTCATTTCAAGTATGATAATATACAATAATGACATATATAAATTCCACCATAAAGAAATACAAATTTTAATGTAAACCCCTATAAATCATGCCCATGATGATAGAATTCATGTTATTACGATTGAAATACATCCTGGTATAGTCATATATGGTGCAATAACTTGATAAATCCATACATGGAATATCTGAATGGCTGAATCAATCTTAATGATTACCTAGTATCAAGAAGATCATCAAGAGAACACTATCTCGTATGAGCCAGTGAAAAATATAATCAATATGAGGTAAGGGATACAATTTTTCCACTTTAATCTGATTTATCTATCGATAATCCACATAATGTTTTATGGTTCCATCTGCCTTCTTAGTGAAAAGGATCGGTGATGCCTAGGGAGGAGTACTAGTCCATAAAAACCCTTAGCCTCTAAATAATCCAACTATCTCTTGGGGTTGTAAAACTCTATAGTCTCTTTTTGATAAAGAGGAATGGATATTGGTGTAGCTTTAGGTACTAAATCTATTAAAAAAACTACCTCAGACTCAGAATGTAGTAGAGTAATGATTTTAGGGAATACATCCTGGAATTGATTGACTACTAGAGGGAACCCAATCTTATGTAATCGCTGATATTCCATGTAAAGGCTATAAATTTAGGATGTTACTCCACCTAGATGAATATTCATGGTCTAGCTCTACCTTCCTGGACATCTGACATGCCATTGAGAGTATATATACCTCCATCCGATGATGTAAATGATTCCCTTTAACGATACAAATTTACAAAGTCATGATAAGAAACCAACCGTTATATTCCATAAATAACATAAAAACCCAACATAATAAGGATGAATATGTCCTATATGAAACAAAAAACTTTCTACCATAATTAGATTGTCCTTGAAATGGTGTACACCCTCTAAATGTTTACCCAAAGGTGAATTTAGTGTGACAAAGGATAATATATGAATGAATTTGATTCACATATATACAACATGTCATTAATGATAGTAGAGGCTACTAGAATTGTAAATTTAATATTTTATGGTATGACACCCTTCTCTTCCAGTATAGCTCATGCTGAATCCATATAAAACAATTCCCGATCATGTTTTGTACCCAGACTACCAGAATATAGTTCAATATATTGGAAATATATATCTAAAGCGTTTCTAACTAGAACATGAACTCGTCTTCTACATATAAGGCCATTATTACACTAGTTACCTGCTTTTTGAGGTTCTATTGGTCCTTCTACAAAATGTGGAGCAAGAATGGATCCTCTTCCACTTGGACCAGAAGGTAAGGTCTAACAAAAATGTGGAAGATTCCCCAATATAATAAATCCTTGACACTTGATGGGGTCTCTGAGACACTAGGGCCTCTTATTCCTAGTCTTCCCACACTTTTGAAATAAAAAGTAACTGTATTCAGGTGTCAAAAGGATACCATAGCTCAAGGGAATAGTTTAAAAGAGTCACTTCCAATAGTTAGTCGAACCACTACCTTCTTTGGGTTCTGAACAGCTCACACACACACACAGACACCATATTTTTACATCAGGTTTGTGTTAGTGATAAGGGTATTGCTCATTATAATAGATATGGTGTTCAACTAGACAAAATTCATGTGAGAATGAATATGATTTCCCAGTCCATCCTAAAATCATATCTATTTTGCAGACTCATCACCAATATAGATGGGCTCAAATCATTTTTTCTCTGTAAAATGAGATGAATAGTACATAACTGTTAGACAAACCCACTATAGTTTCATGTATCCCCTAAAACAGTCACCCCTCAGGATATTAGAAATGAAATAATAAATGAACCATGAATTTAAATCTCTCCATGTCACTTACCAATATTAACCCTCCTAGTTCAGAATAGAACACCATTTATTTGCACATCCTCAAAGAATATAAGTATCCATTTTCAATCTCCTCTTTACTCGGGTCTCTAAATTCTAGAATATAAACATAACCTTCTTGATCTATAACTATTCATCTTGTGGTCCACCATCCCCTAAAAAGGTGGTTGGATGCTACTACTGTAACTCCCACATAAGATCTCCAATTAAAGGGCCAGAGCATGGAACTCCCTATATAGACTTCAACATTTTTATAAAATATCTTCAAAACCGGGAATCACCACCCATGTCGGGAATAGGAAGAAGTTTCACCAGAGGAACTACTAAAGGTATCACTAGTGGATCTGGTCCCGAAACATCTAGAGAAAGGTAATCACTACCCTCCTGGTGTATGACCGAAGGATGTCCTAGAGACATTATTCTACATATGCCAAAAAAACACCTCATATAAAATTGATAACATCTTAAGTCATAGATACAATAAAATCATAGGTAAAATATATTTCTATAAAATATCTGAACCCCTCTTCCCACTCAAAGAATCAGGTCTGGGTGATACAATCATTTGTATAGGAAAGAATAGGCACTAACTAATTCCCACTACTAAGTTAGTGATTGGGTTAAAATCGATGTTCATGATTCAATTTCATTTTAAATTAATGTTTATAACCCAATTATCTTTGAATGGTTGTACTAATTTGTTCACTATTTATGATCCATAATGTACGATACACATTATGAATCAAAATGTTAGATCCACATAATCTATACCATAACACAACCCATTCCGTGTGACCAATGTTCTATGAATTAATATTATATTGCTTACTACATAGGGTGTTTGTAGTAAAGAATAAAGGAAAACACTATTTAGTTTAAAACAGGAACACTACGTACCAACAATGATTCTACATTTACTATAAATTTTTTAACTGAAATAAATTCTATTTATAATAGTCAAAACACTCGTATATATAACAAAGAAATGGAAAAAACACCATGATCCTATTAAATTTGATGGAGTATTAATGGAATGTAAATATACTAAAAGGTGTCTAAAATGATGCATGATCAATTCTTATTTTCCCTAATCTCATTAGGGAAAAGATAAATTGAAATCCTCACTCATAATAATAATAATATTCATCACATATACTGTGAGTCACCCTATAGGGAATGGATATCAACTGTAATAGTAAAAATACAGAACAACAATTATTATTTTAGGAAACTCAATATTTACACCGAACATGGGTTAGTTACACCCAAGAAACAATAATAACTATGTTCCAAATAAATTATAATCTCTTATAATTTTTTTAAATGGAATGGCATGAAAATAAGTATTCCATTATACCAAATTTTGTCCTCCAAACCTAGGTTCCACTCAATGGTTCCCTCGTGTTGGTTGGACACATTGCATCAAGTACAGCTCCCCGTATGTCAGTGGCTTCCAAACAGAATCAAGGACCTAGGGTTTGTCTATGGGTATTATAAAGACCTGGAATTTCCATGTAATTTTTTTGAAATATATGGTAATTTTACGGGTCCGCAAAAACTGACGGCGCATGATTCCATGGCCCAGAGTGCCCATAATGAATTTCTGAACATTATTCCAGGTACATTCAGTAAATGTGCGAGACAGTTTTCTAAATTTATAACTGATACTCGGAATTGAATTATGAGGGTTCCGTTGAACTCATAGTGCCAGTATTTTCTTAAAGAGACTTTCACCTCAATGGCAGATGGTCGAGAGTGAAAGTTAGTTTTTGGGTTTTTTATGGAAATAATAAATAATATAAACACATGATTTATTTTTATTTTGTTGTAACCACCCACCATGTGGATGTTCATGGGTAGGGTCCACTGAAACTAAACCTCTTCTTCATGTTTAATTGTGGTGAGGACTACCCGAGTTTTCAATAACGTCCAAAATTGAATTAGGGGGGGGGGGACCACCTGACCCCTATTAACGGGTGGAGAAGAAACCACACAACCCCCCTCTTTAATGTGGAGGGGCCTATTGAGGTTCCTCCACATTAATTATGCTAACTCAGCTTAATTAAATGTGCCAACATAGGTGTTTAATTAGGATATTTTGAATTTGTGCCAACAATTAATGTTGGGTGAAACACATTGGTTGGCCATTTTATTTTTGGTGGAGCCTTGGGAGAAAAGCTCTCTAAGGAAGAATTATTTCTCTGAAGGAAGAACTCATTCTTCCAACGAAGAACGTCGAAGATGAACTCCGACCCCGACTTCAACCTTCTTCCTTGAGACTTCCTCCGACGTAGAATGTCTTCGACTAAAATGATCTGACGCACAAAATGACGATCGAGGAAAACGTCGACAACATCAACATCCCTCTTTTTACCAACGATTAGTCTTCTTTCCCGCGACTCCGTCGACGTATCCACCCATGGTAGGGTTTTAATGCTATTTTTATCACTTTCAAGGTACTCCCTTCTTCTATTGTACAAGATTGGGAATGATTAAATTGCGAAATATCATGGTTGATATTCTTTGGTTCGTTCATGTGAACTATATTCTACCACACTAAACATAGAGGCTGCATGCCAAACTAAAATGGCCTGAACCCCCTCCATTGTGCTTCATTATGGTGTTCTTTGGAATGAAGGAAGGCGACAAAGGTGACGAAGGCAATGACACCGACACCCACGGCCACCACGACCCGCGCCCCCCCGCGGAACTCCGGCCAGTCGGCCAAACCGGCCCCGTGCCCATCGACCGAGCCTCCATGTCCATGCGGCTCGCTGGCCGCACTACCTGCTGGCCACACCACGCCGACATCACCACCCGTTGGCCGCGCCACTCTGGTAGCGCCGCCCCCCGGGTGAGCCACCCCGGCCAAACCAGCCTTCTCCCCTCACGGCGCCCCGGCCGAATCGTCCCACGTCCATTCCAGCACCCTAGTCGAGCTGTCCCATGCCCCTCATGGCGCCCCAGCCGAACTGGCCTACTCCCCTCGTAGCACCCCAACCGAACTGGACCCGCGCCCTTGCGCTACCCTCACGGCTGAGCTGCCCAGTGGTAACCGCGGGCTCCGCAACCCCTCGTGGCCCTCATGGTATGCTGGACCTCCCAGGGGAATGAGCCACATTATGGGTGGGGCCTGAACCTGCGGGTCAGGTCGGGACGAACCGAACCTGGTCGGTCCGACCGTGTCGGACTGGACCCGGGCCCACTATGACCTGTATACTTTTTTGGCCATTATATTGGTACTAGACGTCCGTTTGATGAACCGTTAGCGGTGTTGGGAACCTTGGAGTGAGACGACCCCTTTGAGTGATACCCCACTGAGGTTTGGATTGATATGGGGTACGGTCAGGTTGGGTCGAGGACGAATCCAACCGGGCCCCCAGAACTAAAAGGCTAATAACTAACAGACCAGGTGTCTGATTGACGCACCGTCTGTTACGTTGAGACACACATGACGTGGCAGACCATTTTGATACTTCTTTTTGGGACTTTGGTATAGTTGGAGTATCAACCAGTAGCTTGTGGAGCGAATCCTTATGGAGACGAGCGGGCATGGTGTGGAGACCTAGTAGCTCGCTGAGACCTGACGACTGTTGACTGTTTTTTGTAAAGACCCGTAAAATTCAAGGGAAATTTTTTCTTAATTTTCTTTAGAATTTTACAAGAGCGCGGTTTCAGACGACACCTGATTCCGAGGCCCGGAGTGCCCGGAATCAATTTCCGAAGTTTGGCTCGGGTACGTTCAGTGAATGAACGAGCGGGAATTCCTAACTTTTGATCCGGTGCTCGGAATTGAAATCCAAGGGCACCGATGAACTCGCAGCGCCGATATTCGCTTAAAGAGACCTTTTCGGAAGTTGGGTTTGTTGCGGGACGAAAGTTAGTTTTTGGGAGAATTATAAAAAGTTGAATACAAAAATGTGGAATTCTTTTTATTTTACTTTTTTAGGTTAAATCCTCTCAAAGGGAGTTAGGGGTAGGACCCACACCCACTTAACCTCCCTTGAGAGGATTAAGTGTGGTGGGACCCACACGAACCGAAACCTCTCATCTTCTCCCTTAAACTCCCCTTTTAATTTAAGATGGCAAGTTGGTTAATTAATGGCTTGAGTTGTCTTAATTCAAACCTTTGAAATTAAAATGGTTGGATTGACTTAATAAAATAAGCTCTTAGCTTATTTTGTTGGGTTAGAACTCTTTTTCCATCTTGAGAGCTTTTGAGAGCTTTTCTTCCTTCTTCAATCTTTGACGAAGAACGCTCAACATGACGAAGAACGCTCAAGCTCCGACGAAGAACGCCTCTCCTCTCTTCTTTGTCTTCCGTGTCAACGAGAGGTAACGCCGCTTCCTCCTCGGACTCCCTTCATCGGCATACGAAGATTCGCCAACGACGTATCTCTTCGGACGTACCTCTTCGTCATCGGATTTGACGAACGACTACCGTGATGCCCGACCTCCGCGACGTTGTCTTCCGCGGGACGTTGACAAATCTTCGAACCTATACCCAATGTAGGGGTTGTTGATTTTTGTTTAATTATTATTATTGTTCGTGGTTCTAGTATGATTAACGAAAGGATTTTTAAGTTGTGTTATCATTTAACGTGAGGGGGCCGGACCGCATGAACACGGCCGAACCCCATCCATCGTTCTTGTTGATTTACCTTGCGGGTGGAAACAAGGTGGCGTGGTGCCGTCGCACCACGCGGTTAATCGTGCGATTATATTACGCGACGTCGTCGCACCGCGCCATGGAAGAATCATCAAGAACGCGGCGCCGTCGCGCCGCGTTGAAGGAAATCAAAGGCGCGACGGAGGGGCGCGGTGCCGTCGCACCGCGCCGGACGACGAACACCGCGGCCGGTTCCGGGCCGCGGCGGGAGGAGAAGACCGGCGGTCGGGCCGCCGGCGTCGGAAGCCGGAAAGGGGACCAGATTTTCCGGTCCCGTTGGAGAAAACCGGCCGGCAGTTGGCCGGCCGGAAGGTCAAAGGCCGGGGGAAAATTAATTCCCCGGCCAGCTTCTAAAACCCCCCCTCATTTATGAGGGGGGCGGTTTCCTTGAGGGGGGGCAGGCGGCCCCCCGGATCCTCCTCAAAGCGGGCCCCCAGGAGGGGGGCCGTTGATTGACAAAACGGCGCGGCTATGCCGTGACGCCATTTGAAGAAGCGGGGGGCTTTGCCCCCCCCCCCCCCCCCCGCGTGCTGCCTCCGTGCGGCGCCAGGCCGCCGCGCCGCCGTTTCGAATCAGTTTCGGTCTTTTGGCCATAACTTGAGCCACGAAACTCCGATCGACGAACCGTCTACGGAAACACGATTCTTGTATCGAGACGGTCGTTTTGGTATATCGCACTCAAAGTTACGGAATACTTTGAGTTCGGCCGGGTTGGTTCGTTCACGAAACCAACCGGGCCTTCGGAGCGGAAACGCTCATATCTTGAGCTACGGACGTCCGATTGACGTGCCGTCAGCTTTGTTGCGTTCCTCTTAGTGAGACGGATCATTTGGCATACTCCGCCCGAGGTTTGGACGCAGGTGGAGTACGGTCGGGTTGGTTTTTCCTTAAAAACCAACCGGTCCCCGGGGACGAAAATGCCAATAACTCTCAGACCGGGCGTCTGATCGACGCGCCGTCTGTTGCGTTGAGTTCCTGTTGACGATACAGAACTTTTGGATACATCAACTCTAGACTTTGTGACAGTTGATGTATCAGCCTCTCAGCTCGTGGAGCGAACCCTCCGAACGAGCTTGCTGTGTGCGGGAACCCTAGTGCTGGCTGCGACTGTTACTGTGACTACTACTACTACTACTGCTACTGTGACTGCGATGACGACAGTACATAGATCCTGTGTGGATTCGACGACGACGACTACAGCACTCAGCGATCCTACGTGGGTCAGTGCTACAGGTCCTGTGTGGGTCCGATCCTATGTGGGTCTTTGCGCTCAGCGGTCCTGTGTGAACCAGCGCCAACAAGTCCTACGTGGGCCCGATCCTGTGTGGGTCTTTTGCGGGGGTTAGTTACCTATCGATCCTTCGTGGGTCCGACGACTTAGATGGATCAGAGATCATCTTTATCGTCTTTCGAATAAGTATACCTGTGTGAGCTGAATCCTGCTGCTTTCCTGTGTGGATTGTGTTATGCTATCCTGTGTGGATTACGTTTTGCTTTCCTGTGTGGAATACGTTTACTTTCCTGTGTGGACTGAGTTGTACTTGGGCTCGGAGGTTGGAGCGTATTTGAAATTGATGACTTAGGTATATGTATGGGCATATACCTAAGCAGTGTCGGTTATTACTTCGTGATTGTTCCTTTCTTCATGGTTTATCCTTTGTGGATTTGAGAGACCTTCAGGGGTCTCGGGGTCCCTACTGAGTAGCTTATACTCACCCCTGCACGGGCTTTGCCCGCACTATGTTGTGTTGGTTGCAGAGGACAGACAGTGTTGACCTTAGCTGAGGCTTGCAGAGCGGGACGGTACCCGGAGGTGGACCACTGGGCGGGACGTGCTCGGAGCGGACGACGGGACCCGTGGAGCAGAGGAGCTATCTGTACCCACCCTTCAGGTGGGATTTCCAGTGGACATCTCGGTGTAGCGGATTTTACTTTTCAGTTGCTGTTTTCCCTTTCGAGTTGTACTTTACTTTCAGTTTGGGTTTGTATACTGGCCCATTTACTTTTCCGCACTTTCAGTTGTACTTTGCTTTTGTTTGGTGTTTACTTTCCGCTTGCTTACTCTGTGGTGTTTGTTTACTTTACAAAGGCAATGCCTTCCCTTTTTACCGGAATTTACGCCTTGGTGCTAGTCGCCAGCCCCTGGCCTATGGAAGGCAGGCTTGGGGTAGTCACGGCACGGACCCTGAGGGCGGGTCGTGACAAATTGGTATCAGAGGCGGTCGGTTCTACCGAGAACTCTGATCTTTTCTATGTGAAGCAATAATGTTTAGCATATTGAGTGTGGTTATCAGTCCAGGGAGTCTAGTGTTGGTGCGGCGGCCGACGTATCCGTACACCAGGACCCTGACTTCTGATTTCCGACTTAATGCACGAAAACATTGATTGCGTGTGTGTTTCAAAGTTTTCTTTGTGATTACTTATATCATCTCACCAGGTATACTGTTCTGACCGTGGCGCACCTGTTTCCTTTTCAGGATGGCCCCACGACGGCAGCCAGCTAGGGTTCCGAGAGTCGAGCGTGACGACAGCCCACCGAGCGACGAGGCCTCGGTGCAGGGCCCTTTGTCAGCAGTGGCACCGGCGGTAGCTGTAACCGCCGAGCCCCCGATGCTTCCAGCAGCAGCCGCTGACGATTCACGTCGCCTCAGCGCACTGTATGAGTTTCAGTTCCAACGACCACCCAGGTTTCGCTGGGAGACGGATCCCCAGGCAGCAGAGGACTGGCTGGAGGCAGTGGTACGAGTGTTTAGGCTAGTGAGGACACCAGCAGACCTCATGGTGATCCTTGCTGCGAGCCTACTACACGCAGCAGGAGGACGATGGTGGAGCTTGATGCTCCAGGTACACGATGAGGCATCTCTAGTTTGGACGGACTTTGAGATCCTCTTCCGCTCGGAGTTCGTCCCAGCCACCCTTCGTGCGGTGCATATCCAGGAGCTTCTACAGCTGCGGCAGGGCAGCATGACGGTCGCTCAGTACTCGGCGAGATTTACCGATCTCTCGCGCTATTCGACCAACATGGTACGGGACCCATTCTTCCAGGCCTGGACCTTCGAGCAGGGTTTGAGACACGAGATCAGGGCATCGCTGATCTCCCTCAGCATACCGACTCAGACAGGAGTACTGGAGCGGGCCCTTCTGATCGAGAGCTTTCTTGCTGAGTCTACACCAGCGCAGCGACCCACCGCAGGGCGGCACGTGGCATAGTCATCTGCAGCAGGCAGTCGACGGATGACTCAGGGGTCCAGACAGACCAGACCTTCGGGCAGACGACCTCAGGACACAGGCTCAGCAGTGCGGGGCACATAGCGAGGAGCCAGTCTTTCGAGAGGCAGACAGTGCTACTCGTGCGGCGGGCAGGACCACATGGCTCGTGACTGCCCGACCCGCCGTGCCGAGGAGCAGCAGACGGTTGAGGGACCACCGAGGCAGAGGCAGAGGGTCGACTGTGGCGGTCCGCAGGGAGGAGGCGGACGAGGCAGAGGAGCTGGACGAGCAGCCGGTGGTGGGCGACGCTTTGAGGCTCTGCCACCACCACCACCAGAGGGTCCACCCCGACCACAGAGAGCTGGCGGGCAGAGACAGCCACAGCTCCAGGTAGTAGAGGCCTACGACCACGGCGCACCCGAGATGATTCGAGGTACTATCTGTGTCTATTCCACCCTTGCTGCAGTTCTTATAGACACAGGAGCGAGTCACTCTTTTATAGCCGCTGCCCTTGTTCGGAGCTCGGAGATTCCGACAGAGCCGTTGGCTCGATCCTTACGGCTAGAGACTCCTACGGGTGCAGACTCGACAATTACGCACTGGTTCCGGAAGTGTGAGCTTACTCTAGGAGGCGAGAGCTTCGGCTGGGATCTTCTTGTAGCAGCGTCGAGGCCTTACGATTTCATCTTGGGCATGGATTGGCTATCTACGGTCCATGCATAGATTGACTGTTTTAGGCGCATGGTGCGATGTGTACGCACCGACGGGAGCAGGTTCACCTTCACCGGTGAGAAGGGAGCCTTAGCAGCACAGGATGGACTTACGCGGAGGAGAGGACAGCCCATCACTCATCAGTTGGCTAGCCTTATCCTTGGAGAAGTTGACGTGCGGAGTCCTGGTTTTCCTGCAGTGGTGGATCAGTTTGCGGACGTTTTTCCCAACGACGTCCCTGGGCTACCTCCTCGTACAGAGGTAGACTTTTATATTGACTTGTACCCCAGGACAGCCCCGATATCCACTCCAGCATATCAGATGGCCCCCGCCGAGCTTCGAGAGCGACGGGTACAGTTGGAGGACTTGCAGGGCAAGGGGTTCATCCGATCCAGTGTTTCACCCTGGGCTTCCCCGATATTGTTCGCCAAGAAGGCGGACGGGAGCTTGCGACTTTGTGTTGACTATCGTCGCCTGAACCAGGTGACATTGAGGAACAAGTATCCGCTACCGAGGATTTATGACCTCTTTGATCAGCTCAAGGGAGCACGGTGGTTCTCGAAGATAGACCTCAGGTCAGGCTATCATCAGCTCAGAGTCAGATACGAGGATGTGCAGAAGACGGCCTTCAGATGTCGGTATGGCCACTATGAGTTCTTGGTTATGCCTTTCGGTGTAACCAATGCTCCAGCAGTGTTCATGTCTCTCATGAACAGGATCTTCCATCCTTACCTCGATCGGTTTGTCGTGGTCTTCATCGACGACATTCTGATTTACTCTACGACTGAGGAGGAGCACGCCTATCACTTGCGAGTTGTACTAGACACACTCCGAGAGCACCATATTTATGGTAAGCTCTCGAAGTGCCAGTTCTGGATACGTGAGGTCCACTTCTTGGGACATGTTATCTCTAAGGCGGGAGTTGCAGTGGATCCCGCGAAGATTGAGGCTGTGTTAGCATGGGAGCCACCCCGGAGCATGACTGAGGTTCGGAGTTTCTTGGGACTAGATGGATACTATCGGAGATTCGTGCCAGACTACTCTAGAGTTGCAGCACCACTCACAGCTTTGACGAAGAAGGGGAAACCCTTCGTATGGTCAGACAGATGTCAGCAGAGCTTCCAGGAGCTGAGACAGAGATTGACCAGCGCACCTATCTTGAGGTTTCCTGAGGAGGGAGTAGGGTACGTAGTTTACTGCAATGCATCAGGGACCGGATTCGGATGTGTTATGATGCAGGAGCGGGCAGTGATCGCCTATGGATCACGTCAGTTGAGGCCACATGAGCAGAACTACGCTACCCATGACCTGGAGTTAGCAGCAGTGGTCTTCGCTCTGAAGACATGGCGACACTATCTGATGAGCAAGCGCTTTACAGTCTTTTCTGATCATAAGAGTCTCAGGTATATCTTCTCTCAGAAGGACCTGAACCTGAGATAGCGGCGATGGCTCGAGTTCCTCCAGGACTATGACTTTGAGATAGTCTATACTCCAGGGAAGGGGAACGTAGTAGCCGATGCCCTTAGCAGGAGGACAGGCATTCAGCTCCTTGAGGAGGCGACAGAGCAGCTAGCCTCTTTGCAGATATCCTTTGTGGATAGAGATGGAGCAGCCTTCCTTCAGTCTCTCACAGTCACTCCTCCACTACTACATCGAGTCAGAGAGGCACAGCGTGGGGATGCTGACTGTGAGACACGACGTGCACAAATATCCTCGGGACAGGCACCTGATGGTTTATCCCTTGGAGCAGAGCACGACATCCTTTTCAGAGGACGTACCATGGTACCAATCGCTTTGCGAGAGGAAGTGCTGAGAGAGTTTCACACTTCTCCTTTGGCGGTACATCCTGGAGTGGCGAAGATGTACCAGGACCTCAGACGATAACACTGGTGGTCGGGCATGAAGAAGGCAGTAGCAGAGTTCGTTTCTCGATGCCTCACCTGCCAGCAGGTGAAGGCAGAGCATCAGGTACCAGCAGGCTTGGTACAACCCTTGGAGGTTCCGGAGTGGAAGTGGGACGGCATATCTATGGACTTCGTGACTGGACTTCCACGCCCTTCCAGAGGTCACGACTCCATTTGGGTGATTGTTGACCGACTCACCAAGTCGGCACACTTCTTACCCATCAGAGAGCAGGGCTCAGTGGAGAGCTTGGGACGTCTCTACGTTCAGGAGATTGTGCGGCTCCACGGTGTGCCATCATCTATCGTCTCCGATCGAGATGCTCGCTTTACTTCCCGGCTTTGGAAGGGGTTACAGGAGGCGTTCGGGACGCAGCTACGTCTGAGCACAGCCTTTCACCCTCAGACGGATGGTCAGACGGAGAGGACCATTCAGACTCTCGAGGACATGCTCCGCGCATGTGTCCTCGACTTTGGTCGTAGCTGGGAGGACCACCTACCCTTGGTGGAGTTTGCGTACAACAACAGATACCACTCCACCATCGGGATGGCACCGTACGAGGTGTTGTACGGCCGACCTTGTAGATCTCCTTTGTGCTAGAGAGACCCTGGAGAGTCAGCACTGGTGGGACCGGAGATGGTCCAAGCCACGACAGAGAAGGTCCAGGTCATCCAGGAGCGGATGAGGACAGCTCAGAGCCGGCAGAAGTCATATGATGACAGGAGGCGGAGGTCACTATAGTTCGAGGATGGCGACCACGTCTTCTTGCGGGTCTCACCTCGACGTGGTATTCGGAGATTTGGACGAGGCGGCAAGTTATCTCCGCGCTTCATCGGACCCTTCCAGGTCCTCAGCAGGGTTGGCGAGGTAGCTTATCGCCTGGCTCTACCACCTCAGTTGCACCGGGTGCACGACGTCTTCCACGTGTCTCAGCTGAGGAGATACGTGCACGACCCGACGCACATCATTGATCATGACGAGCTTGACGTTGACGATGGGGAGACTTTTACAGAGGTCCCGGTGAAGATAGAGGATCGACAGGAGCAGGTCCTGTGTGGGCGATCGATTCCTCTTGTGCGCATCAGATGGCAGCACGGGAATCTCCAGGAGAGCACATGGGAGCGGGAGGCTCAGATGCGTTCTCAGTACCCTCATTTGTTTCCCTAGTTTTTGATGTATCTTTACGGGGACGTAAAGCCCTAAGGTGGGAGTAATGTAAAGACCCGTAAAATTCAAGGGAAATTTTTTCTTAATTTTCTTTAGAATTTTACAAGAGCGCGGTTTCAGACGGCACCTGATTCCGAGGCCCGGAGTGCCCGGAATCAATTTCCGAAGTTTGGCTCGGGTACGTTCAGTGAACGAACGAGCGGGAATTCCTAACTTTTGATCCGGTGCTCGGAATTGAAATACGAGGGCACCAATGAACTCGCAGCGCCGATATTCTCTTAAAGAGACCTTTTCGAAAGTTGCGTTTGTTGCGGGACGAAAGTTAGTTTTTGGGAGATTTATAAAAAGTTGAATAAAAAAATGTGGAATTCTTTTTATTTTACTTTTGTAGGTTAACTCCTCTCAAAGGGAGTTAGGGGTGGGACCCACACCCACTTAACCTCCCTTGAGAGGATTAAGTGTGGTGGGACCCACACGAACCTAAACCTCTCATCTTCTCCCTTAAACTCCCCTTTTAATTTAAGATGGAAAGTTGGTTAATTAATGGCTTGAGTTGTCTTAATTCAAACCTTTGAAATTCAAATGGTTGGATTGACTTAATAAAATAAGATCTTAGCTTATTTTTTTGGGTTAGAACTCTTTTTCCATCTTGAGAGCTTTTGAGAGCTTTTCTTCCTTCTTCAATCTTTGACGAAGAACGCTCAACTTGACGAAGAACGCTCAAGCTCCGACGAAGAACGCCTCTCCTCTCTTCTTCGTCTTCCGTGTCAACGAGAGGGAACGCCGCTTCCTCCTCGGACTCCCTTCGTCGGCATACGAAGATTCGCCAAAGACGTATCTCTTCGGACGTACCTCTTCGTCATCGGATTTGACGAACGACTACCGCGACGCCCGACCTCCGCGACGTTGTCTTCCGCGGGATGTTGAAAAATCTTCGAACCTATACCCAATATAGGGGTTGTTGATTTTTGTTTAATTATTATTCTTGTTCGTGGTTCTAGTATGATTAACGAAAGGATTTTTAAGTTGTGTTATCATTTAACGTGAGGGGGCCGGACCGCATGAACACGGCCGAACCCCCTCCATCGTTCTTGTTGATTTACCTTGCGGGTGGAAACAAGGTGGCGTGGTGCCGTCGCACCACGCGGTTAATCGTGCGATTATATTACGCGACGTCGTCGCGCCGTGCCATGGAAGAATAATCAAGAACGCGACGCCGTCGCGCTGCCTTGAAGGAAATCAAAGGTGCGACGGAGGGGCGCGGTGCCGTCGCACCGCGCCGGACGACGAACACCGCGGCCTGTTCCGGGCCGCGGCGGGACGAGAAGACCGGCGGCCAGGCCGCCGGCGTCGGAAGCCGGAAAGGGGACCGGATTTTCCGGTCCCGTTGGAGAAAACTGGCCGGCAGTTGGCCGACCAGAAGGTCAAAGGCCGGGGGAAAATTAATTCCCCGAACAGCTTCTAAAACCCCCCCTCATTTATGAGGGGGGCAGTTTCCTTGAGGGGGGGCAGGCGGCCCCCCGGATCCTCCTCAAAGCGGGCCCCCAGGAGGGGGGCCGTTGATTGACAAAACGGCACGGCTATGCAGTGCCGCCATTTGAGGAAGCGGGGGGCTTTGCCCCCCCCCCCCCGCGTGCTGCCTCCGTGTGGCGCCAGGCCGCCGCGTCGCCGGCCGGCCGGCCGGCCGGGCCGGGTCGGACCCGGGTCGGACCCGGGTCGGCCCGGACCCGGACCCCCCCCGTTTCGAATCAGTTTCGGTCTTTTGGCCATAACTTGAGCCACAGACCTCCGATCGACGAACCATCTACGGCAACGCGATTCTTGGATCGAGATGGTCGTTTTGGTATATCGCACTCAAAGTTACGGAATTCTTTGAGTTCGGCCGGGTTGGTTCGTTCACGAAACCAACCGGGCCTTAGGAGCGAAAACGCTCATATCTTGAGCTACGGACGTCCGATTGACGTGCCGTCAGCTTTGTTGCGTTCCTATTAGTGAGACGGATCTTTTGGCATACTCTGCCTGAGGTTTGGACGCAGGTGGAGTACGGTCGGGTTGGATTTGCCTTAAAAACCAACCGGGCCCCGGGGACAAAAATGCCAATAACTCTCAGACCGGGCGTCCGATCGACGCGCCGTCTATTGCGTTGAGTTCCTGTTGATGATACGGAACTTTTGGATACATCAACTCTGGACTTTGTGACAGTTGATGTATCAGCCTCTCAGCTCGTGGAGCGGACCCTTCGAACGAGATTGCTGTGTGCTGGAACCCTAGTGCTGGCTGCGACTGTTACTGTGACTACTACTGCTACTACTGCTACTGTGACTACGACGACGACAGTACAGAGATCCAGTGTGGATTCGACGACGACGACTACAGCACTCAGCGATCCTACGTGGGTCAGTGCTACAGGTCCTGTGTGGGCCCGATCCTGTGTGGGTCCGATCCTGTGTGGGTCTTTGCGCTCAGCGGTCCTGTGTGAACCAGCGCCTAGAGGTCCTACGTGGGCCCGATCCTGTGTGGGTCTTTTGCGGGGGTTAGTTACCTATCGATCCTTCGTGGGTCCGACAACTTAGATGGATCAGAGATCATCTTTATCATCTTTCAAAGAAGTATACCTGTGTGAGCTGAATCCTGCTGCTTTCCTGTGTGGATTGTGTTATGCTATCCTGTGTGGATTACGTTTTGATTTCCTATGTGAAATACGTTTACTTTCCTGTGTGGACTGAGTTGTACTTGGGCTCGGAGGTTGGAGCGTATTTGAAATTGATGACTTAGGTATATGTATGGTCATATACCTAAGCAGTGTCGGTTATTAATTCGTGATTGTTCCTTTCTTCGTGGTTTATCCTTTGTGGATTTGAGAGACCTTCAGGGGTCTCGGGGTCCCTACTGAGTAGCTTATACTCACCCCTGCATGGGCTTTGGCCGCACTACGTTGTGTTGGTTGCAGATGACGGACAACGTTGACCTTAGCTGAGGCTTGCAGAGCGGGACGGTACCCGGAGGTGGACCACTGGGCGGGACGTGCTCGGAGCGGACGGCGGGACCCGTGGAGCAGAGGAGCTATCTGTACCCACCCTTCAGGTGGGATTTCCAGTGGACAGCTCGGTGTAGCGGCTTTTACTTTTCAGTTGATGTTTTCCCTTTCGACTTGTACTTTACTTTCAGTTTGGGTTTGTATACTGGCCCATTTACTTTTCCACACTTTCAGTTGTACTCTGCTTTTGTTTAGTGTTTACTTTCCGCTTGCTTACTCTGTGTTGTTTGTTTACTTTACAAAGGCAATGCCTTCCCTTTTTACCGGAATTTACGCCTTGGTGCTAGTCGCCAGCCCCTGGCCTATGGAAGGCGGGCTTGGGGTAGTCACGGCACGGACCCCGAGGGAGGGTCGTGACATTTTTGACTCGGAGGGACTCTACTAGCTCAGTGGGGAGGGCCTTGGTGTTTCGGCAGACCCATAGTGGGGAGCACCATGGTGTCGAGTCAGACCCATGGTACTCGACATGAGGATTACCTCTGTAGGCTGCGAGGGGGAGCGCCCACGGCTGACCCATGATGGGGAGAACACTTGGTGACATAGAAAATACATGGTACTCGATAGGAGGAGTACCTCAGCAGTCCAAGGTTAGTGTGAAGCACGCTTGGTGTCGCGGAATTCCCACATTACTCGATAGAGGAGGAGTTCTCCAGCAGCCGAGGTTTTGACAATGTCACTGGGGATGTTACTTGATACTACCCCTAGAATAAAATCTTGGTTGAGCTGAGTTAGTTTTTCGGTGTTTTCCTCAGGATTGATATGGATCATTTGATAACTTAAGTATATGTATGGGTATATAACTAAGTGAGATTTTCTATTGATTTAAAACATGTGGTTTATTTTTGTTGGATTTTGTGAGACCTTGAGGGTCTCGGGGTCCCTACTGAGTATCGTTATACTCAACCCTGTATGGGCTATGCCCAGACCTTTTTGTGTTGGTTGCAGACAACAGACAGTGCTGACTAATGATGAGAGTACTAGGACTGGACGGTGCCCGGAGGTGGACCATACGATGTGTCGGTACGTGGAGGAGACAGACAGACGTGGAGTGCTGAAGAGGCTATATTTACCTACCCTTCAGTTAAGAATCCCGAAGGATGGCCCAATATCTGCTTTTCATTCATTTCTTCTGTTGGATTGTTTTCAGTTCTACTTGTACATTTATTTATGGGCTTGTATTCTGGCCCCTTTTTACTTACTGTACTCACTTGTTTAATATACAGTTGGCTTGCGTTCGTATCTTGATGTCTGTTTGGATGTGTGTATTTATAGGTTATAAAGGCAATGCCTTCCCAATTTTATGGAACACGCCTTTGGTGCTAGTCGCCAGCCCCTAGCCTATGGAAGGCAGGCATGGGTTAGTCATGACACGGGCCCCGGGGGACGGGTCATGAAAAATTGGTATCAAAGGAGTCGGTTCTACCGCAGAACTTTGGACTCTATTCTTTTCTATGAAGCAATAGTGTTAAGTGTAGTGAGTGTGGTTTTTATTTTAGGGAGTCCAGTTTTGGTGTAGTGGCCAACATATCCATACACTAGGACCCTGATTTCTGATTTCTGACTCAGTGCACGAAAACACTGATTGCGTGTGTGTTTTCAAAAGTTTTCTTTAAGTCATCTCACCAGGTCATCTCACCGGGTATAACTATTTTACTGTAGTGCACCTGTTTCTTTTCAGGATGCCTCTACACAGATAGCCACTCAGGGTTCTGAGATTTGTATGCATTGATAGCCCGCCGAGTGACGAGGCCTCAGTGCAGGGCCCTTTTTCAGTTGAGGTACTAGTGGAGGCACCAGTGGTACCACTACCCGTTGGGCCACTGATGCCACCAGCCCCAGCAGCAGACGGTGCAAGCCGGTTGAGCGCATTTCATGATTTCCAGCCCCAGAGGCCTCCCAGGATCAGAGAAGAGGCGGACCCACATGCAGCTGAGGATTGGATGAAGGCCATGTTGAGAGTTTTTCGACTGGTAGGGACACCAACAGATTTCATTGTGATTATTGCCGCCAGACTTATATAGGCAGTAGCAGGAAGATGGTGGAGTTTGATGCTCCAGGTTCACGATAAGGTGACACTTCTCTGGGAAGACATAGAGAGCCTACTTCAGGTAGATATTTTCCCAACGACTCTTCGCACAGTGCGCATTCATGAGCTACTTCATCTATAGCAGGGCATCATGACTGTAGCTCAATACTCAACGAGGTTCATAGACCTTTCACGCTACTCAATAGATATAGTGTGGGACCCATTATTTAGGGCATGGAACTTCGATCAAAGAATCAGAAGGGATATCATGGCTTCGGTGATCTCACTCAGCATCCCAACACAGGTAGGGGTGTTAGAGAGATCCCTCATAGTGGATAGTTTCCTTGCTGAGTAGTCTCTAGTAACGAGATCCACCACCAGTCGACATGTAGCGGAGTCTTCTGCATCTGACAGCAGACAAATGTCGCAGAGGTTCAAGAGGACCATACCTACAGGTGTAAGACCGCATGACTTAGGATCAGTTGTCCAGGGTAGCTGAAGCAGAGAAATACATGCCAGGAGCAGGTAGTGTTTCACATGCGGCGGGTAGGGTAACATGGATTGTGACTGTCTGACCCACTGTAGGGATGATGAAAATATGGTCGAGGGACCACCCAGGTAGAGATAAATATTCGATCGAGGTGGTCTGCAGGGAGTAGGTGGACATGGCAAGGGAGCAGGCCGTGCAGCTGGCGGTGGGTGACGATTCGAGATATTACCGCCACCACCACCAGGAGGTCCACCCCGACCACAGGGAGCAGGTGGATATGGAAGAGCTCACCTCTAGGCAGCTCAGGCTTACGATCATGGAACTCTGGAAAAGATTCTAGGTACAATATGTGTCTACTACACAATAGCTGCAGTACTTATAAACACAGGAGGTAATCATTCTTTTATTTCCACTTCCCTCATTTGGATTTCAGAGATTCTGACGGAGCCGTTGGATCAATCCTTATGGCTAGAGACTCCTACGGGAGTAGATTCGACGATTACGCACTAAGGCCGGAAGTGCGAACTTACTCAAGGAGGTGAGAGCTTTAGCCAGGATCTCCCAGTAGTGGCGTCGAGGCCTTACGACGTCATATTGGGTATGGAATGGTTACCTATAGTCCATGCTCATATTGATTGTATTAGGTGCAATGTGTAGTCTTTCCGCATCGATGGGACCAGGTTTACCTTCAACGATGAGAAGGGAGCCTTTGCAGTATAGGATGGACTTTCCCGAAGGATGGTGTAGCCGATTTCTCATCAGTTGGCTAGCCTTACCCTTAGAGTAGTTGATGTGGAGATTCTAGATTATCCTATAGTAGTGGACCAATACGCGGATGTCTTCCCTGATGATGTCCCAGGTCTACCTCTTCATAAGGAGTTGGACTTCTACATTGACTTGTACCCCAAGATGACACTGTTATCTACAGCATCATATCAGATGGTTCCTGTGGAGATTTGCGAGCTGCGGGTACCTCTAGAGGACTTACAGGTGAAGGGATTCATTCACCCCAGTGTTTCTCCCTAGGTAGCCCTGATTTCGGTTTTCCAAGAATGCGGATGGGAGCATGAGGCTTTGTGTTGACTATCGGTGCCTGAAACAGGTGACCGTGAAGAACAAGTACCCACTCTTGGGGATTGATGAACTCTTTGATCATCTGAAGGGAGCACAATGGTTCTCAAATATAGACCTCAGATCAGTCTATCACCAGCTCAGATTGCGAGACTAAGATGTGAAAGAATATAGATTTCAGGTGTCGGTACGACCACTACAAGTTTTTGGTTATACCATTTAGCATGACCAATGCTCTAGCAGTTTCCATGGGACTCATGAACTGGATCTTCCAGCCTTACCATGATCGCTTTTTAGTAGTCTTCATTGATGACATTATGATCTACTTGACTTCGTAGGAGGATCATGCCTATCATTTGTAGGTAGTAATGGACACACTCTGAGAGCACCAGCTTTATGGTAATCTCTCTAAGTGCCAGTTCTAGATCCGAGAGGTCGAATTTCTGGGACATGTTATCTAAGATGCTGGATTTGTAGTAGATCCAATGAAGATTGATGCAGTACTTTCTTGGGAGGCACCCAGAAGTGTGATGGAGGTATGAAGTTCCATGGGTTTTTCATGATACTACATGAGATTTCTGCCAGATTTCTCCAGAGTTGAAGCACCACTTTCATCATTGAAAAATAAGGGGCAACCCTTCGTGTTGTCGGAGAGATTCTTGCAGAGCTTTCTGGAGTTAAGGCAGAGGCTAACTAGTTCCCCCATCTTAAGGCTTCTAGTGGAAGGTTTAGGGTATGTAGTTTACTGCGAAACATCAGGGATTGGGCTTGGATGTGTCTTAAAGCTTGAGTGAGTAGTGATAGCATATGGTTCTCAGCAACTAAGACAACATGAGAAGAACTACACTACCCATGACCTGGAGTTTTTAGTAGTGGTCTTTTCCATGAAGATGTGGTGACACTATCTTATGGGAGAGCGTTTTACCATGTACTCTGATCACAAGATCCTTAGGTATATATTCTCTCAGAAGGACCTGGACCAGAGACAACGTCATTGTCCTGAGTTCCTCTAGGACTATGACTTCGAGATAGTCTATAATCCTGGGAAGGGGAACGTTCTTGTAGATGAACGCAGTTGGAGATCTGGTATAAAGCTACTAGGTGAGGCGACAGAGCAACTGGCCACTTTTCATATATTCTCTTTGAATAGAGACATAGATATTTTCTACAGTCTCTTATAGTCACTCCCCCACTTCTTTAACGAGTCTGGGAGGCACAACGTGGGGACGCTGACTGCGAGACATGACATGCTCAGATATCCACCAGACATGCACCAGATGTATTTTCTGATGGTGGGGAGCACGCCATCCTCTTCAGAGGACGTACCATGAAACCAATGTCACTTCAAGAGGAATTGTTGAGGGAGTTCGACACATCCCCTCTAGTATTATATCCAGAAGTGGCGAAGATATACCCAGACCTCTGACAATAGCACCGGTGGCCGGGAATGAAGAAAGTAGTTGCAGTGTTTGTCACTCTATGCCTCACTTGTCAGGAAGTGAAGGCAGATCATACGATACCAGTAGGCTTGGTTTAGCCATTAGAGAGTCCCGTAGTGGAAGTGAGATGGGATATCAATGGAATTAGTGAAGAGTTTTCCACATACATCAAGGGTACATGACTCTATCTGGGTGATCATCGACCGACTCACCAAGTCGGACCACTTCCTACCGATCAGAGAGCAGGGTTCAGTAGAGAGCAGGGTTCAGTAGAGAGCTTGGGACGCCTCTATGAGCATGATATTGTGTGGATACAAGGAGTAACCATGAAGATTATCTCTGATCGTTATTCACATTTTACTTCCTGGATATGGAAGGGGTTGCAGGAGGCTTTCAGGATGCATCTTCATTTGAGCACCGCCTTACATCCTCAAACGGATGGTCAGACTGAGCTGACAATTCAGACCTTTGAGGACATGCTGCGTGCTTGTGTCCTCGACTTCGGTCACAACTAAGAGGATCACTTTCCTTAGGTAGAGTTTTCGAACAACAATAGCTATCACTCCAATATTGGGATGGCACCTTTTGAGGTGTTGTACGGGCGACCTTTCAGATCACCATTGTGCTGGACTAACACATGGGAGTCATCACTAGTGGAACCAGAGATGGTATGGGCTACCACAGAGTAGATTCAAATAATCTAGGAGCAGATGAAGACTGCACAGAGCATACAAAAGTCGTATGCTGATAGGAGACGGAGACCTTTGGAGTTCGAGGATGGAGACCACGTCTTTCTACGGGTCTCACCTCAACAAGGTTTACAGAGATTTGGCCGAGGAAGAATGTTATCTCGGAGATTCATATGACCTTTTCAGGTCCTCAGCAGAGTTGGCGAGGTGGATTACTACTTAGATCTTCTAAGTCAATTGCACCGGGTACACGACATCTTCCACATATCCTGGTTGAGGAGATACGTGCATGACCCTTCTCACATCATTGACCATGGTGAGATGGATGTCGATGATGGGGTGAAATTTATGGAGGTTCCAGTAGATATTGAGGATTGACAGGAGAGGGACCTTTGTGGATTGTTGATACCTTTGGTGCACATTCGCTGGCAGCACATGAACCTCCAGGAGAGCACATGGGAGCAGGGGGCTTAGATGCGTGCTCAGTACCCCAACTTGTTTACCTAGTTGAGTTGTGTCTTAAGGGGACGTAGAGCCCTGAGGTGGGGAGAATGTAAAGACATGGAATTTCAATGTAATTTATTTAAATATATGGTAATTTTACGAGTCCGTGAAAATTGACGACATGTGATTCCAAGGCCCGAAGTGAATGGAATGAATTTCAGAACATTATTTTGGGTACGTTCAATAAACGTGAGAGCGGGTTTTTCTATCTTTTGAACCGGTGCTCAGAATTGAAATCTGAGGGCACCGTTGAACTTGAAGTGCTGGTATTCACTTAAGAAGACATTCACCTCTATGGAAGATGATTGAGAGTAAAATTTAGTTTTTGGGTTTTTCGTGGAAATAATAAATAAAATAAACACATGATTTATTTTTATTTTGTAGTAACCACCCACCATGTAGATGTTCAGTGGTGGGGTCTACCAGAACTAAACCTCCTCTTCATGTTTAATTGTGGTGGGGACCACCAGTGTTTTCAATAACCTCTCAAATTGAATTTAGGGGCGAGGACCACCCGGACCCTATTAATGGGGGGAGAATAAAGCACTCAACCCCCCTCTTTAATGTAGATGATTTTGATGAGCTTCCTCCGCATTAATTATGCCAACCCACCTTAATTAAATGTGCCAACCTTGTTTTTTAATTAAGATATTTTAAATTTGTTCCAACTATTAAGGTGGGGGGAAACACATCAGTTGGCCATTTTTTTTTTGGTGGAGCCTTGGGAGAAAAGCTGTCCAACAAATAACTATTTCTCTGAAGGAAAAATGAATTCTTCCAATGAAGAACACTGATGAAGAACGCCGATCTTGACTTCGACCTTCTTCCTCGAGACCTCTTCTGATATAGGACATCTTCGACAAATACAAACCGATGCACAAACCGTCGATCGAGGAAAACACCAATGACACCGATGTCTATCTTTTTCCCAATGATTCGTCTTCTCCCCCGTGAATCTGTCGATGTATCAAACCAAGGTAGGGGTTTAATGCTATATTTTTATATCAGTTTCTAGGTACTCACATCTTCTCTAGTATAGGATTGGAAATGATTAAATTATAGTTGATCATGGTTGACGTCCTTTGATTCATTCTTGTGAACCATATTCAACCACTCTAAACGTGGAGGGTGCGGGCCAAACTAACATGGCCCGATCCCCCTTTTATGTTCTTCTTTGTGGTGTTCTTAAGAATGAACAAAGACGATGAAGGAGACGAAGGAAACGGCGATGCCACCCACGGCCATAGTGACCCATGCTGCCCCTGCGGTGCTCCGGCCTCCTGGATGAACTGGCATGCGCCCGTCGGCCCGGCTAGCCCTGTCGCGCCTCCAATCGACCGATCCCCTCACCGGCCGCGCCCCTCGCCGACCGTGCCTCCCCGATAGCGTCGTCCGCCGACTGAGTCGCCCTAGCCGAACCGGCCCGCGCCCCTCCCGGCGCACCGGCCGAACCATCCCACACCCATCATGGCGCCCTGACCGAGCTAGCCCGCGCCCCTCGCGGCGCCCTGTCCGAATCGGCCTACACCCATCACGGATCCCCCACCGAACCGGCTCACGCCCCTCACAGCACCCTGGCCAAACCGACTCCTGCCCCTCCCAATGCCCCGACCGAGACGAATTGCACCCCTCATGATGCCCCTATCGAACCATCGCTACACCCTCATAGCACCCCCGCGATCGAGCCGCCCCACGACACCCGCAGGCTCCGCGGCCCCTCACGGCCCTCACGGCCTACTGGACCTCCCAGTGGACCGGGACACATTACGGGATAGGCCTGACCCTACAGGTTGGGCTGGATCATCCTGAACCGGGTCGACCCATTCCAGGATGGGCCGGGTTGGTCTGACCGGGTCGAACCGGGCCTGGGCCCACAACGACCCGTATACTTATTTTGGCCATAACATTGGCACTGAACGTCCGTCGGAAGATCTGTCATTGGCATTGGGAAACATGGAGTGAGATGGCTCCTTTGAGTGATACCCCCACTGAGTTTTGGATTGAGATTTGGTACAGTCAGGTTGGGTAGAGCACGAATCCAACCGGTCCCGCGGGACTAAAAGGATAATTACTAACAGACTGGGCCTCCGATTGACGTGCCTTCTATTACATTAAGACCCCTATGATGTAGAGGACCTTTGTGATACTTCTTCATGGGACTTCATGACAATTAAAGTATTGACCAGTAGCATGTGGAGAAGATACACTCGAAGAAGAGAGATCCTAGTGTGGAGACCTAGTAGCTAGCTGAGACCTAACGACTGCTGACCGTTTTGACTCAGAGTGATTCTACTAGCCCAGTGGGGATTTCCTTGGTGTCGCGGAAGACCCACAATGGGGAGTTCCTTGGTGTCGCGGTAGACCAACTGTACTCAGCAGGAGTAGTACCTCAGTAGGCTATGAGGGGGAGTACCCTTTGTGAAGTGGCAGACCCACGGTGGGGAGCGCGCTTGGTGACACGGCAGATCCATAGTACTCGACAGGAGGAGTACATCAGTAGTCCAAGGTTAGTGGGAAGCACCATTGATCTCATGGAAGGCCCATTATACTCGATAGAGGAGGAGTTCTCCAGGAGCCGAGGTTTCGACAATGTGACTGGGGATGTTACTTGATACTACCCCTAAAATAAAATCCTAGTTGAGCTGAGTCAGTTTTTCTGTGTTTTCCTCATGATTGAGATTTATCACTTGATAAATTGGGTATATGTATGGGCATATACCTATGTAAGATTATATGTTGATTTCATTTATGTGGTTTATCCTTGTTGGATTTTATGATACCTTGAGTGTCTCGGGGACCCTACTGAGTATCGTTAAACTCACCCCGACATGGGCTATGCCTTCACCTTGTTTTGTTGCTTGTAGACGAAGGACAACCCTGATTGAGGTTGAGAGTACCAGGATTGGACAGTGCCTGGAGGTGGACCATATGTGTGTCGGTACATGGAGGGGACAGACAGATGCTGAGTGATGAGGAGGCTATCTATACCTACCCTTCAGGTAGGAATCCCAGAGGATGACCCAGTACCTACTTTTATTTCTATTCTTCAGTTGTATTGTTTTTAGTTGTACATGTACCTTTACTGTTGGGCTTGTATTCTGGCCCATTTTTACTTACTTTACTCACTTTTTTACTATACAGTTGGCTTGCGTTCGTATCTTGTTGGGTGTTTGGTTGCGTGTATTTAGAGGTTATAAAGGCAATGCCTTCCCAATATTATGGAATACACCTTTGGAGCTAGTTTCCAGCCCCTAGCCTATGGAAGGCAGGCTTTGGGTAGTCATGACACGGGCCCCAGGGGACGGTTTTTGACAGGTATTCTATTCCCTCAGAGAATATAATATATTGTATAACAGGGAAATAGTATAAGAATATTTAAATATAATGTAGAGCTAAAATAAAGACTATAACAATAAGACTCATAACCTTCAAAAACAGAATCATTATGTAATCATCCAATAACTAAATTATAGTCAAAAGAAGTGAATAAAATCATATAAAAAATATGATGATTTCATGTTTCTATAAAATAAAGAAAACATGTGTACATGGAAGCAGGAAGGTAAGAAGTATAAGAAATAAAAATGGAAAAGGATGGACAAATATATCTAAGAATATTGAGCTCTATCCCTATCATCCACTACCATGTACTCATTCTATGTCATTCATCCAAAATAAGATAATTACCCTTATCCACAGCTATAATAAAATTGTATAATCAGGCACCATTGGTGGCCTAGATAGTGTGTGAAATAAACTCAACAAGCCACCACCATCATCATCTAAAAATATCCAGTTTGTTTACATAACATGGAATTGTGAATATATAACAATGAAAAGTAGTAATAATAAGTGTAAATGGGTCATCCCTAGTTCCTAGAGGAAACTAGTGTGACAAGAACTACTTTAACCAGTGTCATAATATCTCTAAACAAGTATCAAGGGACAGAATGAATGATATCACAAATGTAGGAGATTACATTCCTAGTATTACAATAATAAGGGACACCATACCCAATATCCTAGAAATAGGGGAGGTCGTTCCGAGAATCATGGTATTTTGTCTTCATTCTCTGGTCACAATATTGAGACTCCATGCCTAATATCACTATATAGGGAGGTAATAAACTATATCATAGTATAGGGATTCCATTCCCAGTATCAAAGTATAGAAATTTCATTCCCATTATCACAATGTATGTTCACTATGCCTAGAATCATTGGAATAGGGTTCTCCATGCCTGATATCACAATAAAGGGTCTCTATTCTTGTATCACATTAGTAGGAAGGGTAACCATGCCCATATCGATATATCATTCATAAGGTTCATCATTCACACTTGCCATAATTATCAAGGGTCACCATACCAATTATAATTCACTACTTCTTCAATAGTCAAAGAGTCTATACAACTATTAACCTAAATTATAACAGGGGTGTAACCATTTTTTTATTTAGGCATGTTATGTGGTCATAAAACACATAAACAATCCAATTCATTATAGTTATCTCCCTTCAGAGTCATGACAAAATAGTTTAAAAGATGGGGTTTCCATTTAAGAATTTAATATTATCATGGAAAAAACAAGAACACATAAAATGGTGGTAATGAATGAAAGAATCTAACCCAACCTGAATAAGGGATCATTATATCACTTCCACTATAGGCATTAAATTTAACATTCGTTCTGTGCAATTTCTGGAAACACATGGAGAATCTTACATGAAGAATACAATGCATGTTATATAGCATCAATAAGTTAAGGGATTAATACTATAAAATATACCTTATGCATGTATAGGTTTACTCATATAGTATCGGCCATTGATCTGGTCCAGATCGGGATAAGTTGAGAAAATAGGCGAACATCCTAAAAACAGGGAATATGTGCATGTACCTTGATAACTTTGTCGACAGAAAGGAAAGTAGTGAATGGTTAACTTTAAGTGAATAACTTACCAGTGTGTATCCAATTATATGTAAATATTTCAAGTCAAAGTATGGAAAAATTTGATATTGAATAGATTAGGTGAATGGAGGATTGATAGCATCAATAGAAGAAGAAGGCCTCCATTATTTGATGGAATGAAAAAATAGGAACGGTTTAATTAATTAGATTTTAAAATATAAATAGTAATTTTATGTAAAATATATAGGTTTCATGGTTTGGTTATATGATTGAAAAAATGAAGCACTAACCAAGAACATCCCACTATCTAAGGAGGTTCCCCACACTGTTCCATGCACATGGTTTGAAAAACTGTGCACAAACCACATTATCCGGCTCTATTAACAATTTCACACAAACCACAAGACTATTTTTCCCTCAGTTCACATTTAGTGAAAACATTAGACCATACATTTTCCTATGAAATATCACACATGGATATGGTAATCCATGCAGTCTGGCTCACACAGTTTATTCTAACAATGCATCCTAGAGCATTATTTCACCGGTTGAGGTTCCGAGCATCGAACAAGATCCAGAAACACTTGTAACTTCATTATACTCATTAGGAATCATTATTTGGTCTAAAAAAATATTTATATTGAAATTTAAAGGATCAGTACATCATATAAAAACTGGGTTCCTACACTATATATTCAATAATATGAAAATTAAATCCATACAAAGATGATATCATTATGGAAGTATCCCAGATAATAATAATAACTGAAATATTATAAATTATTAGTTATTAAATTCTAGGTTTCCCAAGAACCTGAAAATTTTACTATAAATACATTTCAAATGACAGTTTGGAATATTACTCGCAAGACCATTCACAATGATGTTTAAAACATACTAGTTAAAAATTCATAAGGTTTTTCCGATCAGTTTCCTCTCATAATACCACTGATGCACCAGGGGTAATATATTAAAAAGTGCTCAAACCATGTCATAACATTCTAAATAATTCCTCATATATCAAATAATCGATTTTATTCATAAATAATGGGCCCTATCAACCATCTGTATTGAGTAAAGGATAGTGATTTATCAACTTTTCCACAATTGTTCAAATATCATTAAAAGTAAAAAAAGTATGTATAACATGGTATATTATTTAAGAAATGTTCATATAGATGATAAAAAATATATCTTTTTAGTATAAATTTAGTTTCCAAAGGATTGTGAATAATTCAAGTGATTGTTATTGACTACAAGACTGAATCAACGAAGTGAATGCCAATTCTTTACTTGGTTAAAATGATCTTAAACCATCTGAAGGAATAACAAGGATAGTATAAATACAACATATACCCATTAGATTAAGAATAAATATTTTCATTCATTTATGAATATAAATGATGTTCAGACATTTTTAAAAACATTCTTAATGAAAATATACTTTTCAATTTGAAAATCAGTTTATTTAAAAATAACTTTAAAAAATACTTAAAATGATCCTCATTAACTTATAAATGATGATTCAAATAAATTATAGTCTTAATGGTGGTTAATTCCCTACATTCATAAAAATGAATAAAAAATAACATTCCTCTTACAATGTAAAATGTTAATGAATGTCCTTTCATCAGAAAAAGATAAGAAGATTCTTTCAGATTTTAAATAAAATCCAAAAGGCCATTCATTTGGAAAAAAATTGGTTTCCAATAAATTTTTTAAAGTGTATAAAATGGGTAAAAATAACTTTTAAAAATCCTTTTAAATATGAAAAAACAATTTTGAATTATTTTTGGAGATATGGTTTTTGAAGAAAAACATATTGTCGACTGAGGAGATAAATGAAGTCGGGTTTTCTTGAAAACATTTTTTAATACATTTTTAGCACCAAAGAGTAAAAACTGGTATTATTGCATGGAAATATAATTAATAATTATAAGAAAAGAAAATTAATTGATTAATTAGAAAATTATCCAATAATTCTCTTTAATGTATATTCAATAATAAACAATCTTGATTAAAATAAAATTGTGAAATAAACCCTTAAAATAATCGCAAATTCAAAGAAACAATTAATCAATGAATCATTTATGTGTATCAACTATAAATCCATATAAAAAAATTTAAATATTAAAAATATTTAACAAAATTCATAATACACATAATCCTCAAATATTAATGAAGAAGTTATATAATCCATTGAACGAAAATTGATTTATAAAATTAGTTACAATTTTGTAACTTTTAATTCAAATACACTTAGATTAAATAATTAAACATAATATAAAAATAAATCGGCTAATTATTTATTCATTATAATACATGTTAAATAGGTATTATATACACTATATGAAATAAATTAGGTGAAAAATGTTATAATATTCCACAATGAATGAAATTTAGATGAGATTCCTTAATTTATGGTTCATTTTTGTTAAGAGTTATTTAACAACTTTTATAGAGGTTTTATATTTTTTATTAAATTATTAAAGACACATATTACTATTTATGATATCGTATATTATCTTTTTATATAATCTTATTACCTGATCCTTAATAATCTATCATTATTTTCATTATTTCGGGTGTTAATGGATTTGTTTTATCATGCGTGTTTTGTTAGGAAAGTTATGGTTCATGTGCATATTATATAGATTTATCATCTGTATAATAATAAAAATGAAATAATTATAATATTATTACATCTATATTACTTTTAAAACCAAACATTAAATATGGTTATGAAAAATGACGTGTGTCATGATCCTGGAGACTACAATCTGTATACACACATGAGTAATGTTTCTATTTTTCAATACTCGCTATGAAATGGAGGAATGTAATTTATTACATCTATATAGTGATAAAAATATAATAAATAACATAATTCTTTTTAAATTACATATATATACATCATATATGTGGTGTGGTCATGAAAAGAGAGTCGCATCACTTTTTGAAGGCATTGTCCACATGTATAAAATGTCGTTATCATCCTTATGCGAGTGAAAATGGATGAAATAAAATTATAAATATTATTTTTATAGAATCATATATATTTATTGAATATTAATATTAAATAATTTATATCATATATAATCATTAAAAATATTCCTTATCACCTTCCATGTAAACTTTTAATGAAAGAAGAATCACATCATTTCATAAGGTGGAAGTCCACCGTACACACGGGTGATGTTATTATGTATCCTACGAAGTGGATGATAAAAAAAATATATTATATAATCAATAAATAGGTATAATAATTTTATAAATATCATATATTCATATATGTTATATCTATCATTATAACCAACATTGGTAATTTGTAATGGAAAAACGAATGATATTGGTTTAGAAGGCGGTAATCTACCATTCGCACGAACAATTATTTCAAAATCTATTTGATAGAAGTTGATATGGATTTAGGACAATAAATTATTATAATAAAATCCCCATATATGGAATATATTTATTTTATTATATCATCATGGTATAAAAAAATTGATCATGGTAGAGAACATGGTAATTTACAGAAGGTTGTTGAAGAACATTACCTCTTATTCTGGTATCCTCGTTAGGTTATCAATAAATCCTATATTGAATGGATTTATTCCAAATGTAATCCTTATATAATGAGTGGAGGTACTATATGAAGTTATTTTGTATGTCCTTATATGATCTAATTTGTTTTGTAATCATTAAGAGAGGAGGAGAGGGGGTGTCCCTTTATAAGTGGGGTGATGGGCAGACTTTTATTTTTTTAAAGACTGAATTCCAACCACATTTTTTCATTCCACCAGGACCAAATAAAGTTAAATTATTCATAATAAAATGTATAAGCTTAAAATATGGCGAAAATGGGTTTATAAAATATTTATATGCAATTTTCCATCTTGAGTGTATTGTTTAATAGTTTTGGTAAACTCGTTTTACTCGATGTAATTAATTTTAATTATTTTCACAAATAACATTGAAAAAAATAATATAAACATATTATGAATTATAAATTATTATTATTATAATTATTTAATCTATTTTTCCAAATTATATTCAAATAATTCTCAGAATATAATTTAAAATTACTCCAACTGTCGTGATGAGAAAACATAGTTTTTTAAAGTGAAAATGTTCAAACATTTTTAATGTTTTTATATATAAATTGAATATTAAAATAATAAAAATGAACTAAATTGGATTGAAAATAGTATAATATAACTATTTTGACATTAAAACCAATTAAAAATATAATTTAAAATGATATATTATTTAGATGAGAAAAATGTTTTCAATTCAAATGAAGTATTTTTCACTACTCAGCAAAAACATAAAATTATGAGAAAAATATTAAATATTCACAATAAGATAATTTCAATATTAATATTTTAAAAATGGATATTATTATTTTTCATATACATTTTTTGAATATTATAATCAATAATATTAAAATTTGTGGGCTAGGTGTGATTGAATGGTATTTTAGAGATTTTTTGGGAAAATGTTTAATTTTTTACTTTAAATGATGCTTAGTACTATTTAAAATCAATATATAACCAATAAATGTCTATAAAATAGATTTTTTTACATAGTTTGGTTATTACTATTCAAACCCTCCATTCTATTCAATTAGTAATACATATCATATTATATACTAATATTAATTGTATATTGTTTTTTTGTAAAACATGGTCTTACATATAACATAAGTTATTAAAGAAAATGAGTGTTGCATTTAACAGAAGGAAAAAATAGTTTTTCAATTAATACATGGTATTGAATATATTTAATTTGAATAAATATACTGTATGGCATTAGGAGATTATACTTTCGTATAAACTTGGTGTTGCTTGTAATACATTCTATCAAACACAATGTTCTTATTTTAGAATTTAGGGGTGTAACATTTTCCCCAAGTAAAATAAATTGCATACACTCAATTAAAACATGATCTTTTAAATATATAGTGTTAAATTTTAAAATTTCATTATTTAAAAACCCACATCACAAAAGGGTTAGTAAAAGATACTCTTAATAAGAAAGAATCATGTAGTATGAAGGTCATATTGAATAATTAATTACCTAGTTTCCATGTAGGAGAACATTACTAGAAAGAGAAGATATGTAAATTGAGGAGAAGAATAAATAATTTTAGACATATATTGAGGTAATTTATCCTAATCATGTGAATATACATGTAATTTTGAGGTCCTCAATACCATAAATCTATGATTATTTGAAATATTAACAGATTCATTAGATATGAATGTAATAGGGTAAATATTTTTATTGTAAGATCATTTTTCTAAAGTTAAGGAATTAATTTAATATTTAAGAATAAATGGAAATATATTTAATTGATATGTTTCTATTTAATAATTAAAATTTTATATTTTGGTTTTAATTTAATCAATTTCAAATTTTTCCATTTATATCAATAAATGATTACAAAAAAATGATTTTTATGCTTGAATAAATTGAATTTACTTTTAACATAACATTAAATCCATAAGACATGTCATTAAATTTGTCTATAACTATATTACAAAACTAATATTTTTAAAATAATTTATCCAATATAATACATTAATCATTAATGCTCTAGGGTAAAACAACTTGTTTATCATTTTTAGTTTTTCATCAAATTGTTTAGCTAAATCATGACACATTAACAAGGACGTAATATAGGATAGTGGTATACCTGAAACCCTTATCATGATTCGATCATGGGTTCATGCCCCACCACATGTTTAGATGTTAAAGTTTTCTCCCATAAGGCTTGTTTTCTTATTTCTATAACAAAATAATATAATTCATATAGCATTACCAAACAAAAAAACGATGGGAATACTTGAAATAAATCTAATAATTAAATAATAATTCTATTATGTTACTCAATAAAACATATATTTTTATTAAAGTATACTATTAATAATCATATTAACCTTAATATTTATCAATACCATTAATATTATGTCCCTAAAATGTAGTGGAATTATTCCTATTATATAATTTCCACTAAAACATGTACTTACTGTAAATTTGTCACAAAGCATCCTTAATCATGGTAGATTCCCATTACATAATACCTAAGAAGAGGTGTTTAATATAATTAAAATATAATACAATTTAATCTAATAAACATGTGATGATATTCATAACTACTATGCTAATAAAGATACATGCAGATTTAAAATTTAGCATAATCCTTGATGTTTCATGATTCTTTGAACCAAAATAGAATTGTTAAAAATACTTGTGCAATTTAATTTTTGAATTCCAATACATAAATAATTAATAAATTATACATCATCACATGTCATTCCTTGGTATAGGGTTTAACCATGGTCACTCGTTATTATGATTTATTCAAATCGATCATATTGTGTTATAAAGAAAATATGAATTATATTTATCAAATATCCTAAGACTTTCATACAAGGTGCATAGTAAAGATCTTTTTCATCCACCAAGTGATGATTGAGTCAAGCCCAATGCACTATTTTTATATTTATTACTTCTAGGTCAATATATGATAGAACCACATCCACTTACAATATCTAGAAATTGATGTATTTCTAGGAAAAGCACATAATATGTATCTTAAAAAATAATTAGGATGTTCTTATAGAATTATCCTCAAATTATATAATATGGTTATCTTCCATAATCTATGTACCAAATGTAGTGACCTTGACCCCTAAATCCATGATTCAATGTCATAGTTCATTATATTTTCATTAGATATAAATAATTTCATCCTATGGGACCAAAGAGTTTATCAGTCTCATAAACTTGATATATACTTGAGTCATATATTTCATTTCAGTACACACATTAAAAAATATTTTTAAAAAAATAATATCATTATTCCCTCTAGAATATGATTTTTTATCTGTCATAAGAAATTTAATTGAATCCTAGGGAATGAAAAAAAATAATAATGAGATCAAATTATCTATAATGGTTTGGTACGTTGGAAGAATTAATTAATCAATAAGTATAATCAATAGGAAAAATGTAAATTATTGAACACACCTTCACTTTAAATAACGCGACTACAAGAATAGATAATGAATAATAAATTTTTAATAGTAAATAACTAAACATAATATCCATTTAAATATATTTATTGTATGAATAGATAAAGAATAATCAATGTGGAAAGGTAAATAACTAAACAAACATGCCATATAATCAATAATATGAGAATGAGATGCATCCGTAGATAATATCATTGTGTAAATATCCTAGGAGAATATATAACATAAATTTATGTAATTAAATTTTTTTGGACACCATGTTTCCCAAATCCATGATATCTTAACCATAAAGACATTTCATAAGAATTTTATGCATACTACAACAAAGGCCATTCAAAAGATAGTTTAAAAAATACTTTTTACAAACACATAGTGTTTGTCCAACCTATTTCCTATAATGAGAATACCTAAGCATCAAGGGGATTACATTAACTGGTCCCCTACCCATTTCATTTTATTTCAAATTATTCCTCTTATATTAAATAATCAATTTATTTCATATAATATTTTCCTTATTAAACATCCATATTGAATAAAATATTTTTGATTTATCAATATTTCCCTAGTTAACAAAATACCTTCCAATGAAAACACTATATGTAAAAAATGGTATTCAGAGTAGGTAATAAACATATCCACGATAAATAAAACAGATATTTGGGGGAAGTTTAATTTCAAATGAAAATTAAAAAAACTAAATTTAAATATAATAAGTACAAGAGTGAATCATGGTTGTGAATTTCAATACTTTACCATGTAAAAATGATATTAAACCAAAAATAGAAAGAATAAGGATGTTTTTAAAAAAACATATACCAATTAGAGTAAGAATAAAGGGTTTATGTCGATGATGAATCAAAATTCCATAAAAATATATTTAAAAACAATTCTCAAAGAAAAAATAATTTTATGGACGGTAATTATTTACATGTCAAAAAATTTGAAAAAATTACATTCCTTTATTTCTCTAAAAGGTTAGGAAAGTTCCTTATTTATAAAATTATAAGAATATTACTTTCACATTTTCAATAAAATAGAAATGGAAATTATATTGAAAAAGGAATAAAATTACCTTTATTTTATTTAAATAATATAAATGGGTAAAAATTCCTTTGATAAATCATTTTTAAAATCTAAAAAATATTTTTCAAAACATTTTCCAAAAAAATAGTTTTAGAGAAAACCTGATTTCCAATAGAAGAGAGAAATGAAGTTAGATTTTCTTAAAAATGTTTTCAACAAACATTTCATGTTCAAAAGATTATGAAAAATTTAATCTTACTTTGAACAAGCATAAATAACTAAAGGATTAGAAAATCGTAGGTTTTATTAAATAATGACAAAATTATTCCCTTTAATTGATATTAAAGAATAATAAATCTCAAGTAAAACAAGACTATGATAAAAACCCTTAAAATGATCACAAAATTGAAGTGACAATCAATCAATGAATATATAATATTTATCCAGTATAAATCACGATAAAAAAATTGAAACAATTGAATATTTTCAAAATACAATATATTTATAATCATAGAATATCCATTAAGAAGTAATATTATCAAATGAAAGGAAATTGTGTCTTTAAATTCTTTAATACATGTAAAATTTAATTCAAATAAAATTAAATGAAATAATTCAAATTGAAACATAAAATACCATGAATAATTAAATATTCATTATAATAGTTTTCAATAGTGTAGTATACATAACATATAAGAGAAAAAAGGTACATAACATTACAATATGCCTCAATGAATGAAATTGAAATGATATACATTACCTTATTCTTCCTCTTGGTTAAACATTCTTTACCCTCCGGTATAGTGGATTTAAACTTGTTATGAACTGATTCCATTACCATATAAAAATTTATTATATAATATATGATCCTTTTATATTATCTTTTTTCCCATTCATTATTAATATTTTACATTTTTTTTATTTTCTTTGAGTGTTAATTTCCTATTTT
The DNA here is from genome assembly GCA_963277665.1 of Viscum album. Lineage (NCBI taxonomy): Eukaryota > Viridiplantae > Streptophyta > Magnoliopsida > Santalales > Viscaceae > Viscum > Viscum album. The sequence goes on along the minus strand of OY728160.1, from coordinate 250,432,186 downwards.
TATCATGCATGTTTTGTTATGAATGTTCTAGTTTTTTTATATATTATATAGTTCAATAATCTATATAATAATAATAATGACATAATTTTTTTATTTGAACATAAATTTAACTTTTAAAACTAATAATGGGTGATTTTTATGAATACTGAAATATATTACTATCATGGAGATGGTAGGTCGTACATATGCATGAGTAACATTTATATTTTGGAATGATAATTATTGAAAAGCGGTAAGTAATATATTACCTTTCTAGAATGAAAATTATATAATAATTAAAACATTATTTCTTTTAAATTTACACACACACACACACATATATATATATCATCCATGTGGTTTGGTGATGAAAAGAGGGCCACATCGCTTTGTGAATGGAGCAGTCCACATGTACACGAACGATGTCATCATATTTACGTGAGTGAAAAGGAATAAAGTGAAATGATTCATATTATTTTTATAGAATGATGAATATGAAATTAATATCATAAAAGGTCATTAATATAGAATATAATACTTAACATTATTCTATATCACCATCCATGTAATGTTTTAGTGAAAGATGAATTATATTGCTTCGTGAGACGGTAGTCTGACATATAGACAAATGACATTATCGTGACTACCATGGAGTGGAAGAGAATATATATATTCTATAATGACCCAATAGGTATAATAAATTTATTAATATCATATATATATACTTTATAGTCATCATCATACCTATCCTTGAGTTATGGTAATGTAAAAATGTATTTCATCGATTCATGAGGTCGTAGTCCATCATACACATCGATGAAAATTTCATAATGAATTTAATTGAAGTGGAGATGTTTCTATGACATTAAATTATTATAAAAATATCCCATTATATGGAATATATAGATTTTATTTTATTATCATGGTATTATACAAATATAAATATTTTTAAAAGCAGTAAAATAAAGAATCTCATTGAAGAACATTAACCACCTCTTCATGCATCATCCTTAGGTTTTCACTGAACACTTCTTAAGTCGAATATCATCCCAAAATAACGGTTCAAGAACGAGGGTATGAAATTTTATGGGTGAATTTGGTTTTTTATAGTCTTAACAAATTTCACTGATGATGTGAAGTGAGGGGGACACTGCGTGACATTTTATAGGTGGGGTGAGTGGAACACTTGAAATGTATTTTAATGAGTGAATTCCACCCCAGTTTTTAATTTAAACGGGCACAAATAAGGGTTAAATCTCAATAATAAAAAAATAATGAAGAAATATGGCCATCTAATGGGGTTTTGACGTGTTTATAAGTTATTTCCCCTTATTATTAATGTAAAATCCCTTTATAAACTTCTTTTAGCTTAATTATTATAGATAATTTTAAATGTTTTCACTAATCAAGCTGGTTAAATATTATATTGAAATTATTACATATTATGAGTTATTCTGATTAAAAAAATTCAATATGTTATTCTATATTAAATTGAAATAAGTGTAAAAATTTAATTTGAAAGTAATCCTTTATACATGGTGAGAAAACAGATTTTGTATGTGAAATTGTTTAAAAATTTACAATGTTTTTATATCTAAATTTAATATGAAAATGATTGTAATGAATTAATTTGGACTAATATAGGTATAATTTAACTATTGTGACAAAATAAAAAATAAAAAATATAAATTATCATTAAAAATTATTTACATGAAAAGAAATTTTTTAATTAAAATATAGTATTTTTCACTATTCATAAAAAATGATACTTTTTAAAAAACCCCTAAAATTAACCCAAAGATAAATTAAATATTTTAATTTAAAGAATGATGTTTATTTTTTCAAATAACTTTTATGAAATTAATACAAATTAATTTTAAATTATACGCACTATGAGTGACTCAATTATCTTTTAGGAAAATATTATTTTTCTAAAAACATTTCCTTATCTTTTAAATGATTATAATTGTTTTCTATAAACAATAGATAAAAAAGTAAGTGTGTTTAAAATTTATATTTTTATAAGTTAATTAAATATATTTATACCCAGCATTCTAATTTCTAGGTAGTAACAATCGAATTAAATAAAAATATTGATATTATATTGTTGTTCGGTAAAAGAATGTCTTACTTGTAATTATAGATAATGAAGAAATTTTTTGTTTCATGTAACACAAGATAAACTATTTTTTTTGGTAATGAAATATATTTATGTTATTTAATTTAAATAAATATATCATAAGGTATTGAGGTGTTATATTTCCTTTTATTCTTGGTGTTTCATTTTATACATGCAATCAAAAATAATGTTCTTATTTTATAATTTTAGGGTGTTACAACATTTTGGGGTAGATACAGATTGTATGAGTTTATTTTCCCCATTTTGGTTGAAATTTCTTTTGATGTTGTTTATGGACCTCACAGGTAGGATTTCCATACATATATTGAAACCTTCATTATTGTATTCAGGGATGATAACCTGATATATTGTAAGACATAAGATATGCATTATATGAACTATAACATTTTACTATGTTCACATAGAGAACATCATTTTTATGACATGCAATTTAAGTGTAACTTCTTGATCCAAGTAATGTGGTTCCTCATGCATGTAATTTCTCATGCTGGAATTCCAGTCGACCAGGAGAAGGTATAGGTTGTGTTATCTTGGTAACACAATACGATTATGTTTTATATTAAGAGTATGTTGGGATTTAGGAGTACTATTGGTGTTTCATCAAGGAATTATTCCATTTGGAGGTATTGGTCATAGAATTTTAAAAAAACTATGTGATGTTTTTTCATTACGAACAGTATGAAGAGGTTTTTCTTGATCTCAAAAAAGGATATTATGAACTGTAGTTTTGAATTTTCTAGAGCCTGGGATTTAATACATAGTGTACTATGATGCCTCATGTGTAGGGTTAAGGAGTTTTTTTTTATGAAAGAGATCATCTAGTCACTTATCAGTCACATTAATTATTACTCCATGAGTAGAACTACCTGAAATATTACATGGATAAGGTATATGTGTTACATGTTCTGAAGTGTTAGAGACATTATCTCTTAGAAGATTTTATTATCATCTATACATAGCATAAGAGATTATGATACATATTCTTTCAGCTATATAAAAATCTATGCTAATGCATTGGGTAGATTATTTTCAGACATTATAATTTGAGATGGCTTAAGCTCTAGGGAATTTAATGTTAGAATCGATTCTCTGTTAGGAAAATTTTGTTGATATAGGATCATGGAGTGTGGCCTTCATAGTAGGAATGGAATGTGATGACACTAATGGTTGTGGTAATAGAGATCCAATTAATGACATGATCAAAGTGTAATGATATGATCAAATCTCATTATCATTTATTCATTAGTAGACCATTTAATGACCATCCAAGAGTTATATCACAAGTGTATAGTAATTTAAGAGCACTAGGAAGGAAGATACCTAGTTATAAGATAGTCCTTAGATGAGGGAAATATGATCTATGATAATGGGAGGATAGTAGTTATTGATTCCTTGAATGAATACCAGACGAGTGAATCTAATTATTTGATAATATGAGAATATCCATAGTTGGAAAATATATACCATGACACTCAACAACATTTTTTATGGCTAGGTAGGAAGAGATGCATCACAGATTATTTTTAAAATAACTGACATTCTAGAGGATATATGTCTGAGCATCAATTTCCTAGTGTTTTTCTTCATATAGATCCAATTACTATGTGGATGTGTGCTGATGTGATGATGGACTTCATAATTGTGTGACCCATAAGCTCAAGGAGTAATGATGCAATTCAATGAATAGTTAATTATCTTTAAAATGTAGATAATTTCCAACTGTATCACGAGACAATTTCGGTGGATGATTTTGAAAAACTATATATATGATAGATTTTACTCATACATTGAGATCATTTGAGCATCATATCAGACTATAAATCAATTTTCACATCATGGTTATGGTAGGGATTGTTGAAGGCCTTGGGTAATGAGTTAGAATTATGAACAATGGATCGTATATATATATTTCTAAGAATAATGATTATCTAGAATATAGATGATATGTTGTGTAAAATATTTACATAATTTGGTGGAGGTTTGGGTAATCACCAAGCCTTGGTTTAGTGTGTATACTACAATAACGTTCAGGAATTAATTAAAATACATCGTTTTCATCTCTTTATGGTCAGCCATGTTGCTTATCACTATGTAGGGATGAGGCATATGAGGTTTTAGTTTTAGGGTTGATGAAGGTACATGAGACCTATAATGGAGTTATGTTAATTAAAATGTTGTTAGTTACTACTCAGAGTATAAAAGTATCATATATCAATAGGGGGATGAGATCCTTGGAGTTCACTGTGGGAAATAATGTTTTCTTAAGGGAGACCCCATTACTTTGGAATTGGTGGTTGTAGAACCAAGTGAAGGTATCTCCATGATTTCTTTCCTTTCGAGGTTATGGATAATGTTACTAAAATTTCATACCAATTGGATCTTATTCCATGGTATTTGTGTATGCATGATATTTTACACTAACTTAACTTCAAAGGTACATTCCCAATCCAATGCAGGTTATAAACTCTAAATACATGGAGATGGAGCCTAAAAATATGTTATTGAGTGCCTGGTGGGGACTATAGACCGATGAAATATTGTTTTGAGAGGTAATACAATGAAACATTCTAGATTCCTATGGAAGTATTGACATATATATGAAGAAAATTGGAGTGTTTCATGGAAATTTGTTCGAGAAGGATCTTTATAGGAAATTCTAGAGGATAAGAAGTACATAGAGGGGATTCTTGTAATTGATTGGAGTTTTAGGAACTTTACACCTTAATTTTAGACCATTTTTATGTTCTATTGATTTATACTTTTATTAGGTGATGATTTTGTAGTTGTGTGTTATTTTTGGAATGTTTTGGAGGCCATAAGGGGGTTCATAGCTGGCACATAGTTAGTGGAAACTATATGGTTCTCTCTAGAATATTGTGTTACATATTTAGAGTTAGATAGTAGGAAAACAATTTTTTATACATAGTTTGAGAAAAAAATATGCCTTTTCCAATAAATCATTGTGTATTTTGATAAAAAAGAAACTATGGATAGGTTTGTTTTTCATAACATTTGACCAAACGACATTGAGGGTTTTAATTAATGAAAAAAATTTGAATTTAAACATTAAAACTCTTAAAATCCACTCATTTATCCTCTCAAACCTACATCTCTAAAAACATGGGACTGTAGCTATGATTATTTGTTTTTATCTTCTTATATACTCTAATGCCAATGGATTTATAGTTTTAGATCATGTGATATCAAGTAATGTGGTTTCTTCAACCTCCATTATTCACATATATCTATTCCTTCTCTTTTTATCTTCAGGTAAATATTATATCAATGATATTTTTTAAAGATAGATGGATTCTATTATAATATAATTAAGAATGCTTCGTTTATAGTTGGATAAACACCCAATGTAATAATTTGAATCATTTTTTGAGTGATTCCAAATCTACCATTTATGATGAGTCACTTTTGTGATATTGTATTGGAATTTAACCTATGGTATGAATCATTTATTAAATTCCAATTATAGAGACTCTTTGACTATATATTCGGTAATGTTATATTAAAAAATGGTGCATGGATGTTATTAGAGTATCATTCCTCGAGAGATCATGGAATTTTTCATCAACCCAGCAGTGGTATGTAGTCCTTATAATATCTATTTATCAATTATAGGTACATTTCACAATCATTTTATATACCATAATAATTTTTCTTTCTAATGTAATTCATATTATATAATATCCTTGACACTAGGAACCCTGATCTGATAGTTATATAACATTACTATTACAATGTAGATGATTTCCGAAATGATGAAATGGTTTTTTATTCATTGAACATCATGAGAATATATTCAATACCTTTCAAAACATAATTTATAACATGAAAAAATTTCAATAACATGATTAAACCTTCCATTATATACATGACGTTATACATACCCCACATTTAGGTTTCATGGGGAAGAAGAAAGAATATGTGTGAGCACATATTCGTAGTAAGGAGTGGAATATTGTAGAATATTACATGGAATAAATATAACATAAGTTCCATGGAAAGAATATATGAAAAATATTGATCTATAATCAATTAAAACCAAGGATATGCTATATCCGTGACAATTAATGTAAACATAGATAACAATAAAACATTATCTTATAACAGGGGAATGCATAATATCAAACATCAATGAAATCATATCAAATACATGTTCCATGTCACTTTCTTATCATGGGAGGAGGTGTACACCATAGCAAAACATTTCATGCCTCACAAGACCTATTGATTCATTGATGGGCTATAATATTCAAAGCCCAACTCAACATCTAATTAACTCCAATGCCTTCACCGTAATAGTTATCAATACCATTCATACCATTCTCAAAGGACCCTCTTACTGAATATAATTTACTATCATTATAATGAATAATTATAGAAATAAAATAAATACATATTCAATTTAATAATGTTTATGTTTAGGATAATGTCCCTTAAATAACAAGGAATCCATAGAGTATCATCAATGTAACTTGAAGTTCACTTATCAATGGAATAAAATGACGAGGGAAATTAAATTGAGATTTGTTATCCATGAAATAAAATAACTATATTAAATAGTTTACATTTGTATTAGACTATGTAAATGGTTGGAAAAATCCTATATCATAGTTCATTAATAGTGTCTGAATATTCCAAATCATATCCCCAATTAGTTTCTCTCAAGGGGTGTGGTCTTGGCCCCCTCATCATGAATTATGACGATTATTGAATTAATACTGAACCAATTTATTTTTTTCGGATTAAACCTAGGATTATATATTCTACAGATTCATATAATTTTCATTGTCTATAATGTTATTTATTTTAAAATATATTTCATAACTTTTTCCTTAACTAAACAATGCATGGATTCCCCCCATGGAAAAAATCAATATCTACAACTGTCTTAGTAAATATTGAATCAAAATAAAATGAAATAAATAAAAAAGTCATTTGAATATATTAAATTTCATGAATAATATGGAAAAATTATTCCATGGTAATGTATTGACAAGAGAAAATAAAATCAGTTGGGATTATAACATGCGTCCCAAATAATGAAATTTTTAAAAGAAAAAAACAACATATGGCTTGGGTAGTGATTGAATAATATATAAACGAAAGAGAAAATTCAAATATATATTCATGTAACATTATAAAATTAATTTCATGATATAATTTCTCATATAATATGTATATATATAACACATAAATGAAATTGGGTGCATTATACAAAACATGTCTCATGGAGAGGAATTTTAGATGGAAAACCCTTACCTATAGACCTAACTTCCAAAAATTTACATTAAAGTCCTATATAATAAACATATATATCATAATAAAGTAATTAAAAGAATTAATAATATCCATTTCAATTTTTAATCCTCATATATAGTAATTATCTATATGAAATCTACTGATTTACCACGTCAAGTGTTTTTAGTTATGATCAATTGTAGTTGTTTCATAATAATGATGTATATATTAATTCATATAAAAATTTTCAACATTAAATGTATATTGAAGTTACTATTATTTATGATTAATAATTATTTATGATTTTTCAAATTCTATTCAAGATTATTGTGACCTTCTTCCTTTAAGATGAAATTCATAACAAGCATGTTTCGACGATTCTTGATGATCAGAGCGTGTTTTCTTAATTGATGAGTAAGATAGTGATATACTATCTCCATATGTAAAAATAATAATTATTTACACATTTATATCATATTATACCGTAAAATAATCTTTCATTTCCATCACTGATATAAATTTAGGGTGATTTTCATGTAGGTGGTTGATCGACCAAAACATGAACATACATTAAATTAAGGATTGACTATGTGGTAGTTTTATTGAAATGTCATTATACAAGAAGCGTAATATAATTATTTATTGTATATTAGTGAGATATATTATAATTATTTTGGATTACAAGAATAACTATTGGATATGAATAAAATACATGTTTTTAATAAAAGATCTTCTTTCATAGCATTCTTATATTAAATGATTATGTTAATTATGATCAGTTTTTGTTCATATCATTAATAGGTTCTCAAATATTTCATAAAAAACTGTAATTATATAATAAAAATCATATATATACTATAATAAATTCCTTATATCCGACCTTTTAAGGAAGAAAAGGAAAAAACACGTTATGTTGTGGCGACGTTAATCCACACAATGGACGAACAAAGGTTTTGTTTTTATTAATAGATGAGGTGGATGAATAAAAAATTATAACACCATTAATATAGTAACCTATAAGTAAACAAATGACAAGAATATCATTATATTATCATTGATACATTAATTTTACATTAAGATAATTTTAAAAATACCACATTGTTGAAAATACGAACGTCAGGAACTTGATTTTTCCTTGGATTTATTGTTGGAAATGAGGTACATTGGATATGTAATGGTTAGAATAAAAATTTTAACCTGAAGAGGTTTTTAGTTAGATAAAAATTTAATCATTTAATATATAAATTCAAATTATAGGTGAGTCTTGAAGTGGTGAAGATGATACCCATTTATAAGGGAAGTGACAGGTAACTTTGGGAGTAACCCATACATTTTCAATAATGAAATATTTCTATTCAATTTTAAAATGCAAAAAATGGGTAAAAGAGTAGGGAAACACGATTGTGCATGGAAAAATACATCAAACACTCCTTTCTGAGATAACGTTTTGTGTTTTAGAGATTTTTTTAACTTATTATCTTTCACCCTAATTTACTTTTACAATGGTAATTAATTCTGAACATGGAAATTTCTTTTAATGATAAATATTATGATTGAAATTATTACCTAATCTCATATATCTAATTTAAAATTTGAAAAATATTTTATAAATTAAGCATTCATAAGGAGAGGAAAGTGAATTTGAACATAAATACACTTAATCAGGTTAAGGTTGTTTTTTTAGAAATAACATTTTAAGGATTAAATCTATATATAAGATAGAATGATCATGGATACTGATTTAAATAAAATTAATTAATTTATTATAAATTATATAATGGTTATGGGGCTCCTAGAGTAATAAAAATCAAATATCACTTAAAAATAAATGATTTAAAGAAAACACTGTTTGCAGTTTTGTTATTAATGTAACATTTTAATTTGTTAAAAAAATTGTACATTTGATTTATAAATTCAAAAATATTAAAATGAATATTTTTATTCATTCAATATATTTTTTTCCTTAAATTTTTATATATAATTATACATAATTCTACTATAATGACAAGCTGACACAAATTATAAGTTCCATGAAAACCATATGTTTTTTACTAAAAACCCACATTTCTAGAAAAAGCCCAAAATATTATTAACAATGTAATATTGATATGAATAAATCATAAATTAATTAATTTTTTCACTTAAATTTTATAATATTTAATTATTTTACAAAAGTATTAAATAAAGGTTCTTTAGAGTTTTATGGTTAATGATAATGTGTTTGTGTGATACAATAGGGTATGTAACACATTTACATACCCTTAAATAGTTTCATCTTCAAAATTGGGGTATATATCAGATATCAAACAATTTTATATATTTATTCCACATTTATTATTTAGGATCCTAGGTTGTATCTTCATGATTCTGATTTCCCCAATTGACTTTCAATAATCAAGTTGTCCAATTCTATAATACATTCATTCTATTGTTATGTATCTGGACAAGGTAATCATTATATGTCAATACAATATCAAACTGAATTCCCTTATATGATATCACAATTGTAACACCCTAACCCCAGTTACCCAGAGTTGGTTCATTATTACATAACATTGGCATGATCACAAGAAAGATCAAATCTCGAAAGACCGATTAGTTTAGTAGCCTTGGAAACACTAGATATATTCATAAAGTTTTACATTACATCATAAAAATGAAATCTACAACAACCTAGTCTCTATAGGCTACACTATTATCCCCTCATACTATCCCTGTAGGTCATTCATAATTTACATCTTCACAACCTGGGAAAAATAAAACATAGAAAAGGGATGTGCTCAAATGCCCAGTAAGGATAACAATATAGTAGAAACTTTCATAAATAAGAATAATCATTTAAGGCAATGTATAACTAAAACAAAAGCCTTTTAAACATGAACTTAAACATAGTATGGAAAAAATAAAATGAAATAATTTCATTTACTTATTCACATTGATATTCAACTAATCAAATAATCCCATGCAATATCAATAACCACTTTCATAATGATGGAATGCAAAATGCGTGACTATCATAACCACATAGCCAAGGCCTCATGCCAAGACTACAAATAAGATTTTGTCAAGGCCTTGTGAGAAGCCACGAGTTTGTCTCATGAGACCTACCGATGCATCGAGGAGCTATAACGGGCTCCACCCTTCACATATTAAGTCCAATGCATTCCTCATATGAACAGGTTTAAACATAACATAAACATTCGTATTAAAACTAGCATACGAAATGTCAATACATTCTCTATAAACCATAAATGGTATAAAAATAACATATCCATAGTCAAACATATCACAAAAACTTCAATATAATATAGAAGTTTTGTGTCATAATAAATCAACATCAAATAAGCGTAAAATCCATCAAAGGATGTTGACATAGATGAAATCAAAACTCTTTTTAGAGAAATATCTCTTTCTATTTAGAAATAATTTATGAGTCATATATTTATAAAATAAAACATTTTCTATGAAAATATTATTATAATCTTGTAAGGGAAGCTTGAACGATTTTATAACGGCGGAAAATAGCTGCACCTGCCGTATAAGATAAAAAAACCATTCTTACCTTAATTTTGTCGAAATGTTTAAAAAGAACTTTGTTTGGAAAATGACGAAAAGATTCTTTTATAAAATTATTATAAAAGTAAAACAAGGGTATAAATGAATTTAACCCATATTCTATAAAATAGTAAGAATTTTTTTGAAATACATTTTTAAGAAACATGGATGTGGATGATAAAGAGATCCCAGTAGATTATTACTTATAAACAACCTCAGATAATGAAGAGATTGATAAATAAACCCTTACCTTGTAATTTTCCTTGGTTGGGGTAGGTTAACCTCCTGTATAATGGTGAAATAATTGTTATTAAATTATACAATAATCATATATATTAATATGATATCATATATTATCTTTTAACATTACTTTGTTAATAATATTTTAGAATTATTGTCGTTTAGGGTGTTAACTTACTCATTTTCTTGTATAAGTTTTGTTATATAATCCATGTTTTTTACGGATTGATTTTATCTTATTCATATCCAGAATGATATCAAGTCCATAAAAATTATTATTAAATCATCAAATGATAATTATACTTGAATGGATACGATGAAGAATGAATCTCATCGCGTTCGGGGAGACGGTAGTCCGTACGTATGCACGTGCAACAATATCATTCTTTTGATATTAAAATAATATATAATTGGATGGTAAATCATATATACAGAATAATTATAATGTTATATTTATTATTTACATGAATTAAAAATCATTATTATACCCATCCAAATAATAATATATTGAATAACAATTACATCACGACGTGGAGATGATAAGCCGTATGTACGCACGTATGGTGACATGTCATTCAAAGGATGGATAGAATAATGAATATGGTTGTACCATATTTATAATAATATTATAGTATATAGGAGATACTGGATTCATTATTTTAGAATGGTAATAACACAGAAAGAATAAGTAGAAGAAGAAATGAATTTGAAAAAGTGTGGTGAAAACATTACCTCTTTTTCGGGTTCTTCATTTTGATTTGATCAAAAGGGCTCCATAGATTGGATTTATGAATAAAGGAAGGCCTCTAAGATAAATTGAGGGAAGTTGAGAGAGTATCTGGGGAGGGGTTGGCCGAACCAAAAGTCTTTGAAGGTGTGAATTAATGAGAAGAAGGAGTGCCCTTTTTTAAGAGGGGTGAGGGGCACCTTTGGAAAAGCTAGAAATATTATTTTATAATAAATTCATATTCGGTTTCTAATGGATCCAAATTGGATTATTTAAAGTTTGAGGTGGGTATAGGTCGAAAACCACTCAACCAATAGGATTTAGACAGGTTTGGGTTCCTATATTAACCTTATATTTAAGTATTAACTCTTAGTTAATTAGTTTCACTTTTACAATGTCTATTTGTATTTTTATATTATATGGTTAATAAACTTACTATATACATCCAAGCGACCCCCAAGTGGTCCATTAATGATACACCTATCATGAAATAAGTCTCTTGGCCGAATCTTTTATTTTTAGAAATTTAATGTCAATTAATAATATAATATTTGTTTTAAAAACTCTTTTATGTCTATTTTGACACTATTCAATAGTTGAATTTTTTTTAAAATCATAAAAGAATGATTACTTCGAAAAAAGTTAATTAAATTATTCCTAACATGTCATATTAACCTATAAAATTATTTTAATTCAAAAAAGTTTCAAATTATATTTATTCGGGTATTTATAATATCAATTATTTTAATTTTTTACTATTATGGTAATTACTGCATCATCATTGGGTCATAAATAAATTAAATTATTTAATGTCTAAAAATTATAAATAAAATATCATTATGTAGGATATATTTTTAGATTTATAATGAATACTTATATTCGAATTTATCATTTGTGTAACCCTATATTAAAAATATTTTATTAAATAAACCTTGATTTTAACTCTTTTAACTCTTCTTTTAATTAAATAATAATAAATGTCCTAATCTAATCCAAGTGGACCTAAATGATAATATTTTATTCCTAAGGTTGTTTTTGGTCGAATTATGTTATCCAATAGTATTAGGACATGTGTTAGGATAATATTAATATCATTTTTACCCTTAATTACCCTATTTACTTTTAACCATGGTAAATAAAAGTAAAAAGTTACTATTCACCAAAAATTATTTTCATCTCAATGAACCAAATTTTAGTCCTTGATATTAACCGTGTCTCTTGGATTTTTGAAATTATACTCACAGAAGCGGTAAAATTATGTTTTATGAAAAATTCAGTTTTTTAACTACCACTTAGTGGTTTCACTATTCATCAAAAAATGAAGTTTTTCAGAAAAATACAAAAAACTCACCCCTATGCTAATTCTGATATTCCGAATCCAAAAATGAAGTCCATTTTGATAAAATAAAATTTATAAATTTCAAAAAGTGGGTATTACTATTCGTAATGGCTAGTTTAATAGGTTGTGGTGTGTTAGAACTCGATGTTGCATACAACACACACTATTGCATTATTCAAAGAGAAGCGTACGTAGAAGCGTGGGGTGTTACATTCTCCCCTCCTTGAAATAATTTCATCCTCAAAATTTCTAGAATACTACCGCATGAAAAGACTCGGGTGGTTCTTCATAATATGTTCCTCGGATTCCCACATTACCTCTTCCATCTTATGGTTTCTCTACAAGACTTTTACCAGACGAGTCGTCCGGTTTCTCAGTACTTGTTCTCTTGTATCAAGAATCTTGACGGGCTCTTCGCAATAAGACATATCGGGTTCCAATTCTAATTCCTCATAGGTGAGTACATGCATTGGGTCAGGCATGTATTTCCTCAACAGAGATACGTGGAACACATCGTGAACTTTGGAGAGACTTGGCGACATTGCCAATCGGTAAGCTACAGCCCCAATTCGTTATAGAATTTCGAAAGGTCCGATGTACATGGGACTCAATTTACCTTTCTTTCCAAAACATATGACTCCCTTCCGTGGATATACCTTCAGGAAAACATGATCACTGACTTGAAATTCCAAATCCTTACTTTGATTATCGGAATAGCTCTTCTGCCTACTTTGAACTTCTTTGATGTGATTTTGGATTACCTTCACCTTTTCTATCATTTCCTCCACCAGTTCTTGGCCTACAAGTTTTCTTTCACCAACGTCATCCCAACAGGTTGGTGTGTGACATCTCTTTCTATATAACGCTTCATATGGTGCCATCTGAATACTCGAATGGAAGCTATTGTTATAGGAAAATTCTACCAAAGGTAAATATTGATCCCACATACCCTGAAAGTCAAGTGAGAAGGATCTCTACATGTCTTCTAAGGTTTGAATAGTTCGTTCTGATTGTCCATCTATTTGAGGGTGGTAGGCGGTGCTGAAATGAAGTTCAGTATCCTAGGATTTCTGAAGACTTTTCCAAAATCTTGAAGTAAAACAGGGATCATGATCAGAAACAATCGATAGGGGTACTCCATGAGGTCTCATAACTTCATTAATATATAGTATTTCTAGTCTTTCCAGTGGTAAATCTTCCCTTATACCAAGAAAATGTGCTGACTTGGTAATACGATCAACAATGACCCATATTGCATCGTTCCTTCTACGAGTCTTTGGTAGCCCCATGACAAAGTCCATCGTAATATTATCCCATTTCCACCCTGGTATGTGAAGAGGTTGCATGACTCCTCCAGGCTGTTGCCTTCTAGCTTTCACTTGTTGACAAACCGTACATCTTGACACAAAATCAGCAATCTCCCTCTATATGTTGTCCCACCAAAAATGTTCCTTAAAATCTTTATACATTTTGGTTCTCCCAGGGTGTATAGAGAAATTGGAACTATGAGCATCATCCAGAAATTCCCTTTTTAGATCAGGTATATCGGGAACACAAAGCCTCTTCCCGAATTTCAAAATTCTTTCTTTATACACAAAGTCTCTCAATCTCCCATCCTTCACAGCTTTAATCTTCTTTTGAAATTCTTCATCATCGGTCTGATAACTCTTAATACTTTCTAGTAAAGATCGTTTGGCAACCATTTGGAAAAGAATTGATGTTTTACCTTCCCTAGTTATTCCCATGTCCATCTTCACTAGATCCATAAAAATTAAATCCCTTTAAATTCTTATATTGTTCAAAACTCCATGGTCTTTTCTGCTCAAATCATCTTCCACCTTGTTCGCTTTCCCCAAGTGGTAGTGTATTGTGCAATCATAATCCTTGAGTAATTAAAGCCATCTCCTTTTCCTCATGTTGAGTTTTTTTTTGTGAGAAAATATACTTCAAACTCTTATGATCAGTATAAATCTCAAATTTTTCACCATATAGGTAGTTCCTCCATATCTTCAAAGCAAAGATCACCACTGCCAACTCTAGATCATTAGTAGGATAGTTTTGTTCATGAATTTTCAACTGTCGTGATGCAAAGGCAATAACCCTATCATTCTGCATAAGAACACAACCAAGTCATTTATTCGATGCATCACTATAAATAACAAACCCATCATTCCTCAATGGTAGAGTCAATATAGAAGCATGGACTAATCTTCTTTTAAATTCTTCAAAACATTCTTCACACTCTTTTTTACAAACAAATTTAACCCCTTTACGTGTGAGCTTTGTTAATGGGTTAGCCAGTCCGGCAAAATTCTGGATGAAATGTCGATAATAACCTGCCAAACCAATAAAACTGTGTACCTCAGTTATGCTCGTAGGTGTTTTCAATTCATCGATTTCCTTGGTATTAGAAGGATCAACAAAGATTCCATCTTTAGAGACAATATGGCCAAGAAAAGAAATCTCTTGAAGCCAGAATTCACACTTGCTAAACTTTCCATATAATTCATGTCTTCTCAGCGTCTTCCGGATAATGCGCAAGTGAATTTCATGATCTTCTTAGATTATGGAGTATATCAATATATCATCAATAAAAACCACCACAAATTCATCAAGATATTCCTTGAAAACTCCATTCATCAAATCCATGAATACATAGGGTTCATTAGTCAATCCAAAAGGCATTACTGTAAACTCGTAATGCCCGTACCTGGTTCGAAATGTTGTCTTCGGAATGTATTCCTTCTTCACACACAACTGATGGTATCTAGATCGAAGTTCAATCTTTGAAAAGTATTGAGCTCCATGTAGTTGGTCAAATAAATCATCAATGAGAGGTAGGGGATACTTGTTCTTTATTGTTATAGCATTGATCTCCCTGTAGTCGATACATAACCTCATAGATCCATCTTTCTTTTTAACAAAAAGAACAGGGGATACCCATGGAGAAATAGTAGGGTGAATAAATCCCTTATTACATAATTCCTCTAGTTGTTACTTTAGTTAAACTAATTCTATAGTGGCCATTCTATAAGGGGTCTTTGATATAGGCCTTGATTCAGGAATTAAATCTATGTAACACTCAACTTCTCGTTCTGGAGGATGTCCAGTTAAATCTTCCGAAAACACATCTACATATTCTTTCACAATAGGTACATCCTCTATTTGAACATTCCTTTCCTCACCCACAGTCATTTCATCCTCTTCCTCCCCAATAATTGAATTTAGTTGAGCTCCTGCGGGTGGATCTAGATAAGAATTAGGTGGTGATGATTCTTCTCTAAAGATAAGGTGTTCCTTATAATCATCATACAAAATCATAACCTCCTTCTTATTACAATAAATCTTCGCATCATGGTCCGAAAGACAATACATACCAAGGATTATATTAAACTGAATCATAGGTATGGCGATTAGATCTGCGGATAAAGAACATTTATGTGCTCTAATGGGGACTAATTCAAATAACTTTGTTGCAATGATATTTCCCTTAGGAGTTATAACTGACAACTCCCTTGTTAAATCAAATTGGAAATATCTAATTTTCATAGCAAACTGGGAAGATATGAAACAATGCGATGATCCAGAATCAAATAATGCATATTCTAAACTTGAGGAAACCATTAAATTACCTGCCACCACGTCTTTCGGAGCTTCTACCTCAGCATTAGTGATAGCATAAGCTTGTCCTTTATCCCTTGGCCTTTTCTGAGGTAAGTTCCTCTAACACGTTGGACATTCATTTTCATAATGTCCCATCTCCCTACAATTTTATCACTGAACATCGGTAGCTTCCTTCATCCCTTTGCAATCACGAGCTTGGTGGCATTTTTCACCACACTTGTAACAGACTCTCATTCCCTTCAAGAAAGTACCAGGGTGTTTCTTCCCACATTTACCACATGATGGATATTCAAACTTTCCCTTCTTCCCCTTATTTACATTCCCAGATTAATCAGAAGATCTCTTCTTCTCTTTCTTTGCTTTAAAGTCATAAGACTTAGATAATTCCTTTTCTGTCTTGATAGCACATGAGACAATGTCTTCGTACGATGAAAAGGATTGTGATACTAATGCTTGATGGAGAAATGGTTTTAACCCATAAAAGAAACGATCACTGTTACTTCTTGGGTTACACATATAATCTCCAACATACCTTGCTAACCTTGTAAAGTTAGCCTCATTCTTTATGGCATTCTCATCCTCCTTTTGTCTCAGACTTGGAAATTGCCTTTCGATATCTGCTCGATGGTCACGAGGAAAGTATTTTTCTAAAAACAGATCTTTGAACTCCCACCATTCCATATACGATACTTCATCATCTTCGTTTGTGTTTTGAATCAATGACCACCATTGATCAGCATCTCCAGTGAGGTGGTGAACTGCCATGATAACTTTTTCCCTTTCACTACTTCCCAAAGCCTGAAATATTTTCTCTAGGGAACTTATCCATTGCTCAGATACTAATGGATTTTCACTCCCATTGAATGTTGGTGGTTGCTACCTCATGAAGCGATCTAACATTGATCATCCATGTTTTGGATCAGGGTGCTCTATACGGGTAAGGTTATTATTCATAACCTGAGTGAGTTGTCCCATTATGGTGATTAGTTGATCAACACCAGTTTCATCACTAACTCCACTATAATTATCTTGAGCAAGAGGGCAATCCCTACATGAAGTGCGTGCATTGATACTATTTCCAATTCTTCCACTAGGCGCCATTTCTAAACAATGGCATAAACTACATCAGTTTATGAATCAAAATAAATAATTTCATACTTATAAAACACTTAACATAAATTGAACTATTTATGGATATAATCCATAATCAAAAAAAAATTTCTTTGCGGAAGTATATACTCATAAACCCTTCATAATTATTTGTAAAGAAAATGAGAGTTATCCTAAGCATATCCCCCGGGAGATTCGTAATCAAGACTGCAGCAAGGCTCGTTGTCGTGCACCAGTTCTCATTCGAGTCTAGCTCAAAGCGGTGTTTTCAGGTTTTACCCCTAGGTACATCTGTGCCAGATCCACCTCTACCTTATCGTATCCAGACAGGGATGTATTGCTCAGAAAACTCACAAAATCTCTACAATACCAAAATTATAGGAAGTTCTTTTATACTAATCCTCAATGTCCATATTAAATCTATGTGCTCTAATCAGAGTTTATCTAAATCTAGCTTCCAATGTTTATACTAAACTTCCTCTGATACCAACTATAACGCCCCGACCCCAGTTACCCAGAGTCGGTGCATTATTACATAACATTGGCATGATCACAAGAAAGATCAAATCTCGAAAGACCGATTAGTTTAGTAGCCTTGGAAACACTACATATGTTCATAATGTTTTACATTATATCATAAAAATGAAATCTAAAACAACATAGTATCCATAGTCTACACTCTTATCTCCTCATACTATCCCTGCAGGTCACTCATAATTTACTTCTTCACATCCTGGAAAAAATAAAACATATAAAAGGGGTGAGCTCAAATGCCCAGTAAGGATAACAATATAGATGAAACTTTCATAAATAAGAATAAGCATTTGAGGAAATGTAAAACTAAAACAAAAGCATTTTAAACTTGAACTTAAACATAGTATGGAAAAAATAAAATTAAATAATTCCATTTACTTATTCACATGGATATTCTACTAATCGAATAATCACATGCAATATCAATAACCACTTTCATAATGATGGAATGTATAATGCCAGACTATCATGACCACATAGCCAAGGCCTCGTGCCAAGACTACAAATAAGATTTTGTCAAGGCCTTGTACCAAGACACTAGTTTGTCTCATGAGACCTACCAATGCATCGAGGAGCTATAGCAGGCTCCACCCGTCACATATTAAGTCCAATGCATTCCTCATATGAACAGGTTTAAACATAACATAAACATTCGTATTAAAACTAGCATACAAAATTTCAATACTTTAGCCACAAACCATGAATGGTATAAAAATAACACATCCATAGTCAAACATATCACAAAAACTCCAATACAATATAGAAGTTTTGTATCATAATAAATCAACTTCAAATACACGTAAAATCCATCAAAGGATGTTGACATAGATGAAATCAAAACTCTTTTTAGAGAAATATCTCTTTCTATTTTGAAATCATTTAAGAGTCATATATTTATAAAAAACATTTTCTTTGAAAATATTCTTATAAGCTTGTAAGGGAAGCTTCAAAGATTTTATAACGATGGAAAATATCCGCACCCGCCATATAAGTAAAAAAACATTCTTACCTAAAATTTGTTGAAAAGGTTAAAAAGCACCTTGTTTGGAAAACGACAAAAAGATTCCTTTATAAAATTCTTATAAAATTCAAACAAGGGTATAAATGAATTTAAGCCATATTATTTAAAATAGTAATAATGTTTAGAAATACATTTTTAAGAAACATGGATGTGGATGATAAAGAGATCCCAGTAGATTATTACGTATAAACAACCTTGGATAATGAAGTGATTGAGAAACAAACACTTACCTTGTACTTTTCATTGGTTGGGATAGGTTGACCTCCTGTATAATGGTGAAATAATTGTTATTAAATTATAAAAGAATCATATATATTAATATTATATCATTTATGATCTTTTAACATTGCTTTGTTAATAATATTTTAGAACTATCGTCGTTTCGGGTGTTAACTTAATCATTTTCTTGTTTATGTTTTGTTATGTAATACATGTTTGTTATGGATAGATTTTATGTTATTCATATCCAGAATTATATCATTTCCTTAAAAATTATTTTAAAATCATCAAATGATAATTATAATTGAATGGATACGATGGAGAATGAATCTTATCGCGTTCAGGAAGACGGTAGTCCGTACATACGCACGAGCGACAATATCATTCTTTTGATATTAAAATAATATATAATTGGATGGTATATCATATATATAGAATCATTATCATGTTATATTTATTATTTACATGAATTAAAAATCATTATTATACCCATCCAAATAATAATATATTGAATAAAAATTACACCACGACGTGGAGAGGGTAGGCCGAACGTATGCACGTATGGTGACATGTCATTCAAAGGATGGATAGAATACTGAATATGGTTGTACCATATTGATAATAATATTAAAGTATATAGGAGATACTGGATTCATTATTTTAGAATGGGAATAACAAAGAAAGAAGATGTTGAAGAAGAAATGAATTTGAAAAAGGGTGGTAAAACATTACCTCTTCTTTGGGTTCTTCTTTTTGATTTGATCAAAAGGGCTCCTTAGGTTGGATTTCTGACTAATGGAAGGCCTCTATGATGAAGTCAGGGAAGTTGATAGAGTATTTGGGCAGGGTTTGGCCGATCCAAAAGGCTTTGAAGGTGTGAATTAATGAGAAGGAGGAGCGCCCTTTTGTAAGAGCGGTGAGAGGCACCTTTGGAAAAGATAGAAATATTATTTTATAATAAATTCATATTCGGTTTCTAATAGATCCAAAGTGGATTATTTAAAGGCTAAGGTGGGGATACGTTGAAAACCACTCAACCAATAGGATTTAGATAGGTTTGGGTTACTATATTAACCTTATCTTTAAGTATTAACTCTTAGTTAATTAGTTTCACTTTTACAATGTCTCTTTGTATTTTTATATTATATGGTTAATAAACATACTATATACATCCAAGAGACCCCCAAGTGGTCCATTAATGATACAACTTTCATGATATAAGTCTCTTGACCGAACCTTAGATTTTTAAGAATTTAATATCAATTAATAATATAATATTCGTTTTCAAAACACTTTTATGTCAATTTTGACACTATTCAATAGTTGATTTTTGTAAAAATCAAAACAGAATGATTACTTAGAAAAAAGTTAATTAAATCATTCCTAACATGTCATATTAACCTTTAAAATTAGTTTAATTCATAAAATGTCTCAAATTATATTTATTTGGGTATTTATAATATCAATTATTTTAATTTTTCACTATTATGGTAATTACTGCATCATCATTGGGTCATAAATAAATTAAATTATTTAATGTATAAAAATTATAAATAAAATATCATTATGTAGGAAATATTTTTATCTTTATAATTAATATTTATAATTGAATTTATCTTATGTGTAACCCTATATTAAAAATGTTTTAGTAAATAAACCTTGATTTTAACTCTTTTAACTCTTCTTTGAATTAAATAATAATAAATGTCCTAATCTAATCCAAGTGGACCTAAATGATAATATTTTATTCCTGAGATTGTTTTTGGCCGAATTAATCTTATTCAGTAGAATTAGGACATGTGTTAGGGAAATATAAATATCATTTTTACCCTTAATTACCCTATTTACTTTTAACCGTGGTAAATAAAAGTAAAAAGTTACTATTCACCAAAAAGTTATTTTCATCTCAATGAACCACATTTTAGTCCTTGATATTAACCGTGTCTCTCGGATTTTCGAAATTCCAGTCACAGATGCGGTAAAATTATGTTTTATGAAAAATTCAGTTTTTAACTACCACTTAGTGGTTTCACTATTCATCAAAAAATGATGTTTTTCAGAAAAATACTAAAAATTCACCCTAGGCTAATATCGATATTCTGAATCCAAAAATGAACCCCATTTTGAAAAATAAAATTTATAAATTTATGAAAGTGCATATTATTATTCATAATGGCTAGTTTAATTGGTTGTGGTGTGTTAGAATTCGATGTTGCGTACATCATACGCTATTGCATTATTCAAAGAGAAGCGTACCATAGAAGCTTGGGGTGTTACATTCTCCCCTCCTTCAAATAATTTCGTCCTAGAAATTTCTAGAATACTACCGCATGAAAAGACTCGTGTGGTTCTTCATCATTTGTTCCTCAGGTTCCCATGTTGCCTCTTCCATCTTATGGTTTCTCCACAAGACTTTTACCAGACGAGTCGTCCGGTTTCTCAGTACCTTTTCTCTCATATCAAGAATCTTGACGGGCTCTTCGCAGCAAGACAGATCGAGTTCCAGTTCTAATTCCCCATAGATGAGTACATGCGTTGGGTCGGGCATGTATTTCTTCAACAGAGATACGTGGAACACATCGTGAACTTTGGAGAGATTTGGTGGCATTGCCAATAGGTAAGCTACAGCCACAATTCGTTCTAGTATTTCGAAAGGTCCGATGTACATGGGACTCAATTTATCTTTCTTACCAAAACGTATGACTCCCTTCCATGGAGATACCTTCAGGAAAACATGATCACTGACTTGAAATTCCAAATCCTTCCTTCGATTATCACCATAGCTCTTCTGCCTACTTTGAGCTGCTTTGATGTGATTTTGGATTACCTTCACCTTTTCCATCATTTCCTCCACCAGTTCTAGGCCTACAAGTTTTCTTTCACCAACGTCATCCCAACATGTTGGTGTGCGACATCTCTTTCTGTATAACGCTTCATATGGTGCCATCTGAATACTCAAATGGAATCTATTGTTATAGGAAAATTCTACCAAAGGTAAATATTGATCCCACATACCCTGAAAGTCAAGTGAGAAGGATCTCAACATGTCTTCTAGAGTTTGAATAGTTCGTTATGATTGTCCATCTATTTGAGGGTGGTAGGAAGTGCTGAAATGAAGTTCAGTATCCAAGGATTTCGGAAGACTTTTCCCGAATCTTGAAGTAAAACGGGGATCACGATTAGAAACAATCAATAGGGGTACTCCATGAAGTCTCACAACATCATTAATATATAGTCTTGCTAGTCATTCAAGTGGTAAATCTTCCCTTATAGCAAGAACATGTGCTGACTTGGTAAGACGATCAACAATGACCCATATTGCATCGTTCCTTCTAGGAGTCTTTGGTAGCCCCATGACAAAGTCCATCGTAATATTATCCCATTTCCACTCCGGTATGGGAAGAGGTTGCATGACTCCTCCAAGCTGTTGCCTTCTAGCTTTCACTTGTTGAAAAACCATACATCTTGACACAAAATCAGCAATCTCCCTCTTCATATTGTCCCACTAAAAATGTTCCTTCAAATCTCTATACATTTTGGTGATCCCAGGGTGTATAGAGAAATTGGAACTATGGGCATCATCCAGCAATTACCTTTTTAGATCAGGTATATTGGGAACAAAAAGCCTCTTCCCGAATTTCAAAATTCCTTCTTCATACACAAAGTCTCTCAATCTCCCATCATTCACAGCTTTAATCTTCTTTTGAAATTCATCATCATCGGTCTGAGAACTCTTAATCATTTCTAGTAAAGATGGTTTGGAAACCATTTGAAAAAGCATTGATGTTTCACCTTCCCTGGTTATTCCCATGTCCATATTCACTAGATCCATGAAAATTGGATCCCTTTCAATTCTCATATTGTTCAAAAATCCATGGTCTTTTCGGCTCAAAGCATCTGCCACCATGTTTTATTTCCCCAGGTGGTAGTGTATTGTGCAATCATAATCCTTGAGTAATTCAAGCCATCTCCTTTGCCTCATGTTGAGTTCTTTTTGTGAGAAAATATACTTCAAACTCTTGTGATCAGTATAAATCTCACATTTTTCACCATAGAGGTAGTGCCTCCATATATTCAAAGTAAAGATCACCACTGCCAACTCGAGATCATGAGTAGGATAGTTTTGTTCATGAATTTTCAACAGTCGTGATGCATAGGCAATAACCCTATCATTCTTCATAAGAACACAACTAAGTCCTTTCTTCGATGCATCACTATAAATAATGAACCCATCATTCCCCGATGGTAGATTCAATATAGGAGAATTGAATAGTCTTCTCTTCAGTTCTTTAAAACATTCTCCACACTCATTTGTCCAAACAAATTTAACCCCTTTACGTGTGAGCTTCGTTAATGGGTTAGCCAGTCGGGAACAATTATGGAAGAAACATTGATAATAACCTGCCAAACCAATAAAACTGCATACCTCAGTTATACTCGTAAGTGCTGGCTATTCTTGGATTGCCTTGGTCTTGGAAGGATCAATAGAGATTCAATATTTTGAGAAAATATGGCCAAGAAAAGAAATCTCTTGAAGCCAGAATTCAAAATTGCTAAACTTCCCATATAATTCATGTCTTCTCAGAGTCTTCAGGATAATGCGCAAGTGATTTTCATGATATTCGTAGCTTTTGGAGTATAACAAGATATCATCAACAAATACCACCAAAAATTCATCGAGATATTCCTTGAAAACTCTATTCATCAGATCCATGAATACATAGGGTGCATTAGTCAATCCAAAAGACATTACTGTAAACTCGTAATGCCTGTACCTGGTTAGAAATGTTGTCTTCGGAATGTCTTCCTTCTTCACACACAACAGATGGTATCCAAATCGAAGGTGAATCTTTGAAAATTATTGAGCTCCATGAAGTTGGTCAAATAAATCATCAATGCGAGGTATGGGATACTTGTTCTTTTTTGTTATATCATTGATCTCCCTATAGTCGATACATAACCTCATAGATCCATCTTTCTTTTTAACAAAAAGAACATGGGATCCCCATGGAGATACACTAGGGAGAATAAATCCCTTATTACTCAATTCCTCAAGTCTTTTATTTATTTCAACTAATTCTATAGTGGCCATTCTATAAGGGGTCTTCGATATAGGCCTTGATCCAGGAATTAAATCAATGGTAAACTCAACTTCTCGTTCTGGAGGATGTCCAGGTAAATCTTCCGGAAGCACATCTACATATTCTTTCACAATAGGTACATCCTCTATTTGAAAATTACTTTCCTCACCCACAGTCATTTCATCCTCTTCCTCCCCAATAATTTAATTTAGTTGAGCTACCAGGGATAGATCTAGATAAGAATTAGGTGGTGGTGATTCTACTCTAAAGATAATGTGTTTCTTATCATCATCATCAAAAATCGTAACATCCTTCTTCTTATAATAAATCTACGTATCATGGTCCGAATGCCAATCCATACTGAGGATTATATTAAACTCAATCATAGGTATGACGATGAGATCAGTGGATAATGAACATTTATATTCTCTAATGGGGAATAATTCACAAAAATTTGTTTCAATGATACTTCCCTTCGGAGTTTTAACTGACAAGTCCCTTGTTAAATCAAATTGGAAATATCTAATTTTCTTAGAAAACTGGGAAGATATGAAACAATACGATGATCCAGAATCAAATAATGAATTTTCTAAACTTGAGGAAACCATTAAATTACCTGCCACTAAGTCTTTCGGAGCTTCTACCTCAGCAGTAGTGATAGCATAAGCTTGGCCTTTATCCATTGTCCTTTTCTGAGGTAAGTTCCCCTGACACTTCGGAAATTCATTCGCATAATGTCCCATCTCCCTGCAATTGTAGCACTGAACATCGGTAGCTTCCTTCTTCCCTTTGCAATCACGAGCTTGGTGGCCTTTTTCACCACACTTGTAATAGACTCTCGTTCCCTTTAAGCAAGTACCAGGGTGTTTCTTCCCATATTTACCACAGGATGGATATTCAACCTTTCCCTTCTACCCCTTATTTCCATTCCCAGATTGCTCAGTAGATCTCTTCTTCTCCTTCTTTTCTTTAAAGTCATAAGACTTTGACAATTCCTTTTCTGTATTGATAGCACATAAGACAATGTCTTCGTATTATGAAAATGATTGTGAGACTAATGCTCGACGGAGAAATGGTTTTAACACATCAAAGAAATAATCAATCTTACTTCTTGGGTTACTATATATAATCTCCAGCATACCTTGCTAACCTTGTAAAGTTAGCGTCATAATTTATGACATTCTCATCCTCCTTTTCTCTCAGACATAGAAATTGCTTTTCCATATCTTCTTGATGGTCACGAGGAAAGTCTTTTTCTAAAAAAAGATCTTTGAACTCCCTCCATTTTATATTTGATAGTTCATCATCTTCCTTCATGTATTGAATCAATGACCACCATTGATCAGCATCTCCAGTGAGGCGGTAAACTTCCATGATAACGTTTTCCCTTTCACTACTTCCCAAAGACTGAAATATTTTCTCTAGGGAACTTATCCATTTCTCAGCTACTAATGGATTTGTAATCCCATTGAATGTTGGTGGTTTATGCCTCATGAATCAATATAACATTGATCCTCCATGTTGTGGATCAGGGTGCCTTATACGGGTAAGGTTATTATTCATAACCTGAGTGAGTTGTCCCAGTATGGTGATTAGTTGATCAGAACCAGTTGCATCACCAGCTCCACTATAATTATCTTGAGCAGGAGGTCAATCCCTACATGGAGTGTGTGCATTAATAAAGTTTCCATTTCGTCCACTAGGCGCCATTTCTAAACAATGGCATAAACTAAATCAGTTTATGAATCAAAATACATAATTTCATACTTTTAAAACACTTAACATAAATTGAACTATTTATGGATATAATCCATAATCATAAAAATGTTTTCTTTGAGGAAGTATATACTCATAAACCCTTCATAATTATTTGTAATGAAAATGAGAGTTATCCTAAGCATATCCCCCGGGAGTGTCGTAACCAAGAGTGCAACAAGGCCCGTTGTTGTGCACCTGTTCTCGTTCGAGTCTAGGTCAAAGCGGGGTTTTCGAGTTTTACCCCTAGGTACATCTATGCCAGAGCCGCCTCTACCTTCTCGTATCCAGACTGGGATGTCTTACTCTGAAAACTCACAGAATCTCTACAATACCAAAATTATAGGATGTTCTTCTATACTAATCCTCAAAGTCCATCTTAAATCTATGTTCTCTAATTCGAGTTTATCTAAATCTTGCTTCCAAGGTTTGTACTAAACATCCTCTGATACCAACTGTAACGCCCCGACCCCAGTTACCCAGAGTCGGTGCATTATTACATAACATTGGCATGATCACAAGAAATATCAAATCTCAAAATACCAATTAGTTTAGTTGCCTTGGAAACACTAGATATATTTATAAAGTTTTACATTACATCATAAAACTGAAATCTACAAAAACATAGTCTCCATAGTCTACACTCTTATCCCCTCATATTATCCCTGAAGGTCATTCATAATTTACTTCTTCACATCCTGGGAAAAATAAATCATAGAAAAGGGGTGAGGTCAAATGCCCAGTAAGGATAAAAATATAGCGAAAAATATCATAAATAAGAATAAACATTTAAGGCAATGTATAAATAAAAAAAGCCTTTTAAAATTGAACTTCAACATAGTATGGCAAAAATAAAATGAAATAATTCCATTTTATTATTCACATGGATATTCTACTAATCGAATAATCACATGCAATATCAATAACCACTTTCATAATGATGGAATGCATAATGCCAGACTATCATGGCCACATAGCCAAGGCCTCGTGCCACGACTACAAATAAGATTTTGTCAAGGCCTTGTGCCAAGACACAAGTTTGTCTCATGACACCTACCGATGCATCGAGGAGCTATGGTGGGCTCCACCCATCACATATTAAGTCTAATGCATTACTCATATGAACAGTTTTAAACATAACATAAACATTAGTATTAAAACTAGCATACGAAATGTCAATACTTTCTTCATAAACCATGAATGGTATAAAAATAACACATCCATAGTCAAACATATCACAAAACCGTCAATACAATATAGAAGTTTTGGATCATAATAAATCAACTTCAAATAAGCATAAAATCCATCAAAGGATGTTGACATAGATGAAATCAAAACTCTTTTTAGAGAAATATCTCTTTCTATTTTGAAATCATTTAAGAGTCATATACTTATAAAATAAAAAATTTTCTTTGAAAATATTATTATAAGACTGTAAGGGTAGCTTCAACAATTTTATAACGTCAGAAAATAGTTGCACTCGCCGTATAAGTTAAAAAAACATTCTTACCTTAATTTTGTCGAAAAGGTTAAAAATCACCTTGTTTGTAAAAGCACGGAACGATTCCTTTATAAACTTCTTATAAAAGTCAAACAAGGGTATAAATGAATTTAACCCATATTATGTAAAATAGTAAGAATTTTTTGAAATACATTTTTAAGAAACATGGATGTGGATGATAAAGAGATCCTAGTAGATTATTATGTATAAACAACCTTGGATAATGAAGAGATTGAGAAATAAACCCTTACCTTGTACTTTTCCTTGGTTGGGGTAGGTTAAACTACTATATAATGGTGAAATAATTTTTATTAAATTATAAAAGAATCATATATATTAATTTTATATCATATATGATCTTTTAACATTGCTTTGTTAATAATATTTTAGAATTATCGTCGTTTTGGGTGTTAACTTACTCATTTTCTTGTATATGTTTTGTTATGTAATCCATGTTTGTTATGGATAGATTGTATCTTATTCATATGCAGAATGATATCATGTCCTTAAACATTATTTTGAAATCATCAAATGATAATTATACTTGAATGGATACGATGGAGAATGAATCTCATCACGTTCGTGAAGACGGTAGTCCGTACGTACGCACGAGCGACAATATCATTCTTATGATATTAAAATAATATATAATTGGATGGTATATCATATATAAAGAATCATCACCATGTTATATTTATTATTTACATTAATTACAAATCATTATTATACCCATCCAAATAATAATATATTGAATTTCAATTACACCACGACGTGGAGACGGTAAGCCGAACGTATGCACGTATGGTGACATGTCATTCAAAGGATGGATAGAATAATGAATATGGTTGTACCATATTTATAATAATATTACAGTATACAGGAGATAATGGATTCATTATTTTAGAATGGGAATAACAAAGAAAGAAGAAGTTGAAGAAGAAATGAATTTGAAAAAGGGTGGTGAAAACATTACCTCTTCTTCGGGTTCTTCTTTTTGATTTGATCAAAAGGGCT